>JAODKL010000021.1:9229181-9245947 GCA_026780765.1 Petrocephalus schoutedeni | reverse complement strand
ATCATGTTTTGGAGGCAAAAAAGTCAATATGTTCAGATCTGTCAGGTGTTCTAATAATTTTGGCCACCACTGTATATATATAGAGAGAGAGAATAAATGTTTTCATATTATAGTAGATTTCAGAATCAATAACATCTGCAGCCTTGTGTTGGCATTTCTATCACCGGGGAAGGTGACACTGTTAAATTTAGGTGAACTACACAATGACTTCATTGAAACATTTTTATTATAAAGGTTTTTCTAAGATTCAGAAAGGTGGTAAATACATGTAAACTTAAATACAGTTCGTTTTGATGGAGTGGTAAGGTGTGCAGGTCAGCTTCCTCCTGCTTCATACCACTCAGAGGTCATGAAGGTAGACCATCCATTTCCAGCACAGAACCCTTCATAAACCTCCTCAGTCATCCTAGAACATACGACACAGAAGTCGATGTATTAGTATACATTAAAAATGGCAGCAGGTATGACGGCTTTAAGTGTCGCCTAGTCTTCTGACAGACATCTGAACATCACTTCAGGTTTATTTCATGTTCATTTCTACAGCACATTTAAAATAAACATAATAAGTTTAAGCCAAGTGCTGAACATCAGTAGCGAATTCTAAGAAATTTTTGTTATATAAGCAATGTCATACAGCCAGCAGTCACACAACAAGGTAAGTGGTTATGCGACAAGATTTATAATGTAAATGTTAAAAGCTGAGGTGCCGAAGTGAGCCTTGTCAGCTTGGCTGAATTACTCCAGTGGAAGCATCCAGGTGTATATTTAAGTTGATGGAACTGCATGGCGTGGTTTTGACATGTGGATGCCAGCTAGCGCTAAACGACCTGAGCCACCCGCTACCTGCCACCTGCTGGCCGTTAGCCACCTGCTGGCCATTAGCCACGCGCCGTAGCCACCCGCTGCCTGCCACCCGCCGGCCGTTAGCCACCCGCCGCCCGTTAGCCACCCGCCGGCCATTAGCCACTTGCCTCCTGCCACCCGCCAGTCGTCGGCCACCCTTACCCATTCACTTTCATCCACCCCCTCGGGGCCCCCTTCATTGCCACCGTCAGCTTTGTTCGCTATGATCTTATCGGTCCACGAAGCTCCGGTCTGTTCATCTCCAGCAAAGTTACACTTCGTTACCGTGCCGCCGTCTAATTTGGCTAAGGAGACTAAAACAGAGAGATGGTCTGTGGTATCAGAAATGTTGCTGTTCCATTCTTACTCAAGCCAACAACTGTTCTACCATTGCCAATCATTAGCATGAGTGTCAAAGAGATTATACATTCACAATAAAATTAAGAACACCTAAACACCAAAGTTCCATCACTGCTAAAACGGACACCACCCAATCAGGAATCAACAGCAGTGTTTTCATAACTATACTGAAAGCTCATATATTGTATGCAGATCCCATATAAAACTAAGAAACCCAGAAATAAGAAAATTGTGATTTCTAAGACTGTGCTGATCCTAGGGTAAATGGTTTCTTTTGTAAAAAATGTAATTAGGAATTTCAGGAAGGCCTTGAAATTATTTGGTCCATGGACACAGCATGAATGTGGACTGCAGAGAAGGTTATGGAAAATCTAGGGACAACAGAACTGTTGTTATGTGTACCGTTTATGACCGTACATCACAAAGATATCATAAATGTGGCACAAACATAATGGAACATGGATATCAAACTGTATTTGGCGATACTGTCACACCTACATACAGTACACTTACAGGCTACCTCCTAGCTTCTGTGAAACGTGAAGTCAAAGCAGTAACATGATTCCATGGCTGTGGTCTCTAACAAGAGCTCCACCTTGGCTTCCCTGGAATCACTCACAGATGAATGGTCCGTCCCCCTTGGTTTTGAGTCGAATGTCCTGCCCAGGCTCTAGCTCTGTCTTTTCCATTTCCCCCTCCGGCAGCCAGAAGGACACGGTACCGGGGGGTGCATGTCGCTCTGTCACCTTCAGGAGCTCTGCCCGGTTCACCACCGCCTTCAGCTCGGCCTCAGACAGCCGGTCAGTCTCCCCTTTGGCCTCCACCTCTGAATCAGAGACAGCACCAAGACTTCAAATAAATAAAGTTAAAAACTATATAAATATATCCCAACAGAGTTTTTAGACCATTGGTATTCTTAGCCCGGGTTCTATTGAACCAGCAACTGATGGACACTTCTGAGCAATTATGCAAGTCACTCTGGCTAAAGACATCTTATATATCTTATATCTGCTTATATATCTTATACCTGATCTAACTAAGGGTGTCTGCCAAGTGCTGTAAATGTAAATTTAACTTCATTCTTCAATAACACCACAATGGTCTCTTTAAAACTGCATAATGTTAAAAATTGTTAGGAGCAATTAATATTACTCATATTGTTATATTTCATATGATCCTCTGGGAAACTGCTATAACTAAACCTTAAATACAAGAATGTGTTTGGAATTTCAGTCCTCATTCTGGATTAGTTGAAAAAATACAAATGCAGGGAGACCATGCAAAGTCCACCCACAGACAGTGCCAAGTTCAGACCTTCAGCTCTGGAGGTGAGAGTTACCATCCCTAATGTCACATGAGCAGCATACTGTCCTATTTCACACATTTCTTTATGTCAACACCTATATGTTAATTTACATTTCCAAATTTGTTTTATTTCTTAAACTTAAATTGATTGTTGCCTGGCACCTGAAGGACTTACTGAAGGAAGACATAAGGTAGCCCGTGTTGACTTTTCTTGTTTCACTGAAGTTTGGCTCAATCTCATTGCCTTTGGAATCAAACTTCCTCCGATGGATGCGACTTGGTGTGATGTACAGAACGTAGTAGCGGTCCTGCCCAGGTCAGCATACACAAGAAATGACTACACGCAAGACCACTCATTGCACTCTTACCAATGTTTCCGGGTCATAATTAACGCCTGAAATAATGATCACTGCGATTACCTTCTGGTTATTGGCATCCGTAATAGCATGCCGGGACACATCCACCAGCTTTCCTTCCAAAAGGACACCTGGGCCACTGTTTAATATCAAAATCAAACACATAAGACCAGATTTGTTTTTAAAATGTTTTTTAGAGACACGTCAATGACCACGCAGAAGCAGGGCTGCGTATCAGTTCCTTATTTTACGGTGACTCTAACCCACCTCGAATAAGCTTCTAAATTACTATTTTCATACATCTTAACATGTGAGAAATACCTGTATGTTTCAAATCACGTCTATATTTACGTGGCCCTAATTACTGCTGCAGAATGCCTGCACATGACTTTTTCGCGTCTTCTCGGAAGCGCTTGCGCACCCCATAGGTTTCGCAGTGAAATCAGCATTACCTCTGGTGTGCAGAGGGCTGCCACGGGTAAGCTAGCCTCTCATTTATCACGGGCTTGTTCTGCAGCGCTTTATTGTCGTAGATGCGGCTCATCGCGAAGCGCTAAACGCCACCTCGATATCCTCCTCGGCTTATTCCGCAACACACTTCCCAGATTTTTCCTGGGTCTTGCTTACGGCGTCCGGGTTTCGCCAAAGCATAATCCCCGTGTTTAAAGCTGACTTTAATATCATTCAATATTCATTGTCAATCGTGATATATTTCTTTTATTTATTAACGAATTTTTATGCCAAACCAAGTCATTTATTTGACCGATGTATATCGGTGGAAAAAAATATTAGTAATGGAACCCCCCCTTGCATATATGGTACGGTCCACTCCCCCGTAAAGCCACAGAGCTCCGGAAGTCTGCTGTTATCAATTCTGACTATGTGAATTATTTTTACAAACACGTTGGAAATCTTGGAGTTTAGTGGAGTCTTGATTGTAGATACGCACCATTGCGGAGAGGCAACAAACTGAATCAAATAATCATGCAGGAATATGCCGGGCTTTTTTCTCCATTTGAATACCTACCCTCATTACATTTATTTTCAGCAGCCAAAACTTTTGTTATTCTGTCTTGTTATCTTATTATCCCATGTATAAGTATGATACTACTTATTATTATTATTCTGTTTATGTAAATATGCACACATAGATACACACATGAGGACACAAGGACAAAATCACGTTTAATTATTGGTAGGAATTCTTTCACTGTTATTAAGTTTAATTGACCTTGTATGTAACCAATTCTTTTGTTTGTTTGTTTTGTTAGTGATATGTTTGGTCTTCTGAAAGAAGTAACCTGTGGAATAAGGCCCATTCCAATTAGTCACCATAGACGAGAAACTTCTTTCACACACATACACTATATGGACAAAAGTATTGGGTCACCTGGCCATTACACCTACAGGAACTTTAATGGCATCCCATTCTAAATCCACAGGCATCTGTATAGAGCTGGTACCCCTTTGCAGCTGTAACAGCTGCCACTCTTCTGGGAAGGCTTTCCACAAGATGTTGGAGTGTGTCTGTGGGAAGTTTTGCCTCTTCGTCCAGAAGAGCATGGCTTGCAATCTCTAAGCATTAGGAGTTCCCTTCACTAGAACTAAGGGGCCTAACCCAACCCCTGATAAACAACCCAATGCCATTATCCCTCCCACACCAAACTTTACAGTTGACACAATGAACCTGATGTAGGTAAGGTTCTCCTGGCATCCACCAAACTCAGACACATCCATCAGGCTGTCAGACAGAGAAGCGTGAATTGTCATTCCACAGAACACGTCTCCACTGCTCCAGAGTACAGTGGCGATGTGCTTTACACCACTCCATCCAGCACTTGGCAGTGTGCTTGGTGATGTGAGGCTTGTATGCAGCTGCTTGGCCAAGGAAACCCATTCCATGAAGCTCCCTGAGTGCAGTTTTTTGCTGGGATTATTGCCAGAGGAAGTGTGGAACTCTGCAGTTATTAAGTCAAAAGAGCATTGGTGATTTTTATGCACTATGCACCTCAGCAAAGTCTCTCCGTTACTTTATGTTGTCTGATACTTCGTGGCTGAGTTTCTGTTGTTCATAAACACTTTCGTTTTCACTGAGCCCTTCAGAATGACCTATTCTTTGGTTTGTTGACCTGACTGCATGGCTTGGTGCTTGATTTTATACACCTGTGCAAATGGGTCTGAATGAAACACCTGAAATCAGTGATTAAGAGTTGTGTCCCCGTACTTTTGTCCATATAGTGTGTGTGTGTGCATGTGCGTGCGTTCCTGTATATATATATATATATATATATATATATACACACACGCAACTCATGGATTCACTGAATCCAATTTCATATTTTATCATTTTCTGGACAAATGACAAAACAAACAGACCTTATTCATTAAAACATCAAAGGAATGTAACCCACGATTACTGCTCCGGGCTACCCCCTGAATTAAGCCGCATACTTTATCTGTCAACCTTTGCCTGGATTCGCCCGGGTCCACATATGACATAAGCAGATAGGCCTGCATTTATCTTCTGCTCGGGTTACAGCCCAGCTGTAAGGTCAGCCATACATTTCGCCTTTGGCTCCATTCTCCAGGCGCCTCCACCTCATAGAGACAGTCTCGGTCTGTCTCATGGGCACCCAGGTATTTCCTGCATACTGGAAGAAGTGAATTTTATGCTTTTTATCTCACATACAAAGCAACATACTTTGGTACATACAAAAAAAAACAACTACATACAAAAATGTAAATAACTAATCCACTTTGAATTTCTTTGCTGAATTGTATAACAAGGTACAACTGCCAACTAAGCACCCCAAAGTTAAGAGAATCTGAGAGAATGGGCGGACATTCAGTGTCAAATTCAGCTTTATATATGACCATACCCAAAAAATTACTCATCGGCTCACATGAGTAATTGCCAATTTAGCTTTGATCTTGGGGTATGCGGATGGAGGATGATTTAAAAGGATTTGAAGGAGTAATAATAGTGGTTTTGTTGATAAACTACGTCCATCCATGTTTGGAGCTGCTGGGAATATGGTGGCAACAGTCATTTCTGTTTTATCCCTGATACTGATGATGTAGTAAAAATTCCTTGTGTCTTAGTCCACCGAGATAACAGTAATACATGTTATATTTTTTTAAAAGGAACCCTTCCCCACCCTTAGCAGGAAGAATAACTGTGTGAATCACCACAGCAGAAGCTTAACAGGATAATCTTTCCTCCCTCCACATGCTCATCTACCGCAGTAAAGGACCATAGTCTAAAACTAAGTAATAGAAATGTATTCAATGTTTTTGAACAGTTTTTATTCTTGGACTAACCCTTTATTCGTTGCTGTTCTAGGTTCAGGGCTACTCCCAACTTAAGCCCTGTATGGAAAACTATGCCTTTAATGCCCTTTGTGGTATCTGCAATCCAGCTGTCTGAGAAATCAAGCAAACATATCAGTTGCTGTTTCTGGTCATTTGTTCCATTTGAACCATGCTGCTTTGGTTACCAGTCTCACCATATGCAGCTTAGAAAAACCCACCACGTGTAACCTAAGAGGAGGACATGTCTTATTGTGAAGTTCTGGCTCTGGAATCTTCTGCACTCACCCTGGTACATGTCAGATGATACTGGATAGCTGATGCCCAGCACTCTCTCTTTGGAGAAGGATGAACAGAAATCTCCCAGCATCCTCAGTGCAAAGCCTTGCCTCCTCCGTGAGCTCCTGACAAATATAGTGTCCAGTACAGGCAGCAGGTAGCACTGAACAGTATGTTTGTCACACAGGCTTCCTACGTGGAGCCATATACAGGGTCATAAACAACAGACAGAAACCGCAAACTATCCTATTCGTATGAAATAATCAATGACACAGCTTGATATTGTTTGGATAAACGCAGCCTTGTGTGGGAACCATTGCAGAGAGATTTAGATACTTATCTGACACTTATTTTGTATCTGACACAAAAATGTTAAATTTGCTAGCCAATTTATAGCTTGATATATTACTGAAGTAACATAATGAAGGTTACTATAGTAAGGGCCCTTCTAAGATTTCAACAAGCAACCTTTGAGTTATGATGGTATGTCATTAACCACAATGCTACGTGAGATTTTAATTTGATGTTACCACAAATAAACAGTACAGATAAGGACACATATATGGGTCTGTCTCGATGGTTATATCACCCCCCGTGGTTCAGTAAGCAAACCGTGTGTGGCTGCGAGCTTCTGCAGGCTGCTTCTCTTATTGCTGAAGGCCATGTGCAGTCCCCAGTGAGAGCACACATGTTACACGCTGGCAAACTGTGTGTACATTGCAGAAAACTGCTGCAATAGTTAGATTATTCATCAGTTCCTACCCCAGCAAATGGAGGAGAATTATACATAATTAATTAACCTTACAATGAATGGACCTTATAATAATCCCTGAACATTGACCACAAAGAGCAACATTCCAGACAAACTCATAAAAAATCTTTTTTAATTATACTTAATGGCACTATTTTATTATTTAGCTCTATGCGTTGTGAGTTGTTATAAATTGGTCTCATAGTTGGGCCATATAATTCATTACGTCACCCCCTGGCATTAAAATCAGTCACCCCATACTTGTGGATATGAGGTTGTTGTGCATGTAGTCAATCTTTTGTAGTATGTATGTACAATCTTTATGCAGTACATATGTTTATGAGTACATCACAGTTTTTTTTTCCAAACCAGATTCTCTCACCTTTCTGCTTTATCGTGTAGAAGCCAACAGCCTCCCCGCTAACCCAGAGAATTTTGCCAGTTTCCTTTTCTGGGTGAGGGCTAAAGTAGGTGGCCTCGCTTATGGGTCGCTCCAAAGTCCCAAAAATGATCTGACTGAGCACAAAGAGAACCACTCTTTCCCCAGCAGACTCAACCTGTTAAACCCACATTACACATGTTATACATCAACTTGCTGCATAGACAAACTCAACCCAAAGACAAAACATTGGCCTTTTCATTACAACGTCCTAACGTGTCTCAGTATCCTTGACTGTGTCAGATACGCATGGATTATTGATTGCCGACAGAGATTAACTCAGTTTTTATTGAAGTGTAAATCAGTAAGACTTGAGGGTGTCTTGAGTAAGGATTTACCAGCATAAGCCCGGACCTGGCTGAGTTAGACGTTTTTAAAATATTGTTCGGGGCCCACCATTTGCCGTCCAGGAAGAGCGCGACCACTAAAGAAGAAAAGAAAGTGTTTCTTCACAGCTAAGGACAGCAGCGGACTTACAGCTTGCTTGAAAGAACAGAAGAGGGGAGAAGACCTGAGCACAGCTGGGCAGCGCGCCTGACGGGCCCCTCACCGCGGGATTGGTCCTCAGGCATGAGCAGAGCCAAAACCACACAAGCCGGATCATCATCACCAAACAGCGAAAGGTGACACACACTGTCCTGTGTTACTTTCATCTGTGAGGGTTGAATATAGAACTTTGAATTTCATCATAAATCTAATTGTGAACTAGGACCCCAGCAATCATAAAGCAGAATAAATGTGACATGGAACTACTCAGGTAATGATGCATCTGCCTTCTAACCATTTACCCTGGTCAGGGTCACAGGGTCCTGGGGCCTGTCCTAGGCAGTACAGATCACATGCCAGGGGTACACCCCGGATGAGAGACCAGAAAGCATACACATACACACACACACAAACACACACACACACACACACAACCATTAGGGATCCATGACTTCATGTTCATTTCAATGGGAAAAAAAACCCAATCCCAACTATGACACCCTTAACCCCTACCAGCCCTAACCTTAACCATAAGTAACCAAACAGAATACAGGAGTTTTGGTCATTTTATTATTTTATGTTGTGTTAACTGATTTTCCGTATTTGGGGACTGAAAAATGTCCCCAAAAGGTTAAAATAACAGGTTTTTATCACATTGTTGGAACATCTGGTCCCCGCAATGTAATATATATATATACTGTACATAGCGTAGACCATACATAGCTTTGAGGGACCTTCCATTCATTTCTACGGGAAAAACCCTAATCCCAATCATGTCACCATTAACCCCTACCCAGCCCTAACCTTAACCATAAGTATACAAGACGTTTGGCATTTTTACTTTTTTTGCTTCCACAGATGTTTTATAAAATTGAGGTTATCCAAATGAGGACCTGAAAAGATGTCCCCAAAAGTAGGGAAATTTCAGGTCTTGCCACACTTTGGGGACATTTTGGTCCTCAAATGTGATCTATGCAAACCCACACACACACACAGACAGACACACACACACAGCACCGGCCAAACCGTGGACGGACGAGGCGCCGGCAGGCCAGCGTGCTATGCGTCAGGTACTGAAGCTTAGAATACATTGCTGATGTAAATTCACTTACCTTTTCACCGCTCGGGAAAAGAAAAAAATAATTCTCGCGGTTGGAGTTTAATTCCAGACATGACAAGTAATTCTCCGCACTTGTCCTTAGGGTGTCGTAATCCAGAGGAAGATCGACAGGGTAGTGTTCCACTAATGAAGAATAAACATATAAACTTCAATTTTCATCGCCAAGCCGAAACTTTTGGTTTTAGTTTACATATGACTTCAATACTTTTGTTCAAGCAAATGTAATTTTGGACGGTGTTTTAAAATGATTAACACATTATTTTTCTTTCTTTTTTTTATAGCTTACAATAAAAGAGCAGATGGAGCAGATCTTTAATTAACACCCGTTTATCACACTACTGAACAGTTTTTTTTTTATAATGCACCCCTAATCTTACCAACACACGGTGCCTGGTCGGGTTCCATTACGTTGGTGGATTTTGACCCTTGTCCGATATCATGTGGTACAGAACCGGCCGCGCGACTCAACCTAATAGTTCAACTATTATCGACATATTTTATTTCCCCACTGCAATATTTATAATTATTCACGCCCATACTGTTATTTGCAATGCAATCACCTTAACTGTTTCCTTAGTGTGGATTCATTACTTTAGACATTCATACGCAAATCTCGCTTAAAACTTAATTTAGCGATTTTGCTAAATTAACTAAACTGCCCAAATTGTCTGCACTGTGGCTTATGATGGACGAAGGACAGAAAAGCGTTTAGAAGGTTTTCCGAAATGTCCTGTCAAATACACATAAGACGTGGCTGCACTGGACGCACTCGTCGCCAGATGGCGACATCGGGTCGATTGGCAGCGCGGTGTGCGCCTCACCAACCCGCGTCACCTCGTCCCCAAGCTTTGCTGCCCAGTGGACAACCCCTTAGAAACAAGTACACCTTGTCGAATAGTGTTCATTCGAATGAACTATTCTGGGTGGAAAAATACCCAATAGCAGCACCATGATTTATTTATGTATTTTTGCTGGAATGAACTGGCACATGCATTAGTACATCAGTTACAAGCACAGCCACATACTGCCCTGAGCGAGGTCCCGTCCCCAAGCACTGCTCCCCCCAGCGCTGAATTAACTGCCTACTGCTATACTGCCACATATGGGTTAAATGCAGAGGACACAGTTTGTTGTTGTACACAGTGTGCTGTGGTGTATCAACGATTAATCACTTTCACGGAATGGTGTTTTAATACTCATAGAGTAGCAGTGAGTTCCTTGCAATGGACTAGCATGCTATTCTGGGTATACATTTTCCCTGTACACTGTGCTTCCTGGGTAAAGTTCCAGGCATGTTCAGCCCTGCAGTACATAAGAGGCAGGATGGTGGATGGATGAAGAATTTGATATATAACTTCAGCCACAAATTCTCTGTATTCAGCAAATGTTTCATTGTTGCAGGGAGAAACTGAACATTCAGCATCTATTGCTATACTGTTTCTAACCCAACGTATTACATGACAGCTTATTTGGACTGGTAGTGTCATAGTGAGCTGTGGACTGGGCTCAGCAGCTTTCCCAGTGGGCTGGTCCAGTGAGGGCCGTTTTTTTTCCCCCAACCCCAGCATCATATAGCCTGCATACCAGGAGTGACCAGCCTGCTCATCTATCATATTAGCGTGTTTCCAGATTGATCGCTAAAATGTGTAATAGGATATAAAATAATGCTTTATATCATTGGTGGCCAGTTGGGATGCCCCCCCCTCCCCCGGGTCAATGGCAAAACATGTCCAGCTGCATAGTTAACTAGTTAATTCTTTTATGCTGATGGCTGCTGCTTTGGGTCCTAGTAAAGACCTTGCTCTAGTAAAATACCCAGCTGTCCAAATGGTTAAATTATAAATGACTCTATAAAAAAGCATCAGCAATAAGAACTTAAACATACTAAACATACTTGTTGCTGATTCAACATTTTGTTGATTAACTGAATTTATAAAAATAAAGATAAATGATCCCTGAAATAAAGACTTGACTTTTAGCTGTACATTTGTTTAATGCAGACATATGTATTTTAAGAAATAACTGTCCATTTTAAGTCTATTTTAAGTCAGACCTGCCAGTCAGATGGATTCACACAGCTCACCTTGGTTAAAACCATAGTTCTGGAAGCATGGAAGCGTAATTGTACAATTATCCACTGCGGCTGTAGAAATGATGGTTACTTAGTTTTTTTTTTTTAATTGACCCCGAGGTTGTTCTCCTGATTGAGAAAAGGCTACTGGAGGCTGGAGCAGATATTTCCGAGGCAACTCAGAGACAGCGCACACTGGTCACTGCAGCTTTAAATGCAGTCACTGGGCTGTCACCGTCTTGTAAGTGATGTAGACAACTTCTGCGCTGGATGTCCCATTTTTGGTTCATTATTATCATGTTGTGTTTAAAAGGCACTAGGCCCCCCAGGCTGTAATGGGAAGACAGTGGAGACACGACCAGGCAAGCCACAAGGACCACAAAGCTCTCCTACCAGCACGGCGCAAAAGCACCACTTTTAATTACTGTCCTCCACTTGGTATTGACAGCACTCTGGGAGCAGGGTCAGAGCCCCTATGCAGCGAGTGCGGGCCTCACTTTCACAGTATTCATTGCTCTCACATTGTGGTCCTCTCATATATTTGTGTATAACTAGATGGTGATTCTTTTGTTATTATATATTATTCTGTAATAATATTTTATCCGAGTTTTTCTTATTAAATATCTGCAAGGTATGCTTAATACTTCTTCAGTAACTTCATTCTGCTCAGTCTGATTGCTGGTGTCTGACAGTTTTTGTGCATTACTCCTTAGGGGGGCAGATGTTAATTAGGGACCTTCCTCAAGTCCATGTCCTGACTTTGAATCCGATGGCAAATCAGTGAATCGATTACTACCTGCCAATTGCTTCCGAAATATCAGCTATAAGAAAGGACACAAGTCACACCAGTATGATGCTTTTAGAGATTCAATCAGTTCTCACTCAAACGTGAATGCCTACCTATTAAATTATTAGGCACCACTTTACAATAGGACTGCCATTATAAAGGGTTTATGAATGGTTTATAATTATTTATGTTGTGGCACTTTGTAAATCATTACTTGAGAATTATAAACGAGTAATAACACAGTTTCCTTTTTATTATAGAGTTACTAGCATTTATGAGTGTCAAAGGGGAGTCGTATTGTAAAGCGGTACAGATTATTATTTTATTCATTGTTTGACCTGTACGTCACTTTGAATTAGTAGCTTTCCATTTTTTATTCATCTATTCATTCACCGGAACAGCATGCATACAATAGTAATATAAAGCAGCATAGTCCTTGTTAGTTGTAGTATAGTCATTGTTGGAAGAGTTAACATAATTCTTGATCTTTCACATTATGCATATGTTTTTCCTTCATTTTTAAAAATTCATATCTTGCTATATAAAAATGCATCACAGCTCTGTAACCTGTGACCTTGGCATTTATTTATTTATTTTTTTTGCTGTAATTGAAATTGTGGCACCGCACAGTTCCCTCGGTTTAAACCTCTTAGTTTTCCATTTCATTACAACATGAACCACAAACCTCCCTAATGGGAAATTACAAACATTCCCTGAATTCTTCACGGAGAGAAAGGCCACCGCTCCGAATGCGAAATCTTGTTTTTACAGTGCTGTGGGTTTATTGCTATATGGGATCAGTTGTTGGATGGCGAATGCATCTGCCCACTCTCCTGTTGCAGTGGGTGAAAACTTTGAGCCGGCTGACTCTCCCAGCTACTGTAAATGTGATTATCTGTGACAGTGGCCTTATATGTCGAAAACGACGGCATTTGGATTTTAAAAATATTTTACTTATATACTTTTTTCGGGAGTGAACAGAAGCAGGTCAATGGAGAATGAATGTTTAGGTTTCTGTCTTTAAACAAAAACTCCCTTTGAACTAAAAAAAAAGTCATTAAAAAGAGCTCAAAAATAAAACCACACAGGCTGTGCTTAGCTATAATCCAGCATAGCTACTTGTTAATTACCTGGCTACACCTGGGCCTGACTTGGATAGCGAATCGCAGCGCAGGTGGGCGTGGCCTCGCTCCACAGAATTGTGGCTATAGGCTGCCATTACAAGAACACAGGTTGCCTCTTGTCAGCAGCAGTATCACTGATGTGAATTCGCAACAGGCTGCATTCTGCATGGACGAGAACCAGGGGCCACAACCAAAGCATTACACCTGCAAATATGCCCGTCTATACATCCTTTTCTATTTAGCTAGCACCTTTATCCAAAGCAGCATACAAGTGAGACAGCAGTGATAGCCGGTTCCTGGAGCAATTGGGGTTACGGATGTTGCTCAATGGCCAAACAGTGAAACTACTTTGCCAGTCACAGGATTGGAAACAGCAGCCTTTGGATCGCAGGCACAAAGCTCTAACCCATGGAGACACACTGCACTATTCTAGAATAGAATAGAATAGAATAGAATAGAATATAGATATGTTATTCACCCCATTGGGAAATTCTCTTTTTGCCTGCCCCATCTGGTTCTATCAGACACATATACAGGCGAGAGCCAATTTGGGGGTCACAGTACATGCTTGGCCAGTGTCCAGTGGCCCTGGAGCAGTTGGGGTTTGAGCGGCTTGCTCATAGGCCCGACAGCAGCATTAGTCTGCTGGCCCCGGGGGTTCGAACCGGCAACCTGCTATACTGAATCGCATGCTAATTGTTAATAGGATATAATGATTAAGGAATCGTCTGTTTCTGGCTGGGAAAAAGACGTTCCTCAGTTCCCACTTCAATGTGCTGTGTCATTAAGGAGGATTGCTTTTTCCCGGACGGCAGACATCGGGGGCCGGGTGCCATGCTCTTCTTCCATTTTTTCTTCCTCCTCTTCCTGCGAATCCTGGCCTCCTTGGGCCGACCCCGGCTGCTCGCCGCCGCGTGGGCTGCTGCTCAGTAAACACACTGGCTTCCGCATCAGTCTGGCAGCAGAATGACAACACCAAGGGGACAGTCAAGGTAGATGGGCCTGCCGCCCCTCGCTATGGGAAACTGTTTGTGTGGAATTAGCAAATGCAGGCGGACAGGCGTGCCATTTGGTGGGGGGGGGGGGGGGCCACTTGGTACAGTGTGTTCTCAGGGGGCTGTGATTCGTAGGGTTTTGTGGCCCTAGGTGGCCATCGCTGTTTTCCACATACTTCTATGCTTTTTTCTTTTTTCCTTTTCCATCATGGGAAGAATGTTATAGACGCTTAACACCATTCGCCAGTCAAGTTGAGGTAATCCGTGCATTTCTTAATAATTCTTTTGTGCAACCTTTTTTTTCTCCTTTCCTCCTCCTAATGAAAAAGGCCTGTAATTAAAGGGATAAGCAGAAGTCTCTGGGATTCCCCCCCACCCGATGCTGAATTTTACTTTTCCATCTGTAGACTGAGCCACCAGCAGACACAGAGAGCGCGTTCCTCGTGATGCCTTTTCAAGTATACATTACTGCAGCTGTACGTTTTACTCCATAAACCGCCGTGACTCACCCACAGTCACTCTTTCTCACTGAACTCCATGAGGAAATCTCTCGTCTACTCTTTTGCCTCTAACTCTATGGGCTAATGTTTCAGAACAAAAAAATGCCTTTGTGCTTCATTTGGGTCACAAGTGAAGACACGTCTGGCTCTAATTACAGCCGAACCCCTTTGTTACTGTAAACTGTTTTCACAAGCAGAACTATCTTGCATTCTGCTTTATTGAATTGGATAGGATTTCAGCGTGCCTTCTGGTGTTTCCATCGATGCAGGGAACTCTGCCTTCCCTGGTCTGGGAATCTTATGGAGAGAAGGCAAACCCTTCTCCAGCCGAAGAACGATTACATCTAGTGGTGTTGACAGAAGCGTGTCTGATTTTTTTCTGGAACATGTCACATGACTGTTTGTGACTGGAAGTGCCAAGGTGGATACTGGCATTTTCGCTGTTTAGTCTATCTGCGCATAATCCTTTATTTTGTTCAGATACATTTTCGGTGCCTTTTGCAAATGTGGCCATCCTATATGCTCTCGTCACCGAGACAACCCCAAGTACAAAGGTACAACAGCAGTGCTCCTAAAATCATCAGGCTCTAATACAACTCACCACAGCTTCATGGTGGAATATTTCAAACCCCCCCCCCCCAAGATATCCACTTCATATGTATTCCCTCTTAAGGGGTATGTAAGTTATTAAGGAGTGCATATTACTTTTTCTTGGTGCCAGAAAGGTGGCAGTGTTAAATTCCCTAGCCTTGTGGTATTGTGTTAAAGGCCAGTAGGTTGTTCAAATATATTCTTTAAATAATTTTAAGAAACATGCGTGTGCATGAATGGTGATTGCAACTTCCGCGCCATCTGCCCTGGGAAAAGCATGTATCAGCAGGGACTTGGAAAGAAAAGAACACGGTGTAAGGTCACGACCCCTCCATAAAAGCAGCCGCCAGCATGCAGCGCTAGAGTGTTGTGGTTAATAAGTCACTTCCTTCAGAAACTCGCCTATAAACAACGTTCCTTTTAACTGGAGGGAAGCTTTCATGCGCACACTATCAAGCACCTTTGTTAAGCATTTTTCCCCCTCAGGTTCTTAATCATCATGCCCTAGGTTTTCCAGTCCAATTCACTAACATGGCTTACTGGTAAACCTTTCAGATAAACGTCTGCTGTGTAGGCCAGTGGCACCAATGCTTTGTTCTCTCTTCTTTATTATGTGGTTTCTTGCATTGTCAAGATCTTTGTGATCATCAGGAAATTCCAGAATGTACAAGTCACCAGTAGGCAAACTGCGGACATCCTTTGCTATTGAGATTTACTGTGCCTCACACAGTAAATGGTAACTAAGACTCTTAACCTAACAGAATTTGGTATAGTTATTAAATAAAAAACTGGTGCTGTTTAGTTAACAATTTACTGACGTTGCTTTATATTAGTTTTTGCTCCAGAATTCCCCAAGGAGATCAATAAAAAGCATCGTAGTCTTAATGATTGTCTAGTTTTCTGCTTAGTTTCGTTCCAACGTCGTTTTATCCTTCCGACGCCAGATGGCGCAAATAAAAACCGAATGATTCACAATCAACTTTCCCACAACAGAATATAGTGTTTTTTGATAACAAATCAGACAAGCAGAATAACGTTCATGTGCTTCTTTTTATAACCCTAAGGAGAAAATAATGAATACATACATACATAATGTATAACATCCCTTTATTAAAAAGTAAATATTTTTCAGCTATAAAATGCTGAATGCTTTCCTTAGTCTAGAACAATTTTAACTCCTTTGACTTCCACATTTGCTTACCCCTTGCTACAGAAATAAGAAATATAGCTTCGTCTAAAACAAACAAACTATACACTATACACTGTGATATGTAAGACCGGTGTTTTGATGTAGACTCCTTAAGATTATTAACCTGTTTTCAGGTGAAACATGCCATATGATATGTCTTCTTTTGGTTAGATGGTTTTAATACATTTTTGATATTAAAATTTTGAGAGGTTTCAAGTGACATCAAATTAACAAAACTCATTTAATACAAAATCATGCAAA
>JAODKL010000021.1:9213178-9225431 GCA_026780765.1 Petrocephalus schoutedeni | reverse complement strand
CGATACCAAAAAGGCGTATAAAGCGAGCCGCCCGCATACCTTCACTGTACCGTAATGACGGGGAGCGGAGGCGCCGCACCGGAGCCCGCGATCCGCCGCGGTCCCGGCCGGGTTTTCGCGCCCGCCCCGCCCGGAGTATGCGTGCCTATGTGTGTGTGTGTATGTCTGTGCGAGGAGCCCAGTCTTGTTTACGGCGTTGATTCCGCGGAGCGCAGGGCGACGGAGCAAAAAGCTGCTTTATCTGGTGCCTTTCGGGCCGAGGCTGTCGAGAACCGAGAGAGAGCAAGAGAGAGAGGGGGGAATCAACCGGCCGCCCGCGATCGCCTCGCCGTTAGAAACGGGAAAAGCCGCCGGGCTCCCCAGCGCGACGCCGACGGGAGCCTCCGGTGCAGCATTCCCGGTCCTGCGTGGCAAGAAAGGGATACGATTCTCAGCTGCAAAGCCGACAGACGGGGAGGGAGGGAGCGAGCGAAAGGAGGGGTGGCAGCTGCTGGAACCATTTTTGTCCTGGCGGCTATATATTGGAGGAGAGCGCAGATAGACGGGCTCCCCGGACGGGAAGGCAGCTGCAATTTCATTCATTGGGTAAAAGCGTTCTGCATCGGGATCGGGATCGCGACGGGGCTCGGCGGGCTCGGGACGCCGTGGATGGTGCCGCTTTTTTTTCTTGCTCGGTAGCTCTCCTGCTAGCGCTGGCTGGCTAAGCGTGCGTCCCCCCCCCTAAAAGACATGGAGGCTGAAGATGCGGAGCGCTACCAGCCCAGCACGATTCGCAGCTCCGGGGGTTTGCTGTTAGCGGCTCGGACCTCGTCGGAGAATTGGCAAGAATAAGCCAACGTCTCAGCATTTTTCCTCCCCCGTTCTCATTTATCTCCTCGGGAAACAGTGCGAGTGCCGGCGGCGAGCAGCCCGCTTCGGGGCACCCGGACGGTCCGCACACGCAGCCCCCAGAAAAACGTGCATCGGCGCAAACCGCCCCGGGCGCGGATCGATCGGAGGAGTTGTGAACCGACTTAACTGGATCTTTTGCTTTTTTTTTCCTGGTGACTGTGAAGAACCTCCTTTTTTATTTATATATATATATTTTTGTCCCCTCACTGTTTCACTTGGGGGAAATAAACGAGAGTATTTTTGAACGGTTATTACTTTAACAGGAATGAGGTCTGGGACAGAAAGCGATCATTTGACCTCTTTTTTGGGTCTGCTTCTGGCGGTATCCACCATCTGCCTCCGGCCCGCTGATGGAAAAAGTAAGTGGCCGATTCCCTCCGTGCGCCGAGCGTCCCGGCGATGCGTGACCTTGCGCGGCGTTCGAGGCGCCGCTCCGTGAGCGGCAGCCGGCCCGCTGCACGCCTGTGTTCCGCGATCCGTAATGCGCGCCAGTTTATTAGCCCTGAGACGGCGCCGGTGCCGATGGACGGGTCCACGTGTGCCGGCGGGGCGCTCGGTCCGGCCGCGGCCGCCGGAGGCTCCCTCGCCGAACACGTGCGCGTCCTGCGCTCGCCGACGGCACCGAATCTCGGCACGTAGCCTGGGCACACCGGGCGCTTCCCAAGCCGCGGTGCTTCTTTCGTGCCAGTTTGTACCGAACCTGCTTCTTGTAAACCAATGCCCCCCCCCGGTTACCCCGATCACCGTAAGCGGAGCGATGCACACGCCGCCTTAATGAGCGCCCTGGCGGGGAGGGGAACCGCGCTACGGCGGCGCATATCAGCGTCTTCATACGTCCGTTTATCTGAATTCCCCGAATGTAACGTAAGTAAACAATGGAGGCGCGGCGACGCCAGACAGCGGGCTGTAAACGCCTCCCCCCGCCGAGATGCGTGCGCTCCGCCGGCCGTCTCCCTTCTTCGGTACCCGCATTAAAACCCGCTGTCCCGGGCGCGGAGCTTCCGGTCATCAGCATTATCAGCCTTAGCAGTCGGTAATTTGTAGTTTTGTCAGCATGTTAAGGTGTGAGGACGGTGGTTTATAGTGGCGCCCTGACCCGGGCCGATCGCCGCCTCGCCTCCGGGACCGGCTCCGGCACCGTCCCGGGTGATGGATCGCACGGCGTTTCGGCTTTCCCTAGGCGAATGCAGGCGGCCCGGTGCCTCATCCAGCCTGATAAACTGCGCGGAAAGGAAGAATCGTAATAAAAATGCGTGTTGCTGTCCTTCTGCGCATCGGGGCTTTTTTTTTGGTCTTTTTAAATTGAATGTGCCGGTGTATGAGGGACGAAGGTGATGTTTACAAGAACGACGCAAACCCACAATGAAAAGCGCCAGCAGATGAATCTCCCCGGCTTGGGGTCACCCCCCCCGGCTTGGGGTCACCCCCCAGCCCCCGTCGCGGCTTCAGCCCCGAAAACAGTAGTTCCGCGCATTCTTTCGCCTCTACCTGTAGTTTCTGGCTGCTCGGAAATACCTTCGTGCTGAAAGATGTTAATCCTTTCGGAACAGCCAGTGCCATCGCGGTAGACTGACTGACCCCCGGAGCCTTTACGGGAACTTCTGTTTATATGCCATGTTTACGTTAAAAATAAATAAATATATACATTTTTATAAACTAAACACTTAAATACACAAATATGAGTAGCTGAACTGGATTTGGACTCTACATAGACTTGTTGCAGGGTTGGTCTCTTGGTCGAATCTGGTTCTGGTTGATTTTGTCTTTGATGTACAGAGACTCTTAAGTACCTTAAATATGGCGTTTCTTTGTGGAATGAGCAAGAGAGGCTGTCTTTAAGAGAAGGGGGGTCCTGCGCTTGCAACTGAAAGGAGAGCGGTCAGTGTAAATAGGGTTAGCTTCTGGAAACACTGAGGCAGAGAGATTTTGTTTTGATAAACACTGGTGTGTCCAACTTTTATGCTTATGTGAGTCAGGCTACCCCATGCAAACATTCGGGTTATAGGAGTCTGGCAAGGTAGCTTTGCTCATGCGGGCCGGCCAGCACATGAAGCTGTTACTCTGAGACGCATCAGTGATGACCACCGGATCTTCTCATGACTTATCCTCCTGCGAGTTATTGTGAAAAATTAGCCTTGTTTTATTGGGAAGCCAAGAGTCCCCGTAGTAACCAGGTTTCGCAGCCAGCTGCATGAATCCACGTATCGGCTGACACGCCCCTGGTTATCAAGACGTGTAATTTACATAAATTTCCCTTAGTTATTGCATGTCGGCAGTAATCTTAGCCGCCGTGGTCGCGGCAGTATAAATTTGAAGGGTCTTTCTGGTGGGGTGCAAGTGGATGATTTTGTTTGCGTTTTCCCATGAACCCCAGAGGCTCTGAGGTCACCAAGGAGAGCTGCACGTGTCAGCCTCCTGGGGGCGCCTGAGATTTAATGGAGCCAGAGTATGTGGGAATAACTGTGGGGCTTGGGCATTACATCAGCGAGTGTAAAGATGGCCGGCTCTTGTTCTCCTCTCCCCTCCGGTCGTATGTGCCTGTTAAGTGTGACAGTTTAATCGCGAAGCAGGTGCCTCTCTCCCTGGCGATGTTATACCAGTGACTGTGTCGCGTCCTGGACTAGGGTCAGAGTCACACCGCGGCTTTGTTTGCCCAAGAGATTTTGTGAGGTGAGGCAAAACGCAGAAATGCTAGGAAGTGTGCTTCTTTGCATGACTCGGACAAAGAATGAAGACAAAAATGCACGAAAACGCACAGCCCCAACTAACCGAAACGGCGAGAAAACAAAACAAAACGGGGATACGCGTCCGACTCTCCCTGCTACTCACGGCGGATGCAATATTTACAACTGTATGCAAACTGGATCCCTCGTCTAAGGGTGTAACAGACGGCCAGTGAGTTAAAGCTACGCTCTTCCTGTGTGTTCAGGCTCCTGTCCTCTGAGGATGTGCATTAGTGGGGAAGCTGCACACCCTACTCTAGAGAAAGTGCTCCTAAATTTCCCCTGCCTCGAGCAGATTCACATGTGATTTGACTTCCCCATTCTACCTGGAAATTAGGAGCGTTTGTGGCCTCGACCTCGTGTGAGCTTCTGCATGAACCTGTTAGTCTGGGCTGTGTTTCACGGCTTGGCAGCACTGCTCCTCGCCGCGTCTGGCCCCGAGCGACATCCGAGAGCGCGTTACTTTCAAGAAAAGAAAAGATCTTCTGGAAACAAAACACTCTGAGCTATGAATGTCTTTGAGGTAATGAGGCACTCTGAAAGAGAGGAATGTTTTGTGTGTCAATTTAATATCCTGGTTTTAAGGCTTTTAAAATGTTTAACACCCTTTAATGTCTCAGCAGTCTAAAATTTCCACGGTTTAGCTTCCAAGCATACGAAGAGGAGGGGGGGGGGGGTAAAAAGACTTCCTGATTCATCACGAAAATGAAAAAAAAAGAGAGAAACCAGGTTTTCAAAATGGAACATGTAAAAATACATTCACAAGTAAGACAGACTTGGTTCTGTTGATTGGAAGAGGGAGAACTCTGTGAACTCAGTTTTATTTGGGTTTTACTGTTCAGCCCGGCGGTTTCACTCCAGACGAGCAGTTGAAAGATTCTCCTATCAAAGTTTAACCGACTGCCTCAAACGGGGTGGCAGAGATTCTTCTTTGGGTCAGAATTTGGCGTCTTGTTTCCCTAGACTGTGGGCAGGCTGCCACATTGTGTAACCATTCTCAGTTAAAGGCCACGATGGCTTTGAAAATATGTGAGTATATATATTACAATGGTCCCTGTGTCGACTTTGGTGGCTCTGAAATGAAAAATTTCCCCCTTTCCTTGTGTGGGTGTCTGTCTTTTTTTTTGGGGGGGCGGAGATTTATGTAATATATAGGCATGTGGACTGTGTGTTATTTGGCTGCTGTAAGCCTGGGGAGAGAGTGGCTGTCGTCATGGTGACAAACCCCACAGCTCTGGATCAACAGCTGTCTTCAGCCCCACCCTCTCTCCCTCCCCCCAAACCTATGGCTAGAGGGCGATGATGACCGCTGTGGGTTGTGGTGACCAGACTGGCTTTCCGTCACTCTCTGCACCTCCCTGTTACACGGTCCTGTGTGTCAAAGCTCATGCCGGCTGCTCTGGGCTGGGGGTGTGGAGTCCCCATGGGCCCCCCCGTAAAGTCCCCGCGGCGATCGGTGTTGCGTATGTGCTCACTGACCGCGGGTAAACCGCTCATCGCCAGAAGCGCAGTGCTGCGAGGCACATGATGCGATTGGCCGACTGACCGCATCTTAAGTTTCAGAAACGCTGGCAAGTAGTGGTTATGGATCAAAGGATCGCCGGCTGACCTGTGATTCGCTGGGTGGGAGGACGTTTTTTATTAGCTTATTTATTTTTTTAATCGTTTTTATGTTTTCACAGAAAGTGTTGTCACATCTTGAAACCGTCGGCCTGTGCGCTTTTTACGACTGCTTTGTGGAAGAGCAGCTCCGAGGCATTAAAGTTTGTTTCGATAACCTCCCCGGTTTGTGCCGAACAAATTAATGCTTCTGTTTTTCAGGATTCTTGCCTGAATTTTTTTTTTCCTTTGAACCGAAGTTTGTTTTTAAAAAATATTGTGTAAGTGTAAGGGCTTTGAGAGTCTGGTAAGTCACTTGCTCTACATAGTATGTAATGCATGTATTTTAATTACATACATGAATAATGAACTTCCTCAGCTTGGGGGGGGGGGGGGGTTGGCCCCGATGCCCCGCCCCCTCCACTGCGGGTCAGGGACCACTTCTTTCCTTGACCAGCTGCTTGTAGGTATCACTCATCAGCTGTCCATCCCTACACAGTGTAATCGACTCCTGCTTGTTTAGCCGCGCTTCTGATGGATTCGGTTTGCGTTTCCCTGGTAACGTTTCAGGTAGTCTGATTGGTCATAAAATTGGCTTGTCTGTGAAGGGCTACCTTAGTGTGGAGATCCGTGTGCCGTACCTTATATGGTAGCGATAACATCACTCAGCCTTTCCGAATAAACATCTCGAAGAGACACGTCTGAAAGCCGCCGTGCCACGGCCATCCGCAGAGCACCGGGCCGTAATTACTGACCCCTGGCCTCATCTCTCTGATAGACCCCCAGAGAAGTGCCTGTTTGTGGCGTGAATGCATCGTCAGGCAGGCCAGGGCCAGGGTGAGGCTATCTATTGTAAACACCTGAATTTGCGGAGATAGCTGTGTTTGCTTAACGGCCCGGACGTGCCAGTTGGTGGGGGACGGGTGGCCAGCAGTGGGCCCCATGGCGGATCAGGTGCTCACCCCCTCGATACGCTCTGTGGCTCATTCAGGGATTTGTTTGCTTGTTTTTCAAGGTTATCCAATCATACTAGGGGTCAGAGGTCGAGCTGTTTTCGGGAGCCGTCTCCTGACATGGTTGCTGCTTAGATGAAATGCTTCTTGGCTGATCGACCACAGGGTCGGATCGGGGGCGGGATAGGGGCGTCTCCTTGCAGCTAATTGTTCAGCTCTCGGCTGCAGCTAATCCTGCTGTTAGGTAACGACCGGAATCCCTGCGACATAACGGCACTAATGAGCGCGACTGGCCGGTTCGATCCGTGTCCCTGGGAGACCCTCTCCCGCTTTGCCGAGCTCCTCGTCACGGCTAACGCATAATAACCTAGATTTCTTTCACACTCTGCTGGGCTGCCCCCCCCCCCCCCCGTAAAATTCCCAGTGAATGCCCGTAAATACTTATCTTGTGATCACATGTCGGGTCCTGTCTTTGCTGGCCTTTGCCGGATGAGGCGACCCCGTTGGAGCGCCCGCCGCCATATCGTTCTCCATTACACTGGTTTTCCATTCTTCCATTAACAAGAGAACATATTAAAAAATATAGCATTGGGAGCAGACAATATGGGGCCATGCGATCCTTTTCATGCGGGGTGACTCCGACGTAAAAAAGGCAGCAGTGAAGTCGGCTTGGGCCGTGCTGGTGTAGTGACTGGATAGTGCCTCACGAGCCGTTGCGAAGAAGAGGAGAAAGCGAGTGTTTCTCATCTGCATTTTCCGGAGCGATACGGCGATTTAAGCGCGCTTCGTCTTGGTGAGCTGATGTGGTTTGCGTTAGGAGGTAGACTGCTCTAATTATCCAGGAGAATTCCCATCCTCCTGCTTTGTGGTCGTCTCTGAGTCTCGCCGGTGTGCATCAATGTCCTTCCGGGTCGGCTGCCCCAGATTCTCGGGTCTGGTGCCAAAGCAAGCTGCCGTGGAACAAGTGACCTGCAGGTGACCTCCTGACCTTCAAACTCCCCACCAGAAGGTGCCCCAGGTCCCCGATTCAGGGTTAAGTGTGTGTGTGTTGGGACGGCTAAAGCTGCATACGACTGCTGTCATAAAAACACACTGTGGTGCCTTTTGTTGGCATTAAAGCTTCAAAGTGATGCTTCTGTCTGTGACATCGGTGGCTAATAGGGCACAGGCGTACCGCCTACACCCACAAGTGTTTTTGACCGGCTAGCGCTGCGCTAAATCCCCTACTCTACTCCCTCTGCTGTGGCTGTGCGTCTGGCCCGCACTCCGCATTTGTGGCCTTCACTTGTTCATTTTAGATGGTTTATTTTCCTCTGAAGGAGTCCTCATCTCTTCTGTGATACTGCCAAAATGGTAGCGTGTGGTGCACTCTGCTAACTCAACCAACCTGTGCGTTTGTTGGGCGTAGGATGTCCATGTTGAAACTATTAAGCTGCCTGTTTATTTGTAATAGTGTGATAGGCCAGGGGTTTAAACATGGGGATGGTGGTGGCCTAGTGGTATGAGGCTCTGGTTATGGACCAAGAGGTCACCGGTTCAAATCCCCGCTACCACCATTTGGTCCCTGAACAAGACCCTGGGTGTATACACAGCTTGTAAGAGATTGTAGTTTGCTGTAATTGGGTAATGTAAGTCACTCTGGATAAGGGTGTCAGCTAAATGTCATAAAAAATGTAAATGTAAGCTTGTCCCCCCCCCACCCATGATAGAGAGTCAAAACAATATGTTATATAAAAAGTGCTATTTTGTTATTGAAAATTGTTCTGGACCTCTGATTCTGAGCAAAAATCTGATGCAGACCTTCTGATCAAAAAGTTTTATAGCCCCAGTGATAAGCTATTGTGGGCTATCCTATAATATGCTATACTATAATGGACTGTAATGCAGTACAATCAGAGCTGCACATCACTGGTACGCATTCCTGTTATAAAGCAATATGCCTGGCAATTTCCTGTAGTGACAGCTCACACACATACTCACGTTATGTCCATTCGCTCTGCTATGACAAGAAATTACCCCGCATTTTAACCTTTGTACTGCAAATGAAGTACGAATTAGCTGTGAACAGGTTTAAATGCGCGGTAATTTCTTGTCATGGCAGCACAAATGAACATAAAGTAAGTGCGGATTTGTGCCGTTACAAGGATTGCTGCATACAGCGAATCTGTGCATCCCTGTGTAAAATGTATGCTGTTCCATACCAGGTTATGCTATACGTTAATACTATACTATACCGTTCTGTAGTATGCTATAATACTATTTAATATTATTCTTTACTGTATCATAATGCACCATGTTATCTTATACTGTACGGTAATGTAACATCATACTGTATTGCGGTTGTTTCTGATTGCTCGCACCAACCTACTAAGGACGTGATCGGCTGCTTTGGTGGTAGTCTGTCTGTCTGTCTGTCTGTCTGTCTCTCTCTCGGCGGTAATCTTCCGCTGCTTGACCGCCATCCCTCATGGTGCACTGCGGAGAGCACCCCTGCTTCACTGCTCTTTCCACGGTGCTCATTTTATTTGTGGGAAATCTCGTGTGGATGCTGTGTTCCTGACTGACAGCCTCTTCCTTTGGCGCATGGCCCTGCTGGCCTGCCCTTCATCTCTCTCTCTCCCCTGGGCCTCCCTCTGTGTGCTCCTCTCTCTCTCTCTCGCTCTGTCTCTCTCTTCACATCCCCGGCTCCCTCTGTCTCTCTCTCTCTCTCTGTCTGTCTCTCTCTCTGCATGCCTGGCTCCCTCTCTCTGTCTGTCTCTCTGTCTGTCTGTCTGTTTGCCTATCTGTCTCTCTCTCTCTCTCTCTCTCTCTCTCTCTCTCTGTCTCTCTCTTCACATCCCCGTCTCCCTCTGTCTCTCTCTCTCTCTGTCTGTCTGTCTGTCTCTCTCTGCATGCCTGGCTCCCTCTCTCTGTCTGTCTCTCTGTCTGTCTGTCTGTCTGTTTGCCCATCTGTCTCTCTCTCTCTCTCTCTCTCTCTCTCTGTCTCTCTCTCCACATGCCCGGCTCACTCTCCCTGTCTGTCTCTCTCTCTCTGTCTCTCTCTCCGCATGCCCGGCTCACTCTCCCTGTCTGTCTCTCTCTCTCTGTCTCTCTCTCCGCATGCCCGGCTCTCTCTCTCTCTCTGCATGCCCGGCTCCCTCTCTATCACCCTATGATTGTGTCTGTCTTCGCCTATGTCTACAGCTAAGTGTGCTTATATTGTGTGTCATTAGCATAGAGGTACATGCTAACCTGTTAAGTGTATTGTTTAGCTTGTAGATGTGGCTGCTTTAACGCGTGTTTTCCTTGTTCCCTGTTTGTTGTGGGTAAGTTGACATGAGTCGTTTTAGTTTATCCAGCATGTAATGTACTGTCTGCATCAAATCCTTCTACAGATGCATAATTCCATTAAGTGTGACTGTTTGCGATGCTGTGTGTGTAACTGCGTGTTTCTCTTTGCAATGTGTGTCGCACCCCCCACTGTAGGGACTTGCTGGTTCATGGTACTTGTAGTCCTTGAAGTGATTCATTGCGCTTGTTCCCCAAACCAATTCCCCGGTGTCATGGGCCGGCATGTGACGTCCGGCACGGCAGGGGTCCGTGGTGTCCCGACACCCAAGCTGACGTACTCTCCCCTTCCAGCATTTGCAGATTTCCATGGTGACGCAAGGGCCAGCCAGTGACCCCGTGCCATTATTCACACGTGTGTTTCTCTTTCTAATCCACATTCATTTAATGTAATTTATTTGCTCGAGCTCCATACGTCCCGTTGCCTTTTTCACGTTCTGTCGCTTCTCCTTCCACTCCATTTTGGATTTGATAGAAAAAGTCAAGCATTTCATTAATAACCCATTATATGCAGTAGAGTCTGTGGAAAATGGGCATCTAGCCCATGGCTAGCCCCTGTCAGCATTAAGTGCCATTACACCTTAAATCAGCCAGTAATGGCCTGCCCCTGTGGTGATTAAGCTTTGCCATGGGACTGAGCCTAGCTAGCCTGTAAACTCCCTGCTGCTGGACAGTGGGTGAGAGCGCCCGCTCGCCTCGCTGAGCACCAAGGGGACTGCTATGGCCAGCTCTCAGACTGCATGCCCTGATCTTTTTAAAGAACTTTGAGTTTGGGGACGGGCAGTGGGATGGAGGGGCGTATCGCCGGCGCCCGCCATGCTGGGTGTGCTACAGGAGCATCCCCGCCGATGCGGAAGGGTGACGTTAACCCCCCTGGTAGTTTTGGGGCTTTCTTTGTGAATAAAAACAGGGAGCCGCAGCGTGCCGGGTCTCCCACTCGCGGTTCTTGCCGAGCACTGTGTTGTGCCGATCGGCCCGATCCCTACCTCCGGCTGAGGTCTGCCTGGCGGGGCCCGGTCCTGCTCCAAGCTCGCTGGTAGTCCGTGTACGTCTGCACTTTTGTGTTTGAATGGTTTAGTTAAGTGATGTATGGGTTGCTTGCAAAACTAACCCTCCCCTAGCTTCCATATGTTGTTCCCAGAGGTGTTATATGCTTTGTTGCTGTGCTGTAGGGCACAATTAAAAGATTAAATAATTTTAATGTGAGTAAAACATGACTCCTGTGTCAAGTTGTGTGTCGACTCGCACTTTTGGCTTTTTTTTTTTTTTTTTTAAAGGCCTCACCTGAGGCTCAC
Organism: Petrocephalus schoutedeni; assembly: GCA_026780765.1. Classification (NCBI taxonomy): domain Eukaryota; kingdom Metazoa; phylum Chordata; class Actinopteri; order Osteoglossiformes; family Mormyridae; genus Petrocephalus; species Petrocephalus schoutedeni. Next base: position 9,214,643 of record JAODKL010000021.1, on the reverse strand, counting down.
CTTAAATAAACAGCCAGTCGCTTGCCCGCTTGCAGACGGGAGCTTACAGTTCGTGTTGAAATGAATGCGTGGCGTGTAGTCTCTCTGAATGCCCTTATGTTGCTGTGCCTGCTGTCCACCAGGCCTGTAGCCACTTGAACCATTGCTTTACAAACTGGTGATGGGGAGGGGAGGAGCAGACAATGAAAACAAAGGAGACAATGAGCTTTTGTGGGATGGAGGAAAATAACAAAAATGACTGGAAGTCTGTCTCCCTGGAAGCCAGGGGCTGGTTTGATGAGAGTCATATTTCCGTGCTTCTTATTAAATAGTTGTGTACCAACCACTGTCCACAGAGCTGGACGTTACAGGGAGGATATGACGAATGCCTAGAAAGTGAGGGCTTTGGTGTTTTGTCGGTGGCTGTCAGAAATACTCGTATTTCTCTAGTGGAGTCTCACCCCCCCACCCCCGTCTCTTTCCTAGTCTGTGGTCCGAGCATCGACATCAGGAACGACATCAGCGAGTTCAGGCGCCTGGAGAACTGCACGGTGGTGGAGGGCTACCTGCAGATCCTGCTCATCGGCGACAAGGGCAGCAGCGCCAATCAGGAGCTCTTCAGCACCCTCAGCTTCCCCAAGCTCACCATGGTGACCGACTACCTGCTGCTGTTCCGCGTCTCGGGCCTGGACAGCCTGAGCACGCTCTTCCCCAACCTGGCCGTCATCCGCGGCCACAACCTCTTCTACAACTACGCCCTGGTGGTCTTTGAGATGACCAGCCTGAAGGACATCGGCCTATACAGCCTGAGGAACATCACGCGAGGAGCCATCCGCATCGAGAAGAACCCGGAGCTCTGCTACCTCGACTCGGTGGACTGGTCCCTCATCATGGACGCGGAGTTTAACAATTTCATTGCTGGGAACAAGCAGTCCAAGGAGTGTGGGAATGTCTGCCCCGGCATCATGGAGGACAACCCTCAGTGCATCAAGACCAGCTTCAATGAGAACTACAATTACCGCTGCTGGACCTCCATCCACTGCCAGAAAGGTAGGCCTTGTCTTTCAGTTTTGTCCCACCTCCCTGGTCCTCAGCCCCCCTCATCTTGCCTAGTCCTCACCTCCACCCCTCCCAACCTGCTGCCCCCGTCCTTTGCCCCGCCTCTCCATGCTTTGCCCTGCTCCCTTATGCTTGTAGGCCCATGTTTTGCCCCACCTCTCCATGCTTTGCCCCGCCCCCTTGTCCTCGTTCATTGTATGCCTTGCCCCACCTTTCCCAGCTTTGTCCCATTTTCCTCAGCCCCCCTCATCTTTCCTATTCCTCAGCTCCACCCCTCCCAACCTGCCCCCCTGTTCTTTGCCCCACCTCTCCATGCTTTGCCCCGCCTCTCCATGCTTTGCCCTTCCCCTTTATGCTTGTAGGCCCATTCTTTGCCCCGCCTCTCCATGCTTTGCCCTTCCCCCTTATGCTTGTAGGCCCATTCTTC
>JAODKL010000021.1:9199845-9213084 GCA_026780765.1 Petrocephalus schoutedeni | reverse complement strand
TTGCCCCGCCTCTCCATGCCTTGGCCTTCCCCTTTATGCTTGTAGGCCCATTCTTTGCCCCGCCTCTCCATGCTTTGCCCTCCCCCCTTATGCTTGTAGGCCCATTCTTTGCCCCGCCTCTCCATGCTTTGCCCTGCCCCCTTATACTTGTAGGCACATGCTTTGCCCCGCCTCTCCATGCTTTGCCCCGCCCCCTTGACCTCCTTCATCCCATGCCCTGCCCCACCTTTCCCAGCTTTGCCCCGCCTCCCTTGTCCTCAGTATCCCTCTCTCAGCCTCGCAAATGGCTCACAGGACTTTTCGGCAGTGGGCAGGTTGGGCCAGCTCCTCTGACAATATTTATTTCGGTCTGTTGGCGCTCTGCAGGAGGTGAGATTTGTTTTTGTTTGCTTTCCCTAAGGATGGGCGTATCGTCGCTCCAGTAATTTAGCTGTTTTGCTGTGTTTACCTTTCCTGCTTTTAACGAGAGCCGGGAAAGGGCGACTCCTCCAGGCCGCAGCCTTTTGGGGTCGCTTAGGTAAATGGGCGTCTGTCGGAGAACAGGTTCTGTCTATCTGTGCCGTGTTTCCAGTTTTTCTGTCTTCTGACTCAGTGAAAACATAAATCACTTGTTTTTGTTATTGAGACCTTCTTCCTTGAGCTGTGGAAGCCTTCCCTCACGCCTCCGTTGTTGGGGGTTCTGACCCTGCCCCAGCGCTGTGTGTGTGTGGCCCGTTCAGGTTCTCCCTGTGTTACCTGGTTTTCTTTGGATTCTCTTGTTGTTGTTTTTTTAAGCTAATTCCCATAATTGCTGAGAGAGTGTGAGACCTGGTGCCCTACAGTGGCCGGGCAGCATGTAAGTTCAGGTTGGGCCCCAGCCTGTTGCGCTACGCTGCTTGGAACTGGCACCGGGTTGCCATGTCTATTTTCAGATTAACCAGCTGGATGGTGGATGTGCGGATTCTTCAGAGACCTGGGTTCCTGCTAGCGTCCAGAAATCTGTATACTGGTTCAACGGCACATCTACAGTTTGGTAATGGGTTGTGTGGGCTGCCAGCATTCCAGGAGGCTTTCGGTATTTACTCTGAAACTGCTTCTTTATAAAAGCTAATTGCATTTTATTAGCTGAATTTATGTTGGTCACATGCCGTGATAGTAGTCAATAGTAGTCTTACTTGCCCTCGCCTCTCCGGCGATGTGATTATTGCATATGCATACACCGTGAGGAGGACGCTGAAATGATTTTTAATTGAAATTTTTATTTTTTTAAACTGACATCCAGTCCACGGGGTTACAAGCTTTCACAGTAACTTGAACCAGGATAAGCAGATGGAGGGATAATTTAAGTATAAAAGATGTTGTGCTCAAATTGGCTGTGTGTGTCTGTGTGTGTGCTGGGGGGGGCCCATATGGAAACTTTAGCTCTGTCTAACTTGCTATGTTTGCTGCTGGAACCTTCTGCTGTTGGCTAGTTTATACAAATTAACTTTTTAACTTTTTATAAATATGGCTCTCCGTGGGGCAGTCAGAAGGTGATGGAGCATTCAGGACCCCCCGACAGGCTGCTTAGCTGCATCCCCTCCTGGCTGGGGGGCCTTGCGCTCTGGGCCCTAGCAGGTGGGGCGGTGCGCGGTCTGGATCTCGGACCGCCGCTGCTTTGGCTGTTGTCCCGCCGGGTTTAGTCTATGGGATGGTGTGGCGGCAGGCGGCTCGTCTCGCTCTGAAGGGCAACCCCCCCCCCTGCATAATTGCCTTGTTTTTCTGGTGCACAGATGTTTCTTCAAGGGTGTGTGTGCGACAGCTTCCCGTCAGCATGGCCCAGGGCCGCGCTCTGCCCCTCTAGCTACCCTGCCAGCCACTAGCTTTCACGTTCCCATGCGTCTCAGTCATTTCTAAGTGGCCCCCTAACCCCTTGCATACGCAGCGTTCTCCCTGCACACGCGTTTGTGAGGCTTAGGGGGTTGAACTCCTCCCAGACATCTCCTTGGCATGTAGACACCCCCCCCCCCCCCCGCCTCCCAAGGATTAGCGCCCCCTACTGTCTACGGTCCTGGAGGAGTGTCATCTTGCACCTCTCTGTGCTTGTATATGGATGGTCTGAGCAAACCGATAAAACACACCAGGCCATGTCGGCGTTTCTGAGCTGTGCCTGATGCTTCTCTTCCGCCTTTTTCCTTCATGATCCCTTAACCAATACGCCCCCCAGTGGCTCCTGCCCCTTACTGATACCCAGAGGTTCTCTCATGTCGGTTCTCATCTCTGCTTGAGGATATCCAGTCCGATCCCCCGTTGCCGGTGTGGGCTGTAGTCGCTTGCCATGCCCCCGCTGTGGGTCCCACTCCAAAGCTCCAGCTGACGCCGCCCAGGGAAGAATCTCTTCACACTGTAATTGCTGACAGATGACAGGAACCATATCAGAACTAATTGAACGTTTCCAGAAGTTCCATGAAAGATGTGCTCTTTTATATAGCTGTGATTTAATCTCGAATTTGTGCTGTTCTTTGGTTAAGCGGAGGGGTGGTGGGGGTGTGGGTGTGGGTGGGGGGGGTGACGGAGAGCCCGTGTTCCCAGCGCGCACACACGGTGTGTGTATGCGTGTGTGTACGTGCTCCCGGGCAGGTCGGCTCGCCGGGGGAATGGCCGTCCCTCTGAGTGGCCGTGTAATTAGCCTGGCATTCCAAGCTCCTTAGTCACCGCTGTGCAGAGGTGATCAAAGGGGCCACGGAGCCCCGAGGCGGTCGGCGGGGACCCATGGGGCCGTTTTCTGCTGGTATTTGTGTGTGTGTGTGTGTGTGTGTGTGTGTGTGTGGAGGAAGGGGGGCAAGCAGAATTCTAGCCCTGTGCCTGGGCACGCTAGGCTGATGTCACTCTTCAGAGGTGAGGGAGCAGCAGGTGCGGAAAGCTTTGTATGAGGGGGCCACATTTGCTGGGGTCAGCCGGGGGCCGGGGGGGGGGGGCTGTAGTAGACCGCTTTGGCTTCGAGTGGGGCTGACCGGCGAGGAGCATGCTCAGTTCACGCCCCCCATTTGTGGCCATTCCAGGCAGGTGCTCTCCTTACTGGCACCTCATTGGCTGTAAGCATCAGCACAGAGAATTGGCCCCGTGCCCTAGAGCGGGCCCCTAACCTGTCCAGAGTCCCATCCTGTGATGGCCCAGTGAGGGCCGGAGCCAGCTGCCGTATCCTGGCTGCGTATGGGACCTCTGTGTCACCATCAGCTCGGAGCACGTCCGGCTGGCCCCCACTGGTGGACACGGGCGAGCAGATGCAGGGTGTGTGCCTCTGCGTATGTGGGCAGCCTTATATGGTGGCCAACCACACACACATACACACACATGCAGTTTAGGTATCAGCGTCTTTGTGGGGACTCTCCATTCATTTCTATGGACATAACCCTAATCCCAACACCCTTAACCCCTACCCAGCCCTAAGCTTAACCACAAGTAACCAAACAAAATACAAGACCTTTGTCATTCTTTGTTTTCTGACTGCAGTCACAGATTTCTATAAACTTGAGTTTCTCTCTGTGGATATTAGGAAAAAATGTCCCCCCAAGGTCAAAGTAACAGGTTTTTATTACATTGTGAGGACCAAATTACAAAAACATACGCACACACACACACGCTCTGTAATGGAGGCTTTTCAGGAATTCACGTAGCATTTTGCACGCAGAGTAAGCCTTTCATACAGGCCCTTCGACGCCGAAGGATACCCCACCCCTCATCGCCGCCCTCTGGATAGCCCCGCCCCCCCCCCGCACGCGCTCATTCATAAAAACGCCGGCTGCCGCTTGCCGCCCACTCCCTGCTCCTCTGCCAGCCACGGCGATGAGCGTGTGTCCCTGATGCCTCCGCTCCCCCAGACTGGAGCGCGGCGTGGCGGGGGCCCTCTCCTCGACACTCCTTTCCTCTTCGCCCCGTCAGTGACTTGCGGGAGTAAGCAGATTTATAGCAGGCGACGGTTATGATCGCAGTTTTAGGCACTGAACATGAAAGGAGGCTTCAGAAATGAACACGCTGTCCCCGTTTGGCCTTGGGCATAAATGAAATTGTTTTCCGCATCTGTTTGAGGGTTTGTTGTTGTTTATGTGGCAAAGACCAGAATAAAACATTTAAGAAAAGTTTCTTAGCTTTGAGGGACGTCCTCGGCCTGCGACGGCTGTGGCCTGTCAGAGTCCTTCCTGGAAAGGGCCGTCAGATCGAGACTCCGTTTGTTGTTGTGTTCTGAAATAGCGTGGGAGGGGCTCTTTATTGGCCTCTCCGGTGGTGGCCAGGGTCGTCGCAAAGCCACATGGCTGCCTGTTCCCGCCACTGATGCGCGTGTGTGTTGGTGGCATGGTAAGTCATGCGTTCCAGTAGGCGTGGACAGAACTGTCCCGACTGACTGCTGCCCCCTGGAGGCCCGGAGGACCTCTGTCAGATTTCTGTGCCCTCATTAAATGTGAAAGGCTATCTGTCTTAGTGCCATGCTTACATCCTCTGCTGTCACATGAGCAGGTGTGCATGACTGGGGGGGTGGCTGGGGGGGGAGGTGCTCGCATGCTGGAGGGGGCCGGCCCTAAGCCTGTAAGAGTTTAGGGCATTATGTAATTGAAGAGTGTGCTTTCCCGCTTTGCAGTCACGCGCAGCCACGCTGCTGCTGTAGTAAGGGCAGAGATTATTCTGGGTTTGCGGAGGGGTCTGCCAGGGGAGCTCTCAGGGTGGGATAAATATAGGTTAGCGGAGCACACTCTGTACCGGCCGCTGAAAGCCTGCTTCTCCAGGGCCGGGCCACACATTTTGATGGACGCCAGCACCCCAGTCTGCTCCGAGAAGCCGTACACTTAGCCGCTTATTCTGAGATCCTTAATAGTGACCCAGAGGCTAAATATTAGGCATTACGCATGTGGAACAGCAGTACCCTGTGAGGGCCGGCCATCCCCCCTGGGACGCCCCCTGCCTGCCACTCGGTGCTTTTTGCGAAAGGCTGCATGCTCACTTCGCTGCCACTGCCGTCTCTATGGAAAATCCATGTTGATCAGTGAAGGGGCTGACCCCCCCCCCCCAAGTCATCATGGGAGAGCTTGGCTGACATGAGATGTGCCTTGGATGTGTCTGGCTCCGGATCCTGGGGAGTGGCTGTTTTGTGCTGTGCTCCCCCGAGCGTTTGTGCCTTGTTTTCCAGCTGTGCTGTATCTCCTGAATGTTTTCCCCTAAGCATTTGTGCTGTGTTCCCCCAAGCTTTTGTGCCATGTTCTCTCAAGTGTTTGTGCCGTGTTCCCCGACCACTCATGCCATTTTCCTCAAGTGTCTGTGCTGTATTCCCCGAGCGTCAGTGCCGTGTTCCCGTAGCGTCAGTGCCGTGTTCCCGTAGCGTCAGTGCCGTGTTCCCGTAGCGTCAGTGCCGTGTTCCTCCAGCGCCTTGTGCCTCGTTCCCCGTGTCAGTGTGCTCGTGGCCTGCCCCCCACGCCCCCTTTGCTCGCCCCTGTGGCTGAAGTTAACTTAATGGGCTTGTTTTTCCGTGGCCCGCGCCAGCACACGGGCTACATCATGTCCCCCCCAGCCTAATAATCTGACCACCCAGCCAGAAGAATGGCAGTGGGGGTGTCCAGCACCATGGACCTTAGCTCGTACGTGGTCTACGTGTCTGTGGAAGTGGGGGGGGTTTCACTCTCATGGGACTAAGGGGTGTGTTTCCTAAAGCCGTTTAAACTCTCTGATGTTTTTCTTTTATGTATATAGGATAGTCTGTAATAAAGGATAAAGCATAGATTTTATGAAGGTCTTTCTTCTCCCGCCTTTGCTGTTGCTTCCTTCCTTATCCTAACAGGAGAAAAATTAACATCCTGTGGGAAACGGCGGCTGGTTGTATTTACCAGACTCCTGAAGTCGGCATGATTGGCTCTCGCTACGTCCCACCCCAGCAGACTATTGGCTCTTGCTGTGTCCCGCCCAGGCAGATGATTGGACGTCGCCATGTCGTGCCTTGGCAAATAATTGGCTCTTGCTGTGCCCTACCTCGGCAAACTCTCACATCGCATTTTGACTATTAACTTCCCATTCAATGTGTAACAGGAGGCCCAGCAATGTCCAGCTACCGGCAGGGAATTCCCACGTAGCAGTGAGTCAGTGGGACTGTTGTCCCTTTGGTAAGTGACAGAGTGAAATGGTATCTAATAAACACACAGCAATAGGAGTGCATTCCATCATGGCATAAAGTTCTCAAAATCAAGAATATACAGATGCATGATATTTTGGTTAGCGTATCAGTATAAACCAATCAAGATATCAAAAATCACGATATCTGCATTGGGCCAATGTGCAGATTGTTTCAGTATTCAGCACCAGAGCTAAATACATACAGTACTGTGTAATTTGTATATGCTCTAATGTTAAATTCTGTTTTTTGTTCTGAGCAAAAGTGCGCTTACTGCCCAGATTGTTAGCTTTAAACATTTCCTATCACTGATCGTGACTTTTGCACAGCACTGTAACTACTAAAATAATGGAGATGATTACACTGGATGGTCATTTTTCCTAGTGGAGGGCGAGGGGTTTTGACACCTCATTTGGCGCAGCTCAGAGGTTAGCCAGTAATCTGTATCGGTAACATTAGGCTAAAATATATTGGTTATCGGCGCACCTCTGCGATAAATAGTATGGTGTTTGCTTATTCTTCTCAACTTGGTTTCTTTAAAGATAATAACACTTGATTCAGTAACACAAATTGCTTATTTAAAAAGGCTCTAGTTAACAGTCACGTGGAACACAAAAGGTATGTTGATCTGTAATTATTAAGGTTAAAAAAAGGTAATCATTAACGGGGGTTGTGGGCTAAGTAACGTAGCCTTTAAAGTGTTGGTGGTTTCAGCCGCTTCGGATTTGGCGTTAAAGGGCCAGGTGAATAAAGCCCCACCCCACCCCACCCCTCAGCAGGATGTTTACTGCAGTGTTTCCAGGTGCCACATTGCCACGGGATGAGTCTTGTTCCTTTTTGAAGTTACGGTAAACAAGTAAAACCGCAGCTGACACAGTTGATTTTGGTGAACGATTTAGCTTGGCAGGGAAGCTGGATTAATAAGTTGGGATGGAAATAGCTTCAGATGTGCGCAGTGACCAGCCAAAGGGTGTATGCGTGCGCACGCACGCAAATGCGCACACACAGGAGACGGCATCACTGTGCCACTCTGGGCCTGTCCGGCCGGCCCTCTTCGGCTGGGCCTGTGGCTTGGACCTTGATCTGTGACTATCCTCCTGGCCCCCTTAGAAAGGGGGCGTCCCTCGTGGCTGTGCCCGGCAGCACAATGGCTCCCACTGCAGTGCTGTGCTACAGGGCGCAGTGACCTGTGCCGCATGCACGCAGTGCACACCTGTTTCATGTTTATGACTGCAGGCGGAGGCGTGGTCTGGGCACAGGGCCCGTCCATGCATTCATCACACCTCGTGTGAGCCATCTGCGGACGCCTGCCAGCCTCTGCACGCCCCTCTGGCCATTTCCCCTTCCCCACTCTTCCCGGTCCTGATGGGGTCCTGAGGCGCCATGTTTCCCCTCCACCGCTCATTCGGCCCGTCTGCCCTCCTGTACCCAGATTAAGGGTTCATCCCGCCTCTTCCGCAGCTACGGTGCGCGTTTGCCTCTGTCGGCCGAGGGAGGCGTCCCCCTGAGCGCCCGTGGGAAAGGCCGAGCCCAGGGCCCGCACTGAGCCAGCCGCCCCAGGTTGGCCTGTGTCACGAGCTTCTGGAGGATGTGGAGATCGGCGTCCTCTGACTTTTCCCCTCTCCTCCTCTGGCTGTACTGCACGGGCGCATTCACTGCCGGTCAGCGCGGGGGCGCTCTCTCCAAATCACCGCCGTCAGGCACGTGGGGGGGCGTGTGCGGCAGGCCTGTCCCTGGCCGGCTCCTGCTCTCTCTCTCTCTCTCTCTATCTCTCTCTCTCTCTCTCGCTCTCCTGTTACCCACTGGCTCCATCTCTGGTGCTTATAGCCGCCCGGGGGATGTTGTGCCCTCCTTCGCCACAGCCCTGCTGCTGGTTGTAGTTATCTGCACCCACGTCACCTTTAACATTTATAAGGTGAATCAGTGTGGGCTTTGGGGTTGTGGCGGGGGGGACAGCTGCTCCTATGGCTTTCCGCTCCCGACTCTGGGTAGCGGATTTGATTTATCCACAGCCCTGAGCACGAGAGAAGGCCGCCCTCACACAATGCGCCCCTTTGTTCTGGCCGGGCTCCTCACGCGCGGGACTATCAGCCATTTCCCAAATAGTTTCCAGCTTATTAAAGCCCTTCCAGACCATGGCTGGGAACCAGTGGGTTTGCTTTAATTGCTGGGCTTCCAGCGCCTCCGGGAGGCGAGCGAGGTCGCCGTGGCGACAGTGGCCGCACCAGCTAAAAGCCGCGCGCCCATGTGTCCCGGATGTGCAATAGACCGGTGTGATTTTCAGATGAGGGAGCGTGCCCGCGCTTGCCCCACCCCCCCGCTGGATCTTGTGCATTTCCCACTGCATCTGTATGGTCTGAGGAATTCTGGGAAATGTAGTGTACATAAGCTTAACTCATCGGACTGCGGACTGGGAGTTAGGAGGGAACATAACGTATAACTTAAGCTAACTTTTTTTTTATTATTATTTACTAGATGGACGGCACCCCTTCAATATTGCATCTTCTGATCTGCCCACCTTAAACGTCCCCCTCAGTTGTTGCCAAAGCCTCTTTCCAGGATCAGTTTCATTTTCAGCTTTGTACAGTCTGTCATTCAGCACAGATTTTTTTCAGTGGAGCATTAGCTTTTTTTCCTCAATTGGTGCATTTTCCTCCATCCCAGCCAATCCCAAACCAGCAATGAAATAAACAGGAGATTTTATTGGTCAGCATACAGTCCAACAGGACCAGTACCAAAACCTTAACTATAAATACAGTTTGTGTATATTTAGTTGGAGTTGGCTGCGGTGTGCCCAGCTAGAAGGTGGAGCTCGTAACGGCGGCGTCGGCTGCTCTTTGGAGCCCCCCCCGCCCCCCACCCGGCACGCTGTAAGCCACCTTGCCTTGTACCATGTGATTGTTTGAGGAGAGGCGTGGCATGGCATGACCCCGGCAATCCCTGCTACTCTGAGGCTAATTAGTGTGCATAATTATATCTAGTGGGGCCATTTTAATAACTGCGAAAAGTTAATAACTTTTAATAAACCTTCAGCCGCTCTTCTTAATGTATATGCTTTTATTTGGGATTGTTTTCTTTTTTCCTGCTGAACTTTTGATATTAAATAATTTTTATCATCTTCTGAAAGGCATGGCTGCCTCTCTCCGAGCATTTTTGAGGGTCTGAGATCCCTCTTTATGTTATTAATGTGTGTACTCTCATGGTCTGCCACCCTAATCCGTGTGACACGGTAATCCTGCGCTGATTACATAACTGGGTGTTGGGGTTATTTTTACATGGCAGATGGGGGGGGGGGTGCTCATTTCACTCCAAAACAAAGCCTTTATTTCTCTGGAAATCTGGCTGATTTCAGATCCCCCAGTGGCCCTTCTGTGTCTGTGGCCGCCTTTAGCAGTATGATACATTGCAGGTGCTGTCCAGATGTTTTCCACGCGCAGAAACATTGCCCTTCTCGCTGGCCACTCTCGCCCGTACCTGAACCTGCGGCACTGCAGCAGCCCAGCATTGCCGGTCCTGCCTGCTGCTTCACTTGCTCACAGCCATCACACCTATTAGGAGTTTCTTTGTTGTTTTTCTTGCTTGTTTTTTTACTCCATTAAGATATTTTTCGGTGGGCTTGGGTCAGTGTGCTGTGAGCAGGGAGAGATGGCTTCCTCCAGGCCGCTCATTACTGAGTGATGTTAGGGCATAGTGCCTCGTACCCCTTCCTTCAGTCACCCTGGCAGAGATGATGGAACCCTTGATACTCAGCTGAGGCTTCCCGCCCAGCCCTGCCCTCCATCCCATTCTCCGTCCATTCCCTGTCCCGCCTCCCCCCATCCTCTGTCCTGCCCTTTGTTTGGCCCCGCCCTCTGTCCTGCCCTCCGTCTTGCCCTCTGTTTGGCCCCACCCTCTATCCTGCCTGCAGCCCCCGCCCTCTGTCCTGTCTACTGTCCTGCCCGCAGCCTCGCCCTCTGTTCAGTCCCACCTTCCGTCCCGCCCGCTGTCCTGCCCGCAGCCCCGCCCTCTGTTCAGTCCCACCTTCCGTCCCGCCCGCTGTCTTGCCCGCAGCCCCGCCCTCTGTTCGGTCCCATCTTCCATCCCGCCCGCTGTCCTGCCCGCAGCCCCGCCCTCTGTCCGGTCTGCTGTCCTGCCCCGCCCTCTATTCCGTCCCACCTTCCATCCCGCCCACCGCCCCGCTCTCCATTCCGCCCTCTGCCCGCCCCCCTGGTCGGTGTCCTGTTTGCAACTTCGGTGTTTCTGCAGCCAGGCACTGACCTAGTTTAGGTTTTTCCGCCCCAAATCATTTCTGCAGAGCGGCCGTTAGCGGTGAGCGTGATGCACAGCTTGCACACTGGGCAGGCCGCTCTCCCTCGCTGCTCCGATTTTCTTCCCGGGTGCACTTCCTGATCCGGGTCTGGAATGCCGGCGAGGCCCGGCCGTACCTTCCGCCGGCCGGCCAGCGCGGCGCTCTAGGGGGACCCTCTGTCGTCAGCTTACTCCGTTTCCTTCAAGGTCGTCTGTGGCTGCGATGGAGTTGGAAGCGTCTCCCAGCTGTCCAGTGAGGTTTTTTCTTCCTCAGTTCCCAGTCGTCACATTGTTTGCAGCCTGAGTGGGAACTCGCGGCGCGCGTCTGGCTCTCTCCGGCCCGGATGCCAGCGGCTGGCCAGCGGCACGAGTTCAGCCACAGGTCACGGGACGACATTATCCACGGCCGTCGCTGGCTTCTCCGGACACATTCCCCGCATTCCTGCATCAGTCCGTGAGATAAGTGACGGTGGCAGACAATGGCTGCGGATTGTTTGGGGCTAGGCGGCCGTTTGAGGGCGAGGACCCGGGGCGGGGGTGGTGGGGGGGGGTTGGGCTTTGTTTAGTTTCCTTTAACTACTTCCTCGTCCATTATTACTCGGGCCGTTGAGCGCATCATGCCATCTTGAGCACAAGTGCTCGATTGTGCGCGCACTTGCGTGCGCGTGTCTACACCGCTGGCTCTCCACGGTGATGGGTTTCCTTCCTCCTCCCCTGAGAGACGAGCGCTCACTGCAGGGTGCCAGGGAGCGGCCGCAGATACGTTAAGGAGGCACCGGCGGGTAAGCGGCGTTTGGCCGCCTCGCTTGCATGAGCAGCTCTCCTCTTGGGCTGAGGCGAGGAGGCGCCCCCCGCTGGCCGGTGCAAGAATGACGAGGCCCATCTGGGAGCGCTGATGGCCGACGGCTCCTACCCCTCGCCGGCGGTAGGGGTGTGCATTTTAACGATCGTAATCAATTAAAATGTCTCCGTGATCTGCCTTTATGGAGACGCCGTTAGCATCGGGCTACAGTGTCCATTCTGTCAGTTGCAGTTCTATGGCTCATACACGCATCTAAAGTTGTTTTGTCAGCCGAATCTGTTTTGATGCACCAATAAACTGGTAATGGCAAGCAGTAGGCAGTGCCTTGGACTTTTTCCTAACTCGCCCCAACATGCAGTGTGCAACATGCAACACATTCTCTATCTGCCAGCCCAGCGGTCTGGGCGGCATGGGGGAGCTGGTCCCTGAAAAGATTTCTGCTATCAGTCTTGGTTGGATTTTACAAAACCGACATGGCGCAAGTAGCAGTTATTTGCTAAATTTGCCAAGGTAAGGTTAACAAGTCGGATGGCAGCACGACATACTTTTTTTAACCACCTCAAAAGAAATCACCTGAAAGAGAATGCTGTTCTTTTAGGCTTTATCATGTGTTGATTTTTTTTTTTAAATAGAGGAATTATTGATTACTATTGTTTAGTAACTTGCAAAATAGTCTTAAAAACCAACATGTAATGAATTATGATAAGATCATTGATTGTGATCCTGCCTTAAAAAAATATATCGTAATATATTTTTGCGGTATTGCCCACCCCTAGCCGGCGGGTTTTATCCAAACCTTCGTGAGACTCGTCTTGAGTTGTTTGTGTGAAGCACGGCTGAGGTTTCTTACCAAGATGGAAGATCTGGAAATAGCTGTTCTGTAAAACCACCATCTGTTCTTCTGCTTCTGTATGATTTTTGCCTGCTGTGTTTAGCCCCTAGGCGCATGTGAAGCACTGTGGTTTGGGTTTGATGTGCCAGGCTTACCTAAACCAATTAGCTGTGTTTGGTTTGGGTCATGTGACTCGCCGGGCTTACCTAAACCCACAAGCTGTGTTTGGTGAGGGTCTGATGACTCACCAGGCTAACCTAAACTTGTTTGCTGTGGGTCAGGTGACTCGCTGGGCTTACCTAAGCCCACGAGCTGTGTTTGGTGAGGGTCTGATGACTCACCAGGCTAACCTAAACTTGTTTGCTGTGGGTCAGGTGACTTGCTGGGCTTACCTAAGCCCATTAGCTATTAAACCATGTAGCCAGTTCCTCTGAATATGCTATGAGGACATGTTTATCAGACTGAATTAACTATATGCAGGTTTCATAATTTAATGTTAATCAGAGGGCCTGTCCTCATAGCCATATGCTAATTTAGAGGAACGGGCTACATGGTTTAATAGCTAATGGGCTTAGGTAAGCCCGGTGAGTCCTCATAGCCATATGCTAATTCAGAGGGCCTGTCCTCATAGCCATATGCTAATTCAGAGGGCCTGTCCTCATAGCTGTATGCAACTTTACAGGGGCTGGCCTAGGCTAGGCTCTACGCTAACTTAGAAACAGCCGTTGTCAGTCTTCGAAAAGCCCCCAGGCCGCTGAATGCGATGGCCTCCGGCCTGGCGGCCGACCGCAGCCTGTGTGGGAGCTCGCCGCGATGCAGGCTTTCTCCCAGGGGGAGCCCTGTCGTGGCCTGCCTGATCGCTCCAGTCACAGTATCCGGCCTTTCGGGCTAACCACTCGGCCGCCGTCCAGGCCCCAGAAGTCAAGGCGAGGAGGTGGGGACCGTGAGTATGGTGTACCACATGGGAAATGAACCGGCGAGGGGGGGCACGGGCCGGGGGTGTCGCAGCTAACGCTGCGCGAGCGCCTGGGTTGACGCGGCTAACGGCCTACATGAAACGTACCGCGCCATTCTGAGCTGAAACCCCGTCCATGTGCTCACACTTACGTTTGTGGGGGCGGGTCATTTAGGGTGTGCTCACATTTAGTTCTTCTCTGCAGTCCTCTGTTGAAGGTGGTTGGGTGGGGGGGGGGGGGGGGGGGGGGG
>JAODKL010000021.1:9153978-9173081 GCA_026780765.1 Petrocephalus schoutedeni | reverse complement strand
GTTCAGTGCAGTGGCTTAGGGGTGACTGTCCGTGCCAGAAATCTGCCAGGCCTGCTTTGGGGGGGGGGCTGCTTTACGGGAAAGGGGGGCATCTGAGGAGATCGCCCTCGAGCTGGGGACTCTGAGGAGGAACAGGGGAGGGGGGAGAAAATAAACTGAATGAAGAGGAAATGTTTTCCATCACCACCTCCCCCCCCTCGCCGCCTCCACACACGCTCTTTGTCTGGCCTGTTGTTTGGAGTGACCGGCTGCCAGGGAATGTACAGCCGATCCATCTGGAATACTAATGCAATAAAAGGAATATCCTGGGAGCCGCACAGGCTGGCTCTCCCCCGGTCTGCCGCTCGGACCCGGGACTCCCTGTCTTCCTCAGATGGCCTTCGGTGAGTGTACGAGGGGGAGGGGGAAAGACAGAGCTGCAGACATCGCTCCCCGAGGGAGGGGAGGGCGTGCAGTGCTGTCTGGGTCACCCGAGGATACGGCCACTTCGTGGACCACTGCCCCCCCCCGTCCCCCTCCGTCACTGCCGCCCCCCTCGGCCTCCCTGACCCTGCCCCGCTGTGCCGACGTACTTCCCACAGAGAGCTGTTCCAGGAAAGCGCGGGCGAGCCGAGGAGCCGAATCGGCATTAAGGTGCCTCTGTTCCTCGGCGGGGTCCTGGCAGGCCGCTCCGCGCCCGGGTCTGCTCGCTCGGCTGCCTGCCGTTTTCACTGGAAATCCGCAGCCTTTCCGGCCATTGCAGCACTGGCCCAGTCGTTCATCGTCAGCTCTGTCCCTGACTCGTAGCTTTGAAGCGCTTGAGTTGTCGTTGGCCGGGTTCGCCGTCCTCCGTGAGCTTCGCACTGTCCCGAGGGGGCCGTCTCATGAATCCCGTCAGCGCATTTGTGTTTCCTGTGCCGTCTTTGTGTCATGTTGCTGTCTCTCTCATATCGCTTGTCCTCTCTTGATCCGAACTCCTCCCTAATGAGCTCCGATTGCGCCACATCTTTTCAGAGATCCAGAGCGGGCGAGTCACTACGCGTAGATAAGACCCCTCCCGCTTGCCCCACGCTGTCTGCTGTGCTGTTATCGGTGGCCGCTGGCTGTCCTCTCCATCCTGGCCCCGCCCACACGCCTGACAGCCGCCATCTCCCTTGTCTGGCATCATGCTGACCTGCTTTTATGCCCAGGGTGTCTGGATGACGAAACGCCACACCTCCATCCTGTCCTTATAGGCCCCGCCTCCAGGCGAGAGCCGAGTGCCGTGTGGGTGTCACACAGCGTCTTCATGGCTGTGTCAGGTTCACCTTCGCACCCCGGACTCTGCTGAACATGAGGGGGTCAGGTGGGAGCTGTGAGGACTGCCCCCCCCCACTGTACGCTCCATTTATTTGGCATGTGGCAGTGGGCTGTGACTGTGTCCATAGTTTTGTGTGTGGTCAGGGGACTGTCGAGTTCTGGGCCTTGGCCTGCAGGAAATCCGTGTTTAAGCTCTGTGTTTCGGGGGAAGGAATCCCTTCCCAGCTGAATAGAGCAGAGTAGCATGCTTGTGGCTCTGCAAGTCCCCAGGCAGTCACGTACACCCCTGTACTAGGACAGTGCCTCATTGCTGCTCTCTGGGTATGTATCTGCTGTGACTGGATCCACTCTGGAGCTCTGTGTCCGCTGGCTGACTGTCTGTCCGTCACGTCCTAACCACAGACAGAGTCTCAGTGCCGGAGTCTCAGGTCACAGCACAAGCTGTCAGTCTCTTGTGTGTCCTCCAATCGGATCGCTCCCCCCTCCACCAGTGACCTCGGCCTTCAGCCCACCTGTAAGCACCCCGTTGGTTTCCCCCTGCAGGCCACCCGACCGCCGGCGGAGGGAGCTGTTTGGCATAGCCAATGGCACGGTGAGCCACGGTGCCAGCGAGAACACCACGGGGGCGGGGCCAAACGCCACGTGGGCGGACCCGGCAGAGCAGGAGTACGACTTCCATGAAAAGGTGGTCCGAGACCGCAAATGGATGGAGATCCCCAGCTTGCAGGCCTTCACCGTCTACCGAATCGATGTGCATGCCTGCAACTATGAGGTCAAGCACTGCAGCGCCGCTGCCTTCGTGTTCGCCAGGACCAAACCGGAGGGTGAGCAGGCCTCTGGGGGCAATCAGCGTCCATGTCTGGGCGGGGGGGCTGGAGAGGCAAACTGGCACTGAAGTCCAGTGCCTTAACTGCTGATTTGAGATGCCTAAACTGAGGCTGGCTGGTTTCAATGGGAGTAATTCAGACGATGTCAGGAGTAGGATGTGTGCAGTGTGCTTGCTGACTGGACCCACCTTTCGTTGTCAGACAAAGCAGATGACATCCCAGGCCCGGTGAGCTGGGAAGGGGGTGCAGACAGTGTTGTCTTAAAGTGGCCCCATCCCTCGAAACCCAACGGACTCATCCTGATGTACGACATCAAGTTCCGCTTGGGGCAGGAGGTGAGCGCCGGGAATCCCCCATTCTGAGGGGCGGGGGGGAGGGTGGTAGGGGACCACCAGCCCCACGTCACCTTAACCTCCCCTCCCCCACTGGCTTGCTCCTGTCCTTCAGCCGGAGAAGCTTGAGTGTGTGTCGCAGCAGCACTACAGAAGCCACGGAGGGACTCGGGTGAGCAACCTGGGCCCAGGGAATTACTCGGCCCGTGTGCGCGCCACCTCGCTCGCCGGCAACGGCTCCTGGACCGAGCCTGTCTTCTTCTACGTGCCCCATCCCGACCGTAAGCACCGCGCGTGGTCGCCAGGCGCACTTTCCTGTTTCAGACATCGGTAGCCCTGTGTCTCTGAGCCCTCCTGAAGCCCCTTTCTGCCGGCTGCCCCTGCAGATAATGAGAAAGTCTTCTACCTGATGATCACCATTCCCATCGTGGTGCTCATCGTGACCGTCAGCCTGGTAGGGGTGCTGGTGTTGGTGAACAAGAAGAGGTGAGTCTGTCTGCCTGAGACTGAGAAGCCCATAGTGTCCATCCCCTTGTTTGAATTCATATCATTTCCAGCTGATTTGCATGAAAAGTTTGGAATTTTACCGTGTTGCTTTTCACTACTCTTGCCATGAGGTGCCATTTTTGTGACTTAGCCGCCTTGTCTTCGCAGGAACAGTGAACGGCTGGGGAATGGCGTCCTCTACGCATCAGTCAACCCCGAATACTTCAGTGCAGCCGAGAGTGAGTGGACTTGTTTGGTCCGTATCTGCAGAGTGTGAAGGGTGTGTTTCGGGGACCCTAAAACCCAGGAATGCTGCTGAGCTGGCAGGTTACATTGTGGCTGTGTGAACATCTCTTTGTCCATCTATCATTGTTGATTTGCCTCTGTCCTTTTGTTTGTCTCTAACTGTCTTGTCTGTCTGCCTCTGTCCTTTCGTTTATCTCTGTCCATTGGTCCGCCTCTGTCCTTTCGTTTATCTCTGTCCATTGGTCCGCCTCTGTCCTTTCATTTGTGTCTATCCTTCCGCATATCTGCCTAATTGTGCACGTATCATGCTGTCCCTGTCCATAGTGTATGTGCCAGATGAGTGGGAGGTGCCCCGTGAGAAGATCTCCATGTGCCGAGAGCTGGGCCAAGGCTCTTTTGGCATGGTGTACGAGGGCATGGCCAAGGGCGTCGTCAAGGACGAGCCAGAGACACGAGTGGCCATCAAGACCGTCAATGAGTCCGCCAGCATGCGCGAGCGCATTGAGTTTCTCAACGAGGCGTCTGTCATGAAGGAGTTCAACTGCCACCATGTGGTGAGAGCCTTCATACAGACTCTTCTTCATGGGTCAGAGCCACTGTGGACTTGAAATGGGTTATTTGTTGTCTTAACTGGCCTTATATTGCCTTCTGTGATTGGTCTAGGTGCGTCTTCTGGGTGTGGTATCTCAAGGGCAGCCTACCTTGGTGATAATGGAGCTGATGACACGTGGGGACCTGAAGAGCCACCTGCGGTCCCTTCGTTCCAAAGAGGTATCTGTCCTTCACCTCCCCCGTTCTTCAGCTGTGTGTCCTAGACAACAGACATTCATATGCCTACCAAAAACCCACTAATGTGCTTATTTTACTCTTTAGCAAGGCTTAGGTCTATATGCTAATGTGCGTGGCAAGGTACATGCTAAAGCACAAGATATGAGCCAGTGTGTCTGGTAAGGTGGTGGTCGTCAACCGGTCAATTGCGACTGAGAGGTCAGTCACCAAAACGTTACTATGGCAACTCACTAGCTCCCCAGATTATTATCCTAGTAAAAGTAGCTTGCATTGAGACCACTGAGCTGAGGTAACATAACTTCAGTTAGTGGTGTGCGGTATAAGCGGTATAAACGGAATGCGGTATAAATTTGGCCAATGGGAGAGATTTTGATTATACCGACCTACCACGGTAGTGGTTGTTGATGGTCAGAGCATGTGAGCGGAGCGGTGAGAATTTCCACTCCTCGCCAGCGAGGCTGTCGGCTCTGCCTGCTCTTCTGCTCAATACCGCTCTGCGCTCCATTAAAATTCACCCCACTCCAGTAAAATCGCTCGACGCTCGTCCCGATTTGCGCATGCCTCAGACTCGTGGTGTGAGCGTTATCGGAGTAAGACACTGCTCCTCACTTTCAACTTTATCCTTACGGCTGCAGCAAGAGTCCACATCAATAAACGGATGTTTTTTAAAAAGTGTCTTTTCATTAATTATCATTACGAAATCATACCTCAATTAAAGACGTTCATAATTGTTTTTAAATGTTTCCATTAAGGATGATTATGAAATCGTTCCTCAAATAAAAACATTCAGAAGTGTGTTTTATTGATTAAGAAATCATTCACATTTAGCTTGATGGCACAATCGACATATTTCATTAGACAATGTATATTTAGCTCGGCAACAATACCAGTATGTTTTTTATCCATTGTTACCGACACGGTTTATGAGATTATTCATGTATATTTAGGTTAGTAGCGACATGTCTTGTTGATTATAACCGTATATTTAGCTTGAAAGCGACATGGTTTATTGGGTATAACAGGCTATATAAAATACGTATACGAATTACGTATTTAGCCGGCATGAACTGAATAATTAGTGCCTTGAGAAATGTACAATGTCAGGATGTTTTACTTTACCGATATGCATTTGACTGCAGGGCTAGTTAGTTTCAGGCGCATGCAGACTAAAGCAGTAGCCATGAAGTTGAAGTTAGCGTGTTCATGCAAGTGTGCAATGCCGATGTGATAATCAACAAAGCTTTGACAGTTAAAAAACATTGGCAAAGACCCGAATACACTTCAATAATGTAATAAAATTTAATCTAATTTACATATGATTAATCAAATAAAATGTCAGTTATAGTCGATAAAACTGTTCGCTATGGATCTA
This sequence comes from Petrocephalus schoutedeni, assembly GCA_026780765.1. Classification (NCBI taxonomy): domain Eukaryota; kingdom Metazoa; phylum Chordata; class Actinopteri; order Osteoglossiformes; family Mormyridae; genus Petrocephalus; species Petrocephalus schoutedeni. Next base: position 9,167,751 of record JAODKL010000021.1, on the reverse strand, counting down.
AGAATACATTAATAATGTAATGAAACGTCCGCAGCACTAAAGCTAAATGTAAACGATTTCTTAATAACTGGAGGAGCTTGTTGCAAAGACTGGTGCAACGTCCATAATATGGACATGGTTTGGATTTAAGGTCTCGGATAATGAGCAGAAAAACATAATCTGCAAAATATGCAAAATTATTGCAATGAGAGGTAACACGAGCAATCTGTTTTAAATAAGTATGCACATCAGATGGTCAAACATTTCAACAACTGTTCTGTTTCTGTGGCAGAAATACAACACACAAAAAAAAATCACATATTTAATGCACAAGTTTTAATTTACTGTCAGTTTTGTGAAACCAGCACCAGGGCAAAATTATACATACAGGGTCTAATATAATACATACGTCTGCTTATATAATTAATTTAGTGGTGCTATCAGTCTGTTATCTTGCTGCCAAGGCCTCTTAACTCTTGATCATGACTGACTACAGCTGGTAGCTTTTCTATGCCAACAACTGGTGCCCTGCACAAAGTGGACGGAATATTGAAGGAGGAGGATTACGTCAGAATTCTTAAACTTAACATAAACCTTAAACTTAGCTTAACCCTAAACTTGGATGCAGTTAGGTGTTCTAAAAGGACAATGACCCTAAACGTATATTAAAGTTGATTTTGGAATTGGTATATCAGGCTAACTTTAAGCGTTTGGACATGGTCTTCCTCTGCCCTGACCTCAACCCCATTGAAAATATGTGGACTGTGCTTAATGGTCAGGTGTGTGCCAGGCACCCTGCACATTTGGTTGAACTCTATCAATTCTACCAAGAAGCATAGTCAAATTTCCCACCAGAATTCTGCCAGAAGGTTGTCGATGACTACCAAATGTCTGATCAAGGCGAAACGTATGCAAATATTAGGTGTCCTCTAAGAGTGTATGTGTGTATGTGTGTGTGTGTGTGTATATATATATATATATATATATATATATATATATATATATACACACACATACATACATAGACACACACATACACACATAAGCACAGTCCACATATTTTCAATGGGGTTGAGGTCAGGACAGAGGAAGACCATGTCCAAACGCTTAAAGTGTATCAAACTTGTATTTTTTATAAAGTGTGTTGTATAATCATTCTACCACAGAAGAAGAACAGTTGTAGAAATCATTATAAGTCCAAAACTATCATGACAGACATGTTTGCGTGTGCTTTCTCATACGAATGTTTAATGGGAGCTGGTCCTCTACAGAACACATCCAGCCAGCCACTGCCCCCCCTGAAGAAGATGATCCAGATGGCTGGGGAGATTGCGGACGGCATGGCCTATCTCAATGCCAACAAGTTTGTGCACAGAGACCTGGCTGCTAGAAACTGTATGGTGGCCGAAGACTTTACAGTGAAGATAGGAGGTGAGTACTGCAGCGTGCTTCTCCGCAGCGTGCTACTCTGCAGCGTGCTTCTCTGCAGCGTGCTACTCTGCAGCGTGCTTCTCTGCAGCGTGCTTCTGCGCAGCGTGCATCTCCGCAGCGTGCTTCTGCGCAGCGTGCATCTCCGCAGCGTGCATCTCCTTAGCGTGCTTCTCCTTAGCGTGCTTCTCCTTAGCGTGCTTCTCCTTAGCGTGCTTCTCCGCAGCGTACTTCTCCGCAGCGTACTTCTGCGCAGCGTGCTTTGTATGTGGCCTGCTGGGCTGGGAATGGCGAGGGGATCGCAAGGTGGCCGGGCCACTGGAAACTGAAAAAAGAACCAATCACAATGTTCTCTCTAAACAAGGTGTGAGCATGAAGGGTATGTTTAATCCTTAAATCATTCAGCAGTCTGTTATTAGTGGTCATCCAGGCCTGTTTTTGCAGAGCTCTGTTTTTTTTTTTTTTTGGTTAATGTACTTTGAGGGAAATTTTCAGCCAAGCATAGAGCACATGCTGTTCTCTGTAATGGATGTTTAGTGATTTTGAACATGTAGATTTCTGAAACGGATCAAGAATACAGTTCAGTCATTCTTTCCAATGGGTTGTGCGGGAGCAAAAGAGTGTTGTAACCTGGGGAAAATCTGCTGAACCATATAGAGTGCAGAAAGACTGGGTAGATGGGAAGTGCAGAAAGACTGGGTAGATGGGAAGTACAGACAGGCTGGGTACACGGGAAGTACAGACAGGCTGGGTACACGGGAAGTACAGACAGGCTGGGTACACGGGAAGTGCAGACAGGCTGGGTACACGGGAAGTGCAGACAGGCTGGGTACACGGGAAGTGCAGAAAGACTGGGTACACGGGAAGTGCAGAAAGACTGGGTAAGCTAAAAATGCGTCAACATCAATATTTTTTATCTCTGTCCATCGGTCAGTCTCTTTTTATTTCAATGATATTACCTTTTTGATTTCTCAAACACTTCAATTCACAAATACTTTACGAAATTACCATTAGTAGTACCATTACCATTAAAGCAGTTGAATGAGTCTTTGAGAGGATGTGTAGGCTGGAGTCTGGGCACATTCTGCATTGATTGGTGGTGCCGGTGTGTTCCTCTTGGGCTTGCTGGGACCTGTACCTGTTACTATCATAAACTGAAACAAAAATGTACATGAATTAAAAATACAAGTGAAATGAAATAAAAATGAAGACTATACCAAAAAAAAGTGTCAGACCGCAAACTGCAAAAAGTACTGCCACACCACCGATGTCTTTTCACCTCGTTTAACCATAATGCCTCCCCTTTTAGGAGATGCCTCAATTGCTGAGCTGTCCCTTACTTAAGTGGTTATTGCTTTTGTGGTAAAGCAGGCACATGTGGCGTGCTCCGCTATTCAGATTTAATAAGCATAAGGATACACTAAATTTATAGATTACTAACTTGTGGGCATCACAATACACTTACCCGTTAATGTTTTAGGCTTGCTATTAATCCACTTATCGAATTTGGGCGTAAATAACGTCTATATAGTGCCAAGAAGCTGGCATGCGTTATCTAAAGCCCTGCAATGACATACAGTCTGTTGTTGTTGTAATAAGATGAGCTTAAATGAAACATTCAGTTTGATTTTCTGGAGGAAAGTTTAGATTAATCCAATTGGTAAATTAGTCGATGGATTAATCGATAGAAGAGCAGCCGTGAGTGTCCTGGTGTCCCTTCTCCCTGCAGACTTCGGCATGACGAGAGACATCTACGAGACCGATTATTACCGCAAGGGGGGCAAGGGGCTGCTGCCGGTGCGCTGGATGTCCCCCGAGTCACTCAAGGATGGCGTCTTCACCACCAACTCCGACGTCTGGTATGCTGGCCTCTCCGGATGGGGTGTTTCCCGGGAGGGCCCCCACGTGTGGCCCTGACACAGGGCCCGCCATGTCCCACACTGTCCCCAGTCCCCTCGCACTTGTTACCCTCTGCATTTCTCTGCTCCCTCATAAGCCCGAGTTGCAGACTGTTTCTTCACCAAACGAGTCCTGGGAGGGGGGCTCCTTTTGTCAGTAAAAGCCTTCCAGATGTTTCTAAATGACTGTGCTAGCATTAGCCCCCAGGCTCACCATTGCAGCCGTCATAGCCAGATCTGGCTCTCTCTATCTCTGCTTCACAGTGAGCCCTAGGCAAACCAGCGATGCTCAATCTGCCCCTCCCCCACAGCTCCGTTCGGCCAATTAAAAAGCAGCAATTAGTAGGTTCCATTAGCTATGCAACTACCTAAGTGGCAGTACTGGTTTTATGAAGAGCTTTTTAACATTAATATTGTCAGGTCCTCTTCTGATTACATTTCATTTTTTCAGGTACCCTATGTAGGTGTCTATGATGTGACTGGCTGCAGGCAAGAGATGTATGTGTCCTAACTGAGGGGCGGGCTATCTGGTGTCCTCTTGCTCCCCCTGCAGGTCATTTGGGGTGGTGCTGTGGGAGATCGCCACCCTGGCGGAGCAGCCCTACCAGGGCATGTCCAACGAGCAGGTCCTGCGATTCGTCATGGATGGGGGCCTGCTGGACAAGCCAGACAACTGCCCCGACATGCTGTGAGTGCCCTCACACCATTATCCTGTTCTACAGTTAGCTGCATCAAATTACAAAGGGCTTGTATGCGTCAGGTGTTAAATAAGGTTACTGATGCCGTGAGCTGGGGGGTGGGGTTGGGGATTCCTATCATTTCTGTAGACAGGCAGCCTGGATAAATCCCAGACGCACAGCCCGAGACACACACCCTGACCTTCGAGTCATCGGCTGGCCACGAGGGCCTTTAATACCGTGTGCTTGTGCACCAGCACCCTGCAAATGTATTTTGAACAACAGACAGTAGGAATCAAAGTAACTGAGTAATTTTAACCAGTCTGGTATTACCCACCCCCTGCGGCTGACCTCACCTTTAAGAGGACAGGGTAATGTCATGGAGAGACATACCGCGGCTTCCATGGCAACCCCTACATTTGGGATAACGCAATGTTGGTGATGAGTATGTGTGTGATTGCTGTGTTGGTGATGAGTGTGTATGAGAATGCAGTCTTGGTGACGAGTGTGTATGAGAATGCAGTCTTGGTGACGAGTGTGTATGAGAATGCTGTGTTGGTGACAAGTGTGTATGAGAATGCAGTGTTGGTGATGAGTGTGTATGAATGCTGTGTTGGTGACGAGTGTGTGTCGGAATGCAGTGTTGGTAATGAGTATGTATGAGAATGCTGTGTTGGTGATGAGTGTGTATGAGAATTCAGTGTTGGTGATGAGTGTGAATGAGAATGCTGTGTTGGTGATGAGTATGTGTGTGAATGCTGTGTTGGTGACAAGTGTGTATGAGAATGCAGTGTTGGTGATGAGTGTGTCAGAATGCAGTGTTGGTGATGAGTGTGTACGAGAATGCAGTGTTGGTGATGAGTATGTGTGTGAATGCTGTGTTGGTGATGAGTTTATGTGAGAAGTGCAATGTTGATCAGTAGGGTACATGCAGCTCTCATCAGCATCAAGCTGACCCACCTTGTCCTTGGACTTCTCGTGACTGCTAACATTGGTCAGACAGACTGTCGCTTTTGAAACAGCTGTAACACCATGCTCAGTGCCAGGCAGCCTCATTATGAAACTGTCTCGAACGCCAGTCAGATTAGCAGGAATGTGTTGGACGGGGCCGGGGTGTCAGATGGGGGCATTTGCAGCACTGGTTCTGCAGACAGGTCACCCTGAAGCACTCCGGCTTTAGCCATTTCCACAGGGAGATCTTGGAGTGGGAGCAAACTGAACATGTTTGTCATGCAGCTGGCTGTCTTCTATAAGGGTGAAAATTGCATGGGGTGGAATGCTCTAGAATGTCCCAGAATTCTGTGGGAGGCAGGGGGTCACAGATGGCTAGGGGTCTCTCTTCACCAGATTTGGCCAATGACAGTCAGAGTTCTGTGACCTTGGTAAAAATTGTAGTGTTACTGGCAGGTCCAAACAGCTGTGGTGGCCCGTGAGCTTCTCCGCACGTAGACAGCATAGTGCTCTTTTCACACTCTACCCCATTTCCATTTGGTCTGTACAGGGATACATCTGTCACACAGCACCCAGGGCATTCTGCTCATCTGCCTCACGCCGCAATACGTTTGTCCGCTGTTGACCTTTCCATGTTTTCCTAGAGTAAACTCATGGACTGAACATGAATTTGCCTGCCGTTCACTTAGCGGTGCACTGCGCCATCTGGGGGTGGCTGGCTGGCACTGACACACGGGAGAGGTCTCGTTTTAGCTGACCTCTTTAACAGAAAATAGCTCAGGCGAGCCCAACCGGCCCACTGCAGTCGGAGTGTTTAACCCTGGGGAACTCACGCGGTCATATTTAACCGTACCTTTTATGTCTACCTTACATTCAACACACTCATCAAAGTATTTTTATTAATTGTTTTTGCTTTACAGCCCACTGTATCATATACGACCCAAAAGTAAAATCCTAAATTTGATGAGTGGGTTGAATGTAAGGCAGAAAGAAAAGCTGGGGTCATACATGATCCCGTGGGTTCCCCTGGGTTAGGACGCACTCTCTGATCACACTGTAGCAGCGCGGCTGTCTGCCTGGGGAGACGTTAGTGAGACGCCTGTCCGTCTGTGTCTGCAGGTTTGAGTTGATGCGCATGTGCTGGCAGTACAACCCCAAGATGCGACCCTCCTTCCTGGAGATCATCAGCAGCATCAAGGATGAGCTGGAGCCTCCTTTTCGGGAGGTGAGCTTCTTCTACAGCGAGGAGAACAAGCCCCCCGACTCGGAGGGACTGGACCTGGAGCTGGAGATCATGGAGAACGTGCTGCTGGACCCCGCATCCTCGGGCCGGCCCGCCGCCACCTCTCCACCACCCCCGCAGGCCTGCCCCGCCGTCCAGGGCCCCCCGCCTCAGCCCGCCTCCCTGGCCTCCACGCCGTCCCCGGGCCCCGCTAACGGGCCGGCTCCCGCCTCACCAGCCATGGACAAGAAACCTGGGCCGACAGCAGCGGTGGCCAACGGGCCGGTGGTACTGCTGCGGCCCGAGTTTGACGAGACGCCGCCGTACGCCCACATGAACGGCGGGCGCAAGAACGAGCGGGCGCTGCCCTTGCCCCAGTCCTCAGCCTGCTGAACCCCCCCTTAAGTTGGGCCTCTTCCGTACCTCTGTGGGCCGCTTATCCCCACACCTGTTATCTGTCGTTTGGACCGAAACATCCAGCAAGAACCCCCCCCCAGACATGCGCACCCCTGGGGACTAACTACCGGCATAATCCAACGAAGCAGCACTTTTCAGACTCGTGTGAGCGAAGGCACACATCTGTCTCCTGAGCTCATGCCTAAACGCGGGAGGGCTGGTGGCCCACACCCTGCGCTCTGTCCCTCTGCGCCAGGCCTGGGCGCCCCTCACCCCGCCGAGCCCCCCTGGCCCATCTTTCCGGGACCTCCCTATGGCATGCCCAGCGCCAGCCTCTCACCTCTGCCAAATTTTTTGCCAAAATGAAATACCAGTTACTTTTATTGCTCCTCTCTTTGTCTGTATTTTTACATCCCAGTGACAATCACCACAAAAGATGCCACCCCTAGCATCCCCCCCCCCCCCGCGGTGAGAGGCGACTGACTTTGGAGCTAAGACACAACACGATTTAGCACCAAAAACAATACGAGCATAAGCGAGTAACGAATTGAAAGGAGAAAGCGGAGGTGAGCGATTCGCCGTGGGATCGGCTTTGTAACCGCGGACTGACAGTTTTACTGCACCTCCGGCAGAATGTGTGGGCGGAGCTTTATATGGAGTGCAGGTCTTCTTACTCGCCGCCAGTCTCTACAATCCTGAGCAGTGTTTCCCAATCGGGTCCTCAGGGACCCAAAGACGCTCCATGTTTTTGCTCCCTCTCAGCTCCCTGCCAGACAGTCCCTACCCGGGAGCTGGGAGGGAGCAAAAATGTGGTCCGTCTGTGGTCCCCAAGGACACATTGATCCAGAGGCTGCTGGAAGGGTCTTACAGTTCTATGTCAGACCGCGGAACACACACATCACGCGTCACTTATTCCTTTCACTTTTATAAGTTTTTTATGGTTCAGATTTTCATCTATGTCTGTACAGAAAGAAGCTGCTGTTTTATTATTATTATTAATAATATTATTATTATTTCTTTTGTGGATGTAAAGAAACACACACACACACATATATGTATGTGTGCATATGGAATCCTTCAGGTTTAATCAGTTCCCACAACATTCTGCTTTTTGGCGCTTTAAACCTAGTTTTAATTTGAAATAGCGATTTTTTTTTTTTTCGTTTTTAGGTATCCTGTTCCAGCACATCAGAAATGCCTTCTATCTGTTCGTTTATGATGAGTAGGTGTCCTTTGCGTTTCATTGGAGTGTCCCCCGTGGCGCTGAGGGCGATCGTTCCGCTGTGGCCGGTTCCTCCCCCGCCCCCCCCCCCCCCGTCTCGGTTTGTCCACCCGTACCGCCGGCACCCTATTCCGCCTATCTTGGCGTGACTTGATCTCAGGTCAAAGTAAAGGTTTGACTTTTCATGTACGTTTGCATCACTATCCTTTACTCGCATTTTCTTAAATATTTATTTAAGCCACGCTCCCACCACCGGCCACCGAGGCCCCCCACGTACGCCCTGCCCGTCTGCTGCTTTAACCCATCTCCTTCACCTCCATCTGGGCTGGCTTCGGTCTGCTGTGTTAATGCTTTTCTAAAGGGGGAGACCTTCAGGTACTGTCACCAAAATATAAAAGCTTAATAGCTGCTGCTGTTTTTGGTCTTATATAGAATCACGAGTTTTGACAAGTACCTCAGTGGGGGGTGGGGGCGGGGTCACACTGTTTGTCTCTCTACACAGTAGTCAGATCGATATTCTTTTGAAGCCCTCCAAGATCGTGACGTGAATAAGAGGGTTAAGCTGCAGAGAACACAAAGTGAAAAGCTTTGAATTTCTGTTGATTAGTAAAAACTGGACTGAGAGGTCCGAGTGTGTTGTTTTCTGAAGGATTGTTCCTCGCTAGCTCTCCTTTTCATGTGCAGGATGTTGCAGGATTATTTATTTTTGTTTTACTTTTGTGATATCAGTTAAAATCACTGTACAAATTCCCCATGATTAAATTGAAAAATAGTTTTTATATTTTTTTCTTTGGTTTCTTGACTCCTATGTTTTTTCTTTCTTTTTTACATGTAACTACCTCACTCTTTTGTAAAATGTGTAGAAAAAGGTCACCTGTATCCCCCCCCCCCCCCCCCCCCACTAGTCTTTTAAGGACAGTGTTGCTGTCCTTTCTGTGTTTGGGTGGAACTCGTGAAGACGACATCGTCTGCAGGCCTGTGGAGTGAAGAGGGGACGTCATTAAGAGGCCAGCTTCAGCACCCGGATGCCTCCGGGGCCGGCGTGTGAGCGAGTGGCTTGCTTTAGCCACCCTGTCACTGTGCAGTCCTTTGAAGATCCCGATCTGAACGACGTTCTGGAAAGTGCTGAGTAAATCTCTGCAGCAGCATCAGCACCAAAACGACCCCCCTCCGCTCTGCCGCAGCCACCCGTCCTCAGATCAATCCGCTGGCAGTGATGGTTTCATCAAAGTCTGTATTTATTTATTATATTTTTTTAATGAAGGTGATGATTATTGTATTGTAGTTGAGCTTCATTAGATAATTTATGTATTTAAAAAAAAATTCAGTTCACAGGAAAAATGGAAAGAGCCGGCGACGATCTGTGATTGGGCAGCTGCTTTGGGTGCCGTTATGATGTCATGGCGACACATTGTTGCCATGATGACGGGAACAGCCGGAAGCTGCTGCGGCTTTAGTTCCGGCTAACCCAGCTGCAGGGCATGCCAAAGCATTTGCCTCCCGACGTCTAATCGGTAACAGCGCCCCATAGTGAAAGTCCTCCATGTGGCTGTTATTGAATTACTTTTAAACACCTTTTCAAAATCCCATATATCACATGTGGGGCATTAAATTCTCTATTTTTAATACTGCCAGTAGAATCTGGAGACTTGGCAGCTGGCAGGTGGGATAAGTGTCTTACAGAAACAGTCACTAGACAGTTTGACTAATGTGACTGTGCTCCATGTCCAAATTCCCAGCAGCCCCTAGTCTTGGGGCAGGGGCCAGCTGGAGGGCTGAGTGTGGATGACAGGCCTTGGTCAGCTAGCTGCTTAGTCCCCATGAGCCGCAGTGATGAAACTGACCTGAGAAGCCGTCATCCCTGGCCTCCCTCATATACGCACGTCTTCCTGTCTAGATGGACTCCAGGGGGTGGTCAGCCTTCTGCCCTTCATGCCATTCCAGTTCATTTATAATGGAGAAGCCTGCCATTGCCTCCATCATCTCCATGGAAGGACAGGGGGTGGGAGGGGCCTGCTGCTGGCTCCTCCCTCTGCTCCGCCTGCTGCTGTCCCATTCTCGCTGCCAAGGGGCTTCCTGGGCAATTCTGTACTGGAAGATACCATTCTTTACTTTATAGTGACAAGGGATCTATGTCAAAATTTAGTGAAGTGAAGATTAAACCAGGAATGCTGAAGATACAGAAGTCGTTTTTTTTTCTTTCTTTTTTTTTCCTGAAGTTTGAGACCGGAATAACAAGTAAAAGGGAAGGTAAACTTTTGATTTCGTTTTTTTTCTTCGGACTGAAATAGGGGGACAGTGGGTTGTTGGACTCGTGCATTCCTGGATTAAAATTGGTTTATTTGGCACTGGTTGAGGGATCCCCTGAAAGCCTTTCTGTGGTGTTGACCAGGTAAATACGTGTGTTGGTGTGTGAGCTCCAGCTACTGCCATTTTCAACCAGTGGCAAAATAAACAAGCTGGTTACTGGTTGCTACGCCGTGCTGTCACATATAAAGCCACCACTGTGTCTGTACTACAGAGGTAGCGCAAATCCGGTCAGGATAGTAGCCAGTGATCAGACTGGGATCGATCACGACATGTTAATCTGTAAGCCATTTCTTCACTGCCAGTTCTTTGAAAATGGAGAAGGATCAACTCAGTATTTTTTAAGGCTTGCTTGGAGTTCTGCCTGTGTGATTCCTGGGATTAAATAAGGTGTAGAAACAGGTCCATAACATTGCAAGAATAGTTCTGCGGTTAACGAATTTTCCGGCTTCCATGTTGGTGTTGGCCATCCTGGTTTCCTAGAGGAAATTTGCTTTGCTGATTTGCAAGTTTAGTTGTAATATATCTTTTTTTTTCTTGTTCTGTGTTAATGATTTAATAGGATGGCTGGTAGCGACCCACAGCCTGATTTCTGTATCTGATGGTGCCTGGTTTAAACTCAGAATATCTGTATATCACATGGTTTGTCTTTGTAATTAAGAAAGGATCCCATTAGTGGACGTTGCATTTTTTTTTTTGTCTGGCACAAACTGAAATTTTGGGTCTGTCCGTATCTCTTAGACACCAGCTAGTTTCAGAAATACCCGGTTAATCAGTATTAATGAGATACCGCAGAATGTGGGGGCTGCAGTACAGTTGGGCCTGGGGGTGAAATTGGGCTTGGTCCCTTTAAAGGGGGGTGTTTTGTATAGACATGTAAGAGATTAATTTCTCTTTCAGGGTTTGGTGACTGTTGACCATCAGTTGTTTCCATTTCACCACCGTGGCCCTGCTGCATTTTCAGAGCAGCTCACAGTTTACGATCCAGGAAAACTTTCACAAAAATACAAATACTTTTCATGCTGTGTCCATGATAAGAGCTGGGGACAGACTGGGCTTCAGGGCTGACTCCGGTATCTCCATGCTCGTCTGGAAGATGGCTACCTGTACAGACAAGACCTGGAATTTGACGATTTGCATACGGTCGCATGAGCAGAGGGGCAGCCCCTGTCTCCCGAATGGCGTCCAAGATGCCCCCCGCTGCTCGCCTCAGTGTGGTGATCTCCTTGCTTCTCCATTGTCTCTGAACATCTATAGCTTGGTGGTGGAAATGTCCAGTAGTCACCGGTTTCCTCAGTTTAACCACTGGAAAGACGTACAGAACTGACATTGTACAGTTTCCTTTTTCACACTTTTTTTTTAAATCTTGTTTGATCAGATCAGAAAGCTGGCCAATATGTTATCTAGAATTTGCTGTATGTAAATTATTCATTCAAATTCCTGTGTTTATATTAAATGATTCAGTAGAGTGAGAAGGTTTCAAGTTTTTGTATATTCTGTTCTAAGAATTTATTCCTGTTATCAATATTATCTGAATTCTTTACATTACGGGGAAACTGAACAGTCTTTGAATGGCTGTAAAAGAGAATTTTAGTTTCTCAATCTTGCTTTTTCTAGTAAAGTACTACAAGTTCTAAGTTAAATAAAAAAGTATGCAACCGTTTTAGTCTGGAGCTTTCTTTGTTGGGGGGGGGGGGGTGGTTGTTTAATTTAGGTTGTTGTGAGATTTATAAAAGTGAGGTGGTTGTGAGTTTGACTGAATCAGATAGGTGACAGGCACCCGCCTAGGGCGCCAGCTTCTGAGGGGGTCCCGATTTCACTTTGCCGGGGGGAGGGGGGCTAGGATACCACATCCCTAGGGACTGGTATTGTATCTGACTACATAATTGAAATGCTAGAAACTGAAACTGCTGTGTGGACTGTGTCAGGTGAGTATGGGATTGTAGAATTCAGGACAGACCTGCCATTAGCGACCCTGCTGCCTCTACCTGCAGTTACCAGACAGACTGCATGGCATTAATCTGTAATCTGAGCTGTAGCAGTCTTCTACACTCTGCCCACCGGGGGGTGCTGTTTGCAGCCCCAGTTCCTCACACCTGCATTACAGTTGCAGAGCACTTGGGCAACTAGGCTATACTTGTGCAAGAAATAGTTAGTTTCTGTGATGTAATTGAAAGAGGGTTATGCAGTCAGAGTTTAAAGCCGCCATCTTCTCTGGGTATTGTTGGTTTAATGAGAACCAGAACATTCTGGTTCAGTGGTGACCATCCTTATGGTCTCGCTGGTATGTGGCACGTGGACTGTGGGGAATGGTGGCTGTACTAGGGAGGGGGTGTGGAGCGGGGAAAAACACAAGCCAGACCCCCCAAGCCCCGACACATGCAGTGTCACCTCTGGATTGTTTGTTTTCCATGTCAGCAGTGAGCTCACACTCTCACCTTTCAGGCTTGGTAATTTAATCAACCACAGCGTCTCTCAAACCTCCACCCATTTTCAAACTCTATTTCAGTGTCTCTCAATCCTGCTCCTGGAGCCCCACCTGCCAGGAAGTTTTCAGTCGAACCCACGCTGTTCACAACCTTCCACCTTCATTATTGGGCGATTAACAAACACGTGATGCTGATTAAGGTCAGGCTAGAGTTGAAAGCTTCCTGGCTGCTGGTGCTCCAGGAGCAGGACTGGGAGAAGCTGCTCTATTTCATAAACGTTTCTATAGAATAATGTGACTCCGCTGTGCAAAAACCTCAGTGCAGGTGGCGTCACTTTGCTCAGCCTGGATAGTTCATGCCAGGCTGCAGCAGGGTGCTGATCAGCAGCAGTAATGTAAAGCAGTCACTCTTGGTTCAGGGAATATCTGGGATTATTGAATGGTCTACGAAAAACTACCTCCCACTTTACATGATTTGTGTTGTACAAGATTTATAACTAGTTTTTTCTTGCTAGTGGGCAAAACATTGAATTCTTAAATGTCAGCTAACTTGATTATCTGAGTTGGGAGTCCTGTAAAGAAGGCCAGTTCAGATGACTGATTTACCTAAAACAGGTCAAGCTATGCGTTTGACATGCAGATTCATTTTTATAGACTGGCTTTGAGGGTGAGCTGTATGAGACACAGCGGGTGTGGGGGGGGGGTGGGCGTGACCATGTTCCGAAGGCCGACAGCTCACATCCCAGGGTCGGCAGAAGGATTTGGATAAAAACATCTACTAAATAAATTAAATGAAAAATGTGACTGATGACTGGATCAGAGCAGCTCAGATTAGAACTAAATGGTCTCATATTGTCATTACTAAGGAAATGATTTTACTGGAGAATAACCTCACCCAAACAAACATGCAAAGTAGCTTAATACTGTACAGTATATCTGCTCTAGGACCTTCGCCTCTGGTAAAAGGATGGAGGAATATTTAGTTAGAAAATCTGCTCGGCCTGAGGCTCCTGTTCATTAGTCTTAATTCATGAAGATCCACTGGCATCCACTTTTGTTTACATTATTGTAGGAATTAACAGCTCAAATGGTGGTGTGTTTCCACCGATGTTTAGGGGAATTAATTAGGGATTAATTCTTAATTAATTAATCGGTAATTAATTATGGGATATTATGTTTGAGTCGTTGTTCCGATATTAAAGTCTTTTATATTGATCCCAATTGGTCAATTGCTGGATGATTTAAGTCCAGAATGTGAATGGAAT
>JAODKL010000021.1:9125936-9148745 GCA_026780765.1 Petrocephalus schoutedeni | reverse complement strand
GGAGCGAGGGCTACAGTGGCCGCGTCTGCTCTGTCCCTCAGTGTAATGCGCGTACTGTATACCGGACAGGAGCGAGGGCTACAGTGGCCGCGTCTGCTCTGTCCCTCAGTGTAATGCGCGTACTGTATACCGGACAGGAGCGAGGGCTACAGTGGCCGCGTCTGCTCTGTCCCTCAGTGTAATGCGCGTACTGTATACCGGACAGGAGCGAGGACTACAGTGGCTGCGTCTGCTCTGCCCAGGCATTTTCATATTTCCAGTTGTATGTGTTAATGGTAGCCTACTGCAAAAATTGCAATCAGAAATATCCTGTAAACGTTAACCAGGTTTGAAATGAAAAGGGGCAACAAAAAAAAATCTCCTAATCGGGTATGATACAGGCATATCTAAAGTTAATGCTTCGTTAGACGCGCAAAACCCCGCATCAGGAAATAATATAATACCTACAGGTAATGCAATAACTGCCAATAATGTCTCCGTTCTTAGTGTAATAAAAGCCGAAAAAGTAACAACTTACCAATACAATGTAACATTTCTGAATCAAAAACATATTATTATATTATAGACTTTGATTACACAAAAACGGAAAATTAGTATGCTATTGGCAGTTATTACATTAATGGTAGTTGTTACATTATTGGCTGCTGCAGAGCCTAACAATCGTAACATCGCACGATGCGTCTTTCTGTTAATTTTGTCTTAAGCTACTAGAAGTCCTGGGCAAACGCTGACATCACAAGAATAACGGAATAACTCAAACCAAGGAAATGAAGACAGTACCAGTGCCACCCTGTTTCACTGCTTTGAAAATGTAGCAAGCGAAAAAGAAATCCATGCTACTTGCCAGCAGATTACATTATGTGTTTGGAATACATTCCGAAATAGCAGAGGCGCTGCCTGATTGGCTAAAAAAAGGTCAAAATTTCGACTTAGTAAGTCAGAATTCTGAGATGTAAAGTCGCAATTGCGATTCCGTGACTTATTTATTTTTTTTACTACCTGGCGGAAACGGGCTAATTATCTGTGTTGTTTCCCCCACCATAAAAGATGCATCTTCCTGCGGGACAACGCAGGGACTGGGTATGGTTATTTAATGCGACATTATAGCACATCAACGGAATATAGTAGTCAAGCAGAAATAAAGACTCGTAAACCCATTACCTACTACACAACTACCTAAAGCCAAAACGTCTCATTTCAAACATGAAAAACATCGTGTAGATTAAATGTTATAACTGTTATAACTTATAAACTGGCCAGTTTTCTACTGTAGAAGTTGTAGTGCCTACAAACGGGATAAAAACTCCAGTCAGCTAGTGAGAAAAACAACCTGGAACAGAACTGCGCGTTTATTTATAATCTAATAATTAAAACTATAAAAACTATAATTCTATTTTTTCTAAGCTTTTAATCAATAATTTGGGGCAAAAGACGTGTACAGTAAAGGCATGAGCCATACAACACTGCAAACTAAAAGTATGCACTCCTAAAACACGGTAAAGCTTCGGTGAGAAAGGCGGACGCTGGGCGGCCGAGACGCGGCTTACCGGCTGCGGCGGCGGCGGCGATGCCCACGGCGTTCGCCTCCGCGAAGCCCGTCAGCACCTTCCAGCCATCCTGCATGCCCATCGCTCCGGGATAAACCTTCGGCACCCTGCTGCCTTTCCCTACCCGACGATCCAGGCCCACACGGCGCTTTGCGTAAAGCCTCCGATAACCTTTACCGGCCCGATATTACCATGCGCACATTAATAAATAATAAAGCGATTATTAATAATATATCGCTACGCGGCCGCTCTGAGCAGCGCCCTGGCTGGTGTCGTTTTCACGGAAGATCGGGGGAATTTGCGGCAGAATCCGCCGTCGGCTGGCCGGGCTGAAGCTTCACCGTAGTGGCTGCAAACAAACGGGAGATAGTTGTGCGCCTGTCAAGCAGGAAAGCAAAAGCGACAACGCCCCCGCAGCGAGAGCGCACATAAACATTCCGCCCGCAGCCGATAGATTTCATCTTTACATGCTATGTTTAAAGCATTAACCCATATAATAATATATGGAATGCACGGACAGATTAGCCCAGTGAATGAATGAATAATTTAAAAACAACTTGTATGGAGAGGCAAATGTGTTCCCAGTGAAGGTGCATCTCCGGCAGTAAAAAAGAGGTGATAGCCGGAGAAACTGCGATAGATAGATGTTTTCTTTGAAATTGTAGTGCTTAATTATAATTTTCTGCCTATTAATTTACACCAAAATTAATGTGGTAAAATAACACTGGATTATTGAACTGGCCTTTGAGTTTTCACACTTAATGATGAAAATGGCAAATACTGACAACGCAAATGAAATTGCAATAAAAGTATCCCTAGATCAAGATTACGTCTAATGCGTTGTGAAATCGGCCGCTTTTGCACTTCCGTGTTAACGCACGTTTATTTATTTAGCGCGTACTTTAATGGATATACACTAATAAATGCAATAAGGAATAAAAGCTAGTTGTCTGCCCGCGTACATGCGCGTTGTATACGAAGTAAACGCATTTATTGCCTTGAAAAAATATATAGTATACGTAGTTCTAGTGGGAAGTGCATAAAAACAAAAAAACAGAACGAGACGGAAAAAGTCTCAGCTCCATCGTAATTTTTTTTCCAAATACATCAAGAGGATGTTGGTGTTATATGCAGATCTCTCTTTTAAATATATAGTGGAACCCCCCCCGTCCCCCGGCCCGGCCAGGCCTCCGTGTCCCCCGGAAGCGCTCCGGCGACGCGCCACGTCAGGGTGCGGGCTGAAGACACGCTCCGCATCATTCGGCGCTATTAAAAACGAAAGCGTTCCCTCTCTCGCTTATTCAAAGGCCTTGCTATTTTGTGGAATAAAGCTTTTATTACCCTCTTCTTCGTTGTCGTGCAATATGCGTCTCCTTGTACTGTGCGCTCTGACGCTGTCTCTCGGTCTGAGCTTCGGCACAGAATTAACGTTTGAACTACGGGATAACGACAAACAGTGTTTCTACGAGGAAATCGACGCCGGCGTTAAGTTTGACATTGACTTTCAGGTAAGTACAGACATTTTTCATTATGATAACAATACAACATACAATACAAACGTATCGCATCGTTCCAGAGCTCAAGCTCAACCACATGGCATAGGCAATAAAAATTCTGTTTAATGTTAACATATGTTCCAGCACTCTCCTGGGGTCTGTGTTTGCTAAGCCATGTTTATTTTGAACGAGCACCGTCATGACTGTTCTGGAGGACAGTCACAGCCTGTTGCTGACTAACTGTACAGTTATACTGTAATAATAAAAGACGTCAGAATGCAGGAGTTTGTCGTTCTCTCTGTGCACTAAGGTTATTGCCGGGGGGAATTACGATGTAGACTGTTCAGTGACAGACCCAACGGACAGCATCCTGTATCAAGAAAGGAAGAAGCAGTATGACAGCTTCTCTCACACCACGGCAACCAAAGGCGTGTACAAGGTCTGCTTCAGCAACGAGTTCTCCACGTTCTCCCATAAAACCGTCTACCTGGACTTCCAAGTGGGCCAAGAAGAACCCCTCCTGCCAGAAATGAACAGGGCTACAGCCCTGACCCAGGTATGCACCCGGGCTCTTTCCTGACCGCGAGCCTGCTCTTCGCTGCTCCTTTGTTGACCATCTCACCCGTATGCTTGTAGATGGAATCAGCCTGCCTGTCCATCCACGAGATGCTGAAGGCGGTGATAGAGTCACAGACCTGGTACCGGCTGAGGGAGGCCCAGGACCGCATCAGAGCCGAGCATCTCCACGAGCGCGTGTCCTACTGGTCGATGGGGGAGGCCCTCATCCTGTTTGTGGTCAGCATTGGCCAGGTGCTGATGCTGAAAAGCTTCTTCAATGACAAGAAGATAAGAGGAGCAGCTAGTACATAGGTACAAGTAATAAGGCCGACCATCTTATGGTGTTATGTTTACTGCCCCCCCCATGCCCTCCCTCCAAAAGACTTTTAAAAGAATTTTATTTATTAATGCTATGAATTACTAGTACATCTAGTTTTGGTTTTTAAAATTGAGCATTTTAGCTCACTTGAAAAATGGAAAAAGAATAATTAGGAATGTATGAATGTATCCATTTTGTAAATACAGCATTAAATTTTATACTGTATATTTTATTAAATATGGTCCTAGAACTCGGCAAGTTGTGTTAGTTTCACAGCTGTTTAGAACTGAAGTTTAGATTGAATGTATATTTCCATAGTATTTGGGGAAAATGCCACTGTTACTTCTTAGCACACAATTGGATATTTCAGCTTCTGCTGCTGTGGCTTGCTGTTTTAAAGGGGGCCCCTAAGGGCCATACACACCTTACTGTAAACCATAGACTCATTTTTGTCCTGTTTATATGACATTTTCTAAGTTTTTGTTGACATTTCATATGTGTTTTCTTTTTTTTACATTTTACATACTAAGAATAACAAAATTTAGTTAATTTTTGGAGATGCCTCATTAAAATGTTTTTTTCCCCTTATAGTTTTAGTCTCTATTTAAGATGTATCTAAATTGGTTGCCTCACCATGGCAGAACACTTCAGTCACTGCTGGAACACACATTTTAAAAAGCCCGGATAGGAAAGCCCAGCATGGGGATGTCTGCGATGTGTGTAAGATTCAGTGAAGATGCTTCACTAAAATTAGCCTAAAGAGATGTCAGCTACTATCTTATTAGTACACCTGCTCATTATCACTATCGGGGTCCTCCTACAAACAAAGATTGTGGCTGTAACTCAATACATAAAGCACGCAGACAGGATTCAAAGTTTCAGTTACTGTTTAGCAGGGCCAGACTTAGCTGATGTTGCATTGTAGGCAAGCATCCTGTGATTTCCATGCAGTATAGTGTCCAGAAATTACATAAGATGGTGTTATGCAAGAAAGATGCAGCCAGTGGCAGTTCTGGGGGTGTGAAACATATTGTTACTGAAAGCATTTAGATGGGAACGGTCAGATTCGTTAAGTTCATAGGCAGACAAAATCTCCATCCATCCTGGGCAGGATCTGCTGCGAGGCGAAGAATAACCCAGGATAGGGGGCCAACCCATCAGGGAGGAGTGATCTCAGCTTTTTTAGTTATTCTTAGATAAATTAGGGTTTTTCTGTATAATAAAATAAAAACGTTTTTGGTTTGCAATTAAACGAAGACTTCTTCTTAGGTTCTTACACGGTGATGAATTAATTTAACTTGTAAGCGCTGATGCTGCATTTTCTTTATTAACCACCAGGTGGAAGTAACCACATGTACTTGCGACGTCTAGTAAATCGTTTCCACGAAACCTAAAAAAGTTTTCACCCAAAGTACAAATGAAGCAGATAGTACATTAAAAACGCAGGAAGTCAACTATGCCTGGCTAGCCTGAGCTTCCAGTGAATGGCCAGGTACAAGTGTAAATATCATCCGAGCGTGAGCTATATAATGCATTTCAGACACAGCAAAAACCTATCAATCAAAAGATTGAGAGGTCATCCCAGAAACCCACACCTACACCAGCCCTCCATGGATCAGGTTCCCCACCCCAGTCCTCCAGCCACCTTCACTGTCTGGGCTTTACGATCAGATCACCTGTGCGGACCAGCCCACGTTGGCCTCTCCTTGTGCATTAGTGCCACTGGACTTTGAATTGGGGCCCATGCATTCCACTAAATACCACCTACTCCCAGCCTGGATGAGTGAATGACTGAATTTGGCTTGATTTAAGAATTCTGCTGGAACAATATCCACAGTGCTCTGGCAAGGCTGAGAAACTCGGTCATTCCACGTTACTATTCATAGTCTGGAGGGAAATGATTCATAATAAGGCAGTACTTGATGGAGTACAGAAATAGCATTCTCTGTAGACTTCCACTACAGCATGTGTCTGTCTGAAAGTCAATGAAATCAATCAAATCAATGAAATGTTTCAGCAAGCAAGGGGGCATTTTTGTGCAGAAGCAGCAGGCAATGCATGAGTAGGTAGGAAATCGCCTTTCAGTGGTCAATGGCCATCACTGAATCACATCTGGGGGTTCAGCATGCAATACTATAGTATTCTATCATCCCTCCATCCATCCATCCATCTATCTATGTATCTATCCATCTATCTATCATCTGACTAGTTGGCTTTTTGTCTGTTTTTCTGTATCTAATCCAGCTATCTATTCTATGAGAATATTCAACTAGAAAACAGAAAATACATATTACATATGGCTTATGGATTGTATTTGTATTAAGAATTGGTTTAAAAAAAAAAACAAAACTAGGCTTCAGTGATATACATGACATCAGTGGCAGGCACAGAACAGCGTGACTTTTATCGATGAGTTCGTGTTCTTCAGAAATGCAATTAGGCAATTACAGTAGAGTTGTGCAGTTTTATTATGGGCTGGTCAGAGGTGGCTTGCCCTTTGGCTTGCGTGGCATGTCCCATTATGTAATAAGAATACATATGTTGGTACAACTACTGCCTCAGGTGTCAGAGTTTATATAACCTCTTTGGATTATCTGAGCCTCATGTTAGCTGCAGGCCTGGCTTTGAAATGCTGGGTGGGCCACAGAACTATCTATGGAGCCCAGGGGGCTGTTGGTTTGGGGTATTTGCACACACTAACTCCATGTGCGTGTGCAGCTCTTTCGCATTTCCGACTTGCCGTGGCGGGCTGCTCCTGTGCTCACATAGAAATTGGCTTTTATATGAGTTTTTGACCGCGACTGAAACTCGGGAAAATCTTTGAGTCTTCGCCTCAAATCTTTGAGGCTCTTTTTTTTTAAATTGTTGCCAAGAAAAAGTATTCAATCTTGCTAAATACGAATTTGCTGAAACTTGGACAGTGACATGCTTGTTCCCACTGCGCCCCCTGTGGAGCTGGGCTGGTATAGCTGCAAAAATAAAACCACGTAATTCCACGTAAATACCAATAGATAACATGGCTACATTCAAAATTATGTTCTTTTTTCCTCTCCAGCGAGGATACTGAGGATAGGCGCTTGACTCACAAACTAATGCCAGTTATTAGTAAAATCTGATATGACACTAAAATCTAATTTTAGTGTCATATTCGGCGGGGTGAAGCAAGCGGGATCAAGTGTGGTACAGTGATAACAGGGGCTTTCGTAAGCTTAAAAGAAGCTAACAGACAGCAACAATGACAAACAAGCACCAGGAGTGGCTTATTAGGGCCACGCCGGGGTGGTACTGGAGGGTAAGGCAGACGTGATGGGCAGGACGTGACACTATTGTTATGTTAAGGTAAAAGGTAAATTAAGGTAAAATAAGCTTTTATATGATATTGGCAGTGGTTCTGCGTGAACACAGTTGCCCAGACCCGGAGTCGAGCATAACTGCAAACTGAGAGTGGTGGGGTGGCCCTGCGCTGAGTTCTGTTGACCTCCGGGGTTGGTCAGTCTGAATCCTGCCTCCCGTGCCTGTCTGCGTGTGCCGTTCCCCTCGAGTTACAGCCCAGCAGCGAGGTTAATTGGTGTCTGTAAATTGCCGATTCAGGGAGCCCTGCAGTGGGCCGCGGACAAGCTGGATGGATTACAGTATTGCCACCTTGCTAGGTCGTTGTGCCTGGAAAATTCCATCAAGGTGTGATATTCAGCTGAAAGCAGGAAGCATCCTGTCGTCACTGAGTGTTACATTCAAGTTAAATTGATTTTACCAATAGTATTGACAAAACGCTTTAGGAAATGTGTCCAAACTATGCCTCAATTTACAAAAATAATTCCGGTGTTCTCTGTCTCACTTGATAGCCAACTCATATATCCATTTTTTGTAAAACATTTAACTGCTTAATACCTAGTTTGATGACCATGTCAGATTTAGGTTTAGATATCGTAGTTAACGACTGTAATAAAACTTTGCTTAAGCAGGACAGATATAAGTATATTTTTATTGCCGGTCGACTGGCCGCCCCCTTCCTAAGTCTGGCGCCGCTGGCCGTCGTCTGTTACTCGAAACTTCCACTAGGCGTTTAATTTCCAGACATAATTATCCACTTCGCGGAATAAATGCGTGTAATAAGCAATAATCGGAGAACAGGACTATTTCAGCCACTTCTAAAATGTTATTTCCTATATTTAACTAGTCTATAAATGATAAGATATACAGGAACATACGAACAAACCAAAAGGAAATATATTTAGTTAAAATACAAAATACCCTATTCCAAACCTATTTCTTTTTCTAGAACCGTTAAACATGACATCATTTTATAGTGCACTTTGCTCAATTTTTTTTCATACACGAGTGAAGGTGAAACTCGTAAATGTTCTACGCACGTGTAAATTATAAAGATTTAAGGTCATTCGCATGCATACTTGTCTTTCTAATTGGAGCATAGTGGGAACGTGGGAATAATTCTTATTCTCAATGTGGGAATAAGAACGCGCCATCTCTCCTATGTAAGAAGCACATCCGTCAGACCTTAATGTTCCATTTTGCCCTTAAACTCGTCCCTGGATGTGTGTCCTGAGCTATACATCTTTGCCCTTGTGAAGAGATGGAGCAGGGAAAGACGGCGGCTGCCTCGCCTCCATAATTAAACTCCCCCACATGATCCTCTTCTCACCCCCCACCCCTTCCCCCAGTATGGATACCATCCACGGCTAAATTTAGAAGTTTACTCGCGAGCGGAGGGACAGAATGTGACAGGATTATTTCTGGGGCTGTAACTGGCAGCCGCCATCATTTATTACAATTTATTATAACCGCGACGTTAATATTCGCACACTGATTTGGGAAGGCTCATTTGGAGAAAAAAAATGAATTTTGCAGTTTTGTAACAAACAGGCAAATTGATTCGCCACGAGATCACTAGTCGTCTGCCGCAAGATTCGCTCTTGAGGATTCTCGGTCGGACGTGCCACATGAAAATTTTTCAGTGAAAGTCACGTAGGACAAACGCTTCGGAGCGGTCAGCGCACTCGCCCCTGATTGGCTAAGCGAAAGGCGCTGAGCTGCTGTCGCGTTAAGAAACGGCCCTCGGTGTCTCTAATTGGTCGCTGACGTAGCGAGAACACGCAGCTTAGGGGGCGGCGCTTCACATATTGCTGCGCGGCACTGCGGACTCGGCCCTTCTGCTTTCGGAGTGCATCCCGGCTTGCAGCTACCACTCATCTCCGCGAAAGATGGCGAGCTATCTGAAGGTCCTCAGTTCCCTCTCTCGGGCCGCCGCGGCCGTTTCGAAAAACCCCGCCGTGCTTGCGCCCGCCACGTCCTGCCAGAGCCTGCAGAAGCGGAGCTGTGAGTCCCCCCGACGATCTCGAGTTATTTATAGGCGGCCGAGATGAATCGGGGCAGAGCGCGATGTCTTTTATGTAATCGCCACTATTATAATATTGAATTAAAATATCAAAGGAGAAACGTCTCGGAACCAGATCTGCTTGATCACCCCGTATAGATGCCCGGTCAGCAATCTTAACCACCCGAGGTGACTTTTATGCAGTATTAAAAGATGCGCTTTAATAGAGCGTCCTGCTTTCGTACATCTGCCTTTTTTGCGCATAATCTATACCTCGTTGCGGTAACGATCGCCGTCAAGTTGCCGAGCAACGGCCGGGGGGGGTGGGCGAGTGTATCTGCAGCTATCGGCTTACGGGGCTCTGCGGAGCCCCACTGCGTCCCGGACACCGGCTCCGCTCCTTTGTCTGACCGCGCGAGCCCGTCGTGTGTACCGGCAACAACCCCCCCTGTCTTTGGTAATACGTAACAAATATGTATTTTGGCCATTGCATAGATCGCGACACTCATCTGTGGAAATGTATAGATCAGCCATAAACGGAAAATGAAAGTACGGCGCGGGCTGCCGAAGAGCACCGCCAGGACCTCGCTGAGAAAGCCCGGGGACGGGGCTCGGCTGGTCCTCCGTCTCCCCCCGCGGGCTCCCTGGCCGCATTCACTCCTTCGCCGCCGGACACGCGTCAGGATGACGGAGCGGCAGCTTATCCCCAGCCTGTGCCATCTAGGGGTTTTGCGTCTTTGTCTGCCATCGCGTTCCGGCCAATATCGCGCTCTGCCCCGAGCATTTGCACAGAATAAGCCGGACAGTACTAGTGTCGTGCACGTAGGTTATATACTAAATAGCCGCGGGTTATGTCAGTCTGCTCCTTCAGCCCGGTATGCGAATGTTACATAATTGTATCCGCCAGCGAAATTCCCAATAAAGCGGAAACGCCGGCCCTTTGTCGGCGGGCCGGCTTAGCCGGGGCTTCTGGCACCCGCTCGCCGAATGATCGATGCGGGCGGCCGCGATCCCCGTCGCGCTTGTTGGCAGCCCTGTGTCTTTTTGACATTGGTTCGGGTCCCACTTCGCACTATCGGAGCCGGCTTCGTCGTGCAAACAGGCGATGTGTGGCGATCGGTGCCGTCAAGGTCACCGAGAGGGAGTTTTGTGAATGGCGCTGCAGCTGCGCCTAAGGACGCGTACGCATGCTGGCATCTGGGGCAGGAAACCGGGTTTATACACGATCGATGCGCGCTGTTTTGAAAAACGATTTGATGAGTTTCATTTGTGAATCTGCTCCCAGCTATTAGTCGTTCATTGATGTTTCTTTCTTGGAGCGCTGGGAGAATGACCCGGTCATGCGGAGACTGTGTTTCCTCGCCCGTAGTCAGCGTTCGTTTTTTTATTTCCCGCGATTCCTTATTATTGGGTTAAAGGTCGCAGGGTTTTCCGCATCCTCCACCCCAGGTTAGCGTTCAGGATTTATTGGTGTTGGTAACCACGATCCACACCTCCTGCGGTTTCTGCTTGCTTCTTTGGCTTTATTCCACGATTAAATGCGAGGCACCAGCCCCAGCACGTGATCGGATTGGTTGCGCAAATCAAGCCTTTAGGAGAACGGGGCATCTACTGATATTCAGATGAATCAGTTCCAGTTTATTGAAATTGTAGTATTTGGATATCAAACCTCATTTACTGATATCTGCTAATTGGAGTGTTACAGAACCCGGGTACTGAGTAATCGGTAATACTCAGGGTTGGAAGTGCACAGCGGCTTTCGGGGGAGCCCTATCTTCCGGCGCGCACCACGACTTCTCGAGTCACGTGCACGTGCATACGTGTAAGTGGGCGGCGGCGCGCTCAATAACAGGGTTACTGCAAAATAACGTTCTGCTATTACTACTGCAGTAACTGTCAGTAACGTTTCATATAGGCACAATAACCACATGGGAATCACGCTAGAGCTTAAATAGCCTAAACGTCTCAGGGGAGGCTTTCAGAGAACCTCGTGTCCTTTTCAGAGGAGCCAGTCTCCCCCTAAAGTCCCCATAATTTAACCATGTAATAGCACAGCAGTGTTTGCTACGTTGCTGTTTTGTAGGTGCATGGACTTGAGATCATTCCTTAAGCTCTGAACATCTTGTGACACCTGATTAAGGCTTCTCTTGCTTAAGACAAATGCAAATAAGATGACAGATTAGTGCATGGAGGAAGTCCAAGTTACCGGAGTAAATGTGCCGTGTGCATGCTCAGTCCAGGACTCCAGACCCCTGACCTTCAGAGGCTCCTTGTTCCACCTACAGCTTTTGTTTAAACCCTGTTGAGTCTTGAACATGTATAATTAAGCTAAAATGACCTTCAATAACTTTCAATGGCTAATTTGTTAATTTTATACATTAAAAAGTAAATTTAAAATAATTTGTAAAAACTTAGTATATAAGTTTTTAGCACTATAGTATATTTTTATATTTCCATAATCTTAAGACTGGGAAATCTTAAGATAATATTATCTCCCCCACCTCAATAATTACCACCATAATACTTTCGCTGTCCGTGACGCCCATCTCCTCCTTGGCTTATCATGATTATAAAATGTAACGGCTAAAATTGATTAGAACATTAGCGTTACTTAATTATCAGCCATGCCAAGCCCTTATATTACTGTGCTAGGCCTCTGTCAGAAAACTGCATGCCAGTTGTTCAGCGTTTGATTGGTTTGAACTGTAAACAGTGTCGTTTGTTTCAGTCTGCCCTGGTATAACTTTGCTAGTCTCCAGTCTGGCTTGGTTGTAAGCAGCTGCTCTGTGTCGCTTGAAATTCCTGCCTTTGTGTTTGAAGCAGCGTCAAACAGATTATGAGGTAGGTGGGTGAGTGAAGCTGGCCCTGTGGGTGGGGGGGGCAGCTATGCGAGAAGCCGTGCTTCCGGGGCTTAGAGGCCCAGGCTTGAGTTACAGCTACAGCTGCACGTGTGGGCGTGCATGTGTGTGTGTGCACATGCGTGTGCACACTTACAGGCTTCCGGTGCATCACGCAGCATAAATACCCTGGTTCACCGGGCCTTTGAATGCTGATCTCCATTAGCTGAGCCCTCTGAGATCCACATGCCTGTTGATCGGCCGCTGACATATTGAATGAGCAATTTCACGGCTGACCATTACACTTCATTAAGGCCGCTGAAGTCGATTAGTGTTTCTAACAGCTAAGTGCTTCTCTGCGAGGCAAGTTGGCTGTCGAATGAATTTAGTAGAAGTTTAACACGGTGTGTCAAGGTTAAGCAAATTGACCGGACTGTGAAGTAAGCGATTCAGATCCAGGACTGTGAAAGGTAAACGCAAACTCTTAGCACCCGTAGCACTGGGGAAAGCAGATTTTCTCAGAGTTGGTGCCGGCATTGAGTCGGGGCTGGTTTCCCAGCTGCTGACCTGATCTCACAGATGGGAATAAGCGTCATCCAGAGCTGGAGTAGAGGTCACTGGGGGTAGCACAAGGCAGTACTATTATTAGTAATGGTGAACTCTGAAGCAGTCTACCCAGCTTACCCTGGGGTGTTTCTGCCAATGACTGCGAAGCTTTATGTCACCTGCCTGGCCCCCATCCCAGAACTGGGTCACCCTGCTGAGCCCCCTTCCTCAGAGCTGTTGAGAAAGAGGGTTCCCCTCCGCGACCGCGTTGGCTCGGTAGAGCTGGTTGCGCAACTCATTCACACGGAGCCCCTGAAAGTGACAGAGTGCTGGCTGGGAGGCTGGGGCTCAGCTTTAAATGGGCCACTAAACAGATTTCAGGGACAAGCTGCATGTTT
Organism: Petrocephalus schoutedeni; assembly: GCA_026780765.1. Taxonomy (NCBI): domain Eukaryota; kingdom Metazoa; phylum Chordata; class Actinopteri; order Osteoglossiformes; family Mormyridae; genus Petrocephalus; species Petrocephalus schoutedeni. The sequence goes on along the minus strand of JAODKL010000021.1, from coordinate 9,135,712 downwards.
TCCTCGCTCCCGTCTGAGGCGCTGAGATGCCTGCCGAATGACTGAGTAGCGGAGGGTGAACGAGCTCCTGCAGAAATGGAGCCGTGACACGGGTACGGAGCCCGCTAAAGTGAGGCCATTTATACGGGCGGATGTGGGTGTAACGATGAAGCCAAACTGGAAAAGCGTAAGGGAGTTGGGGCATGACTAAATCCTCACCTCCCTCGCGCGCGCCGGCGTAAGGTGACAGATTTAGCTTTGCCGCTGTCGTACGCTGTGCTTACTGGGGGGCGACCGCTCCCAAGAGGCTTGTTCACCACCAGTGTCGTGCAAGGAATAGAAATGGTGTGCAGCGCTTCCCTGTGGCCGCAGGCCGGCGAGCTGGGCCGCCCTCACAGGAAGTCTCTCACTTCTGCTTCCTGTTCATTGTCTCCCTCAGTGCTCTGTCATTGGATGAGATTAATTCAATCCTAGGGCTGTCATCACTGCTCTGTATCTGTTCTGTTCTCACAGAGTAAATCTTGTTTGGTGTTTTACAGGCTTTTAATCCTGCAACTCGGGGACATTAACCAGTGCTGGCCCCCGTGACCCTGAGTAGTATAAGCAGCTGTAGCATGTCTTAGTAACAATCATTAGCTCAGAATGCATGTAGTGTTAAGTTAGACTTTTTAGTTTGCCAATATCTACTTTCAAGTAAAGACACGTCGCTGTGTATGAGTGCGCGAAGAGAAGACACTTTCAGCCGCGGTAGAGGTTCTTAGAAATTGCGAGAGTGGCTTTTGGCTAACACGCCAGTATAATCGACTGCTATAGAATGGGTCAGCCGCATTCGTAAGCATGGATTTCCTTAATGTCCCTCAGAAGTGAGCGTGAAGGTGCTAGGAGAGGCTGGAATGGTAGGACGAGACCTGACACACTCTCCCCCCCTCCCCGCCCCCCCCCCTCCCTCATAGATGCTGACCGGCGCATCAAGGTGGCCCAGCCCGTGGTGGAGATGGATGGGGATGAGATGACTCGTATCATCTGGGAGTTCATCAAGGAGAAGGTGCTGAGGGGGTCTGGGTGATCACACTTCAGATCCACAGCTTATAGTCCCGCAGCCGGTACCCGGGAACTGAGCTGATGGTGATCTGACTGGGAGGCTCAGCAAAGACCCTCCCCCTTTACCCCGGCTGTCCAATTAAATGTTGATTTTTTTGCTTCATACTGCTGAAGATTCTAGATGATCATGTTTGTTGAGTAACTGAGTGTACAGTTAAAAGGGTGTGTGTGTGTGTTCATTGGGATCCAAAACAACTTAAGCATGCCATGGACTGCCCCGATTGCTTAAGCATGAGCATTTCAGAAAACACAGGTAAACATTGTCAGATAAGTGTGGTGTCTACCTGCATGCAGGCTCACGCGCCAAAGGGGAAGTCACACTTCTTTGGGAGCTGGCATAACATTACAGTGACTTCTCTTTAACTTCAGTAAAAAGACCATCTTGGAAATGGTTTGTGGTAAAGGCTCTTTGGAAGCTTTGGAGCAGGATGCTGGCAATCACAGCTGGGGTGGTCAGCAGTGTGAAATTCCGCTTCCACGGATGCTGACCAAAATTTCTGGTTAAACTCTAGGCTACCCCATATATTAGGCATTACTGTGACTATTATAGTAAATATTAAAATATTCATTACACTGCAAACATGTTCCATTGGTTGCTAGTTTTGATGAAACGTAGCCCTATTCATGCAGTGTCCCTGAGGTGATGTTTAGAACATCTTTTTAACAGTTTGCAGCAGGTGCACCATTTTTTGAAATAGTCACTGTAGAAATACTAGTGAAATGACAGTAATTACTTCATTAATATATGGGTAGGTTTCAGAGCCTTCCATTACCATTTTGCACTACGTTACAAACACACCAAGCCCAGATGCTAGCTTCCACCAACCCACCAATGAAATTGCATCAGTCAGCCTTCTCAGAATGTCTCAGTTTCTCCCCATGGCCTTTGTCGACCAGACAATCGATGCTCACTAGGGTTGCTGCTATAAGTCTGAAGAAACCCCTCCTCACGTCCATGATGGTCTGAAAGTATTTGAACCAATATCTATTGGTTCAAAGTGGGACACAGCATTTTTTCAATCCAGAACAATCCCATAATGGATGGGTGCCAACTCTAATTCTCATATTTCCCGAAAAACGTAATTGTGCGATAGCACTGACATATTTTTTGCACAATAAAAAAAATCGGAACAAAAAATGAATATTTTTATTTACTGTACATAAACAGGATTAGCTAGAATCCATAAGAACAGTATTTACAAGTCAATTGTTCTTTTATTCTTAAAAAGATCACTTCGCTCTTTTACTCACAGTATATCAAACCAAAATGAATATTAGCAAACAAATGAATTTGTTTTGCCTGACGACTGAACTCATGTTCTAAATGACTAGATATGTGTCAGTCATTTTTGGGTCGAGAACACACACAAGCATGCACAATTGGAAATAAGGTGAGGCACTGCTTCACTAGGTGGGTCTAAAAATGCATCACAGTCCATAACTCTCCAATTAACTATTAAATAGTGATGAGAAAGTCTGTTAGCTTTGTGAAGTAGAAAATGCTTTGCTTCACTGAAGTTCCATTTCTCAACCTAAGGGTCGTGCTGTTTTGGGGAATACTTTGTCAGACATGTTTAGTGCTGCCACACCTTCTTGGTTTCACATGGAAATGGTTATTGTGAAGGTACATTGGCATTTAAAAGACTTTATGTGAAATGGTTAAGTCTTTTTTTTTAGTAAAGCACTTTTTCATCTTTCAAAGAAACCATGACTGTTTGATAGGAAACATGGAACATTTATGGAAATATCCACCAATTTCAGTTGTAATCAGTGTACCTGAAATATACACATGCTATTAAATATTCTTTTATCATTGTATTCCCTGCATGGGGATATATATATATATATGGTTTTGAGACTGGTCTTCCACTGCTGCAGACACTTAGCATGTTAGCACTAAAACTCAGACACACTGAATGGGTGAAGATCTGGAACTGTTGCACCAAAAGTGAAGCAGCATTTCAGAGTGGTTGCACATGAAAGGATAGCCACAGATGTGATGGGCCTGATTACGCTGGGGCAAGACGCACAAAGCTGGGCTCTTGATAAAGATTTTTTGGAGAGGTGGGGAGAGAGTGTAGTGGGGTGACGGGGCTCTCCAGGGAGAACATTATTGTCATTAAAACAACACTTAGTATTTGTTTATATGGTCAGATCTGTTAGTGATGCATGGTAATATTCAGACACAGCATTCTAATTAAGCCTTTTCATCCACCAGCTCATCCTGACCAATGTTGATGTGGAGCTGAAGTATTTCGACTTGGGTCTGCCGTACCGCGACCAAACGGACGACCAGGTTACCATCGACTCAGCCATAGCAACCAAGAAATACAATGTCGCCGTGAAATGTGCTACCATCACTCCCGATGAGGCCAGAGTCGAGGGTACGGTTCAGAGGGGTCTCCTGCATAGTCTAGAGTAACTTTATTAAATTGACTGTAGCTAGGTCAGACATCTGTCTTCTGTTTCCCATTAGAGTTCAAACTGAAGAAAATGTGGAAAAGTCCCAATGGAACCATCCGGAACATTCTCGGTGGCACAGTCTTCCGCGAGCCAATCATATGCAAGAACATTCCCCGCCTGGTTCCCGGTTGGACGCAGCCCATCACCATCGGCAGACATGCTTTTGGTGACCAGGCATGTTCTAGCATCTGCTTTTTTCTGTTTTTGGTGTCTTTAATTAATTGTCTTTCAAACGCTTTGTGATGAGGTGGCAAACATTTTATTTTGCTCTCCGTTGTTCTGTTTTTGTCTATGACAGTACAAAGCGACAGACTTTGTGGTGGATCAGCCAGGAAAATTCAAGATCGTGTTCTCCCCCTCGGATGGGAGCAAGGCAAAGGAATGGGAGGTGTTTGACTTCCCTGGGGGGGGGTGCGGCATGGGCATGTACAACACCGATGAGGCAAGTCTGTGTGTGTGTGTGTGTGAATGGCAGCTTTGGCCATATTTAACAAGAGGATCCCTTCTGTTCTGGGATCAGTGCACTGTGGCATTGCTTTGCTGAGAACTCGTCAGAAATGTGGTTTCTCTAGGAATGTCAGTTTGTTTGCTTAAATGTTGTCTGTGGTTAAACAGAGTGATTACCGTCAGAACGGTAATATGATGATCAAAAATGGTAATGTGACATTTAAATGTTTGACTGAAAGGACTGTCAATTTCTCCATCGCTTACAAACATGATAAAAATGAATACTGTAATGTTATGCTATCGGTTAGCTTCCGGCTCAGTTGCCTGTCTTCCTGACAAACTCGTGATGATTCACGCTCTCTTCCTGGTTGTAGGAATCTAGACCAGCTAAGTAAGCTCGAGCATAATTTAAATATCTCAAAAGTCTGCGAGACAGAGTTTTCGAAAACAGGATGGTCAGGACGGATGGGAGTCTTCACAACTGCATGGCCGTGATGGCTGCGAACGTACATATGTTATGCTTATTCAGGAAGTTTGTTTATAGGAAGCAGTATTAATGGTACATATTTAAATCTGAGCACAAAGCAGAAATTAGCTACCAAGCTAAATGACCTTGAGTTTTGCAATCCCAGTCATGCTGCTGATGTCAGGGTCCTGCCAGAAGGCAGTGTGGGACGTTGGTTTTGCCTTTAAGTGTTTTGGTGGGGTGCTGGGGGGTGCAGTAGATGGTAAGTGTGACCATCACGCAGCCCAGGGTGTAGTGCGGCTGCTTGTTTTGGCAAAGCCTGCAGTGGATTGACCCTTCGGTCTGTGCAACCAGAGGTTGTCATGATGTCTGTTAGTTTAAGGTCAGGACGCACCGAGTCCTCAGTGGCTGTTTCCTTGTTACTCAGGTATTTGTACTGGGCATGCTCAAAACTGAGTAAATGTGACCTCCACCCCCCCCCCCCTTGCCTGTCTGGCAATGCGGTGAACTCTATGGGCCTTTTGTCTGCTTTCATTCTGGTCCTCCTGTGTGTGTACATGCTCTGAGCGGGTCCTCTTGTGCCCCCTGCAGTCCATCACTGGATTTGCACACAGCTGTTTCCAGTATGCCATTCAGAAGAAGTGGCCTCTCTACATGAGCACAAAGAACACCATCCTGAAGGCCTATGATGGTCGCTTCAAGGACATCTTCCAGGAAATCTTTGAGAAGTGAGTTCAGATGAGAGGAAGGACTTGGGAACCTTATTGACCTTTACCATTTTTAACAGTTGTGTTTCACGTATAATGCATTTTTCTTCTGCCGCCAGGAACTACAAGCCAGAGTTTGACAAGCTTAAGATCTGGTACGAGCATCGGCTCATCGACGACATGGTGGCCCAGGTGCTGAAGTCCTCCGGGGCCTTTGTGTGGGCCTGCAAGAACTATGACGGAGATGTGCAGTCAGACATCCTAGCCCAGGGTGAGTCGCAGTGGCTCACACATCCCTTTTTGTGAAAGGCATTGTGTAAACGATTTCTGCCTTAGGGGCGGCACGGTGGGGCAGCGGTTAGCACTGCTGCCTCACCCCTCTGGGATCAGGGTTTGAGCTTCTGCCCAGGTTCCATGATAGCAAAGTTTGGATGCTCTCCCCATGTTGTTGTGAGGTTTCCTCCAGATACTCTGGTTTCCCTCCACTGTCCAAAACCATGATCAGGTGAACTGGAATTACTAAATCATCATATGAGTGATGTGTGTCTCCTGTGATGGAAGGGTGCCCCATCCTGGGTTCTCTCATGCCCATTGCTCTCGGATTTCTTGGAGAGTTCCTGGAGAGGAACTCGATTTGAGACCTGATTCTTCTCTATATACATTTCTTTTATCTCCATTACTGCAAATATTTTATTTGGGGAACAGTCAGTCAGGATAATGCCCCAAATTAGTATTTTTTCAGGCCTTTAAAGTCATTTATCTGAGCCTCTTAAAGAATCCAATTATGTGATGGAACATGGAACAGCACTTGGAACATGCAGTGAGACGCCATAATAGTAGAGTAATGCACAACAGTGATGTGGGGCGGCACAGCCCAAGGCTCTGTAGGGTAACCTTTGTGGTCTTTTTGATGTTCCTTGCAGGTTTCGGTTCCCTGGGCCTGATGACCTCGGTGCTGGTGTGTCCTGACGGGAAGACCATCGAGGCGGAAGCTGCTCATGGCACAGTGACCCGGCACTACCGCGAGCACCAGAAGGTGGGGGAAGCTTACACATCTTTATGATCTTCATACAGATGCTTTAGAAGTGCAGGCCTGGCCATCACACACCAAGGCTTCCAATAGGTGCTAGAAGAGGTTGTAGGATCTGAGAGCCAGTCATGCCATGTGAGAATCATCATTATGGTCATCTTCCCAGTGATTAATTAATGCATTCCCCCCTAACCCGAAAAAGCCGTTCAAACAAACAGGGGCAGATTAAGTTGAACTGCAGGGCACATCAATAACACAAAGTTCCCAATCCTGGATTAAACACCCTGAGAGAACCAGACCTGTAGATAAACACACAGGTTCTAGGTTGGTAATGGAACCTGCTGATATCCTGCTGTCCTTCAGGGCAGGCCAACCAGCACCAACCCCATCGCCAGCATCTTCGCCTGGACCCGGGGGCTGGAGCATCGTGGCAAGCTGGATGGAAACAATGACCTGATCAAGTTAGTGGACAGTGTGTGGCTGTAACTGGGGACTGAGCTAATTGTTTCAGGCCTGACCTTGTTCTGGGGTATAATATCTGTGTAACCTTGAGTGTAATTTGGCTTGTCAGGTTTAAAAATTGCCACAGTGATTACGTGACTCATACAAGCTTTTACATATTTGTGAATGAATAGCCATTTTTAAATGGAGACCTTGGAATGACCAGCAAACCCATTACAGTGTATCTCAGTGGGTTGCTGCCGTTGGGAGGAGGGTTCACTGGAGACTGCAAAGCTCCTAGATGTTGCATTCGCACTCATGGTCTGCTGTGTCCGGCCCAGGTTTTCTCAGACCCTGGAGAAGGTGTGTGTTGAGACTGTGGAGAGTGGCGTTATGACAAAGGACCTTGCTGGGTGCATCCATGGCCTCGCTAAGTAAGTCTTGAGCCAAATGTGAGAGATCTGAATGCATGGAGAAAGTGGCTAAACGTATACTGCTATTGTGTGGTTGGGAGAACAGAGTCCTGTCTGGAGGGACTGTGCCATCCCTCACTGACTAGTCTAAGCCATAGAAATATGGTAAACCAGACTGTGACTGTGTACATGCGCTCTCCAAGTATGCTGACAGCAACACAACTTAGCCCCGTCTTTGTACAAACTAGTGCTGAGGCCATATCAAAAGTGCTTAAGTTAAGAGGCTTAGTGCCGCATTGTAGACCCGGCGGATTAACCAGTTTATTTGCAGGTATTCGCATTAGCTGTGCCAGGGTGGCATCTCTCACATCAAGGCCATACAGTAGACTTTGACGGAGAGGGCCAATGTGTTTATATTCTAGGAGCTAGTGTCTTAAAGGGAGTTAACTCGCACAGTCACTTTGAGCACTCACCTAATGTAACCCAAAGCAGAGTGTGAGCACTGCATGGGCCTGAAGGGAAATGTCTGCAGCCCTTCCCGAGGATCTAGCACCATGTTCGAAGGCATTTGCTTACACTGCTTCTAACCCTCTGTCTGCCTCCCCACAGCTGCAAGCTCAATGAGCACTACGTCAATACTACAGACTTCCTGGATGCCATCAAGACTAACCTGGACAAAGCCCTTGGAAAGTGAAGAGGGGCAGGGAGGCTGTGGGCCTGAGGATGATGAGCTGTCGCTATCTTTTGTTTTGTACCTCATTTTTAAGCATTAAAGGTCATAGTAACCACCTCCATCTGCCTGATGGGAAGGTCAGTTTGAGTATGGAAAGCCTCGAGGTGCCACGTAGCAACTCTACGCCGCGTTGTTCACTTACACCTCTGCCTCTCAACCCCCCAGGGTATATTTTTGTAATATGAAGTACTGTACTCCAATATTGTATGTAATTTAATATCTCGCCACGATAAACTTGAAGGGCCATGACAAGCTAGACGAATAAAACATTCATGACTTGGCTTGACTCTTATTGCTCATGAAACGACACAAAGTCAAAGTGTTGAAAGGCAAATGTATTATATACAGTGTTGTCAGGTTCACAACATGTTACAAGTAACTGTTTGTAGGTTATTCACATCGCCGTGCGACAGAACTGCCATGAGTCTGCCTTGGTGTCCTTGGGGGAGGGGGGTCCGACTGGCTGGCAGACCGAATAATAAAGAAAAGAAGGAGGGGGGGGTGATGAAAATTTGACTTCTTGCCCCCTTGAAGGGCAGGCTGGAACCGGAAGGACCAGCCTGGGTGGGGGGGGGGGGCTGCCTGGTTGCAGAGGGACCCCCTGGGGGGGGGGGGGGGGGGGGTTCCNNNGAACGAAAGCCAGCCGGGGCGCCGGGGGGGGGGGGGGGGGGGGGCTTCAGTAGTGTTCACAGGTAAACCGCTGTAATCCATCTCGTTTCTTAACATAAACGACTCGACTGAACTGGCAGAAGTCTTTGGTTAGTTGCGGATGCGGGCGTGAAGAGCCACCCGTGACGAGGAGCGGTCTCCTTCTCCCAGTGTGAGCAGACACAGTGCAGCCAACAGCCTTTGGCATGAGCTCTCCGCAGCAGTCGGGCTTCTTTGGTCCGCGGGGGCCGGCCGGCCCCAGGGTCGGGCCCCGGAGCTGAGGTAACGCTTGGTGACGGGATGCAGCGAGCGGAGGGGTGTGACAGCGGCCAGAGCCGCCGGTGCCCAAGGCAGGTTTCCACAAGCTTCACGTAATGATATCTTTTACATTACAGATGTGGGGGGAGCACAGCCATGAGAAGACACCAGCCGGAGAGGTAGAGTCACCCTAGTCAGGGGTGGAGAGGGCAGGGGAGGGCAGGAGAGGGTGGGCTGTCACAACCCCTTTGACACGGAGTCAGCGGGCTGCATCACCATGATAAGAATCTTACTCTGCTTCAGTTGGGAGCTGGACGCAAGCTCCATGCCCTTACACAGCTAGGGGCCCCTCGGTGTCGAGAGGAGGGACGCTCCCTATCAGCACTTAACCGCATGGTTGGTCTCAAATGCATGTTTGCTTAGCAAACTGCTATTCACAGTCAAAACACAAATGTTCCTTAACGTTCACATTTCCTTTCTGGTACGTGCAAAACTTTTTCCCTTTTTGGTACAAGAGGTTATTACAAATACACAATCAAACCTCAACTGAAAATCCAGGGGGAAGGAAGAGAGCGAGAGAGAGAAAAAAAGTGTTTGCCCCCCCATCTGTACTCCTAAAATTAACAGGGACATCAGATACTGACAGGGCCCAAACAGTACGAATAGAGATAGAGAGATTTCACAACTGACTGCCTCCAACTACTACGGCACAACTCAAACATAAGAGCATCTAATCAACCTCTGGATCCGTGGAACACCAGCTACAACGAGGCAGAATGCTTGGGGACGCCAGCATCTGTGCATGGGAGGCGTGTAAGTTTCCTCCCAATCGTTTCCGTCTGGGGGTTTAAGCTAACGTGCCCGCTGTGTTGGTGCCTTGAGCCGGCCACCCATGGATGTGGCTTCAAACCGCACTTCCGAGGCGCAGAATCCCGAATCCCCAACCTGGCCAGCAGTGGTGGATGCGAGAGAACTCTGTGATGACAAAAGGGCAAGGAGGACTGTTGGCTCTGTGAGATTTTCCAAGCCAAAGTGCAGCTTTTTCAGCAAATGGGGGGGGGGGGGGGGAGAACCTGTGATTCAGTGGTGG
>JAODKL010000021.1:9090862-9116479 GCA_026780765.1 Petrocephalus schoutedeni | reverse complement strand
CTCCCACACCCCCCCGTTCCAAGCCCCCCCCCCCCCCCCCCCATCAGCTGCCCTCGAGGTGCGCCGTGCCGCAATCGCGACTTCCTTATGAACTCAAAGGCCCATCTTCTGCAGCGGAACCTTTACCCCCAGTGTGCGTGACGTCTCACAGCTGTGCTTCGATCTTAAAGCAGGTTCACAGAGGGTTTATTCGCGATGGTGGAGCTTCCCAAGCCCCGCCCCCCGGGCAGCGTCGCACTTGAGCACTAAGCAGTGTGTTTTGTACACAAACTCCCACCATCTACAGCCCCTCACCTCGGCTCTGTATCCAGGCAAACCACCCCCCCTCTCACACACCCACTCCGCAGGCCCTCAGCACCATACGGGGTCCAGAGAAGGACCCAGAAGGAGACAGAATCCCCACAAATAGCAGCTCCATCCTCAGAGAGCCTCCCCCACCCACAGTTATGAATTTTAGTCCCAGTCACTTTCTTTTAACCCTAACCCAATCACTTTCCCCACCAAGTTTCATTCTCTTAAATAAAAATCCTTTGTCTCTCTTCCTTTGTACCCTCCTGCCGTTTCCATGGTTACTCCCCTCTCTGCTCCATCTCTCTCTCCCTCCCTCCGTTTCCCTCTCTGCCTCTCTCACTCCGTTCTTATCTTTCTCATTTGGCTTTCATCTCTGCCTTCCTTCCTGCTGCTGCTGTAGCTGTATCCCAGGCCCTTCCCTCCCCGCCTTTTATCTCCCCTCACTTTCATGTCCTTCACCTCTCTTTCCCCTTCAAGCTGCCATTCCATCAGACTGTTTCTTCCTTTACTTACCCAAAGAAAGTTTCTCTCTCTGCCCCATCCAGCCAGTATCCCCCAGGACTCCCTGACCCAGAGCCCACTGATACCGGTGCTTAACGGCGACGTGATGGCGTTCCTCAGTGCCATTTAACCCCATTCCAAAATGCGACGGTTGGCGCTGGACATCAACAAAGAGTGTGTACAATACTACAGGGGTGACAATATTTACAGATATGGCTCAGTTTATGCAGTAAATTCAAGGCCTCGGCACCAACAGTTCAATGATATCCGTCTGTGGATCAAGGCACCGTTACCGCCCTAACTTTTAGATGTGGCCACCTTCAAAGAACAAGGCAGACACCTGCAAACTGATCTCACATTTGAGTCCCCCCCACTTAGAACAGGAAGGGATGGCATTCTGGTTGCCCCAGCAAAGAAGGTGATGGGAACAGCCCATCAGACCGCAGTCCTGCCCACGAGTGGCTTAGCCCAGTGTGACCTTCAGGCCACGAGTATACAGGCACTCGTCGATCCAGCAGGAGAGAATGCCAGCATTGCAGGGGACAGGAGTGAGCGACACAGCAGCCGTCCGCTCACGATGGGCCGGGGGGGGACGTGAGTTCCAGCATCTCCATGCGGGGAGCAGGCAGGAAGCGTCCGAGCGCCTGCCTTTCCTCCCCTTTAAAGAGCCACCACTATTCAGAGAGGAGAATAAAAAAAAAGACCTGAATAGAGGAAGAGAAGAAATGGAGTCCCAGGAGGGGGGTGGGAAAACAATGAGAGAAAGACAGGAGTGAAAAGAGGCCAAAGACAAAAAAGGAGGGAGAGAGAGAGAGTGGGAGAGGGAGAGAGAGACAGAGCAAAGAGCAGATAGAAAGGGAGGCGCTGAAAAGGAAAATGGAAAGCCGGCATGTTCTGAAAGACTGGTGTGTTTCTGTGCAAATAAACGAACGGGGGAAAAAATAACATGAAAGGAAGCACAAGTGACAAGGCGAAGAGACCGGACCGAAATCCGAGCCCTCGCTGGACCCGAACGGGCCTGCTGAGAATCGATATGGATGGAGGGCCTGCCCGCGCCACAGTGGGGCCACCGCCGCGGCCCAAACGCCGTCTCCCTGGGCCCGGTGAACACCAGCACTCCGGCTGGCACTCATCAGCAGCACCTGCTCTCCGGGTCAGGGGCCCGCACATGGGCGCGGTTCCCAAAAGCGCAGCTGCTAACTATGTTAGCAACTTGTATAGTTGGAACTACGCAACTAAATGGGTCCAACTATGCAAGCTGCTAATGGGAGCTTTTAGGAAACGCACCCCAGGTCGGTTTTAAGTGCCACACAAAGCGACGGGCAAGTGAGCGCGCGTACATCCAGGGATACAGAGCATAAAGGAAAAAGCAGATAAGGGCAGCTTGTTTCACCCCAGCTTCTTCTGAATACGGGTATTAAAAAGGAACCAAACATCTTACATGCTGCATCATGAAGGCTGAGCGAATCCGGCCTGCGTAGCCAAACGTACTATAATTCAAAGTTTCCAAAGTGGTCCTGTTCTTTAAGCAGAAATGACACAGACAAAGACTTGAGCACTGAGAGGCCAAGCAGGCCCGAAAGACTGCTATTACACACGCGATGCATTTCCCTTTGAATGAAAACAGGAAAAGCAGCCACTTTCGGACAGAAGGGGTGCTGTCATGTCTCCACTCCAGCACTAAGCAGGCGTTAACAGGAAGCCGGCAGCGAGCAAGGGCGGAGACGGCTACAGGAGCAGCACCAGAGGGCATGCTGGGATACTCCTGTTTTATTCCGAGAGCAGCAGAGCCACCGGGGCCCCACATTCACAACAAAGGAAATAAAGATAACACACACCCCACAAACGCTCCTTCCATAATTATACAGAATGATTTATACAGCTCTGAATGTAAAACTCAAAGCACGCATATTTGAAAACTTACATCCATGTCTGTATGTCTGCCACTAAAACATCTGCATTTAGATTCACAAAACAAGAAAAATCCACAAGACTTCAGTTTAAAATGCAACACTGGCAGGAAATGCCCCCATGTATCCTGGGGGGCCTGTGGACACGGGCCTGTTGTTCCCATGGAAAAGTTCGACCAAAGGAAGATTCCCTAATGTAGCTTATCACAGAAGAAATTATTTATAAAGCCATAAAACAGAAAGGAAAACCTCAATGCAGGGCTGCTGGTGTGAGAGGATGTTGCTTTTCTGTATCCGGTCCCAAGAGAAGGTTATTTATAAAAACAGCCAACATATTGTTGACCATGACTGACAAAAACAAACCCAGAGTCTCCAGAAAACAAGTCCACCGATTTTTATTTTTTTATGTCCTGTATTTAAACTGCACTGTGGACAGATGTCAATTGGGATCTGGCACTGAGGTGGCTTGGTGTGGGCTTCGCCCTCACAAGGGCCTTCAGCTACCCACACAGTAAACCTCCCAGTCCTCACAATGCTCCATCATGGCCCGCTCCGCCCTACTGGAAGGCATCATTTCATGGTTGCTGATCTGGTACTAAACAGCGAAGATGGGATGTGGGGGGCAGCGTAATAGGAAATGCTACCCCCCCCCCAAATCCATTCTGACAACAACCTAGCTGTGACGACAGGCAGTAGGAACTGCAACAAGCTGGGGGAGCAGTCAGGAGACCTTCAAGGGTGGGCCCTCAGATTTTAGGATGCATCTATAGACCTCAAGAGATGACATACTCTGCTCTTATTATTAGTAAATTATTAGTAAATTATTAGTAAATTAATCATTAGTATAATAAACTAGAAAGGCCATTTCCTGAAGAAAATATATGCGATTGCTGTATGCAACAAAGTAGACATATATGAACATTAGCATTACCACCAACGCTCACACAAAAGGTAACATTAATTTTAGCATTCGCAGTACCACTACTACGACTATAACACCAACATCCACCAATGCTGACCTATGACTACAACCAATGACCACCATCACAATCCATTAAAAAACTAATATTGACCACTGGACTACTATCAAACCATAGTTACTGAGCACTGGACCACCACTGGACTGCTATTACACCATCGCTACATTATGCTGAACATTATGCGCTGTGTTTCAAAACAAAAGTAAACATGAGAATTCAATATAGGGTACATAAGTATATAATATAACTTCCAACAGACAAAGCAAAATACAGGGCCTTTCTAAACTTAGGCTTACGACAAACAATATAAAATGCCAACAAAGGCATTCCTCAACATTTAAATGTTAAGCATCGACAGCAAGCTATTAGAGATATGTCTCGCGGATACCATGTCATCTGTTCGGCGCTTCTGATCGGCTTTTATAGATAATTAGATCATTATAATATGCTAATAATTATAATCAGATAATGATCTGTGGCTGATCGATCGGAGCATCATTACTACTGAGCATTGGATCACCACTGAATTACTATTACACCGCTTTTGCTGAGCATTGGACCACCAAAGAAAGCAAAAAAGAGCACAATGGTGCATTTATGTTAGGTTTGACAGCCTTATAACATTGACAATATTTCTACTACCCCTAGAGATTCTGGGCCAATTGACAGATTAGAGAGCGTTATCTTAAATTGGGTACATGCTATAAGCTAAATAAATACATATTTGGAATTAGCCCAAAGACTTGTATAGCCACAATTTTTTCAGGCGCTTAGGTGTTACTGTTGCAAAGATACAGGTATCTGAAAATGATGACCAGGCATTTTGGTGAACGAAGGAACAATCTTGCTGAATTCCTAGCCAGTGTAACTCCCAAACTATATGAACTAGGCCAGAGAAATTCTGGATATTTGATACTGGCCCAAGGGCAAACAAAATACCACAAAATGGTGCAATTCTGAGACGGATGAGCATAGACCATTTGCTGAGTGCCAGAATGACCCAAACGTGTCATAATTCATTAATCATCAGTATGTAACTAAGAGTTAGTCTGTTGTTAACTAATACATTAGCAACAGCATAATCTACATTATTTGTGCCCCCTTAAATACTATCCATATTTTTCTCACCAACAATATCAGAATACATTTATTTTGTAATTTAATTATGCAACACTGTTGGATGCAACTAGTTGCTCCCCAACACTGGTAACTACATATGGTACTGGACTGTACCGTACTTTAAGCCGATGAATCACTGTTTTCACAAGCATCACAAAGTAGAGTGCACACTCGTTATCATGAACTATTGTATTTAACCCGAATTTTAAATATAATAGGCTTTATGGCAGTCCATTTCGTAAGTATGAGCCGTCCATAAGTACGAGCAGTCTGTAAGTAGGACATTCTTAAACCTAGGAACTGCCTGGATAGTTGTTAAAGCATTATTATATAATCCATGCATATCGACACAAATCACCTGTATCTCTGTGCATCTCGACTTATAAGATTGTGATGACAAAACCAGCTCAGTTTAGTCATGCTTTCGGTTCATTAACACATTCATGTCAGTCCAGATACGGTTACAATGGAAAACTTGGAAAACTGCCTCTTTGGTGCATTTATGTTAGGTATGACGACTTAAAATGTAGCAAATATACAGTAGTTATGTTGTCATTTAAAGTATAGGAGCATTTAAAAATGAATTAAAGTCAATGGGAGGAAAATAGAGGGAAGAAAAAAAAAGGTATGAAGGAGGGTTAAAACAGATGAAAGTCGGCTGAATACTTTTGAGCTGCACATTAGGTATCTTCAGGAAGCGTGGCGGTTTATGTCAAAGATTGACTGAATGGGAGCAGTTTGAAAAATTTTCCCATACAAGTCTACAGGAAAAATTTGATGGAAACGGATGAAAAAGAGGGATGCGGGTGGAATTTCAAAGAGAGAAATACAAGCACACTTCTCCCTAAGTGGAACATTTGAGCAGAGTTTCAGGCAGAAAAATTATAGGAGATTACAGGTTCCAAAATTGCGGGATGAGGGAAAAAAAATGTATATGTAAGAGGGATCCCCAATTCCAGTCCTGCAGGGCCAGTTTGCAGATTTCCCTGCTCAAAGATCTTAATCAGCTAATTACCAGGTTTAGTAGGTGTGTCTGAGCAGGGAAATCTGCAAACTGTATTGCAAACTGGTGCTGGGGAACACTGACGTGAAAGAACATTATTGTTGCACATACACACAGTAACCACAACAACAACAATTAATAATAGAGAACATAACGATTGCTGAAAATTCACACATCAATCACAGATACCAGCAACCCCTGGGGGGTTATTAAATGTTAAAAAGACATCAGCACTGAAAATTTTTACAAGTGACCATGAACAGGGCTGATGTGCATCACACGTAAGCAAAATGTAAACCGCTGGGCATACAGCCACATGGCAGCCCCCTGCACTGCACTCTCCTGCCAGGGACAGGCCCGCTCTCCCACCACTGTACCTCAACTACTCTATATCACTCAATTTATGGGACAACTGCTGACCATTAATTCACTTAAAACCAGAAAAGATGTCCATCTTTCTCCATGTATTATAGTGAATGGTTCCCTACCGTACAAAGGTTATTTCATGCGAGTTCTACGATATTCTACAACAATGACCTTTCCACAGAAGAGCAGCAACGAAAGGAGACACTTTGCACATAGCCAAACGTATGTTAGGCCTTCAGTCCCCAAAATGCACAGGAATTGTTTGAATGCACTTCATACACCAAAACATACAGGCAGTCATCCACTGGTGAGTTTTTCCCCATTCACTGTGAAAACCATAGCCGCTTAAGCTGAACCTTTCACACGTTTGTGAGTACCTATACCTCACAGGTGCAGTAACAAGCTGGCACAGCCTGCACCATAGGATTACACACGACCAATCCACACAGGCAAACCGGTTTGCTCATCCTGAATGGCTGAGGCCAGGATGTGATTATATACTTACTACAACTGCTGGAAAGTCACGCCAATACTACATATCACTCACTGTCAGCACCCACTACATTACCAAAACCATATCCCACATGGACTGAATATATACACTAAAGCATAATAAAGGATTCACCGAATACTCTGCAAATAGCAGCAATCGGCAGGTTATTTAATGGAAAACAAACTCGAGACCAAACAGATAATGCATACCGAGTCACCGACAGACACGATTATGGTTATATCCTGTAAGATACACACGGGCCGCATGACATCCCCAATGTAAAATACTTCATAAACAAGCATGCACAAATAACCTGACAACACCAACGCTGGTGCTGAGCTGCAAAGGTAGGGATGACAATCGTGAGACGCGGACGAGAAGCGAGCCTGCAGGCATGGCGTCATGTCAGCCGTGCATGCCCACCAAAACTCCATCATGCCTTTTGTGTTCTTCCACTCAGATCGTTTGGTGATGATTTTGTCACTTCCTCCAGCCCTCACCCCAAACAACAACATGCCCACTTTCAGTATTTAAATATTATTACACACTATACTATTAAATCACAGCCACTTAATTGTTCCACAATCCTTCTCAATTATCATCAAAATACATAGTGTTCATATTTAAGGGGATTTGTTCACATCATTCCTGAAGGGCTGAACTAGAAGACACAGCTGTAAATACTCTCCCCCATCAACAAGAAAGACACCTTTTAGACTCGCACTCACACCATTTACTCAGTAGGCCTTCAGCTGCAACACAAAGATGCCCTCATACTACACTATTCTTAACCATCTCTCATTAAACCGAAACGTATGCAAAGCTCAGTTAACTAAACCTCGTTAGACTAACGATTCAAACAGTAGTAAAGCAAGCAATTCTATAAACTTCTATTAGATGGCTACACTGTTCTGGCATTATGAACCATGCACGGAATTTCCTTCCTCCTGCAAACACACACTTGTATTTCTGTGCAAACAGTGTCTGTTGTCTTACCTTTAATACATGACTGCACTGTACAAACTGACAGACAACAAAACAAACCCTACTAACCCGGCTCAAAACATTCACGCCGCGTACATGTGGAAAGCCACAGAGCAACTCCATTATGTTGCGTGTAGCAAGCATGATCATTTACATGCAATCGCCAAAACAGGCAGAGCTTTGTATATAGCCACGATGGCAAACTCATGACAAGGAGACCGGCTTGCCGTGGTACCATCAGAGAGCACACACGCCTCTCCCGAGCGCCAGAGGCAGCCGCAGAGAGATGTGGAACAGCACGCGTCCGACGTCTTCATCTGACCGCGAATATTCTGCCGCTCAAAGCAGACCCATCAGTGCCATCTGTTTGCGGCATTAGGGGAAGTGGGTGTGAAAAAGCAACATGTCAGCTGCGGTCGCTGACCCAGTTCATGTGTGGGTTTAACAGCAGGATTCCCAGGGGCCAAAGAGAACAGCCTGTACATTAATGTGCTAAAGAGCTCTTCCCCTGCAAACACGTTGGTTCACCTGACTCTTTGGGGGGGGGGGGGGTTAATTGGTGGTCTGTGGTTAAACCCTCTGATGATAATTCAGTGCCACTCAATCTTTCCCTCAAGTCACTCCCAGGGACTTGGCCGAAATACTGCAGAGTGCATTTCACACGGCGGATGGACACACTGACAGATGGGTGGATGGATGGAGCCTGAGGGGATGCTGCGAATGGATAGACTAATGACCCTAACATGGTCATCATCATCATCATCAGCAGCAGAAAAAAGCCTTTAACCATCATCGTCGACCCAACACCAAAAGGACAAATGGGGGCAAAATCCATTTGGATTACGGGACCCGGGCAGTTAGGGTCAGCCGTGATTTTGCGCGCATATCTGAGCCGGGCCAAGCGGGGCAGCCGAATACACACAGTACCGCTACAGCAAAGTAAACTTGCCGCTGCTGGTTAAGCCAGTCCGCCTTTTACGTTAAATATCGCGACTCCGGCTGCTCTTCTTCCCGGAGGTGAGACGACGAGCTACCTGGTCGGGGGACAGCAGCCGCCCTGTGCCAATGTGCGACGCCAGCTAACCCAATTCGGGTTTAACTGGACGTGTAACCAACCAGCCACCCAGTCCCCAAGCCGGCGGCCAGGGACAAGTGCTCCGGCCGTCCCCCAGGTCCGCACGCCCGGCGACGATGCGAGTTAGCCGCCTCGTTTCGGAGCCTGACCGCGGCGGTTCCGCGGGCCGGCGGGTACCAGAGGCGCCCCCGGGCTGACTATCGCTGTCTGATTCGGAGGAAAGTTACAGGTCCGGCCGCGTTAGCATGTAGCTCGGCAGCGCAGCGCGCTAGCGGCTAACCGCGCTAGCCGGGGATCCCCGCCACCTGCTACTCACCGGAGCGCCAGGCAGCTCCCGCATCCCCGCAGCCTTTCCTACAGCACACCACAGCGCCTTCCCATCCGCTTCGCGCACAAGACGCCGCTCGAAGGACCCGCCAGCCCCCCGCAGTAGCGAGCTTAAACTTTTTAAAGGGCTTCCGTCGACGGAGACTGACTGACCGGCAAGCGGCGCGTCCTCTAGCGCCTCCCGCTGGCCAATGGCGGTATACGAGCCAGCGCGACCCCAAATTACGGGGCTTTACGCCATATAATAATAAAACCTTCGCCTTCTTGAATGTTTTTAACTGCGCAACCTTTAATATTGAACAGTTAAGCTCAAAGAATAGCAAATATATTGGCATTTTTAATTCATTAAAATATATTGCATTAAATCATTATATTAAAAGGCCCGATGCTTTAACTATTTGGTATAATTAAGATTTAACTGCTTGAATTCGACATAGCCTCTGACTGTCCAAAAGCAGGTTTTCTTCCCATGTTAAATAAATGCATGCTGCAAATTACTAGGCAGGGTTATTGTTTTCGCATTTGATCTGTTGTAGAGATTTAAAGTTAATGGTACAGCAAATTTACGCCCCCTTGTGGTAAAACGCTTGCTCCATGGTCTCCTGCACAATTGCTGAATGATTAATTTGTAATGCATTCCATCCATCAAGTGTCCATTACTACTCACGCAATGCAGGGTCAGTTCACAGTGCAAGAGGCAGGGGACACGGTGAGTGGGAAGAGGGGCTGCACGATATCACATCGCGATATGTGAAATTTACACGAGGAATATTACGATATTCATAAAACAAAAAAGATTAAATTAACTGAAACAAACTAAAGCCAAATAGAACTTGTTATTAACTTCCATTAGAATGTATCAAGCTGGTGGTGTTGCCGCGAGTTGTTTCACAAGACACAAAGCAGTGCCGACAAATTCGATGTGATTACTGCACGTGCGCACATTGTGATAACTACATTAAAACAATGTGTCGTGCAGCCCAAATGGGAAGCCATTCCATTACAGCACATCTGTGGCAAGAATAAAACGCACAACGCCACAGTGCTACTCCAGAGCCACCACGTCGCCCACATGACTGTTCATTACAGAAAGTGGTAATGGATATCTCCATCTGCTCTGTGAATGTAAGATGTTATCTGTGGTCATTTATATTGCCATGGATGTGATACACAATATGTGGCAAGAATTCAAACCCCAAACCTCAGAAGTGTGAGAAAACAAGGCTGCCCAGTCAGCTACTATGCTGCCATGTGTGGATACACTTTTTGCAGATAGCCACTTGGTGGTGCTGTGGTTAAGGATCTGAATGCTGCTAGTACAAGTTCCAGCAGGTGGCCCAGGTACCCTTGGGGGTCACCAAAGCTACACATTAACATTTGAAGAAAAGAGACTTGTGTTTGCAATATGTTGTTTTTAATGTCTACATTTGGAATGCATCTCTTTTGAGAGTTTTGTGTTAGAAAATACTGAAATATGAAGACTCCTACCGACCATCAGATCAGATGGTATGTTGAGTGTGTGTGTGTGTGTGCGTGTGGGTTTGCATAGATCACATTTGAGGATCAGAATGTCCCCAAAGTGTGGTAAAACCTGAAATTTCCCAACTTTTGGGGATATCCTTTCAGGTCTCCATTTTGATAACCTCAGTTTTATAAAAGTCTGTGAATGGAATCAAAGAAGTAAAAATGCCAAAAGTATTGTATTTGGGTTGGTTACTTATGGTTAAGGTTAGGGCTGGGTAGGGGTGCTGTGACTGGGATTAGGGTTTTTCCTATAGAAATGAATGGACGGTCCCCATTTAGATAGGTACACAAGTCTGTGTGTGTGTGTGTGTGAGTGTGTGTATGTGAAGTGGTGACAGTCAGACAGGAAGTTTGCAGCAAAATAGACCAAAGGGTCTATGAGTGGTTTTGCACAATGCAGCACAGGAATGTTGCTCTGTGGCTGACTCAGGCTCACAGTTTGGCATATACCTCATAAGATGACGGGGACGAAACTAGCCAGCCCCTGCCACTGCAGCCAGCCGTCCTGAGGATCGGTCACTTTAATGGGAGGTGCGCCTGAGGGAACAATGGAAGTAGGCTGAGGATAGATGTGAAAGGCAGGGCTGAGACCAAGGCAAGGCGCCCTGGTGCAGTGATCCTACAGAGTACAGCCTGCATGGTGGGATTGGCTATGAAAAACTCAAAACGTAAGAAGAAACCTGAACTGTCCTGTGTGATAAATTCCAAACTCGACAGCATTGAAAAATTACGCAATTTGTGTGGAGAACATTATGATCTGCAAACACAAGCTGAAACTGTAACAGGGTTAATCCTCTGTGCCTCTGATCAGAAAGTCGCCAAGGCCCGTAACCCCAGCTCCCTGGGCGCCACATGAGGTGGCTGCCCTCCAAGGCCAAGCTTGAGAATCGAATTTCCCAACCAGGATCAATAAAGGTATCAACTATTATTATTAATAATGATATTCAATTTGTATTGTGCTTTTCGAGAACCCAAAGGCACTTACAATAGGCAGAATAAGACAGAGTAACATATAGAATATGATGGGCACACATATGACTGCATTGTAGGGCATGCCTTCCATTCCATCAGGGGCTCTCTGTCTCTGCAGCCCGCGTCTCATGTCCAAGATGGCAGCCGTCATTTTGTCTGTCACTTTTGGCGCGTAGCTGGGGATAACGACGATGGTAAAAATAACTGCTCAGGTGGAGAACAGCGTCCGCCTGAGGAGAACAGCGTTTTGCAAGCGTGACAGTAGACAGGCACATGAACTACAAAGTGAGACAGTTCTGAATGAGGAGTAAGGCTGAAAGGTGGGTCAGTAGGGTTCTGACTGGCCTTTGATCTATAGCAGGCATCAGGGCAAACTTCTCATAATGGCTCACCGATGTCATTTCAGTGCCACAAAAAAAAGTAAACACAATAGACAGAATAGTGGATCATTATTAGTCTGGTGAATTGTCCTCTCCAAATGTAACCAAAACACTTATCAGAGTGTCTGGTCCCAGCAGTAAAAAGTACCAGTGTTTCAAATTTGAGTTTGAAACCTACTCTACACAAAAAATAATGCTTTTTCCTTGGCCCTCTCAGTTATCAGACATCAACCCAGTATCCAAAATCGGAGAGACTTGGGAGAGATTCTTATAATAGCCATCTACAGCTCAGTCAAACTGTCATTACAGTGAAAGGATAGTGCCACATTTTTGTAACCCATTCCAAATTCTGAGCTATGGCAATCTGCGAGCTGTGCATCTCAAGTGTTACAGACAACACTATTTTACTTATGCAAATTTTCAGTGCTAGCATAAATATGACATGTCTCCATTACTCAGGTAAATATGCTTCTAATCAGAATTTCAGTGATGCACAACCTTTGTTTGGAAACAGAGACATATGAACAGGGGGACTGAGTTTGGCTTAATTTACCCCCCCCCCCAATATACAGACATTTATATTTAAATGATTAAGTTGTAAACAGTTGTAATGGTTAAATGGATACATTTCACATTTGTTACTATTAGTGATTTCAAATTCAGAAATGTCAGCTCCTCCCACATGCTCACGGCCCATCCCACTTACCATCAGGCCCCTCCTACATGCTCACAGGCCCATCCCACTTGCCAACAGGCCCCTCCTACATGCTCACAGGCCCATCCTACTTGCCAACAAGCCTCTCCTACATGCTCACAGGCCCATCCTACTTGCCAACAAGCCTCTCCTACATGCTCACAGGCTCCTCCTTTCCATATTTAATTTTGCCTTCATCACATGAAGCAGGTTGTTGAATGAACTCTTATTGATTATACTGTCCATGCAGAATGTTCTATTTTTTAGTCTTAAGGTGATTAAAGCTGAATTGTTGTTTTCAATTTATTTTAACACCAATGCACAACTGGCGTGGATAACAAATATACAGATATGAATAACATTGCTAACAATTTTAGCAGTCAATAATTAATTTCCATTCAAAAGCAGTCAAAGACTTAAAGGGGAAAATGTAATTCGCCTCAGTTTCTGATCTTGCAGACGAAAACTGAGGGATATATGTAGTGCTCCTGAGCATGCAAATCCCGTGGTGATTGAGGGAGGGATGCACGGATTAACACACATGTGCTTTTTGTTGTGAAGCGGCTGCCATGAGGGAGAGTCAGTGCACATCTTCTTTTGGGCAACACTGTCTTGTCAGCCTTATAACGAAGGCAGGGAACTTTCGGCACAAGCTGAGGCAGTCCACGGCTCCTAGGTCAGCCGTCACTGTCGTGGGTCTATTTCAGAAACATGATGGAAGTGTAGTGCTGATCTCCCGGCCTTGGCACATACAGAGACATCCATAAAGGCTCCGTGTCCACCTGCCCTTCAGAGTCATCTCTGGCAGCTGACAGGGATCCGAGCCATTCTTTCAATCTGCCCATGCTGCGGTCCTCCATGGCGGCTCTGACTGTGAGACGGGGCAGCGCCCCTTTGCTTGTGGACCCATAATGCCACGTCCTGCATCTTTTAATAGTCAGCCAGGGTAGTAATTGCTTGGCAGTGGTCCTAAGGAGCTGGTTGAGGGAGTCTTTCGGGGGGGGGGGTGTCCCTGCCAAGCTCTCCCGATTGGTGTTTCAGAAGATTCTCACATGGTTCTGCAGTAGGTTCTGCTTCTGTCCTTTCATCTTGTCAGTCGCCTGACATTTTTGGCACCATGCAATAGGAGTGCAGACAAAGGTATCCATCCTACCCCACCAGCAATGCTGTCGCTGATGCAGTTCAGTCCAGGCCACCCCCTCAGTCTCTTTCATTGGCCCAGTCGGCCAGTACCTTCCGATTTGAGGCACTGTGAATAAGACCAGCATCTGTAAGCACTTCATGTCCAATTTGGAGCTGGGGGGGGGGGGGCATACCCAGCATGACAAGCCTCTTGAGCCAACTCTTATCTAGCCTAGCTATGCGCTAACAGCCTGCACCAACGTCATAGTCCCCGGGGGGTGGGGGGGGGCGGCAGAGAGTGACACAGAAATGGAAACACCGCAGGCTGCCTGTTGCCGGTGTCTTAAACATCGTCCACATCTCTCGCTTTGCTAGAAGTGGAATCTAGTGATCCGGTGTTTGCTTATTGCCGGTACCACATTTTGAATTCTCTACTTTCTTCATACTCTGGTAAAGCATCTATTTATGCTGTATTTTGCATGTTAATTTTAGCGACTGACCTCCTGACACAGGGACCGTGTAGCGGGCAGCAAAGGTCAACGGTGCTGGTGGTGCGGGGGGTTTCGGGAGCAGGGGGTGCGTCCGTGTCACTGCCAGCTGGCCGACAGGTGTGAGTTCTCCAGGAGGTGAGCACACCGGTATTTATGACTTGTTGGTGGCATAGGTAGCTAGGGCGCTGACAAGTGGGGTGGAATTCGGACGATTCCCCTGAATGACAGAAGCCCTAATCCAGGTCTGGGACCAACAGTGAGGTGAGGGGAGCTGTGCCTGTCCCCCACCTACCAGAATATCCAATCAAACTACCAATTACAGCCTATCATTTGGATCCTGCTGTGACACTGTCTCCTATTGGCTGGATGGAGGTTGCTGGCATTTCAGTGGGAGGGTCAGGGTAGCTGTTGGAATCCCTTCTCCAGGGGCTTCCAATTTTATCCGTCCTCATCTTATCCATCATTTGCTTAAAAGTCACAATTAGCCTCAGTGACACTCTTATCTTGATGATATATGGTAGCACCTCATTGTGAAGGTTACAGTGCAGTGCATACACACACACACACACACACACACACACACTGAGTATACCTTATATATACAGTATATGTTGGTAAACCAGCACTGCATGAACCCTTACAGCACAATACAATTCAATACATTTCTGGTAGTCGAATATGACATGGTGAAAAAAAGTCCCTCTCTCATTCCACATGGAAGTGGTAAACTTTTGGTTTCTTACTTGGTCTGGCTCCCCCACTCATGTTTTTATATTCCTTTTTCAGCATATATAAACTGGAAGGCTAGCTGGGTCACTTTGCTCGCTGGAGTTTTGCATTAGCTCGCAATACATTCCCATTTTCTGCGGGGTGAACCGTATGATCTTCATGATACGTTAGTAGAGAAGGGATCTAAGTAGTTGTTTCGGTAACCTAATATCCATCCATCCATCCATTTTCCAACCTGCTTATCTGTTCAGGGTCGCGGGGGGTCCGGAGCCTATCCCGGAAGCTACGGGCACGAGGCAGGGAACAACCCAGGATGGGGGGCCAGCCCATCACAGGGCACACTCACACACCATTCACTCACTCATACATACCTACGGGCAATTTAGGAACTCCAATTAACCTCAGCATGTTATTGGACTGCGAGGAGACTGGAGTACCTGATGGAAACCCCAGAACAACATTGGGAGAACATGCTAGCTCCACACACATGGAGGCATGACGGAGACTCGAATCCCTGTCCCAGAAGTGTGGGGCAACAGTGCTAACCAGTGCAACACCATGTTGCTCCAGAAAGGGGAATGAGAACAGGCAAGGATTTAAATGCAGAAGTAATGAAGTCTGAAAAGGAGACAAGTGTGGGTTATTTACACTCAACCAAGAAGTAAGGGGTACAACACTAGGAAAACCAGGGAACACAGGATGTGGATATAAGCTAGACACAGGAGTAAATACTCAACCAAAGTGCAGACAAGGTGCAGACCTCACCAAAGTGCAGAAACTCAAGGAGCATAATAAGTTAATATACAAAGTTTACACAGACAGTCCTGGGGCACAAACAACCCAAAATGTTCAATGTGGGTGCGGGATCTGGCTCGCCTTATTCTCACAGTAGTATGGGATGCATGATTCTTAGCCATGCGCTCAGTCCATTCAATCATAGAGTGGCTCAGGGAACAAGGGAAATTTTGGAATATAACTGGGGTAAACCTAGGGGAACACAAGGAGCAGAACGGCATGACTAGTGACACCTGCTGGCCAAAGAGGGAAACGATGGAATGGATGTGACAATACAAGGACCGATCCTGACTGCATCTGGGTCTGCCAAAAGGACACTGATCCCAATCATACCTCAGAGTTGTAACAAAATGGCTTGCAGACAACAACATGAAAGTATTGGAGCCCATTACAAAGCCCTTGCCTGAATCCCATAGAACTATACTAAACTATACTAAATACCAACAAAGTGCATGTAAACTTCTGACACACTGTATAGCTGACATTATACTGGCTAAAAACTGAAGTAAGTCTGCCTGCTTACTATTATTTTGAATACAACTCTTGTGGAGATCAAGTAAATACTCTAATTGCCATAACACATGAATTGCATGCTAACATAAAATGTGTGAAGTTGGGAGAGTTTGAGTTAGAAAGCTGTTAGCCAAGGTGTATGTAATCTTATGGCCTTAATCGTATAAATGGGGCAGGTATTTCTGCCACAATCACATTTTATTTGCCAGTACATTTGAGTGGAATATTGGAGAACTAAATACAAAACAAAGGTCAAGATGTTTAAGATTGATTAACTATCACACTGCTTTAGTTTTGCAGGCTGTTGACTGGATCATTAAGAATAAAACATGCATGATCATATATAATCTATGAATTAAATAGTATGTGTTTAATTTAATATAACTTGAAACTGTATAGATGTATCATCTGAAGCTAACTTGGAACAGAGATGGCACTGTCACAATAATTAAACCCACAAGCAGAGATTAAACGTTTGTTTAAACGTGTATTAAGACGGTCTCCTGAAGCTCGTCGCGCTAGTATTTCTATCAGGTTGTTTTGATCTGTAACAGCTTAACAAACTCACTACAGCTGACTATGCAGTGGGAGTGTTTCCAGTTTAACCTCGCGATACATGACAATAAAAAACAGCTAAGCGCATGTGTGAAACGTACACTGTAGGCGCAGTACCCATAGCGAAGAACTTCTGAAGCACAGCGAGGAAAAATCCTTTACGGCCACCAGGGGGAACCCTTGCAACACACAGCATGATATGTAGCGAATTGCATCAGTTTCCATGCAATGTATTTCTATGACTTTAACATTAGAAATTAGGAAACCAAAGCGAGTGATTAGAGTCTTTATTGTTTTTTATCAGCAAAACGTGGCTGTTTTCACCAGAGCACTGACCACCCCCCACACATGCAAAGTGGAGCATCTCTCTAAATCCAGTGTTTATTTAAGCTCCGTTATGAAAATAGAAGCTGAAAGTCCTAGCAGCGAGGCCGCTCGCTAGGGCATAATCCGCGGCTACACAGTCTCTCTCTAAATCGCATTAGGCAGACACTGGTTCGTTCGCAGCTCGAACAGATGAATAAACATCTGTTTATTTACTATGCAAATGAACAATATCGGCAGTATACAAGATCTCTGTACAACTGGAAGTGCAGAAGTCTGTGGTTTGAGATACCGTGTTAATCCTTCGTCGCCATAGTGAACTAATCACGATTGGTTCGAACGGTTGCAGATTAATCCTGTGCACTGCACACTTATAACGTAAACGGATATTTATGGGAAAGAATTACCCCACTAATAGCCAAATAGAATGACCCAACCCAACATACTACATACAAAATACTGCTGGGAAAACATATATACATGCATGTAGCCTACAGGAAAATATTTAAAACCGGACAGGACTTACGTAAGCATGAGCTGAAATATGTACTGACACTTTAACAAATCAATCTTATTGTTTTCACATAGGTATTATAGACTAGCGGTAGACTAGGTATAATAGACTCTGTTTCTCACCGCAGAAATATCCTAAATACCCCTTTTCAATATACTTCATATTCCTCTTTGTACTAACATTAGTATTTGTATTATTCAGAATAACTTTTTCTAAGTTAAAACAACTCATGGTGTTCAGTAGTTCAGTAATAAAATATTTACAAATTATAAATCACCAAGGAAGTGCAGTGATACTGATTAGCGGTAGGGTTGTTTCTGGCTGCTTGTCATGAGCTACCCGCAAAGGCCACGGTTTCCACTAATTAGCTGTGCGATTAATTTAATAACTGCTGGCGGGATTGTAAAGGTTGTAGCAATCATGTTTGGAAGCGTTATTCACCTTTGTTAATGACAGGGGTGGGAAAAGGCCGGTCGACTGGAAGACAGAGCAGTGGTGAAAACGGAGAATTTGGGAACGTTGACCCAGACTTTGTTATTGAGAGGATGGCGTGGATGTGAAAAACACGTCCAAATATGGGGAAAAAAAACAGCCACTGACAAGGCACAAGAAGATATCATTTTGGCAGGAACTGGAAAATGGAGCAAAAAGCATCGGACTGTCAACCCTCACCTCAGTTAGGGTTATACTGGACAAAGTTTGGTATATAACTGGGAGCAACAGAGTCAGGTGGGAGAAAGTGAAGCATGGTCACTTGACTGTGTCTCGAGTTCCTCACAAGATGTTATTTGAAAACAGGGAATCTCCCTTTGCCTGTTAGGTCTACTGCTGTAAGACTACAAACAAATTAAGCAAGCCATTTTGAAGGAAAACAGGAAAAATGGAGCCAGCTGGCAACCTTTCTGACTGTGTAATAAATCCCCTAATCGGCCTTCTTTGCTGTCACAGATTCACCCATTTTAGGAATTATGCTGATCTGAAGCACATGCCTGGAAACAGAGGCCTAAGGTCAGAGGCAGCCTGGATGGGATGCCCTCCGTACTTTCAGGCCTAAGGTCAGAGGCAGCCTGGATGGGATGCCCTCCGTACTTTCAGGGCTAAGGTTAGAGGCAGCCTGGATGGGATGCCATCCGTACTTTCAGGCCTAAGGTCAGAGGCAGCCTGGATGGGATGCCCTCCGTACCTTCTGCTGATAATCTGTCCACGATTGGTAAGATTTCTATCTTGTGCCTGCACCATGCCAGAGCTGTAGCTAGGCCTAAGATTTGATCAGGTCCAAAAGTCTAGTGCTGTCCAACCAAACCGTTCACCCCACAGAGGTGCTAATTCTGGCTTGTGTACCAATAAACCCATCCATGACAGATGCTAATTAACTAATTTTGCAGGAAAAAAATGACTTGAAGATAAACGGATGTCAACACAAACGTTCCACTACGTCACCCATTAATTCTTTGCAGTGGTTAAAATGTCACATGTTATAGGATCAGGATTCAAACTGGAAACCTTCTGATCACAGGCACAGAACTTGAAGAAGCAATGAGTACCCATAGTCCTTATTTCCATTGTTATTAGATTACCAGCTGAGAAAACTCAATCTTCACCTGATGCGCAAAAGGCTCAGTGAGCTAAGCTGATTGATGCCAAATTAGTTTTTACTTGAATGTGTTTTAATGTTTTTTGCACTGTCTTCGTTCATTAGGTCCCAGTAGTGACAAATGCAGCCACTTTCTCTTGGTCATGTGAGCGCGGCATTTTGATTACAGATCAGATTTACGGTGTGGGTGTGCTGCATGCTTTTCCAGCCACGAGCCAGGCCACCTTTCAGCATACCTCTGCTTAAATGTACATGCTATTTCTGGTCTGAGCTTATGTAGCGTTCATTCATTTTTTGTGACCGCTTGTGGATAAATGTAACATTTATATAGCGCATTTCAAGACAACTCAAGTTCTTTACAGAACTAATGGGGAGCCACTTCAACCACCACTACTGTGGTGCCTCCACCTGGATGGTACAACGGCAGCCACTCTGTGCCAGTACGCTCACCACACAGTAGCTAAGGTGGTGAAGGGGCAGGACAGAAATCACCAGTTAGATATAGGGGATGATTAGGAGGCCAGATCTGATAGGGCCACAGGGGGCAAATTTAGCCAGGGCATCGGGGTACCACCCCTATAGAGAACAATATCGATAATAAAGATAATCAGGGATCTTTTATGACCTTAGAGAGTCAGGACCACAGTTTTACGTCTCATCACTGCACTGGGGCTTTGGGCCCACACTGACCACAGGATGGGCTAACCTGCTGGCCACACCAACACCTCTTCCAGCAGCAGTCCAGCTTTCCTAGCTGGTTTACCATCCAAGCACTGGCCAGGCCCAAAGCTACTTACCTTCAGATGGATTACCTAGCCTGAACTGTAGGTGGCTTGTCTATTCTGGAGTTATGGCAAGCTTGGAACTAGGCAAGGAAAGCAAGGAAAGCACAAGTCTGTGATCACACACAAATGGCAATTTAGAGACACCAATCTACCTAATCTCATGACTGAGAGAGGAAACTGGAGTACCCAAGGAAAGCCTCACTCAAACAAAGGGAATCAAGCCAACTGCACAAACACAAAGCTGGGGGCTGGAACTGCAAAGTCCTGACCTTGTAGCTCTGCTTCACGTTTTTGTTTGTGTGTAGTAGGTGGGTTTGTCAGAGCCACGTAGCTTCCTATAACCCCCCCTGCCAGGGGACTTCTGCAAAGATGTAACTTGTGTCATTGCAGATGCTCCCTTTCTATTTGACAGGCCAAAGTGCATCACAGGTCTTGGGCTACAATAATATCCTGTCATGGACGTGTGGAATGGGGATGTGGATGGGGAGCAGTGACGGACAGTGGGAAGAAGTGGCCTTCCCTGTTTGTCAGGAAGCGGGGGTGGGGGAGCCAGCTGATGGAGGACACCAGGGACTCCATCGAGGGATCCGTCAAGGACTCCATTGGGGATTCTGTCAAGGGCTCCAGCGGGGATCGAGGACTCCACCGGGGGCTCCGTCGAGGGCTCCATCCGGGACTCCATTCAGGGCTCCGTCAGGGACTCCATCCAGGGCTCCGTTGGGGACTCCATCGAGGGCTCCGTCGGGGACTCCATCGAGGCATGTCACAGATGTTTCCCAGCAATCCTGAGGCACTCATCGCATAACAGGAAGTCAGCTTCCACGACTGGTTCTTCCTCTCTCTTATTGCATGGTTATGCTAAGCAGGCGGCCAGCTGATTTGGATCAATCAGGCTCTAATAGAGAATCTGAGATGATGATGATGCTGAGAATAACACTCCTTTGAATGCTGGTGGAGATTTAGAGTAGAGGGTGATATATAAAACTGAGTACTGGTATTGACCTAAACCGCAGTGTCATCAGTCATGGGTTAACTGCAGTAAGTCTTCCCTTGGGGGATTATGGGTACATGTACCTATGCACATGACTTCAGACCTTCCCACTTCCTGTACATGGCCCCCCACTGATGGTCTCATGCCCATCTATTGGTAATCAATCCAGCTCTTTCCTGGAAGGAAATATAACATGACTGGCTGGAAAGCGTTTTCATTAAGGGATGTGGGGATGAAGGTTAGCCATGGCTGCGATGCGGAGCTGCCGCCATCTGCCACGAGCTCTCGGGTACTCCTCTGTGGACATGTGGAATGGACAGAGAAGAGGGTTAGCGACACCAGCAACACTGTAACAACAATCCTGACAGGCTGAAAATGCAACGGGTATTTAACAGAATCCATGCAGAAGAGAGGAGCAGGATAACAGCATCAGGTGTTGAGCCTGATCACTGCAGGTAGGGAGGTGTTAAAGTATTTATTAGATTATAGGCTGCCTCCTGTCCTGTTAGTGTGGATTATCGTACATTTCATTATTCCATTGCTTAGCCAGGACTCGTCCTCGCAGCTCTTACCGGGGTGAGTCATGTTAAGTACCCAGCACCCCATGCCATCCGGCAGCCAGATGGTGTCCAGTTGCCCATGCCACCTCCTGCCCAGCTTGTAGCGTAGGGTAATTGCAGCAGCGTGAAATTTGCATGGCACTTCTGGTGCCAAAGGCAGTGAAGCCAGGTGTCACATGGTCTTCAGCTTTTCTGAAGAC
Organism: Petrocephalus schoutedeni; assembly: GCA_026780765.1. Lineage (NCBI taxonomy): Eukaryota > Metazoa > Chordata > Actinopteri > Osteoglossiformes > Mormyridae > Petrocephalus > Petrocephalus schoutedeni. Next base: position 9,094,687 of record JAODKL010000021.1, on the reverse strand, counting down.
ACTAAAAAACTTTATTTTTAACCTTCACATAGTGTGTAAAAGAACATTGATCCATTCTGTAAAATTAACATTAGTCACCCTGTTCAGAGAGCACACTGACCTACCCTAAAGATCATATTGATGCACAAACAGCACATTGATCACTGATCCACCATGCAGAGAGCACATAGATCACTGATCAATCATTCAGAGAGAGCACATAGATCATAGATCTGCCATGCACAAACAGCACATTGATCACTGATCCACCATGCAGAGATAGCACACAGATTACTGATCAATCATTCAGAGAGAGCACATAGATTACTGGTCAATCATTCAGAGAGAGCACATAGATTACTGATCAATCATTCAGAGAGAGCACATTGATCATAGATCTGCCATGCCCAGACAGCACATTGATCACAGATCCGCCATGCACAAACAGCACATTGATCACTGATCCACCCTGCAGAGAGGGCACATTGGTCTGATATTATGGATGCCAGTCCACACCTGTTAAATGCATGTTAAAAATGATTTGCTTTGGGGGTTGAACACAGCGAGCAGTGTGGGTCTTAACCTCCACTGTAATTACTCGATGGTTTAATTTACTGTTAAATTACAGCCTGTTCTGTACAACTGATCAGATCTCAAAGAAATTTTCACCTCGAGATGATCATTTACAGGATCACCGCCCTGATCCTGCAAAGAAGGCAGCTCGGGCACGCTGTGACCTCACAAGTCCAAATGCTGCAGGTTTGTGTATTGGTCCCAGGCTCTGTGTAAGTGTGCACAGTGTGGTCCCACCCAGCAAAGACAAAGAGCCTGGGCAGGATGTTTGGTTCTGTGTTATTATTCTGGGGGAATTGGTGTGTATGAATGCAACATGACAGAATGACATCTGTTTAGCCCCGTGTAGGGTTGCTGGAGGGGCATGAGTACCCTGGCAGATTCGGGGGGTGGCAACACTTGACAGGGGACCTCGAAAATTTAAAATTATACATTAAATTTGGTGGGAGGCCCACAGTTATATTTTGTCAGGGGTCTAGAATTTCTAGGTACACCTCTGTTAAGAAGTGCGGGTCCTACTCACATGTAATCAAATCATGCTATTCACTGCACTGGTAAGCTCTTTGTAAATGGGTAGATAATAAGGCTAATTCTAGCTTAGCATTCCTCAGTAACCCCGATTTTGATTCTCGACAAGAGTTTCCAGGTTACCTATAGATTGCACATTGAACGTTTCGGGATAATGATTGATATTATGAAAGTCAGTCCAAAGGCTGTATCATTGCCTCCATCCGGTCTGCTTGTGTCTACATGCGGTGGATCCTTTTGGGAATGGCAGCAGACACCTACAGCTCAAGCCAATGACAAGAAAATCTGTGTCTAGGACTGTCAACCGTAGGAAGAAGTTAAGGGTGAGATCATCCAGGGTGGAGGGTAACTTTGGATAAGCTATAAGCACATTGACAACATTCAGCAGCATTCATCGATGTTCAAGAAGATGTTTTCGGTTTAAAAGATTAATGAGGGGATGCTGCAGCCCCACAGAGTCCGATGGCTCCTTGACAGATGAGACAACAGGGGCTCTGCCGGCTCTCTGTGGCGATTAGGCAGACAAAGTGAAGCGTTTCCTCTGCTTACTGAACCGTAAGCGTAGCCATCAGCTTCATTTGTGTCCTCGGGTGGCTGGGTGAGATGTGAAGGACGTTCCTTCTCTTGATAGGTGAGACGCTGCGACCTACAGCCATATCAGACACCAACAGCTGAGCGCCGCATGGAGCCTAATCGGACCCTTAGTGTTTCGTTTCATACGAAAAAGGTCTGCGGCTTATCATGGCCCCAATCCCGCTGCTTAGGGGTCAGCTTGTTGCTGTCGTTGACGCTGTTGGAACCCATAATCCAGGCACCTACAGCTGTTTGACGCACACTTTGGTGCAGCTGCTGTCTTACATATCCGTGGCCCTTCTCCTTTGTCCTGGCGTCACTGTTGATTTGAATGAAGCAGCCCAGCATCACCAGAAGGATGTGGAGTACACCTGGACCCTCTGGAGGTACCACTAACAGTCATTTATCAACAGCAGACTGTCACAAATAACTTTCTTAACAACTGACACCTCTGCATAATTTATGTCCATTGATTTTCATTAATTTCCTTGGTCTTAGGTTAATTTGAATTCTGTAACTGCTGTTACATCCAGGAGCTGCTGCTAGATATTTTAACAGCTGCAAAGTGAAGGCACCCATCATCTCAAGTATTGTGTGTTGCAGTTACAATACAGTTAATTTAAGAGCCATTTCTAGTGATAGTCAAGTTTTACTGCATTATCAGTCTCTATGTGGCCTAAAACCAGGAAATGATTCTGTTTTGCTTTTCTGTGGAAATGATCGTTATTTGTAGTGTTCAGAGAGCCTGTTTGCTTGTAATCCGCTCAGCAAGGAATGTCTTGCTAAGTGGTCTATTGGGGTAGGTTTGCTCCCTGCTAGTTATCACAGTCGAAGCTGATTAAACGCAGCCAGCTCATGGCTACAGGTAACACGCAGGTGGAAAAAAAACAGACTTAGAGCAGAGTTTTAGCTGCTAATTGGAAACAGCAATTGGGCTATGATCTAGGGGTGTTTCTCAATACCAAGAACGCAAAGATCGTACTTGTGGTCTTGGCCAGAGCGTTCTTGCTAGCTTTCCTCCCAAGAACGAACTTGAGATGCCGTGAATCATGGGGTTGTTCTCATTTGGAGAGGATACAACCGATTCACCCTTGAAATTTGGGACGGTTCAAGAACGGCATCAGGGAATTTTTTTACAGTCCTCTGTACTTCTCTTCTTGAGTATTGGAACTGTACTTTGGCAATGGAAGGTGATGTCAAAAGGGTATGCAAGAACTGGAGAACAGTCAAGTGTGCATATTGATAAACACTGTAGCTAGCTTCCACCTTTGTTGAAACAGAAATACGAGTATGTAGAGTGGGAAGGAAAGACACCTGTTCATGTGACTTGCTGCACCTGTGGCATGGGTAATGTGACATTTTAGGAAGTTTAAAAGGCGACTGTGTCCTCTTCCCCGCCTCAGACGAGCTGCTCGGCCCCCAGGGTGCCAGACCTGCTGCGCGGCGCAGGCGGCAGGGCCTGCTAATGAGCGGAGATCTGCACTCTGCTCCACCGCCACACTGTGAGGTACCAGCAGCAAGCTCGCCCATCCGGGCGACTCACAGGAGCACGAGGAAAGGCGTGACTCAGCCAAGCAGGAACTGAGCCCACACCCCCAGCAGGCCTCCCGAGTCTTAGCCTGCATTTCAGGTTTATTAAGCCACCAGAGCTTTGTGGCTGTCATTTTATTTTTAACCCATCAGCCCCCCCCCCAATAAAACACCCCCACCTCTCACTCTGTGTCTCTGTCTGCATGATTTAATTCCAGAAATCACAGATTGCAGAAAGTATTGAAGCATAATCTCTGGTTTTCAGGCTCCATAGTCATTATGTGGGGCCATAAATTTGGCTTCCGCTTGCAGCACTGGTTATGAGATCACATCACAAATCTGAATATTAATCCCATATTTATGAAAAAATATCCCATCTCCAATCCCATCCATTTTTGGGAAGTACTTTGTCATGCTTGATGGATTTTAATGCCTTTTAATACTTCTAAGAATAAACAGCATATGTTGGTCTTGAGGATGTTTTAAAATGCCTAAAATGTACACAAATTAAGTAACATCACACAATATAGCCTGACACTGTTTTTATATTCACTTTCTTATTATCTATCTATCTATCTATCTATCTATCTATCTATCTATCTATCTATTTATGATTGGTCTGCCAGTGTAACAATCAAGTTT
>JAODKL010000021.1:9053278-9069840 GCA_026780765.1 Petrocephalus schoutedeni | reverse complement strand
TACGCTTCCACAGGGCTATATTCTCAGGGACAGGCAGACTCAGTTGCGGTCAAAGCCTGGTCTAACATCCCAGTTTGCCTGGCAACAGGGGCGATGTGGCAGAGAAACCACGCGATGGCCCATAATCCTTTGCGGCTGTCACATTGGGGGGTGTTTTAACAAACAGCAGGCACGTTAGCAGCACTCCATGGGCACTTAACCAGAGGTGTTTCAGATCAAATTCCACCCCCTCCCCCAACTCTGTGAGGGATCAACGGTGTGTCAAATGTGCCTGTGAGCACAGCTGGTGTGCAATCACCCCACACAGCCGCCCCGCTGGCAGGGCCAGAGTGACGGAATGCATCCTCTGCTCTCGCGGTCTCTGACACCTCCAGGAGAAAGCTAAATCAAACAAGACAGCCCTTATTTAACAGCGCGCCTTCCTCGTAACTCACTCTCCAGAAATGAGTCCGAACTTCGGCCCAGTGATCTGGGGATGAAGGTTTTAAATCACTTCGTTTATTAATTCTGTCAGCACCAATGTAGTGAGGAGGGTCAGAGTATTATAGTTTTATGGTTTAAATGTTATACATTACAGCATACTTTAAATTAAAATAGACATCAGACATCATTGTCAAATGCCATTCTCCATCTGCCCCTTGTACCTGTAGCCTGGAGGATGACAATGTTCCATATGCTGGCTTAGTTTTCTCAGCGTGAGGGATGTACAGGACAATTAGAAAACAGTAGAAAACAGTATCTCCATCGACCTATCACTAGTACCCCCCCCCACAACGGATGCCCCCAGAAGCTATGCTCTTGCTTCCAGTGATCTCATCTGACCCTCCATCTCAGGTCCCCCGTTAAACCTTCTTTCCTGGTATGATCCGGTCGCTGCTATTCCACCGAGGCCCTGGGGTTTGCCGCAGGGGACCATGCTGTTACTGCGAAGCTTCTGATGGTGTCCCTGGTCCAGAGCACGGCCATGGTAAAGAAGTAAAATGGAGAGCCATCTTTTAATGAGATTCAGAGAAGTTTCTCTGTCGGGGATTCAAGGACGCCAAGAAAAGGCATAACGAGATTTGGTAACGGCAGGACCCTTTTAAGATCCCGTCTCTGGAGTCTGTGATGGGCTCTGGAGGCTGGGGCTGGTGCCGGGGTGTACCCCCAGGGCGTGTGACAGGGCCGGTTATGGCAGGTTGTCTCTCCTACACTTTGAAGGTAGGTGAGGTGGCCTGGCTGGATGGTGACTCACTCCAGGTAGACTCTCTTTGCCTGTGTGATGTCAGCTCGCCACAAACTACTTTGCCTCACCCTGCCGGTGTGGATACAGGACACCTTTTCTCTAACCCTTATTCACCCTATAGCCCTCATGGGTTTGTCACAGAGGTGTCAAGCCGGAACGGAAGACAGTCAGCATTAGTCAGCCAGGTATTGTGGGAAGATGAGACACTGGTGATTCGTGCAGTCAGAGTAATCTATCCCACCACTGTCCAGTAACATTACGAATATCATAGAAAACACAATGGGTCACATCTCATCAGTACGTGTCTGACAGACAAACAAACATGGAATCTATTTTGTGTTGTTACCTTTACTCAGTCTAACCAACAAAATTGCTAAATTAACAGTTACGGTTATGTTTGCGAGTATCCTAACACATAAAGTTGTCAGGCAAGTAATGATTACTTTTTTAACCCATTATTATTGGTACTAGTCTTGGTGATTATTATTTATTTTGTGGGCACTTATTTATGCATAATTAGTATCTTGCATCTGCCGGATGTTTAAAGAGATGGTTCAGTGCTGATGGCAAAATGTAGAATTTCCCCCCCAAGGTTTGGAGCCTGAAACCTCCCAGTGCATTCTTACCAAGCCATGCTGCGGTTATCTGTGTCTTGTTTGCAGAACGGGCTGCGAGCTGCAGGGCGACACCAGGTACCGGAGTGCCGTGCGAGGCGTAACGGAGACCGGACTCGGTAACTGGATCCATCACATCCTGGCGCTGCTGTTTTAAAGGCTGTACCTTTAAGATAAGGATTAAGATTCCTGTGTAGGTAAATCAGGAACATTCTCCTCTGCTAAGGTTCATGCGAGTCTGTGATACCTGAACGGTAATGAAGTGTGATTTATGCCCCCAGGGTAAACAGCTGTTTCATTGTTCAACTAAAGTAAGCTGTGATGCAGCGGCCATGCACAGTAAATGCAGCCTCACAATGAACCTCAACCGCTGGAAATTAAACTCACACGTCCATCCATCCATCCATCCATCCATCCATTCTCTGCCACCTACCCTGGGTCGGGTCGCGGAGGCAGCAGTCTAAGCAGGGGTCTGTTTATGCGGACCGTGAAATCTCATAGGTGTAGTGCCTTGAGACAAGGTGTTTTAACCCAAGGGTGTCCTGCTTGCCTATAGGGGCCTACTGTAAAACCATTTTATTCATTAAATAAATAATTTTTAAGCATGACCTCGCATTTAAGCAGGACATTAAAAATGGAAAAGACTCAAGTGATGGCAAGTTTTTGTGATGGGTGTACATATTTGATTACATGAAGTAAGATATCATGTCAGAGGTGTGCCTGTAGTGAGATATATAGCGGGTAAAACTTGGCTCTGGGATGCAGTTCTGGAGAGCCCACTGCAGATTACGGACTTCAGATAAAGTCAAATGTGCAGCAGTTAATGAAGGTGAACAGTCATATGAAAATGAAGAAGCCCACAGGCCCATTCCTGCATCATGATGCCATCTGTTTTTAACCTTAGAGCGTGGAGGAGGCCTTACAAGGACTCCTTTGCAGCTGCAGGCCACTGCTGTGGAGTCTGGCCCCCACTGAGGCTTTGCGTCAGGAGATTCTTTGCCAGGAGGGAAGGATGTGTTTGGACAGAGAGCTGTTTACGCTCGTTTGAGGCGTTTTTGGGATGCTGCCACTTGTGAGGGAACTGCACACCTCAGGTCTGGAGGAGCGGCATTTAATCTGACGCCTAAGGGGAGTACCCTTTATCCCTAAGGGGACTATCCTACAGTCCTAAGGGGAGTACCCTTTATCCCTAAGGGGACTATCCTACAGTCCTAAGGGGAGTACCCTTTATCCCTAAGGGGGCTATCCTACAGTCCTAAGGGGAGTACCCTTTATCCCTAAGGGGGCTATCCTACAGTCCTAAGGGGAGTACCCTTTATCCCTAAGGGGACTATCCTACAGCCCTAAGGAGAGTACTCTTTACCCCTAAGGGGAGTATCTTTCAGCCCTAAGGAGAGTACCCTTTACCCTTAAGAGGACTGTCCTACAGCCCTAAGGGGAATATCCTTCAGTCCAAGGCCAGCAGATAAATTACCTTTGCCTGGATCTTCTCCCTCACTACTGACATATACAGTAAATTCAATCAGAGACAGCTGGTTCACGGGGTAATTCCAGTGATGTTTATTTCCTTTAAACGGTACTCTCCTGGTACATTTCTTATTTACCTTTTAAGGACAAAGTGGTCCTCAGAGGAGTCTCAGAAGTAGCCAAGACGTGTCTGTGTATCGAGCAGGTGTATTGAGTCATTGAGTTTTTACTCATAGTTCTGCCAAATCCAAATTTTGAAAAAGATAAACCATCCCCTGCCTCACAACAGTATCCTATTGACTGCTGTGAAATACTCGTGTAAGCATGAAATCAGACAATTTCTGTAATTCATGCATTTGTTATGTTACCTGTGTTCAGTCAGCTAGAAGCCAATAGTATTGCTGCAAATGTTAGGCAAGGCAGCCCAGAAAGGCAGTAGTGTGTGAATAGGGAGAGGGAGAGCAGATGTGAATATTAGGGCAACAGCTAAACTTATCGTGCAGAAAGTTGAGTCCACCATTAGTAAGCAGTTCACCACCTCATGCCTCCCGAATAAACTAACTCTCGATCCCGCCGATGGCTCAGCCAAATAAAGGCAAGGCACACACTTCTGTAAGTACAATGCAGGACACGCCGTGCTGAGTTTAATAAGAAGCAGCGGCCGTTGCTGTGAGTGAGGCACGCATCCACGTGGATAAAGTAGCTCATTTTGCAGCTGTCGGAGTGCAACCTGATCCTCCCAGATGTTTCTCTGATTTCCTCCCGTCCTGTGCTCCCTTTAAGGCAGATCCTGGCTTTGGCGGTGCCTGTGGCCAGTGAGCTGAGGACGTCACGCACAGGAGCCTCCGCGGTAAATGGTGCCGTGACCCCAGTGGAACCCGGACACCTGCGCCTAAAGCGATGGACTCTGACAGGCTCCGAAGGTGCGGTGGAACGTTCCTACTCCATGTGAACTTTGATGTGCTATCTTCAAAGCTCGTTTTGACAAATTGCTCAAACCCCCCTCATACCCGGATCGTCGTATCCGGAGTGTGGGCCCTGGATAGATCTCCTGTTACTTCGTCCCGCAGTGTGTTGACACGGTACTCTCCACTGGGGTAGTTATACCGCCATCCCCATGAGGCCTCCATCTCCACATGGGGCAGCGCATTATGACGGAGATGACCGAGCTCCAGCTCGTTTCTGCGTTCCTTCCTTCATCTCAGCCCCCTCCCCGACTGCCCCCCACCCCTCCGCTCTCTCTCCTCCATGTCTCTCACCATGTGACTCTCCCTGGTCCTACACCGATATCATACATCACAGAAACAGATACACGGTGCGGGCTTAAGGAAAATGACGTGTTCCTAAAAAAGGGTGTTTTCAACTCGGAAAGAATGAGGCATGTGACTGACTGGGAGATTTACATCCATTTCATTTACTGATCTATTTTAATTAAAATGCTTTGCAAGTATGCTGGGTCCGCAGAAAAAAAACAGACACACATAATTGAGGTTGAGGTGTGATAGCCTTCTGGATCTGAGACATCCCATCTGTAATATATACACTCACGTCACAATCATCAAATGTCGAACCTGCTGACTCAGTTTTAGTTGGTGCTTCTGTTGTTAACCAATTGTTTTCCCATTCATCCATCCATCTGAGCTGCCCATGGAGTAACCGTGCCACCCAGACTTTTCATATAGGGAAGGGTTAAAAGCGGTGATCGCAAACATTTAATGAAATCTACACCTGTTGGCTCGTTGTTCAGTTGCTTAGTTTTTTCATGCTTCTAGCAGCATGATTTGAGCAAAGTCTGAGGTAAAGGGTGCACCTTCTGGCAGTGTCCTGCACAGGGAGAGGCATGTCTCTCTACGCCCAAATAAAACAGCTGCACAAGCAGGTTACCCAGAGCACAATGCTTTTAATTCACACCACATTTGTAGCACGTCTGTGAAGGTTATTATTGTCCACCTGCTTGGTTTCAAAAAATAAACCCCATTAACTAAGCTAGCTCAGGTTACTTGTTCAGCCGCTCATTATCTCATAATCCACACGAAATTGAAGCAGCTTTCAAAACCGTGATCCAGACTTCAGACCCCCGTTCAGCAGCTACACATCCTATGAATCCACTCTGAATGAGGGTGAAGTGATTAACCATTTTTAAATCACAGTCTCGAATTCATGCCCCTACGTGATCTCATTCTCAAATGACAATGATTCTGCCATGTTTGCATTAGCGGGGAGATCCGTTGCATCAACAAATTTGTGTCAACAGATGACAGGACTGAGTTACGCCACGTGAGGAACAGTACACAGGAAGCGGAGGCGGAACTGAAAACAAATCTAATGTGTGCAACAAGGTGAAAGAAAAAAGGAACATGATGAGTAGGATAGAGAGGACCCTTCTGGTGACGGCGAGGAAGAGGAAGGAAATTCTCCCAAACCCAGTAACATTGTGCTTGGTCACGAAGAAAGGGGGTTCACATTCACTTAAATAGTGCTCAAACAGTGCTTCACAAGAACTGCAGCGAATCTGTAAATACATTTGTCTGGAGATGTAATTAAGAGCAAACAGTGTTTAAGTTTATGCAGTTGAAAACAAGCTGCTTGTTAAAACCCAGGAGTGAGCCCTTCCTGTTCCGCAAAGTCGATATGACAGTCCGATTTCTCTCTACATCTACAGATCCTACGAACACACTCTACATCTACAGATCCTATGAACACACTCTACATCTACAGATCTTATGAACACACTCTACATCTACAGATCTTATGAACACACTCTACATCTACAGATCCTATGAACACACTCTACATCTACAGATCTTATGAACACACTCTACATCTACAGATCTTATGAACACACTCTACATCTACAGATCCTATGAACACACTCTACATCTACACCAAAAACCTTGCAGAATGGAACCATCACCATATTTGTTTTCTCTGGGGCAATTATCTTCTGCTTTGTCTACAGAGTCAAATCAATTCTTTCTGCCTCCATCAAAGGTTTCTCATTGTCTTTTAGTGATTCAGCAATAGTCACTAACAGTGAACAATGACTTGTTATTCTGTTTTCAATGCCCATGTTACATTGTCATGTTTTCCCTTCTCAATATGAAAGTAACATTTTCCATAAGGATGCTATCAGGACTCTCCCAGAGCAGTAAATCAATGTTGTTCAGATGTCCACGAAGCATGCTGTTAAGAGGTGTGTCTGGTTGGAGTGGATTGAGTCCTTGTGTAACTGAGACAAGCTAAACCTCTCTGTAACACCATAGAAACCACTGAGAATACGCTATGTTGGGCCTTTGGAGCTTGGCTTTAAACACTAACAAAGCATGTATTAAAAGCCCTTTATATATTTGGTACTCCGCTTATTTCTGCTTGGGGTGAACAAGAGAAAACTGCATCTCTCTGGGAACATGAGAAATTTGACTGGAAATATTCTACCTTTTTAGCGTTTGATGTTAAACATGAGTAGAACATGTCTTACAGCAGTGTTTCTCAACCTGGTTGTCGTGGAGCACCAGACAGTCCAAGTTTTTGCTCAGGGAGCTTGGAGGAAGCAGAAATGTGGACTGTGTGGGGGTCCTGAGGACTTGGATGAGAAATACTGTCTGAGATGTAAGCCCCTGGGAAATACACTGGTCCAAGTTCTTTCATATATTGAATCATAATATCCTTCCATTTCTAGGAGGGACACTGCAGACTCAGAGCCCCTCCTGAGATATGGAGGGTGTAACAGGACAGAACCATCTATTCAAAGTGCCCTCATGCGGAAGTGGCTTTGAGGTTCTGGTTTGCTGGAATCATATCCCTTTAGAAGAACATGCAATTCCGCCCACATATCTGAGTCAGCGTCCAAATCCACAGAACTCCAGGTGCAAGTTGAAAATGGCACATAATGACCCACCCAAAGGCAGCGTATGGTAAAACCTGAATTCAGTATTTATGTTGACCAACTGTTTATGCCTGTGATGTATTTATGTTTAAAATATTGTTCCTTGTTCAACCTGAATAATTTAAAGCCCTTACATTTCCCCATTCAACTTAAAAGTGGCTTTGGCAACACTATACTTCAGTGGGCACGAATGATGTGGTAGTACACTCTTACTTAATCGTATTAATTAGTATTAGTTACTTCATTTAATCTAATTTCATTTCATTTCTATATCTGTTAATGATTTGTGCTTGAGTAGTAATTGAGTTACTAAGTTACTTGTCCCCCCTCAAATAAATTGTTACTGTGGCTTTTAGTCTAAGTAAAACAGTAATAATTTCTTTGCAAACACAGAACAGAGCAGTTGTGGGATGGTCATAGATTCTGCAGTGTCCATTGGCAGGATACCATTCTTAAAATGATCATAGCACTGTAGGATAAGTATAATATTATGGGACATTTATGAGCCAATGCATGACATAGTTTGTGTGCAATGAAATGATCATAAGCATGTGCACGTTCATGCACCCTATGCCGAATTCATTTCAGGCTAAAATGTCACTTGCCCTTTAGCCTGAAATGATTTCTCTTTGTATTACGGTATTGTTGGATAGTTTGCTCTGTATGTGTGGCACATGAGAATTTGTGTTCCCTCATCGACTCTGCGGCACCCCATGATTCAGCCTTAAACCAAAAAGCATGATTTGAACCTGCTGATATAACAGAAGATTTAGGAACCATGTGTTCCTCCGGTTGAATCATGGATTCTAACCCCCAGCATTAATCTCCAGCACCACATGCAGCTGCTGTCCTCTTATCCTGGGCTTTTCATCCTCACTGCACATCTAAAAGTTGACATTAATGGCCAACTTGCAGGACCTGTCAGCTATCCACACGTAAAAAGCTTCACCAACCTCCTCTTGACATTTTGAAGATATGAGACTGTGGCATTAATGCACTTCAAAAACATGCCGAGCACCCGGGACCCTTGGAGATACGCTGCTCTTTCCCCAGGTGATTAATATAAGCAGAGGGCTCTGAGTTTGCATTATATTCTTGGATCCTGTTGACTCTACAAATCCAAGCATGTTTTGTTTTTGCTAACGATGTGAATGTGGGCTGAGGTGGCTCCAGCTATGGTGGATAAAGCCTGCGCTGTCAGCCTAGCATCACAGTCATGCTCGTTTACTGTCATGCTTGGTCATAGCCTTCTGCTGACAGCAGTCGCCGTGTCTGCTCTTTGGAGCAAGATCAAAATCCAGCCAAATAAAGGCATGTTTGTCCCACATTTTCACTTTGATTCCCGAATGAAATTCCCAGCTTTAGTCATCTACTCAATACATTCTGAAGTGGTTAGAGAGAGATACTCTCTCTAACCTCATGGCCCATTTCGCTGGGTCTGGCAGCCTTGTTAGGTGGCATGTTGCTCCGTGCATTAGGATTCTCGGCCTCTGATCAGATGCCGGCTGGTTCAAATCCCGTGTTCGGCAGAGTGATGTCACCACTGGGCCCTTGAACAAGGTCCTTAACTCTGGGGACACTGCCTGGCCCACCCTTCTCATCCTTATATGCTTTGGACAAAAGTAATGTGCACAGTTGTGAGATACTGTAGTATGTGTCCATATTACATGTAGGGCAAGTTGAGGCTCAAGTAAAATATAAAATTCACAAAATTGCATTCCCTGCTTCTCATTTAAAATCCCATAATGGTAAACCCTGATTCATATTTACATTTTCTTCTCACTGATCACCCTTTCACACTTATCTAACTTTCCTGCCTCTCCCCAATCACTGCTTAGCACTAATCCCTGCATTCAACTGACCACCTAACACAGAAATCAATCTTTCACTAATCACGCCATAACACTAGTCCCTGCATCCAGTTTACCACCTGACACAGAGATTAGTCTCTCACTAATCGTGCATTGACACTAATCCCTGCATTCAACTGACCACCTAACACAGAAATCAGCCTCTCACTAATCACCCCGTAACACAAATCCCTACATCCAATTCACCAACTACCACAGATACCAGTCTCTTACTAATCACCCCTTAACACTAATCCCTGCACCCAACTGACCACCTAACACAGAAACCAGCCTCTCACTGATCAATGTATAACACTAAACCATGTCTCCCACTGACAACTTCTTAACACAAAGCCAGCCTGTCACTGAGAGCCCTTTAACACTGAGGTTTATCTTCCATTGATACTGTAACATGAAGGTCTGACTCTCATTGATAAGCAGTTAACACTCAGTCTTTCAAGCAGCATCCAGCTGTTACCTGATGTAACATCTGCCTTCAGTCTCTCAGCATCTCATCATTCTGATTCCTTGGTTTTTTAAGAGGGCTACAAAGACAACAATAGCATGACTGAGAAATAACTCCTCATGCTTCTGACAGGATGGGGATGCTTGTCAGCGAGAGCACAGTAGAGGCGTGCCGTGTGGGAAAGGTCCTCCTTAACATTCCTCCCACAGGTCGCACCAAAGGTCACGGCTCTGAAGCACTTAGCTTTGCAGTGAAAACCCTGGGCATTTCGGCCTATTTTGCTTTGACCTCAAGAACACTCAAGGAGACAAATGTGCAAGAAACAGCATGCTGTGGCCTGTACACTTTAAAACTATTTGGAGAAATTTATGGTTAGTGCTTTGTAATACAGCTTAAATTTACCCTATAAATGTGAATTCTTTTGGCCGATACGGAGCGTGCTAAGGTAAAAGGTAAATATTGTCTACATGATATATTGTTTGTATTTTTCTTTACAATGCATGTAGCCTCAGGGCTGATTCCCCTCATAGCTTCAGAAGGGCAGCACTCTCACAGTCATCAGGGCTCAGTACCCTCACAGCTTCAGAAGGGCAGGGATATCACAGTTACGGGGCTGCAAGGTTGATTCCCCTCACAGCTTCAGTAGGGCAGTGCTCTCACAATCACTGGGCCTCAGGGTTGATTCCCATCACAGCTTCAGAAGGATAGTGCTCTCATAGTCACCGGGCCACAGGGCTGATTCCCCTGACAGCTTCAGAAGGATAGTGCTCTCACAATCACTGGGTCTCAAGGCTGATTCCCCTCACAGCTTCAGAAGGATAGTGCTTGCACAGTCACTGGGCCTCAGGGCTGATTCCCCTCGCAGCTTCAGAAGGGCAGCACTCTCACAGTCATCAGGTCTCAGGGCTGATTCCCCTCACAGCTTCAGAAGGATAGTGCTCTCACAGTCACTGGGCCTCAGGGCTGATTCCCCTCACAGCTTCAGAAGGATAGTGCTCTCACAGTCACTGGGCCTCAGGGCTGATTCCCCTCACAGCTTCAGAAGGATAGTGCTCTCACAGTCACTGGGCCTCAGGGCAGATTCCCCTCACAGCTTCAGAAGGATAGTGCTCTCACAGTCACAGTTCAGTGTTGGGTCTCATTAAGTAAATGACTGCACTGTTTACACTGTTTTTACACTGTTATTGACACTCTTTTTGTACTTTCTTTTTTCCAGGGGTCACAAAAGACTTTCCCTCTATGTATAAACTAACAGCCTGTCATGTCGTTTCACTAGTCTTTTCTTTCAGATATTCCATGAACATTACTACTAATATCTGATATATTTAGGAACCATGTTCTTAATATTTGCTTGAAGGTCAAGCAGGCTTATTGTGTTTGGCCCCTGAGTTTCTGTTTCCGGAGTCCTCACATGCAGGAATTCAAGCAGGTGGTTTGGATCTTTTGGAAGACCTTCCATGTGCTTCTGCATGATCCAAAGTATTTCTGGTACATTTCCGCTCAAGACTTTCATAAGCCATCGATGAAGACAACCAACAAGTGTGTTTTCTTTTGGAAGATGTATTAAGATGTTGGCAGGAGCTAAGGGGGCGTCTGGGTCAGTTTGTGTAACATGGAGACTTATTATAATAGTCACTGTTAAACCTCCTCCAGCAATGCTGTCCTGAGGCTAGACCTCATGGAATAAACATGCAGCCAACATTTGTACAGTACTATACTGTGAGATGGGCTTTATTTATTGAGACTTGTTCCTGGTCTGGCTGGATGTATGAAGGGGAGCTCTTCTTTCAATGCCCCTTTGTAATTCCTTTTCTCTCTGCCAGCTTGGCTAATGAGGCTGATTTTAATCGCTTCTCGGGCCTAGGTGCTCCACTGGGGGAATGGCGGCCGCAGCAGCAGATGCACGGCCATACGGAGCTGGCTGGGCACGTGCCGCGGGCGTACGTCAGCGCCACGCCTCGGCGCACACCGTGGGGCTCGGAGAGCCTGGGGCACTGACGCATCCCCCACCGGGCCGCGTGCTGACGCCCCGAAGTCTCCACACTGCCCCCTAGATCAGTGACATCAAGCTGACGGCACCTATGGCTGAATGCTGCTGCTCTGGTGCTGTGACTCGACCTGTCCTGGATGGAGTTACGTAAGTGAGACGTAGAGAAACGCTGCCAGATGCTATCGCATATTAATGACTGGCCTACAGCACATTGTCAAGCTGGCCGCCAAGGGCGCACAGGGTGTGGTATTAAGGTGGTAACTGCACTCTGATCTTACTACACCGATGTGCCTGGCCTTTTGACTTTGTAACCGTGCTGATCATCAGTTAATACCCCACCCTATGACCTGACAGAACATGCCCACTTACTGTTTATGGAAAAGTGTTGAGCTTAGCTCCAAGCTGAGTAATCACTCATATTTACATACAGATCTGAGCCAGTTAAAGCTAAGACAGAAGAGGATCCCCCGTAGATTACCTCAGTAACCTTTGTTGAGAAGAATGGGATTTGAAATCATCACAGGTCACCTGCGTCGTGCTGTACCGTTACCCAATCACATCTGATCTCCGTGGATCCTTTGGAGCAGATTTGCATTTGGGCAAAGGAAGGACCGGATGGTCTGCTGGGCGCCGTCTGAGAGGAGCTGCCTGCATCCCGTCTCCCGCTGACATGCTGAGTCACATGCTTTTTGTCCATCTCGCAAAAAAACGCATAATAATGAGTTCCTGGCTGGAACAGCACTCCTTTCAAAAAGACTCCCCTCGCCCCCAGTGCTGAGGAAGCCCCATTCTGGCCACGGCGCGTCACTGTGGTACTTAATTAGGCTGAGAGACTCTCTGCTCACAATCGGGCGCCTTGGCCACCTTCCCTGGGGCATGGCAGCGCTGCACGGCCGGTCCTTTCGGTGGCCTGAATGCGTATGTCAGCGGGTGGCGGCCCGACTAGCCAATCCAGGGCCTATCAGTACAGCAAGGGGCCAGCATATAAATGTAAGCATGGGACAGTCCCGGGTGCCTCTGTGTCAGTGATGGACAGGGCCGGAAAGCCCTCCCGCTGGCTCCTGCCTAATTGCAGTCGGCTCTGACGGGCCCCCGACCGATGGCCATGTTATGCTCCGTCACACTTTGGCCCTAATCCTCTAAGACTGGTCTTTTGCTGCACGCGCGACATTATGAGCGGGGGGGAGTATTGCCCCGAATTGAAGCGGGTAATAGCAGCAACTTTTGTTTAAATCTGCTAGTTGAAGACGGTAAAGCAGAATGACATGACAGCTCTGTTGAAATTAGGCCTTTACTGTATGTCTGATACGAAACAGGAGGATGCAGTGAAGCCAGCCGCTTCTCCAAAGCGTGACAAAGCTCCACACCTGATTGGCTAATTCCATAGTTTAAGCTTCTGCCAGCTATGTGTTCTGGTATTTTATTGTTTGGATGCTATTACGCTGTGTAAAAAAGCTTGCACCATGTGAAACAAAGTTAATCTTCAGAGAGTATCAAGATTTATATGATTTCCTTTTGTTTAAGACACATTCTGCTGGGCTGCTCTATCATAGGAAGCATGACAGTTATTAACGGCACGTTTGCACTCAGAGAACTGGGCCTCTCCTGCTCAGAACTGCAGGCTCATTTCTCAAATGTGATCTTGAGGTCTAAGGCAACCTTGGAGAGAAACTTAGCAGTGTTGTGTTTCTGAAGGAAGTGGAATCCTGCCGAATGCTAAGAGGAGTTTTGTTTTTACTGGTTTTCGGTCCTGCTCACACGCACATCTGACACTGTTTGAACGCCCGTGCTGCTGTGGTTCCTCTTTATTAATAAAATGCAGTGTTCCAGAAAATTTCAATCATGTGACAAATTGACCGACCCCTGTTGCAGGTGGCATGCTGGGAAATATCACTGAGTGCATGAACAAGCCCAGCAGGTGCTTTGGCTGGCAACCGTGAGTGTGTGTGTGTGTCTTAGTGTGGGTAAGCAGGGGCCAAATGTCCCCACAATGTGATATAAACCTGTTATTCTTACCTCATGGGGACCATTCTTCCATTCCCACAAGGGGAAACTCATTTTTATAAAAGTCTGCGACTGCAAGCTACAAATTGAAAATGCTGAAAGTGTTGTATTTTGTTTGGATACTTATGATAAAGGTTAGGTTAAGGTAAGATTAAGATTGTCATTGCTGGGATTTGGGTTTTTCCCCACAAAGACAGAAATACAAATGTGTGTATGTGTGTGTGTGTCTGCATGTGCTTTTTCAGTCTGGATTAGTGCCATGTGGGCGTCCTTGGTAATTGAACGTACATTACAAACAATCATGTGCCATTTTCCAGCGGGCCAATTTGTCTCCTTGCTTCCATTATGTGCGTCCCCGGTCAGCGGGGCAGGCGCACAGTGATGCATCCAGCCTGCTGTTCATGGCTTTTCACTCGCCTGTTCCCCTGCTGCTCAGTGTCACACTCAGCACCCCCCCCCTTCCCCTCCCCACCCATACATGATTTTTTTGTCTAGGGGGACTGAGATAAGGTGCCTAGTGAAATACAAATAAGCATGTTTCCTATGAATTCTGGGAAAACAGGCATGGGGACAGGGCAGAGGGGATGCATAAAATGATTCCACTTTTTGCTGCAAAGGGAAATAAGCTGACACATCCCCTGAAAAACAGGATGTCAGCTTCAACATCTTGGTGTAGCTACAGCTGCCCATCTTATCTACGGGGTCTTTCCTTGTAAACATACGGGCACAGGGAAACCTTCACAAGTGTCAGGAGGACTCGCAGATAACACCACGCCGTAACGTGTCTGGTTTCCCTGGATGATCTGGCAGAATCAAACGTGTTATTTCTATTGGCACGGCGAGCTGCACTTTGGCAGCGGTTCTAAGCTAGTTTAGAACGCTGCTGCTGTTCATCAGGTGGGAAGGGGGCCTTTGGTGGTGGTGGGGGCCAGAGCTACATTAGCTATTATGGATGTTACACTAGTGGGGCTTTCAGCTCTGTTATGAAGCAGTGATGGAGGTCTGTGAGGAGAGAAAGACTGCTGTGAAGTCTGTATGTCTAACCCCCGAGATGTAAGCTAATCACCTTGTAGTAAGCTTGGGCTCATTAAAGTGGGATTCATCAAGAACACCAAGGTCAGGTTCAACTTTCCGGTGAGTAATTACATGGACTTTCCCCTTCTTGTGGCGAAACAGGTGTTAGTCACCTGGAAAGGTGATCCGGTGGCCCTTTCAGCTCAGGGGGCTAAAGGCACAGAGGGAATGGAGGTGAGAGCACTTGGTGTTGCCAAGGGAACAAGGAATGATACATCACAGCAAAAGGTGGTGTAACTGAAGTTCTGTGATCAGCCACAAGAATGGGCTCACTTGGTATGGTGATTAAGGGGAGACAAATTAATGTGGTGGTAGTGTGGGGTGTGGGGGTGATGATGAAGGTCTTGGTGGCAGTCTGGAATGTGGGGGTGATGATGAAGGTCTTGGTGGTAGTGTGGAATGTGGGGGTGATGATGAAGGTCTTGGTGGTAGTGTGGGGGTGATGATGAAGGTCTTGGTGGTAGTGTGGGGGTGATGATGAAGGTCTTGGTGGTAGTGTGGGGGTGAGCCACTATATGAGCCAGTATAAAAGGTCGCTATTAAATTGTGAATCCCCAAGGTCATGCACTGTCATTCACTAAAGCAATAGTAGCCAGTCAATAGTGTGATTGAAAGTGCATTCATACTTAACGATACTCTTGATCTTCGTTAAGCCCTAAGCCAATAACAGTCCTTCATTGCATGTCCCTAACCCTTAAAAACACTCAGAACCAATAAAATTAGTGTGCGGCCTGGTCTTATCCCCTCAAATAATCCAGTAATGAATAATGGATGTTTGAAGTCAAAACAATACTGTATCGCAATTGGAGAGTGTCAAATTCAGTCTTGTTTTCAAGGGAAATAATTTAATAGTTTTTGATTTAAGGCTAAAAAAGCAGTAATGATGGCCAGATGAAAAATGGTACACCCCAGTGCATGAGACACAGACACCGTCATATAACATGTTGCAGTGGTAGCTGACTAATCTATGCGATTATTACTGTTTGAAGTCGGTCATACTGACTTAGATAAACAAGCCGAGCTAATAGCTTTATGGTTTAAACAGCCTGGGAACTTGACCCCCAGTGTTGTCGTTAGATATGTCACTTCCTGTCATGGCGCCCATGATTTAGTCTTCAATCAAGGCTGAAAAGTGGAGTACTTATGGCTGAAGGACAGACGGCGATGTTGCCAAAGCACAGGAAGTTATCCCATGTTGTAGCAGGATTAGATGTTAATGTATTATGCCAGCGAAGGTCAAATAACAGAAAGTCTCTTGTATCTTCTAAAAAAAAAGCGTTATATTTTCGGTTGCTGCCTTCTTACATACTTTAGTGTTGCTCTTGTCATACGATGGCTGTTCAAAGTAAAAGCTCTGGGCCCAATATTAAATATTTAACCCCCTTTGAGCTTTTCAAGTATCTAAAAATAGGTAGTGATGCACACTTTAGATTTAGCTACTAACGTCACTCTACGTCAAGAGCCACTCCTATTTGAATAAAGTTCCACGAGGAACGGACTTCTGAGGCTTGTTAAATTTTGTCTGCTTAAGGAAGGTGGTACAGTTAGTCTCCTCTACCACTATATTATAAGGTAAGACCGGTCCAGATGTTTAAAGAACTCCAGTTCCCAGGTGTTATGGGCCTAGAGATTCAAAAGATGCTTGAGAAAAAGAGATTTGTTTGCATGTAATAACACTGCAAGGAAGCTGTGCCCTCTGCACTGGCTGGCTGCAGGCCATGTGGTGAGTGTTAAGAAGCAGAGCGCGAGAGATGCCAGAGAAAACAAAGCAGTTTGGCGTGGACTGGATGAAAAGCACCATGTGACTGATTGTTGCTCCTTCCTTAAGGGCACTGCTGTGCCTCAGTACAGGGGGATTAAGGGCACTGCTGTGCCTCAGTACGGGGGGATTAAGGGCACTGCTGTACCTCAGTACGGGGGGATTAAGGGCACTGCTGTACCTCAGTACGGGGGGATTAAGGGCACTGCTGTGCCTCAGTACGGGGG
>JAODKL010000021.1:9015738-9047513 GCA_026780765.1 Petrocephalus schoutedeni | reverse complement strand
CACCTCCCCCCCCCACCTGGCCTCACGCCCCCCCACCCCCGCCTCATGGAGCAGCCTATGATGTAATGCTCCCAGGCTCGGAGAGACAGCCCCCTCCACTGCTCGGCCCTCCTCATTCGCCGGCTGGCAGCTGGCGTGTGCGTGCATCTCGCTGGACAGGAGACTGCGACTCTTTCGGGGATCCCTGCGGTGCTGGTGCTGGTTTGGCCGCAGGCGTGGGGGAGTCGCAGAGCGGGCTGAGCCGGTAAGTCTCCCCGAGCCGCGCACAATGAGGCTGCATTGTTTCTGGGGGAAGCCAGGCTGGCTCTCCAGTAGGGTAATGAATGAATTAGGCTTCCACTCCAACCTGCCACTTGGACACCATGGCAATAGATCACATCCTGCTCCCCGCGGTCGCCGTGGCAGCCCCTACTCAGGATTTGGTAACCATGGTGAGGTAAGATGAGCCGGGATCCACCTGGGCGGCTCTAATCCTCCTCAAGAAGGTGATCCCGCATCTTTCAAGCTCAAAGTTTGCATTGCCGGGAATATGGACAGCACTCAGCTCCTCCGTGTGCCTTTCTGACTGCATTTAAAAGTGGACCTTTTCGCGGACAGGAGAAATGCTCTGAATTCTCAGCAAAGCCGGCATTAGAAAGTTGTGCTCTCTTGCGGTGGCTGAGACCTGCGTGGGCTTTCTGTGAAGGAGAGGCTCGTTAAGGCGAATGATCGCACGATGAGCTTGTGTATGCATCTGTGTGTGTGCCTGAATGTGCGTGCATGCGCATGTTTGCCTATAACTGCAGGCTTCTCCTCTGTCAGGCTCACCTTTGTCACAGCTTGGTCATTATCAGCTGGACTGGAATCGGTCTCAGTGTCTCCCTTTATATTGATGTATATTGACAGTGATGCATGAATGTAGCGTGCTGTGGGAATATTTGAGCCTGATATTTACCCTGTGTGCACTTCCTGCCTGCACTCGAGGATTATTTCTCAGATGACTCGCTAGACAAACTTATACATTTATTAGAATCTTTTTAATAATGTGAAATTGTGTCAAATATGTTTCTCGGGCCCCCTTTGGCCAATTTTCTATTATCATTGGTTGTGCCAGCAACAAGCTGCTTCATTTAGTGGGAATTATTATTAGTATGCATAGATGGTATCGCAATATGTAAGGGAATTAATGCCAAGGACACGAGTCTGTTGCCAAGACAACCGGTGAGAAAGCTTGCCCATTGTGGCACGGCTGCGTCTGTTTTGTGTACGTGTGCGCGTTTTGGATGCGGTCCCCATGTCCCATGCAGGCAGAGTGTCTGGCCACCGTCTAGCTGAATGGGGGGGGGGACGCTGCATTGTTTCTTTCCAGATACTCACAGGCTGGAGAGCTGTAGTCAGCCGTGATTGGTCAGTTCGTGTCATGTGGGTCAGTAGGGTTACAGTGAGGCCACTGCATCGCAGGAGCTGTTAGTTCAGTGATTGTTTATGCCATTGATTTCCTCTCTGCCAGAATTCCAGCAATTAATAGCGGACTTTTGGTTCTGCGTCATTTGTTCAGCGGGTCTCTATAAACACAGACCCCGGGAGCACTCTAAAAACCCACATTCTAATGGGAATCTGTGCTGAATTGCATTATAACACTCAGCTCATTTACAACTCTGTCCATCTCCGCCATGAGCCTGTGCTCAGCTCCAGGAGAATCCTGTGCTGAAATATTCTGCAGAGATTTTTACATAACTGCGGCAGACTGCTAGGCTATCTGCTAGCCAAGTGACACAGGGATGGGATGGAAGATATGGGAGGGGATATGGGCTTAACGAAATCCTGAGCTGGAATGAAAATAAAATACAGCTGTTTCTGAGTCAGGATAAGGGAAACACACACGGGCTCTGGGGGAGGCTACCGGAAAGTAGGAGCTGAGCGCGGCCATTGTGCGCGGCTCGGCCAGTGCGCGCGGCTCGGCCAGTGTGTGCGGCTCGGCCAGTGTGCGCGGCTCGGCCAACTCATTTAGAGTACTGTGCTGAATTTCATTTTCAGCACTGCGCTCCAATCCATCAAGACCATAATACGTTTGATTATAGGACTGTATTGAGCTGCAAAAAAATGCTGAATTTAATTACGCACTGTACTGAGCTCTGTTAGGATGCAGTGCTGAACGCTATAGTGGTCCAGTGGCTGGTTAGGGGTTCTTCAACTGACTGGCGCCTTCTCTCCTGCAGACACCCCTGGTATCTCACACCCTCAGCCCTCCTCCTCCTGCTGGGGGGCCTTCACCTTTACATGCTCACCATGTCTCTGTACAACCACCAGTTTCTGCTCAAATGTAGTTGCCACGCCCTCCTCCTAGGGGGCAGTCAATACCACGGGTGCAGTCCGGGTCCCTGCTGATCGCACTTCCACATAACGACGCAGCGACTTGGATCTGTCACTGCACTGGCATGGTACTAATCTCCACCAGAACCCAGCCCTTAGCTCAGCTGGAGCGGTGTTAAAATGCTAATGCGGTAATACTGTGCTACATTTGCCCAACATACCCTTGCTGCTGCCATTAAAAAGTGCCGGTGGTGCACTTTTGGGCAGAGTGGCAGCTGGCTGGGCCCAGTTAGTCCAACTACTTTACAGTGAATAGTGAGCGATGAAAAAATATTACATTTATACTCATGAGTCCAATGTCTAAAGCATGTGGGTCACAGTAGCAGTTAGAAAAAATACACATGGACATAAAGACAGAGAGATAGACAAAGACGGATGGACCCAGAGAAACACAGAGACAGGCATACAGACAGACAGAGACACAGACATGTACTGTAGACAGGCACAGACACAGACACTGACAGACAAAAAGATGGTCAGAGAAAGACACACTGACATAAATCCTTGCACACAGGCACAGAGACAGACAGCCAGACACGGACAAGCACAGAGACAAACAGACATATAGACAGACAGACGCACACAGACAGGCAGAGACAGACAGACATATGCACACAGACAGACACAGAGACAGACAGACATATGCACACAGACAGGCAGAGACAGACAGACATATGCACACAGACAGGCAGAGACAGACAGACATATGCACACAGACAGACACAGAGACAGACAGACATATGCACACAGACAGGCACAGAGACAGACAGAGACAGACTCACTGACAGACAGACACAAAGAGCACAAACTCTAGGCAGTATATTAACGAAGAACTCAACATGTTTTACTGGAAGCGACCCCAACACTGCTCGAGAAATGTCCAAAAATGGCTGCCAACCAAACCAAAATACCAGCCTTTTGGCATTTTTGTTTTTGCAGTCACAATTTTTGTTACAAAATTGAGGTTGCCCTTGTGGGGTTACCGAAAAAACGTCCCTACAAGGTAAAAAGTAACAGGTTTTTATCACATTGTGGGGACATTCTGTCCCCACATTGTAATAATTACAAATTCCCACTCACTCTCACGCACACACTCTCTCTCACACACACACACACACCACACAGGTGCCTCTGCGTCTAAAATCAGGACAGTAGCACACACACTATCTGCTGAAGATGCATAAATCTGACACTCTGTACCACCGTTACATCTTAGCGTAGCGAGTGACAAACATAAACCCGATTTTATTCGATATTACTCGCATTGTACAAGTGAATAGTACATTTTTGTCTACTGTCATGTAAATTCTATTATATCCTTCTTTTCTCTCTTTGTGTATATGAACTATTGTAAATAAGAACTAAAGTAACCAGATTGCAGTTGGGTGCTTTTCTGTAAATTGCTTTTGCATTGCTTTGTTTTTAAAAATGAACGCATTGATACATTATACACTCCTTCCAGTGCTCTTGGGTTCAAAAGTATTAATAAAACAACCATTCACAGCAGGAAAGCATTGCAGAATGGCAGTACTGGCTTCATTACTCATTTGTTACTTAGATGGAATTGTATTACATAAAGTAACTACAAATAAACAGCATTGTTCATTTTAAATTGTATCGATTCAAACAAATTAAGAAAACATGTAAATTGGCTTGACTTTTAATCACATTGCCTGTAATCCAGTACACATGTAGTCATGCTCACTGAACACCAGAATCACTATGTAACTAAAGAAATCGATCGTACAAATGAATTTGGAAGCGTAATTCCAATTTCCCGCCGTCTCGCCTTTCATTCGCCACAGATTCACGCCACGTATTGCATTTCGGTCGTTAGTGTTAGCGGACAGCCAGCCAACCGCGGCGGGCTCAGAGAGGAGCCAGTTCTGGGAGAGCTCTGTCTTAAAACCTTGGGTTGTGCAACTTATTTTGACATTGCATATTAAATTCCTTGTGCGTTTTATGACAAATTAGTCAAGACTAGGGGTGGATAGTTCAGGGCCAGAAAGTAAAAATCCAATACCAACTAGTTAAGTACTCAATGACTGTGACTCCTCATGCTCAACTGGTTGGTTGAAACAAAATCTTGGTCTGGATATTTATTTTCTAAACCTAAATTATCCATCTCTGTGTGTAATTAGTATTGTAAGAGAGGATCGGGTAACAGCTATAGTTATTTGTTCATAAACCTAATGAGAGTTTTTCCTTTCAAGATAAAAGAGAGCTAAGTCCGGGACCACAAAGGCAATCTGCCTGCCCTTTTTCAATCGGGAAATTGGTCGTGTCAAGCAGCCATGAAATTTGGCCCTTACTGGCCCCGGCCCAGTCATTTAAAAAGCTGCAGTCGCCACTGGGGGTTTTGTTGTTTGCGTGCGTAGCGCTTAAGCCGAACCGGCCCGTCTCAGGATTGATCCCATGTGCCTGTGTGGTTAATGGCTTCAGGCATTCCTGGTAGATACGGGTTTGTCCAATCTTGCTCAATTCGGATGGAATTACGTGCAGGATTACGGCAATTGCTGGAAAAGCCATTCCTGAGGAGACGCGGTGTTTGTCCAGGTCGTAAAACCCTAACATAACAACAGCTTGCTAAGTGTAATGCAGTTAAGCGCCATCCCCCTGGTTATTTGAAGCTCTTAAAGTATCCTACAGCCGTTTTATCTTTGGGTTTTTCTTTTTTTTGAAAAACACACAGTCCTTAAGATGGCGGCAGATTTGTTGTGACTCGTCCGCCGGCGCGGGGCCCTTCCTCCTTACGACGTGCAGCCGCGCTGATCAGCATACAGGGCAACGGAGCCACAGCTTTAAAGCAGAAATTAAACGCCACTGGAATAAGAATAACGACAAATTCGGGTTTTTTTTAGTACTCATGCAAAGTTACTTTAGTCACTCCACTCTCCATACGTGCATTTTCCCTCTTCTTTAGGAAGGTAAATCTGTGTTTATTAGACTTAAAGGATGCAACAGTCAATTAACTGCAACCAGTTAATTGGCCTATTTTAAGTCCCTAGAGACCTGACTCCTGTGATGTACATCTGCGTTTCCCAACAGCTGCTACTTGCTGCTGCCCTCACGACCTCCGACCTTTCACCCCATCAACCCCTCCCCACACACACTTGTCCCTTTGCTGGCCTGGCGCTTGAGGAACACTAAGTGAAATTAGTAAATAGCTCCATGGGAACACCGTCTCCCTTGACCACGCTAAGCACAACACGCTTAACATGAATTACCTGTGTCAGTATCTCAATGGTCTTAAATGGCTGATTTCAACATCTGTTCATTCAAATCTGTGGCAACACCTAGCTTAAAACCTCCACCCACAGCACCTGATTCCTTTATTAGCGATATATCCCGTTGTATTTATTACCAGCATCTGTGACTGGGGGGATTTAAGCTGACATGGGTATTGTTTGCCTCCTTGCGTGCCATACAGGAGAAGAGAGTGCCAGCTCCGTCGCATGCCGTCGGGGAGCGGGGCGGGACCTCGCCGTCGCCCCTGATATAGTCGTCACATGTCAAGCGGGGCGCAGCAAAGTGATTTACTCTCCCCCTGGCGTGACGCGTGAATGCTAAGCTCTTGCCGTGCTGAGGCCAGCGAGCCATCTGTCTGCGCGACGTCACGGCAGAAGCTACGCAGAGCTTGCAAGCATGCAAAGTGCGTTTTTTAGTGCTCGCCTGTATATGGGCAGGCTACCCCCCCCCCCCCCCCCCCCCCGCCCCGGTAATCCCGGGTCCTCATGGGCCAGGCTGACTGCTCATGAATCAGAGGGGCCTCGTCCAGAGAGGCTCGTGATGAATACCAGGGGAGCAGATTCAGCCAGAGGGTCACGTGACAGGCTAGAACATATCTCAGGGTATCTGCCAGATATTTAAAATCACCACGGGGTTTTGGCTATTCTGAATATGCCTCAAGCTGGAAGGAAAGACTGCATGAATAGCTGACCTTTTGGCCGGTGTATGGACAAGTGGGTGACTGCGAGAGGGATACTTCTGCAAGACTGTCAGAGGAGCAGAGGATTTTGCAGGGCGAGTTATATAGAAGGTCAAGTGAGGTGTTACTGGTCTGTCCACAGCATGCTGCAGAGCTCCAGCATTTCTGGGGTGGGGGGCAGCCCCTGGAAAGAAGCCCCAAATACAACATCGCCATGGGAACACGTGAGCCCTTGGGAATCCAAACAGACAGGAAGAAGGCAGAGAAATGCCTGTCTGCCGGGTTTGCTCTGTGCTAAACATGTCTTCTTTTGGTATCATTTTAAAAGGCTGTTACTCTTTCTGGCGTTTTTTTTCTTCTTGCTTTTGAAGTTTGCCTATAGAGAAAGTATGACTTTACTGCACAAAAACAGCACAAGCACAGAGAAGCACATCAAACTGTGCGTTCTTGTTCCTTCTATGACGCGCCGTGTCTGTCTGCTGTTGAAAAACAACACGTCTCCCTGTGTACGGGCTCGGCCCCACCGAAAATGCCGCCGGGCGCGTCAGGAGGCATTACGCCAACAGCTGGGCTGTGCACAGTGAATAGGAGTGCGGTCTGACAGCAGAGGACTGTCCTCATCAGGCCAATCGGATATTCTGCCTCCCAAACCTCATGTCCTTTGGCTAAATGCTAGTTAGTGCCTGTCATCCACCTTGCTATTGATGACACCAATAAACACACACCTAGAAAAGGGGCAGGGACTTCAAACTGACACTGATTGCAGCTGAAAGGCTATAGGTTTTAGGCATAACAGTCTTCACTTATCATAGTTGATGGAAATAGATGGAAATCCTCAAAATGATGCCAAGAACAATTAATGTATCCTGACGCTAAGAAAAAACGCATGTCTACAGTGAGCAAAGGATCGTTGCTGCTTCAGGTTAGTCTTTGAACTAAGCTGATGTCTGTTTTGTTGCCAGCTGACAGTGTCCTTGAAGACAGACAGGAGTTCTCTCCAACAGCGGGATGCTGCAGATCGCAGCTGTACTAACAGCCCAGATAGCCATCAAAAAATACTGGAGCACCTGTAGATAAAAGCCGGTTCTTATTTATTTCGTCAAAAATCATTGCAGAATTTATGTGGGTGCACATGGTCAGGAGACTCATTCCTTTATTGTTACTGGGGCAGGAACTCTCTTCGGATTTAGATTTTGCAAACCTCTTGCACCTCTGCCCCTCACCCCGATGTCTGGTGTGAAGAAATCTGGGTGATGGAACGAAGCTTCAGTTCTCACCTGTAGGGGGCGCAAAACTCATCACCTTGGCTGGCTGAACCAGCAGTTTAACCATTCATATGGATATGCAGTGATGCATGGGCTTTTAAAGCTTGCAGTTTAACACAGTGAGACAGGTTGGAATTTGACAGCATGCGCGAATTGTGGGTGGAGGTGCGTTCTTTGTTATCATAAGCTTGCAGGTTCACTTCCAAAGATATTAGTGCCTTTAAGCATGTGTTAAATAGATCTGAAATGTACGACTTTAATTCACAGAGCTTGCTGCTGGGTTTTCACATATTCAGACTGGCTGTTCGACTTTGGGCAGCTGAGGCCTGAGTGTCCATGAGCCTGATGCTCAGCTGTGTCTTTATGATTGTGGGGCTTGCATTTCCTCTCTGTGTTTGTGCAGCTTCACCCTGGGTATCCCAGTTAGGAATTCCCTAAAGTATGTGTGAGTGTCAGCTCTGTGACACACTGACATCCGCTGTACTCTGTGCTGCTTGGGGTAGGTTACATTCTGGTGGTGAGTGATATACTGTGGGTTGTATCTTTGTTTTACTTTATTTTTTTATTTGAAATCTTGATCATTTAAATGATGCATTTGAAAAATCTTAATTTACTTTAATGGTATGAGTTGTTGGCACTGGGTCCCAAACCCATATCACTCCCCCCCCCCCCCCACCCCCCCGATTTAGTGCTTGACTTTCAAACGTCCTTGGGAAGCGAATCCTCGGTTTACTTTAGAGGCTAAAAACGAGAGAAGGAGCAGGGATCTTACGTCGAGGCGGCCCTACTGCACGCGACGAATTTCGCCGGGGCCTGTCGGTTTCCAGACGACAGACGGCCACTCCGAGCGGGGCCCGCTTCAGGCCGTCTGCGGCGGAGTCACACCACATCAGTTGCTGACTGGCACCGGGCCAAGATTACAAAAAAAAAAACACTCCCTCTGTGCAATGGGACGACGTGCCACAGCGCCATGGACGGGGCTGTCAGACTGTCCTTTCGACATCGACGTGCAGAAAGCCCCATAACTGATTTCCTTGTTGACTAAAATACCAGCAAGTCCTGGCAAGGCTACTGGGACGGGATTCTGTTAGAAATAGCACGGGTGCCTGTGCAGCAGTGCACCTTAAAGTACGCCTGCCAGTCCCTAAGGGCTTTCAGAATCAAACTTTGGGTTTTAGGTGCCGTAGCATCCTGCAGAATATCTCGAGAAGACGTCACTCCCGCCGATTGCCCGGAACGGCGGCGGCCTGCTCGCGGCAGCACGCCAGCGCGGCGGCCCTATGTCATCTGCGATTTCTTAAGCAGGCTGGGGAGGGCGTGGCCCCCGGGACAGTGTAAACACTCGCCAGCCGTGCTGCTCTGCCAAGCCACTCGCCGGTCGCCGATTACCCGTGACGTCCCCATTGTTCTTGCTTTCTTCGGGCCGCAACACATCAGACGGAGGTGGATTACACAAGATTAGAAACTCTGCGTTCTACTGGCTGGGCAGTGACACACCGTCTGCCGTAACAGCCAGAGTTCGGCACTGGATATAATTCCAGTGCAACACACCCCCGGAATATTAAACTGCACCCATGAACCTGTCACTGCCAGTATAAGGTGACGCATTTCAAAGTCACAAGGTGGACAAGTCCAAGTCCCCGCCTTTTCCTGTCCCAGGTACCCGTTTCTGCGGTGCCAAGTGGCCCCTGCAATGGGCATTGGACTCGAGCCACAATCCTGTAGCACAATCCTGTGCTACATTCGGGTCGACCCGTTTCCAGAGACCATTTCAAGTTGTTTACAGGGAGCGCGCCTGTAAATTTCTTTGGCAGATGGATGTTTTATACTCCAGAGTAGTCATGCTGTACAGTGATGGGCAAATGCTGCCTGGATTCCTGTTTTAATTGCTCCTAAAATGTGGTCTGATCATCTTTTCCAAACTATGATGTTTAAAGTGTGTTCAGAGGGACTGAAAAGCCACATTGGTTTGTGTGTGATTTGTTTAATCAGGCTGTGTTAATCTGTTATTATTATTATTATAGGGTCAGGCCACAGCTTCGTAGCAGCCCATGCAGGAATTCCGGCTATTGCAAACTTCTTCTCAGCGGGTGTTTTGGAAGCAGCACTTATTCAGCACTTTGCGTGTCAACTTGAGGAGTATTTCATTCAGTACGTAAAGCCCGCCCCCAGAATGAGGACCAGATGCCCAGTATTGTTTGCACCTGAGAATCATATGCTTTCCTCCCAGGCTGTAAGTTTCAGCACTTGTAACAGGCATGCACTGTAGTGTGCACTGTAGTACGCAGTGTAGTATGCACTGTAGTGCAGTTCATCTCAGTTTTGAGGTGGGGTGGGGGTCGAGCTGCTACTTGCAGAGGTGGGGAGGGATTTGCTCCTCTGTTGTTTGGCTCCGTCGCTGAAGAGGGAGGTGCCAAGGAGCGCAGGGAGAAACAGTGAGGCAGAGCGAGCAGGCTCACTCCGGCACAGGCTCACTCCAGCACAGGCTCACTCTGGCACAGGCGCCCCGGCAATTTTTCTGCTTAGCACTGCGTGGAGCTCAGGAGGGACTTGCCCCGGACGCCGCTCATTCCGCGGATCTACGGCCAGGATTCTGACGGAGTCACTGGGAGCCAGCACTCCGCCCGGCAGGAGTAAGTACTCTCTAGGACTGTCCGCGCAGCCCGGAGCTGCCACGGGCTCTGCCTGCCGTGGTGCCTTCAGGACCTTCAGCACTGCGTGCTTCCATGGGAGTGCTGTCACTCCGCGGTAACTGCCTGATTTATTCTCTGTTTGCTGTCACTGGCTTCTCATTAGAGTTCTGCGGGAGTTCATGGCGACAGGGGGCGAGTCTGTCTCCACAAGCTTATCAGGCACTGATAGCCTGAGGGGGCGAGGGGGGGGGGGTACTGTTTGCTTTTGTTTATGGCGTAACAGACAGCTCAGTGTCAGCCCGCGGAGAGGTTAGCGTGCGGTTTCGCTCGTTTACGTGACTCCCCTGCTGAACGCGAGGGGAGGGGGGCCTGGATGTGACAGGCTGCCCCCAAACGCACCTTCAGCCCGTAAACGTGCGAAAGATGGATTGTGAATTTAAAGTGTGTGGGGGAAACGCAGGTTTTGTGGCCACGGTTGAGCCGGGAGGACGTGCCAGAGGTGTTGCAGCACCCAGCTCGCGCGCTTAGCTTCTGTCTGCGTCAGAGTGGCTAACGAGCTGTCAGTGAAAACACCGCGCGCGTTCGGGAAACTGGATGGCGGCAAAGTCGAGTAAAGACAAATAAAGAAGGATTTGGCTCCTTGGGAAAATGTACTCCATTGGCCATCGGTCTGACATCCGAAATGGGGGAAGATTGCAGCTTTGCCGGAGGAGTTATTACCTGCGTGCACGCCGCATGAGTGACACGTGTGCGGGTGGGCGTCGGCAGCTCTGTGTGTAGGACGCAGAAGCGGCCAATCCGCGCTGATCGGCCAGCCACAGTGTTTTCTTTTAGTCTGTCCGCAAAGACAACGGGCCGCTTGTGGTCCGGGAGGCTGCACAATGCCCTGCCTGTTGACACGCTCGGAAGATTCCAGGCTGCGGCCGCACGCGCCGTGTTTGTTAAACCCGCGTCCCACAGCGGGGCTGCCGGATAACGGGCCGGCTGCAGCGCCGGACATCTCCTTCGCGCTGGTCAAACGCACTCGCTTCCTAGTTCCCCATTTGTGGCATGCTCTTTAGAAATTCTGCTTAGCTGAAAACAAGAAGCCCAAAATAAGGTACTGTACTATGTGCGATTTCACTGGAGGCGAGAGCCGTGTGAAATAGGAGCAATCTGCGGGTGATTAGTCATTCGGCCTCGAAAGGAGGACAGAAACGCTTTCTAGTACTATCTCGGAAACCACATGTTTTTTTCTAATCAGATCCCAGCGATATTATCCTCAATTTATGCCTCCCATCTGCAGGCCAATACAGCCACCTGATTTACTGCAATAGAGTGACGAGGTGATTGTGAAACAGTGCGATGCAGGAATGTAAACACGCTCTGCTCGGGAGCAGCACTGGAGACTAAGGCTGCTTCTCGCTAGATCAGTTTTTTTCCCCCCCAGACGGTCCACGTTTTCGCACTCTCCCAGCTCCCCACCAGAAAGGAAAAATGTGGGCTGCTTGGTAGGAAGCTGGGAAGGAGCAAAAACATGGACCGGCTGGGAGTCCCCGAGGACCGGGTTGGGAAACACTAATCTACATGAAGGAGTTCCTGCGATGGGAAAAGAGGGACGTTCTGGTCTGTAACCTGGGGGCCAAACGCAGGCCCCCATGGGCTCCGCTCACAGTTGGGAACAACACTAGCACATGACATCTCCTCCATATTCCCAAGACGGCCGAGTGCCACGGTGTGGGAAAGTGGCCTCTGTCCTGGCTGCTGGCCACATTCCCGCCGTTCCGGGCACTTCCGAGGACGCTTGGGTCAGACTCTCAACTCAGCAGCCAGCCACGGACGGCAGTGGAGCCTCAGGCCAAGCGAGTCTCAGAAATCCATTTTAAGTGGGGGGGGGGTGCATGTGAGTCAGTTTTGGACTCAATTGTTTGGATGCTGGGGAAGAGCAGATGCCTGTGTCACAAATAGAGGTCAACAAAACACACACACACGCTGACCAGCATGCATGTACAGTATTCTGCATATTTCTCAGGGAGCCTGCCTTTCACCAGTCACCCATAATGCACTGGGATCCCTGCACCTGAAGGGGGCCTTCTTTTATTAGACCTGATGGACCTTTACCCATTCAGAATGAGGCGGAAGATGATGTCTACCCCGTCAGCACAGAGCTGCTTTGGGGGGCTGTTTGTATGCTCAGCGGGGGCCCATAGACTGGAATATGCTGGAGTACACTCCCACTCCACTCTCTCTCTCTCCTTTTCTTCTCCATGTTTTGCCCCAGCGCTCTCCCACCACCGGCCAGGGGGGGGGGGGGGGGGGGGGGGACAGTGCCGCGTCCCAGCTCGGCAAGCCCAGATGCCCGGCCAAGGCTCCCTTTCTTATGCTAATGTGCAGCCAGGCCGGACCTTCAGCGGGCCGCGGATTGAATTACTGCCTGCCTTCTCTGAACCGGCCGAGCACAGCTGAGCTCTTCAAGTCTGCGCTGAAGCGGCATTTGCTACCGCCAGCTTCCGCAGCTCTGCCCGGCGGCTAAATGAAGGGGCTCACTCCAAACCCGGTCAAGGACTACCTTCTGGAAAGTTCTCTGTGGCAAAAACTATACTTCAGCTATCCTGAGACTCTGTACTAATAATTTAGAGCAGTCGATCCAACGGGTGACTTCATCAGGTATTAATAATGTATTAACAACATTGGTCATAGTGAGTGTTAACTGTTTCACCATCAGTGCTGGGTGGTCTTTCCAGTGTTACGCTTCTAGTAAAAGTTTTGAATGACCACAAGCTACCCGTATCATACTTTTGCTGTAGTCATTGTAAAGACCACAGAAATAATTCTCTGATTTATTGGCTTAGGAGGGTCCCTTCTGTCAGAAATGCATTTTTACAAATATTCTGTCTGATATTTAACAGAAGGAAAATTTACAAAAATCAAAAATTATTCAGCCTTATGGCATTGCCCCGCTACCCAGCAACCTTCCACACTGACCTCATAATGTCCTAGTCTCCTACAATAGAGAAGGAGCCAGTTTGCCCCTAGTGAAAACACTGCTCTCTCTCTGTAAACCTTTGTCAAGGCACACAGTGAACCGCATGCCACTCGGGGAGGTGTTATTACACCCTTTGTTTCTGTGTTGGTAAAACAGAGCTGACAGTTCCTCCCCCCACCCATAAAAAAGAAAAACATTTAGCCTACGGCGTGAATATGATTCCTCGCCTTTGCCCCTCATGCGCCTTTTGATGTGTCTTTTAGGGGAACGCACCTGTGCTGCAATCCCCCATATGTTCATAACTTTATAAAAGGAGACGTCGATGCCGTGGAGAATCCCTCTTTATCAAGCATTTGATTGCGGTAAACCTAAAAAAGCAGCCGGTTTGACAGAGTCAGGCTAGTTTACCAGGTTGATGGGATCGCCGCTCTGAGTCACCGGGGTGCAGCTGAGATTAAATCTGAGGAGCACGTTGCTGAAAGCATGGATGAGATTTACAAGCGACGATTACTTTGATTCGGCGGCTCTTGTCATGTTTTCGGGCGTTTTTATTTCGTATTGTTCTCTACAATTCCTGCTGTTATCCTCGCTTGGCTCTACCACGCTGTTTGCATTGTCATCGGAGCCGTAATTCACGATCAACCCTCCAACCTGAACCTTGAAGAGCCATCCATTAACGCGCTATAAACCACCGGTAAGATCACGCTAATGTATCCCCTCTTCGAAAGATCTGCTTAACCTGCATAGAGGCTTTATTGTTGCATCACTGTATGCGGTTTCGCGTAAAATATAGCAAATATTTTTGTATTTGCATTTGTTTTACCATTTCACTCTCGTCACCTCTGTATTCGTCTATCACCGGGGACTACTTCGCCACAGCGTCGTTATGGGCATTTTCATGAGCATATTGCTCAGCTTGTACTTGCACTTATAAATCTTGGATCCATTAGACATTTTCAAGGCGGGCTTCTATTGGATTTCACGTAAATACCATTGAACAAAAAGCGAAATACTGCGAGTCGGTCCGACCAGGCATACCGCCTCCCGAGCCATTTGGCCGATGCCCCCCACTTAAAACTACTCCTTAGTTCGTACTTTTGTAAGACAGTCCACTAGTAGTCCTAATAGGCGAAGGAGGACGTTTAATGTAAGCTAATTTGATTCTGCTTAAGGGATGGGATTTTGCATCTATACAATGCTCATATTTGTATATTTGATCCTTCTTTTCAAATACTCTAGCTGTAGATTTAGAGGGGACTAGAAGCGCCGGTAACATGCATGAGAGGCATTAGTTAATTAATACTTTGTTTGGGTCTGGCCGTCGGCCAAAGGAAGGTACCCTTTCTGGGGAAACACAGGCAAATGCACCGTTAGGGACAAAATGGACTGGTATCGGCTTCTCGTTTCACTTAAAATCAGCAGGGAAGATTAAAGGAGTCGCGCTGGCAGCATGCGTGCAGGGGGGCGTCCATTTCATCGCCTGCCAGGCGGGTCACGTGTGTCCACAGCGAGTCACATGGGCCGCAGCAGGTCACGTGGTTGGTGTGCGGGATCCCGCGTGGCTCCAGCGCGATCACTCATGCAGAAAGTGGCCTCTCCTCTTACCCTATGTGCTGACACATATGAACTATATATAAACTGTGACCGAAATGTACAAACTGTTTAAACGTGCTTTTACGATTTTTGGCCATTTTAGGTTATCAGGAACCGGTTTGTAGGGGATTTAAACACTGATCTAAAATTATGTGTAATTAAAATATCCTCCTGTTTCCTCGTTCTTCCCGTGTTTTCAAGGATTTCACTTAAGTTTTCTCCTGTAGTCCGAAGAAAAACTCACAGAATTGGTGACTCTAAAATCCCTACACTGTGTGCTTGTGTGCGACTGCACCCAGTGGTGGGCCGGCATCCCAGGTAGGGTGTCTCCTACTTTGCGCCTTGTGCTTTCTGGCATAGTCTGTAGGCTCACTGCCTGCATTTACTGTATAGCCACTTAAAGGAGATGGATGGATGTAATTAAAATGGTGATATTTGCTTTTTTAGTAAAACCCTTTAAGCCTGAATAATACAGGGTAATACCCTTTCTTTTCTTACCTGTGTGCATGAGCGTGCTTGAACAGTAAACCTGATTCATAATGTCCTGCCCGGATAATTGGGGGAAAAACACAGGGTTGTGAGTGTTTATTGGGAGTGGCGGGGTCAGGGTGATTTGTTGTGTAAAGTAATCATCTGGCTCTCTGTGTGTTTTCCCGCTTAAAAATAAAGAGCTGAGCATTTACTGGCATTGCCTGGATGGAGTACCCATTCCTACCACCAGCATGCCAAATCCCAGCCTCTAATCCTAGTGGCCTGTGGGTCTTTTCTCTCTATGTCCTGATGGTACGAGTGTGGACACAGTAATCCATACATTTTCACTTCTCCAGTATTGGCACAAGAGTAAAGGTCTCTTTGTTCAAGGCGGCTTCTGCATTATTCAATATCTTTTAGCAAAGTCAATAAGCAACAGTGGCTGTGTGATGAAGTGAAGTGGTGTTACTGTGCATTTTAATGCAACCAATCAGTGAGGGAGGAAAAAAGGGACTAAATTTTGATTGGTGGAGGGGGTCACTGGGGAGCCAGGAGCCTATCCCAGACAACACAGGATACGCTCCAGCCAGGATGCCAGTCCATCACACATGCATGTACACATGTCATACTCTTTTAGAGTATTTAGGGATCCTGACCAAGAAAATCAGTTAGAAGATGGGTGGAAAGATGGAAGAGCGATGTGGGGGTCCAGTCATCTCTAATCCTCCATAAGCTGCAAGATTGGAAAGTATATCCCGCCGTAAGGTCAGTCGGCTGGTGCAGGCTGGTCGTGTAGTGGTTAGGGACGCAACTGTGTAATCAAAAGATTGCTGATTCGAGTCCTCGACCCGCAAGTACCACTGAGGTACCTTGAGCAAGGTACCCTTCCCAAACACTGGTCCCCGGGCGCTGACGTAGCTGCCCACTGCTGTGTCACATGGGTTAAATGAAGAGGACACATTTTGTTGTTGCGTGCTGTGGTGTGTCAACGATGATGAGTAATCACCTTCACTTCAGCTTCAGTGCTTAGGAGAATGTGGTTCACCTCCCTTTATGGAAGCTGGCGGCTAGGAAACACTGGTTGTTTCCAGTAAATGCGTTGCTAAAAAGCTAAACAAACTTAAAATCGCTTGCATTTATTTACTCTGTATGGGTGACCCTTGCAAAATAGTCTCCAGTTAGGCTGACATTTGTTTCAATTAACTTTCAGCTAGATTTATGAATTGATTGTTTCATTTGTGACTTTGAATCCATATACGTGTCTGAACTCTGACGAAGTCTGCGGTGAATTGGAAGCAGGGCGTGTGAAGGTGTGACCCCCCCCCCCCCAAGTTAGGTGTTACCCAGAAACTGCTGGCATTGTCACATCTTGGCTCAGAAAGATCTCCATTTGAGTCACACCAACCTCTTCATTCTGATTCGGATTCAGCCGTGGTCAGTTTGGTGAACTGTCTCGCAATGTGAGGACCAATATTATCTCTGCAGTAAAAGCCTGTAAAAATGTGGGAATGGAAAGATCATTTCCCGTTCAAGTATTTGAACAGTCCTGCGTTTTACTGACCTACTTTAAATGCACAGTGGTGCAGCTTTTCCACCTGCGGCTCCGGCAGGGGATACCCAAGGCCGAATCTCAAAGAATTTTTTGGAAAAAAGTAGTTTTGGTCTCTGTTGTGTCACTGAGTCAGAAAAGCCAGAAACCCCGGCATAGGCCTGTGAGGCGGGCAGCGGCCTACATACAGCTTCCCCGTGGCTATAAAATTGAGATGAACGAGGCCAAAAGAGGTGAGAATGTGCCTTACACGTGGAGGGTGTCTGCTGCCCGCCTACTGTTTCACGCCAAGTGTCACTGTTTGCTGGTTGTGTTTTTTTATTTATTTTTTTATTTTTTATAACGGCTAAAAATTCAGATTCGGATCATAAGTGCCACTCTATTAGCCTTCAGAATTAGGTTCCAAGTTCCTTTCTGATATTTCATTTTCCAGAATATTCTTTAGTAATCTAGAAAGGAAAATCCTCATGCTAATAGTTCCTCATGGAGCCCCACGCTATCTTGGACAAAGGGATGATCATGAGGTCAAGTGGGTCGGCTGCTTTTTTTTTTTGTTGCAGGGGTGGCTTTGTGACTGCCGGTTCCTAAGTATTATGGGCTGTCTCTGTAATCACTGGGTGTTTCCTGCCTGGATCGAGTGTAAAGTGGTCCCTTGGCAGCTATTCTGAGGGCCCAGTCCATTACTCGTCTCAGTAGGGCTCTCCAAGGCTCATAACAGGATGCCTGCATAATTACTGGGGGGTGGGGGTCAGCTTCGGGCTGAGAGACCTGCATGCGGCACGGCGGCGGCAAGTGCGATCTGAGCTCAGCCTCTGTGAAATTAAATGAGGGTGGCTAAGGCCCCTGGTGGCTGGTGGCCCCTACCTGGCCGCTCGTTAACAGTGACGTTGTCTGCGAGGAAATTGCTTCAAAAGCAAGGCTGGATCAATCGACAATAAAACGTATAGCTC
Source organism: Petrocephalus schoutedeni (assembly GCA_026780765.1). Taxonomy (NCBI): domain Eukaryota; kingdom Metazoa; phylum Chordata; class Actinopteri; order Osteoglossiformes; family Mormyridae; genus Petrocephalus; species Petrocephalus schoutedeni. The sequence continues at coordinate 9,029,807 of JAODKL010000021.1, read as the reverse complement.
CAGGAAGAGGAGCCCTGGGTGTGTAACGAGGACGGATTTGGGCCAGAATTAGATCTAATTAAGAATTTGAGTGGGGAGATAAAACCCTTCCGGTATGACCGTGCATTAAAATATCCGTTATGTGATGATGGTTTTATTGGAATGGGAAGCAGGGGAAAGTGCTTTTTAAATGGTTTCTGTAGAGGGATGGCAATAGAGAGACAGAGCGACATGCAGTACAGCCCCCACCCCACCCCATCCCCCCTCCTGAACTCAAACAGGTGCCAATGGGCTCCTCAACACACTTGACCCTTTAAAGACAGTAGAAGCTAATGAACTGACTGGCTAAGATCATCATTTTCGACGGGGGTGGGAAATTTTTTTGTGTAGGTTTAAACGCAGTGAACATTTTAAATAACTGATACCAGAAACAGTGCTTGGCAAGCTTGTAATGAGGCTTTGATACAAAGAGACTCCAAAGACTAATGGAGACTCCAAATGTCGGTTACCTTCCTATGTTTTTCATTGACTCATCTATCTTTATGACGTTAATAAATGTAATTCATCCATCTTTTATGGGGGCTGGGGTGGAACGGCAGGGCCCACGCCTACACACACTCATAGTCGGTAACTTCAGATGCCGGTTGGCCAAACTGCATGTTTTTGGACCTGGAGGAGACTGCGAGCTTCACAAATCTAGATCGGAGGCAGGATTCAAATCCGGAAGGCGACAATGCAACCCGCTGAGCCTCAGTGCCAATAGTAATCATAATAACAATGCATCGAGTATATCAAGTGTGTATCTATATATATATATATATAATGATATCTGATACCGACTGACCTTTCATCACTTGCACTTGACGCATAAGATGGAAACGTCTCGTATGGTTTCTGTCAGCAGACCGTTCAGTGCGTTTCATGGACGCTCTCGGTTTCTCGTCATAAATAGGTTTCACTGAGTTTTTCAGCAGCAAATGAATAAGAAGGATTATGAAGACAGAGTACATCATGTCCTGACTGAATTCCCCCCCCCCCCCCCCGCATTCTCTTTGTGGCACGCTCTCGTACTCCTACAGAATCGGCGACAAGATCTCTTTATTTGTTCAGTACATTCAGACTCTCATAAACAGGCATTTCAAGACAATCTAGTGTTACAAAGGCATGTTTTAATCCGACAGGGATGCAGTTACTGAAATATTCCTGGCCAGTTTCAGAGAAAAGGATAATTTTGCTGTGTTTTTAAGAATCACAGTGTGATGCTAATTCATTGGAAGACGAGGTTCTCATAAAGCCAACATAAAACCATGAGCTAAGTATCAAAAATGTGTGTATTGTTTGGGGTTCCGAACCCCTTTTCCCTCGTGTCCTGACATTGTAAGCAGACCGCCATTAACACCAGACTGCTTTACTTGGTAAAGGGTGTGGTGTGGTCAAGCTTAGCCGCACACCCCTTTAAGGAAAACATCTGTCAAGATCATAGGAGCTTGATCTGTGCCTTTGGTGTGACAGCTTACAAACACCGTATAAAAGAAATCATTAACTTGGCCTGAACGATCAACAAGAATCAAATTGCCTCTCAGATTTCAAAAAATGTGCCCCAGAAGGTACGTCAGATTAAACACTTAAAAATTTAACCTGCTTGAAAAAACGAAAGCCTTTGAATGTTCATAGGGCAACTTTTAAAATAATTGCAAAGAAATCTTATTTTCCCCTTCTCAAATTAAAATGATGAGACTGTCAGAGTCAGTCTATGGTCACTGAAAGCATTCCATCTATCTTTCCCTCTAAAGGTGGTCTTTTGTTAAGGTTCTAGATAATCAATGCTCCCAGCAGAGCAGGAACACTGTAACATTAACTTACAAGTCCACAAAAAAAAAAGAAACTAGTATAGTTTCATTTTCGCCTTATGACACCTTTATTATAAATGAATCACCATTCTGATAAGGTGAATCTGTACTGTAGTGCTCTGCCTGCTCCCTATTGGATTTGTCTTGAGTTGTATTGCATGTGCCATAAGGATCTCAGTAGGACACCGGTGGTAATGTCACACATAAAGTCCCTGCATGTCTGTGGTGGAAGAGATGGTGAATTTGCACTGAAACACTGTTAGTGACATTCGGGAATGGGGGTGGGGGGGCGATGGGCTTACCTTCTGTAATAAGAGCCTGTGCAAGCCGGCTTCATAAAGGCTGAGAAGAATTCATCCTGCAGGCCGTGATGGCGGAGGTAGTCTGATACGCTCTGCACTGTCTGACATCTGTTATGGAAGTTATTAGAACCTTTTCTGACTCCCTTTTAGCTTCCAGACAGGCAATGATCACAACATTTCATAGACTGCATAACGGTTCAAGCATATATAAACTGTCAACAAAGCTGAGGCACCTGGGATGAGAAGAGATGCTGATGGTTGAATAAGGATTTGGTCTGTAGTTACAGTCCCCCCGCATGTGATACTGTGGTCTAACCCTTGTGACTGTCCTTGTCACATGACGACCAAAATCTTTCGAAATTGACATGCTCAGGGGCACGTTGTCGGCATGCTGTTGCCCAATATGTGGTAGTTGAAGCACTTGGCATGACCGTATGTCCTCTGTGTGGTGACTGTATTTGAGTGTGTCGGTTAGTCATAGTGAGTCTGTTCTCATAAATGAAACTCCTTCCAGTTAGGAGATTGCATCTAAGTCACTCTGCCTCTGGCTTCTTGTTGTATACTCTGTTGTCTTTACATCGGTGAGTCATTATGAAAACAACTCCCAGTGTGCTGATGTCATGGGCTCCTCCCATTTAATGGAAGGGAGGAAGGTGAGAAATCGCCAATGCTGAGGCAGCCTTGGAGCAATAGCAACTTTGTTCTTGTGACTGAAGTATGCATCAGCGAGGTCCTGGGTTTCGCTAGCACGGAATTGTGGGAAAGAAGGGCGGAAATCAAGCCTTGAGCCCCTAGCAGATTCCGCACGATCAACTTTATGACAGCTGGTTGCCGTCACTAATAAAAGGGATTCTGCTTTGGAGCCAGATGGAGCCCAGTAATCAACTGTCATTTGTGGCTGATAAGGTTCCATATATAAAATCTGCTAATCATACGCCATGCTTCTTCTGCCTGTCTGTATTCGTAATGGATAATTACAGACACTGTTTCCTTTGTTGCACTCACTGCTACGCGTAAGAACGGAAGGAATAACACCTTGTTGATGATGATGATGATGATGAAACCTTTTATTGCTGTTGCAATACACCTTGTCACTAGTCACAAGTACCAGTGGAAAAACTGGCCATCAACCCGACCATACATATACACAAACATCACATTATAGGGGCTAGACGGGTCAGGAAGACAGGGGATACAGGAAGAACAGAGAACCCGAATTACATGAGGAGAGAGGAGGTGAATAAAAAAAAAACAGCCCCCAGACTGTACTCCAGTAGGGAGTGCAGTGTAGGAACAGAAAAAAACACTTCAGCAACTTAAGCACATAGTCACTACACCTTACAACATAAAAAGTCGTGACTGGCAACAGGGGAGGGAAATGGGGGGGTGGAGATAGTCCAGCATAGACAAACAGCCATAGAGGCGCTGGGCACAGACCCGCCTGTCCACGCTGAGGGTATGTTCACACCTAGAGTGTTGAAAGACCCATATATTTAGCCTGACATTGCATGTGCCTAACCTGTTCGATGAAATTGCCAGCCTTTGACACAATGATGAGTGTGTTTCCTGTATGGAGAGAGGGCTGAGTGACGTGCTGTGGCCAGTCTGCGGGCCATCCTTGGCTGGTCTGCGGGCTGGTCTGCGCGTGATTCTTGGGAGATCCTTGGGCGTTCTGAGGGCGGTTTGCAGGCAATTTGCAACTTTGAGTCCAGTCTGAGGAGCGTCTTGCTCTCAGTTGTTTGTTTGCTACTTGTTCATCTACTTATTCTAGTATGATTTATAAGTATAAAGTTGTGTGAATCTTTTCGAAATTATATTGAGGGTGCCGCGTCGATGTCCTCTCTGTGCCAGTTTCATCCAGGTCCTCCAGTTTGCTCCAGTTGTCCAGAAACATGCAGTTGGGTACGGTAGTAATATTCTTGCTCAGATAGCTTCAGACTGTTCCCCACACTGTACTAGATAGAGCTGTTATGGAATATGAATGTGTCATTTACAGACCAAGAAAATAGCTCTTAAAGATGTTTAGTTTGATTCCCATTTTACATTTTGTATGTAAGTCTTTATCTGTGTTGTGTGCATTACTGTATGTGTCATAATACTGGCTTTGGCTTTTCACAGCCTCCTTACATTCTTACACGTTCTTACAGTGGGGTGGGGGCTTTCCATTGAATCGTATGTCCCTAGCCCTCGATTTTAACCATCAGTCTGATAAGTGGGTATGTGCAGTCTTGGGTCCTGTTTATTTATAGCTATACTTTAGATAAATTAGTGGTCATACTGGCCTTGACCTAGTTTTGCTGTAGTGACCAGGCTTGCATCAGCTCCGCCTTTAACTGTACCCTGCTTCCCAGTGGAGCTGTGGGTGCCGATCTTACATACTGCAGAGTCAGAATCATGACTGTCCCGGGTCAGGTTGGGGAGCATGCCCTGGTCCACCCCGAGGAGGGCACCTAGTCCAGTCCCACCCTCCAGAAATGCCTTAGCCTGGTCCAGCAGCTCCGGTCCTCAACAATGATGATCCTGAGAGTCAAATTACCCTCAGGGAGCCGCATGGCGTAGTGCCGTAACTGACGCTCCCTCACAACCCCTGGGATGTGCCTCATTCGGGACAACCGCCCGTTCCACACACAGTCAAACCAGCGGTACCCAAGGATTCTCCGAAGAGGCACAGTACCAAAGGAGTCCAGTCTTCATCGCAGGTCACTGGATAGTGTTGACGTCTCACAGCCATACAGCAAAACAGGGAGCACCCGGACTCTAAAGACTTGGACCTTCATCCTCTGACATGGATTTCGGGAGCACCACACACTCCTTTCCAGTGACCTCATGACCCCCCCATGCTCTCCCATTTTGCCTAGTAACTGCATGTGAAGAGTCACCAGGGACATGAATGTTGCTGTAGAGGTAAGTGAACCTCTTGGCGCAGTCTCACCACAGACTGGCACACTGGCAGTGCCCAAGAGGTCATTAAAGGCCTGGATCTTAGTTTTTGTCCAAGATACTCGTTAATCCAGACTCTACAGAGCCCTGATTAGAACCTCCATTGACTCCGACAATATGACAGCATCGTTGCCAAAGTCAAGATCATTGAGTCTTTCTTCACCAACAGATTCCCCTCCACCGCTGGGCCCCAAGGCCCTGCCCAACTCGGAATAACATTGAACAGACTCGGAATAAGAACACATTCCTGAAGAACCCAGAAGAAGGCAGAGGTTCTGCCTGCACTCTGAACAGCACCTGTGTCCAGGCAGGCTATGGCGTCCAGCAACTTCGGGGGGGGGGGGGGGGGCCTGCAGAGTCCCAGGGTGTCACACAGGGCAGCCGGCTCAACTGAGTCGAACACTTTATGAAAATCGACACAAAGAGACTCTTCCAAAATTTGTGCAAAATCAACGTTTGCGCTCCATGAGAGCCCTCAGTCCCAGGATGTGCTCTGGCTGTGACTCTCCTAGGAACAGATTCAGATGAGCATAATTCTTCAATTCCTTTGTAAGCCGGACGCGGGTCACTAGACCATAGATGGTGTGTCATTTGCTCCCAAATCTCCCTCTCAAACGCCTCCTTATCTGCCCTCAGAGCCGTTACAACTGTCCTTCTTAGTAATGTTAAAAATGTCCATTTCCGACACAGTGAGTACTGCTTGCTAACGGACTTGCTAATAAAACTGTCCATTGCCAGCACACTAAATATTGCCTGCTAATGCTAAAACTGTCCATTCTTGACCAGCCCAGAACAGGAATTCCTTGTATATGTTCCCTGCGGGTAATATTTTGTCACAGAGGACGTTAAAGGCCTGCTGCTGCTTAAGAGAGGGATGTTAGGACAGTTCAGCACATGTCTGGGTGTGCATATTGATGCCCCATTTCAAATTAATCTTTGAAGCGTCTTGACAGAAAATATATCCCAGTACTTCTCCAGGTCACATAAAAAAAACAAACCGATTTATTTATAGAAGATTTTTCCAGCCCGATACATATTTTCTCATAAATCTGCTCAGCGCTTGGAGATGTTATTCATCTGACAAATCAAAAGCATAAGCATGTCTGCAAGCCCTTTATTTTGAGTATGGCACTGGGATTCAGTGGGAAATCTTTTTGGGCTGTAGGAGAAGAGATTGGGGAAAGCGGCCAGCCAGCTTTGTGTCCACTGAGTGTCAGGTGCAGACTGGCCAGTGGCCTGGTTTAAAAAGCCCTCCCCCCCCCAGTTTTGTCCAGTCGATACCATACTATACCGCAGAGGTTACATCAATGCACAGTGAATCGGCGGGATGGGAAAATCCCCACATAGTGCTATAAAAAAAATGAACATGTTCCAGTGGTGCTAAAGCACCCAGAGCAGGTTACAATGTTTTATATCTACAGCTAGCATTAAAGCTGTGTCTCTGCACTGGCTGTTACACCCTAACCAAAAGGGTTCCTAATCAGACTTAAGCAATCAATCATCTCGTCTGGTTTCCTGGTGGTCTGTGATGCCTCTGGCCATCATATAAATTGTATCCTGTCTCCTGACTGGTGCTGTAGTCGGGTCTGGGCTATTGTCATGCCTGTGAATCAACGCAGAAGGGAGTTTTATGAGATTTCCCAACTTCTGAAAGAAAAACCCCAGACTATAAGGGGTTCTAACAATGCATGCTTAAAAACAGCTGGCATCATTGCCTGGTTGGCTGTTTAAGGCTGTAGCTCCTCAGGAGACCTGTGGTATGAAACGGAAGAGTCAGCTGATCTTTCTGAGCTGCCCCCTGTGCGAACTCTGCCTTGTGCCCCCCCCCTCGTCCTTTTGGGGCCTTCATGGTCATGTTTCTTCAGCTGCTTCAGCATCTTCACCGACGGCTTCCCTTCTGAGCCGTGAATCTTTGTCTGGATGCTGAAGCGCACCTCTCAGCACTTAATGACATAACGAAGCGGATTCCATTAGGAATAACAGCACCTCTCCTCTTCTGTCTCACCTTCCGCTCGGCGCATATAAATGAGATGCGCTGAATAAAATTTTCATCGCGTCTTACGAAGTCAGTCGTCGTTCCTTAGCGGGAAAGTGATATCTTCATTTTTGTTTTTTTTAAATGCTTTCATACCCAGCTAATAATTTGTGGAGTAGAAAATGTCTGTGATTTGATTACAGTGGCTCACTGGTTAACATCGTAGCCTTGTACCTCTAAGGTTGGGGCTTTGAGTCGTGCTTCTTATGTGTGTGGAGTTTGCATGTTATCCCCATGTGTGAGTCTCCTCCGGGATTCATGTTTACTCTGACAGTTCAAAGACATACAGTTAGGTGAACTGGCATCTATAACTAGTGTCCTAGTGTAACTAGTGTGTATGTGTGTGTGTGTGTGTGCCCTGTGTTCCCTTGGGGTAATCTCCAGGTGACCTTGTACTGGATAAGTGGAGGCAGGAAGATGGATGAATCCACAGTGAGAATGACCTCAGTGGTCCAGAAAAATTCTGGTGTTTCTAATTGTTGTTCTTCGGAGATCCTTTTATGGAGTACTTCATCTATAAACATTTGAAGCTTATTGCCATAGTCTGAAAGGATGGTTGGAGGGATGGGCTTCTCAAAATGGGACGTCCAGTTCCTGAGTCCCTGAGAAATGGAGGTCCAGTGTTCCAGTGAAAATAAAAAACACCTAAGTAGTTTGCGTAAGTGAGAGCTGTGGGAGTCGGGAGTGAGTCTGTGACGCAGGTCCGCATGCCACTGGGACGGGACGGACGTTTCGTCCAGGAGCAGAAATGCTTTCGGGCCAGAGGGTGAGTGTTCTGTATCATGTGCACGCACATGAACGTCCCGCTCAGGAGGAGGACCGTGCTGTCCACAGGCCCAGTGGAATTGCACCTCTGCATGACGTAAGGTCGGGATCGAGCATCTGGATTTCGGAGAAGGGACTTCTTGGGTCTCTGTCTTCACTGGGGGGTTCTGCTGAGCGAGCTAACCTGAGGCATCGGGGGGGGGGGGCATTCGGTGGGTGGGACCACCATGCCAAGCAACCCTTGGATGCCCACCCTACCCCACCCTTCCCCACAGAGGGCCACTCTCTCCGTCGCGGGACAGGAAGCTGCCCAGACTGTTAGCGCTGTTGATGGGGAGTTTGAATTTGTCCTTTAAACTGCACTCATTGGCTTCCCAGATCCCACATAAAGCCGCGAGCCCGCTGCAGGTCTGAGGCACTGCAGCTGTATATTTTCTGCAGTTGTATTTTCCAGTGCCATTTTCCAGTGGGATCTTCCAGCTGCGTACGTAAATTCATCCGAAGCATATGGATGTTAAATCAGACTTTCTGGGTTATATAATACCATAAGATATTTAAATGGGGAGACTTATTAGATGTGTGCGCGTGGGAGCTGCCGTGGCGCTGCGAGTCTGCTGTTTGTGCTCGGCGAGCCGGGCGGAAAGTAGCTGCTTTTCTTGGAAAGCCCTCTCGGCCTGCACCTTGTTTCCTGGTATTCTGCTGTGCGATAACGCCACACTTTACCCGGCCCAGTCTCCGGCTGGAATGACTGAATGGAGCAATTGAAAAGCACCCGGGCCCCTTGTCAGACTTTGCACAGGTCATTTCTGTGTGTAGCTGTTAAGCATTGCACTTGCTTAGTCTCATTGTATCCAATCTGCTAAACTAACCGCATGTGAAGCATAGCTGAATACATCCATGCTGGAGCTGGCCCTTAGGCCTGGGGTCGTGCTGGAACTGATGCAGCCCCTTAGCCACTGTGCCGCCTGCTGATTGGTAGTTTTACCTCGCTGTCCTCCAGTCACCAAGCAGACGACCTCGTGTGATCTAAATGATTGCCGTCCCTTTAAGGGAGCAGACGGCAAGCACCTAGAACCAAATTTCATGCTCCCAATTGCTTTGTTTCATATTTTAGTAGCTGTCTGTTAAATCCATTACTTAACATTCTTTCATGTATTGAGTTATTTATTTCAATTGTTTAGTAAACAATTTCACGCAATGTGACCGACCTAGTTTGCAGATTTCAGCTCGCCCAGTTCAGCAGCTGGATATTTTTACTGCATCAAATCAGGACACCTACACTTGTCATGGTCCATGCCATTAATCACCAGGAATCCAGTAACCCTTTGAATTAATAATGTTATTTTTATAACTTTTCTGGAAATTTACAGGACACTGATTGTTTGGTGTTGCTGTTTGCATTTGCTCTGGGGAGGGTGCTTATGTCAGCACATGCTGGTGTCGCCCTCCGGCCTGTGTGCCTGCAGAGCAGCGACGTTTGTATTGGTTCTGCTGAGCCTTCCCCTTACAGCCTTTGGCTGAGCCTCTGATGCTCTTATTGCCTTGCCTGCGGTGTGGCACTCACTTCACAGACGCATTTTGTGCTGGCACTGGAGCCAGCCTGGCCCACGAGACAGATAGCGGCCTGCTGCTTTTAATGTCTCTCTTTTGAAGATCGACAGCCCCGACTATATTTCAGCGCCTCTTGCCAGAGCTTTTAGCCGAACAATGTGGCTGAGCGGCCGAGCTGAGGGTCGCTCCCCGCTCCTCGCCAGGGGCCCGATTTCCGCGCCTTGCTGCTAGAGGATGGGGTGGCAGATTACATTATGCTTTATGTCCTTGTGAACTTGGGGATAATGGATCGGCCGGCTTCAGACGGGCAGGTGAACGTACCCCATGGAAGTCACGGTTGCCCTTTGATGTCGGCTTGAAAACCGCGTTAGGAAACCGATCCCCTTGTACTCGCTTGTACATGACTGATGGTATAGTAATCGTACCCACGTCTGCACGCCGTACAGATGCATTAAATTAGGGAATCTATCATGTTACCAAAAGCTCCACCCCTGACAGACGGCTCATTACAATTTGTCAAGGTATGACCGTCTCGGCGGGCGAGACGTCGGGCTTTACGTCGTGAAGATAAGGGCGATCTTCTGCTGGGCTGAAGTCCGCCTCATCAGAATTGATGGTAATCCTTATAAGCATCACGGAAACTTTGCATGAAGGTTGTTAAAATGTCAGTATTCCTTTGGTTTCAGTACATTATTTTGTTGTGTAAGTCTACATGTGCTAATAATTGGAAATCTGATGCACTCACATTGTGGACACCCAAGGTAAATACTGATCAGGTTCTTGCGATTTGCCCAACCTCCTTTGCAAACACACACAGACACACACAGTCCATGTATTCCTACCTTTAGTGTCACTCTCCATTCATTCCTGTGGGTATCACCCTATTATCCAACTATGACACCCTTAACCCCTACCCAGCGCTAACCTTAACCATGAGTTACCAAACAAAATATGAGACTTTTTGGCATTTTTAGCTTTTAAATAGCAGTCACAGTTTTTTATAAAATTTAGGTTATCCAAAAAAAAAATGTCCCCAAAAGGTAAAAAGTAGCAGGTTTTTATCACAGTGTGGGAACACTGGGTCCCCACACTGTAATAATGACATACCGCACACACATGACCCAGCTTGGATTGTGTTAGTTAGAAAGGCACTGAAATCGGTTATGCCAGGACATTGCTGCAGATGGAGTCTTGTTGTGTTTAATTATAGAGCTCTTTCTCTGGTCACTCGAGAGCCATCCAGTCCCCTTGGCTCTGTCATGCCCCCGTCGCACCGCCATCGAGACACCCCCCCGGCGGGCAGCTTCTGCAACCCTAATTAAAAGCAAGCTTATTGAAAGCGCTTTGACTTAACGGAATTAGCGGCGCGCTAATTCCCAGCTCTGCGTTCAAAGTGGCTCCCGAGCCGTGTTCTGGTTCCTAAGCGGATCCGATTGCAGAGTGTTCGGCGCGCCGGTTTCAGCTCCCTCTGGGTCACACTCTGCACCTACTGCCGCATCACAAGCGGGCTTAAAAAAGTAAAAAAAACAAACAGACGTTTCATTTAAGTGGGGCTGTCTGTAAAGGGTTTGCGGTGTCTGTGGGGACACTTTAGGAAAACGTATACATGCACACACCCTAACAGCGCGTGAAAAACAAAGTCGCAAGCGGGCACACACCTGGCAAGCAAACAGCTCTTTAGCTACCACCCTCCCTGAAATCTGGGCCCTCCAATCTGCAATAAACATGAACTGTTTTTGCCCTGTTTGTTCAGTTATCGCTCAGAACTGAAACCAAAACCGAAGGCTTAGAGGCTCGCCTGCATTAACCTCAGGCGACAGTTTGACAAAAGACAGAGAGCCTCAGCCCCCCCCCCCCCCCACCCACTGTCATTTTTTTCTTCTTCTAACGATGCTCAGACGTCTCTGCTTGACGATGGATTCACCTGGGTCACGTTTACGGGCCGAGACAAAAGCACAATGTCAGTCTCGGGGCTGCATTTAAATTCTCCAGCGGCTCAGTCCAGCTTTGTGGGAGTTTAAATTACGCTTCATTTTATTTACTTTTTACTTTGAATCAAAGTTTACCGCCATTTCCTGTTTACGGCATAGTATGGAGCAGATTCTATTGCATTGAGTAAAGTATCGCTGAGTGGTGAGAGTGTAACTTAGGACAGATTCATAACCACAGCAGCAGAATCCCATGTTTGGGCTGGGAGCCGCTGTCGTCCTCCCCAGCTGTCAGATGCGATTAGCCGCCCTCCTTCAGAGGTCGCTCCCTTCTGGTCAGTTTATGAAAAGCACTTTGGCTCTGGAAATGAATATTTATTCCCTCGACTGAGCTGGGCGAAGGTCAGACGTTTGTAGGGAGGACGCGGGTGGCCCAAGCGCAGGTACGGTGGTGAGAAACGCCCTGGGCAGAATAGCTAACATGCTGGTTGACCTTTGTAAACGCCGCCCGCTTCAGACCGCTGTGCTGTGTCTGATTGCACGGTCCTGTAAGCCCTGTCCTGCCTCCCTGCAGATTCAGAGGGCTGCTGAAGGTGGTGTGTGAACAGAGAGCGAGCCTCCCCGGAGCTGTCCCGTCGCCGTGACGGCCTGCGGAGCACAGGTCTGCGGGGCTTCTTCCGCCGTCCCGGGCAACACCCAGGGCTCCCATGCCGAGGTAGCTGCCCGCTCAGCCAGAAGAGAAGGAGGGGGACAGCCGCAGGCACGTCGCGGACGCCCGAACCTTCCTTTCAGGACCCGCGTCTTGCACATGGCCGCCCGTGGACAGTGAGCATGGGTCCGCTCCCCCTGCTGGTCGCTGCGCTTTTGGCCGTCGCCCTGGCCTGTGTGGCGGCAGAGGACGACATCACCCCCCGCCTGAGCTTCCCATACAGTAAGTGCCGTTGGCCGCCGGCCTTCCCGCCCAGTCTCTGTTCGGTTGCCTGTTTACCCGCCTCCCGCTTAGCCCAGGCTGACACGTCCCCCTGTGCAGTGTCACGGGCCCCGCCGGGGGCCACTGGAGGTGTCCTAGTGCCAGCCGCAGAAAAGCTATGGCGTGATTTTCTCACGTGGCGTCTCTCAGAAGGAGCAGGGGACGTGCTTGGATGAGAGTAAAGGTGGCAACAGCTTCCATTCAGCGGCCGGAATAAGGCTCTAAAGCGCGGATTTGGAGCTCGCGACTTCTCCATACATTTCTGGAGAAGCCCTCGAACAATAGGTTCCGTCTTCTGCTATAGTGGCTTCAGGGAGACCCCCCCCCCCACAATGGGAACCACACCGATCACTGCTAATGCCCAGCTCTATTAGACTGTGAGCTTTGGCGTTTTTTTCAGCCAGGTGAACTAACTGTTATGTAAGAAAATGCTGGCAGTTGCCTAGTTTTGTAGATATCAGCCCTAGAAATGTCAGGCTTGCCTCCAATGTAATGGGAGTGAATGGCATTCTTTCTGCGGTGGTTAAATACATACGAAAAATTCAGCAGCAATGTCTCTTACCAGAAATCATGACCCGGTTACTCAAGATAATCCACAGACTTTGTAGCAAGCAGTTTAATATTTTCTTCTTCCGAACTCCACACACCAATCATATCACTACCAGAAGATCTTGCCAGGGTGCTCATGCTTGTATCTTCTATTCACTGGTACACAATTTTGGGGCAATACAGTTTTGGGGTGGACTGCCCTTTTTTAATAGCACCCTTAACTGCTGTTTCTGTCCTCACAGCCTGGAACCCCAAGCCCTGATGGGGTAGAAACCAGTCAGACTAAGAATGTTTGTTCTGTTTTGTTTTTCTTTTTGTTGCTAATTAAGGCATGAGAGCGACTGCTTTAACCGATAAGAACTTAATGAGCGGAAAAAGTGCAGAATAACTGCGACGGAAACTGCGACAAGCTGATGCGTCGCTAAGGTGCCCCTGCGGCGGAACCGCGGGCTGCGTCAACCGCGGGCTGCCAGTGCATCGCCGTCCCGCAGCTCTGTCTGCCAGGCGCCTGCGTGTCTCCCACATTTATAACGCCTGTCGGAATTCTGCTACCTGCTGCACTCCACAGAATGCAGAAGATACAACCTCAGAAAATCATTAACACCGCTGCAAATCGTTGCTTGGTGTTAAAATGCCAGAAAAATGAAAAATAATGCAATGAATTTCCACCGTAGTGTCTAGCTGATAAAAATGTTATTTCACACTGAAATGTCAGCTTTTCTTATTCACATATTTATATCTTTTATCGCTAACTTATGGATTTTTTTCTGTTTTATTGTTAGTGGTCAGAGTGCTATTGATTTTAATAAACTTGTCAAAATGAATTTAAAGGCAGTATACAAAGGCAGTCATGAAGGGTGTTATGCTCGGGGACCTGACCTGCATCATCCAGACTGTTCTGCTCAATGACGTTAGCTTAGCGCACTGCTTCACAGGCATGGTGTGTATGTTCTGCTCGATAGCATTAGCTTAGGGCTCTGGTGCACGGACAAAGTGTGTCTGTACTGCTATATAGCATTAGCTTAGGGCTCTGGTGCACGGACAAGGTGTGTATGTTCTGCTCGATAGTATTAGCTTAGGGCTCTGGTGCACGGACAAGGTGTGTCTGTACTGCTATATAGCATTAGCTTAGCGCACTGCTTCACAGGCATGGTGTGTATGTTCTGCTCGATAGCATTAGCTTAGGGCTCTGGTGCACGG
>JAODKL010000021.1:9005161-9015491 GCA_026780765.1 Petrocephalus schoutedeni | reverse complement strand
TATAGCATTAGCTTAGGGCTCTGGTGTATGGACAAGGTGTGTATGTTCTGCTCTATAGCATTAGCTTAGTGCGCTGGTGTATGGACAAGGTGTCTGTACTGCTATATAGCATTAGCTTAGGGCTCTGGTGTATGGACAAGGTGTGTATGTTCTGCTCTATAGCATTAGCTTAGTGCGCTGGTGTATGGACAAGGTGTCTGTACTGCTATATAGCATTAGCTTAGTGCGCTGGTGTATGGACAAGGTGTCTGTACTGCTATATAGCATTAGCTTAGCATGCTGGTGTATGGTGTAGCGCTCTGGTGCTCGATATTGTTAGCTTAGAGCTCTGGTATACGGGCACGGTGCATCTATTCGGGGGTGCGTTTCCCAAAAGCGTAGTTGCTACCTACCTTAGCAACTTACATAGTTTTAACCATGGAACTGAGTGGGTCAAACAGTGTAAGTTGCTAATGGGTGCTTTTCGGAAATGCAGCCCTGCTTGATAGCATTAGCCCAGTCTTCTCATGTACAGATACTGTCCCGAGTTCTGCTGCTGTGGCCTGTGCCAGCGCTGGCCCACTGGGGCCGCCCTGCTGAGGATCGATGTCCTGTGGATAATGGCTGCGGTGTACTAACAGGAGCACTAACCTGTTCTGAGTTACACACCTGTCAAGGCAGCCCCAAGCGGGGCACACCCATGACCCCTGGCATTAGCGCTGAGCGTGTTGGCAGGCTTCAGGCACGCAAGTTTCCTTTCACTGGCAACAAGCGTTTAATCCACCTGTTGTGTCTTTCACAAGAGATCGCCGTCGACGAGCTTGTAGTATGTATTTAGCATTATATAACTGACAATGAGGAGGTTCAGGCAACTCGAAAACACCTTCGGACTCGGTGAAGTGGGAGGGACTTCCTGTCCCTGTTAGCTTCCTGTTGCTATTGGCTTCCAGCTGCAGTTGGCTTCCTGTCGCTATTGGCTGTGTCTTCCCCATGCAGAGCTGTCCAGGCCTGCGGGTGTGTGTCACATTGAGTGCATGTGCATACGTGCAAGGTGTGTCTGCTTGGCCCGGTCGACACAGCCTTGGCTAAACACTGAACACCCCAAACCTTAACATCACTCATTTTAATAACCTTAGCTGCTATGGTAACGTATTGTAGTACGCCTTCAGATTCTTGGGGACTCACAGCGCTGCAGATATTCCAGGATTGCTGAAGCACTTTTATTCTGGCAGGTTATTAATGTGAATTAGTCCAGTTAGTCCAATTAAGTGATTGGCAGCTAGGCTGAATCAGCTGAATGTTGGCGGTATTCCACTGGCCACAGGAAGTGACCCGCACCCGAAGCCCAAAGCAGGAAGAGCGACCAGTCAGAGCATGGTTCTGACTCGCTCCGGTTTTCCTGCAGAAGGCTTGGCTCGGTAACGCCGCTTCTGGGTTTGGAGAGCAGCAGTGACGTAAAACCGACACGGCGTATATCATGATTTGCTATATGCAATTTTTTTTTTCCTGTGTGCTAATTTCCAGTAGCACGTCTCTGAGAATCGCTGTGTTATGTTAGCATTAAACGCTAGCGGAATTAGCATTCGCGTGTATAAATTTGCTCTTCTGTAGTACTTTTTAGTTAGTTATCAGGAATGCATTAATACATCGCTATGTGTGAAACCACTAATCATTAATAATATATGGAACAGGGCTGCCATCCAAAATTTCTGCCCACCCACCCCATGCATCTGTCTAGTAAAAGACTTGAGCCAAAAGGTCTGTAAGCCTGCCACCACGTCAAGGTAGACTCTTTCAGCAGGGCACTAACTAACCTAATCTAACCTAATTTAACCTAATCAACCTCAAGCTAACCTAACCAAATGAAATGCCACATAAGCCCGTAAGTCTGAATTTTCACTACATTGACCACAGGTGATCTGCTCCAAGCTCAAATACATAGATAAGTAAATCTAGCATAATCATACTTGCCTCCTAAAAATTCTAGACCGAAACTCATAATAAAAAGAGTATCACATAGAGCACTCAACTTTTCCTTTCTGTGGACCCCACACAAATATAGATTCTTTATTACATATTAATTTCAGAAGCATCACAATTGGTTTATTGTGACAAAATTCAGGGATATATCTCAATATGTAACAGAACATTCAATCCTAAAACTTTCCAACATGACCCTGCACAAAGCAATATGCAGTTTCTTTTTCTTTATAAGCATTGCACTAGTAATTGCAGAAATTGACTTATTTCCAATATCCTGCATCCTAATTACGAAATACTAACTACTACGAGATATCTAACATACAATGCAACATTCAACACGGGGTAGTAAAGTGATATGTGGCAGAGCGAAGCGCCAATACGATGTGGAGCAGTGGTCAGAATACAGAGGATGCTGCAGCAGTATTACAGACTTATCAGCAAGCATCACCTCATGCCAGAACCTGTCCTCCAGACCGACGTAAACTACGTGCGTAAGTGTAGTTGGTACACTGCTTCCGTTGAGTACGTGTCGCGAAGTATATCACCGGTCCTGGCTGCCAGGCAGGGTTCTACTGCCCCAACGTAACGGCAATGGGCCCCAGGCTAGTGATATTGTTATTGTTCCCGGTGCGGGAGTACCTCCTGTCCCCCGCGATGTAGAATATGCAGTTTATCCATGCTTATCTCCTTCAGATTATCCATGCTTATCTCTGTGCTTTAATCCAATCAGTTTGGGGTGATGCCAGTTTGGTTGGGGCGTGCTTTTCCCAGCAGGGCCGTGTCAGCACGGACACGGCTCGGGTACGGCTTGCTTCCTGGTAGCGGTAGTGGAAAAGCGCCATATGAGCACTTAACACTACCATGCTCTTCTGAAGATGTCACTCAGTACCTCTTGGAAATGATCCATGAATGTTCCAGCAATGATGCGGAAGGGGCAGCTCCCTGCGGTTAGCGGCGCTGATTGATGCCTCATGTGAGTCGCCCGTTCCCGGTCCCGGTGTGGAATGGGGACCCAGGTGAGGTCACAGGGGTCCTCCGAGAAGCGACTGTCTGCCACAGATGTTCTGGATGGATGGCACGGTGTAACTGGAATCCATCTCTCTGGTCCTCTGGGCTCCGGTCAACTCAGAGATGCTTCTCTGTTTCTCTCTGGGCAGAAATGTGATACTTCAGCCATTTGCATCTTACAGCGGTTCCGAATGCCGGCGTGTCGAGTGTTTGGTCCTCGTGAGTCTCCATCTGCTTTCTGGCCCCTGAGTGTTTCTCACAGTCCGCAGACGGTCCCTCTCAGGTCCTCCTGAGCCCGGCCCGCATGATGATGCTGTTTATTTCGTCCTTCTGCCTGTGTTGGTGATTACTCGCTCGCTAACGAGCCAGGCGGCGGCCCTGACGCGCGGCAGCGTGACGTCGTCTAGCGGCGGCCCGTCTGGAGCTGCTATCCATGCTGCTATCTCAGATGTCCTGATGGGTCGTCTTCTGTCCGGGTGAATTTGGCTCTCCTCCTGGTCCCGCTGCAGCACCGCCCCCCCCCCCCCCAACATGTTTTAATTTCTAAGCTACTCGGTGACACAATCGCCCCGTGCAATCTCCCTGAGCACCAAACCGAGGGATCCAGGCTGCAACGTGCCACAGAGCCAAATCCCACTCTAGAGCGATGAATCTGGAAAGTCACAATGGTTACCATGGCACCAGTTACACTTTTATATAAATGAATGGAAGGGAAGGTAATGCATGTAAATAAAACAAGGTTTTCCCTGAGTAACAAAGGGCTTCTTTTAGTGCAGCCCTGTATCCGGGCAGGTCCGTAACACCTGCGTGACAAAGCAGAGATTCCTCCGTTTTTTTTTTGGTGGGGGGGGGGGTGCGTGCAGATGTGCTGCAGCTGGAGAGGGTCACGCAGGTAGGTGACACCGAACCTAATCTCTGGCGATTTTGATCTCTCCTCACTTCCAGTGAAGCTGAGACAGGGGCCCCGCATGGGAGGGGCCCGTCTGGGCCTGTCCTGCTCCCTCCCCCTGCGAGTAAGGCCGCGTTCGCCCCGTGACTCCGCCTTCCGACGGCTTCCGCGTCCCCCGGCCTCGTGTGGCTGCTTTAACCGCCTGCAGCCGCTCTCGGCCTTCCTGTTGACTGCACAGCCGTCTGCTGGCCATGTGTGGGCCGCCGTGGCCAGCCACTTTCGTCCCCCCACAAAGCACTTTTTGTCGCCCCCTTCGCATTCTGGGGATTTTTGGCATGCCATTTACAGATACTTGTGTTGCGTGGAATCGCTCTCAGATGTCCATTATCTGGTTGCTGTTAATGAGTTCATTTGGCATGCTGGTTGTTCTCAATGCCCCCCCCCCACCCTAGTCTCCCACTGCTCAGCGCCGCCCCCAACTGGCTGTCGTTAGCTCTACATTGCTGCTGCAGTGGGCTACAGCTGACCTCTCACCCAGATTAAATGCTAACGGCAGCCATAGTCTGAAAGACACCTAATAAAAGGTAACATTAAAGGTCAGCGTCACGGTGAGTGCTGAATTTGGATAAGTGCTGGAATGGACCGTGGCCTGAGGTGGCATCCGCAGCCCCAGCTTGACCCGGGCCGGCCCGGCTAATTAGCGTGCTGCACCCCGATGCTCCCCTGACCCGCATTCCCTCTGAAGGCCTGCGTGCCGAGCCGCCGTCCGCGGGGGGGCCTCCGCCATGCCTGCCAATCAGATACTTAGACCCCCCCCCCCCTTCCTGCCACTTTGACAAGCATGAAATGAGAAGCTGCCCAATCGGATCGAGTGTGTTTGATTAAAGGGCCAGCTGGCGTTCTGGTGGAATCGCGGCTCTGCCTCGGCCCCCTTTCCTAGTCCTCGCCATGCCCGTTGCCTGGGAATCACCCGGGCAGCCCCTGACACGCTCCGCTCGCCCTCCCAGGGAACCCCCGTCTGCCGGGAACGGCGGCCTGAGCTGGCTGCTGATGAGCATGCATGCGGCCGGCACCGCGGCTCCCAAGGCCGGGGAGGGGGCGAGGGGAGGACGTAACGCTGCTGCAGCCAGGAGCCCCTGAGATGGAGGCGACAGGCGCACTCGAGGGAGCCGCACTGTGATTTGTATCAGGATGCGGGGTGGACGCGTGCGCCTTTGGGCCCGAGCAGTGTGGCTTCCCCCAGCACAGACAGGCACCCCCTGCCTGGCTCATGGGAGCCTCTACCTCCATGCCCTCCTTCATGAATCATCTTCTCCCTTTTCATTCAAAGCTCTCATTGCAGCCCCACATTTGCTGGAATCCTGACATCAGCACTGCGCTGAGATTCCCCTTTATGTTCGCCTCTCTCTCTCAGCATGTCCAAGGTAGACCCTCACCTCCCCATGCCCCCCCCCCATGAAGGGGGAGGGAGGTTCCCCTGATCAAAGGATTTAATACCTCCTTGACATGAATGCCAAAGACAGCCCCAAACACCAATATTGTTAATTAATACTGACCATCTAGTGGACCATAAAATCTCATAAATAATGGCGCATATGCTGTTTGGGTGCATGAATAGAGTGGATGTAATATATTATTACTGAGTAAACATTTTAACTATGCATGAAACATGTTGGACTATATATGCTATATATATTATATATAAGTAGATGGCTGATGCTGGGGGCTGTGGTGCCCGTGGCTGGTGAGAATGTCCGGAGCGCAGTGCCAGGCGACATGATGCACCCCCTCTTTTCTGTCATGATAGCCCCGTGATTACACCGGGTGAATCATCATGATCCGGTCCGGGGCTGTGACTCGATAGGCCTGGCGCGGGGGCACTCCCCTCCCCACTGGAGCAGTGCCAGCTCCTGCTTATACCAGCAGCTACCTTCCCAGAATCCACTGCTCTGGTCACAGTTATACAGAGAGGCCACCGTATTGTTATAAACCCCCCCCCCAGCAATGTCGCTGTAAAGTTGTCTAGAAGATCAGAAAGGTAGTCTGGGCTAAAACCGGCTTTTTGGATTCAGGCCAGGAGAGTTTTGCTGGACTGTATGCAGTGTTCCAGTCAGCGAGGACCAGTTTTCCTGCCCGGGTGCCAGAGCAAGTGTGAGTGGGCTGGATTATTGCTGCTGCCGTCCTGTCAGTCAGTTATCCACGCTCCGGCCCTCGCTGACAATGGGGAAGGTTAGCAGCATCTCTGAAGCAGTGCTGGCTTTAATTACATACTGCACACACAACATTAAGCAGCTTTGGGTCCAAGGTCTTTCACGGGTTGAGTGGCTGTGGTTCTGAACCACTCACCGGCATGAAAAGGCATATCGTGCCGTTGGCTGCTTCTGCAAAGCTCTGCTCGGAATCGTCTGGTAATTATTACCGAGCTTGTGAAGCACTTGGCCTGTCTCCTGTTGCTGCCGCGGCACTTTCCGGGTTCTCGCTGAGTGTGCCCCGGCTGCTGCCATGTGCCCCCTTTGGTGCTGGTGGGTACACCAGGGCCCCCGATGTATTCGGGAGAGCTGCTTATTGACGGGACAAACCAGTGTGGCGTGGCCAGCTACCTTTTGGAAGGTAATCCAACGTTTTATGTTAATGTTTTGGTAGAAGGGGCCCCAAGTGCATGGAATCACATGACCATACAGGGAGCTCTGAGACCCCGCTTATAAAATAGCATGGCATGATTTTATGGTCCTGCAGAGGTGGACAGATTGATTTAACTTAATCATAGGACAGACTGATTTCATCACAGACATCTGGTCCTGGCAAGAGTATGGTTGTCGGCACTGGGCTCTGCGTCCGGCCCTACAGAGCACCGAGTCTCCTGCCTAAGGACTACTCCAAGACTGCTGGTGCCTGTCATGCTGGCCAACGACCCCTAGGGGGCCACAGAGTAGTACAGGCTATTGATGCAGCTCCGAAGATACTTTCCCATAATGCACCCCTTAATGGAAAAGACAGAGGTGTCAGCTAATTGAGTTAATTATTATCAAAGTACCTGATTAGTGTGTACTTACCAGTAATAATTATATTTCCGTTTTAGTGTGACAGAGATTAATGACGTGTTTCACTTACTGAGTTTTGTCTGAATATGTTACGATACAGTAAGTTTGAATAATTATGAATAACGATCAAAATAGAAAAACCTTCACAAGCATGGCACTGTCTCCACTCCACGCTCCGATCTCTCTGGAGCACGTTCACGGACCCCCCCCGCGCATTGTTGGCTTTGCCGGCCCCCCCCCCCCCCCACCCCCTACAGCTGTGTTCACCCCAGATAAAAGAAAAGGATCCTTCACACATTCCATTGGCTGTCACAGAAACGGAACAGCTGAAGCTCGCCACGGCAACCCGCGCGGGGGTCACGCTGTTCGGGTTTGTGTTCAAAACAGAGCGTGACTCACCTGTTTATGAGGGTTCAGGGCGGGGAAGCTGTCGCGCGTGCCTGACGAGACACCGTGCGAGCCAGCGCCCCCGACAGGCCCCGGCAGAGCACGGGCGCCTCGCGACAGGCCTTTGCGCGCTCACTAATAAACACCCCGCCCCCTGCCTTGTCTTCTCTCGTCCCGACAGATGCGAAGGAGAGGTCAGCCAGCAGGTTCTCGGCGGACGGCGTCTTCAATTACACGTCGCTGCTGCTGAGCGGGAAGGACAACACGCTGTACGTGGGGGCCCGCGAGGCGCTCTTTGCCCTCCGCCTCGACGACATTGGCCATAAGCGGCTGCAAAGGAATGTGAGTGTGTGCAGCAGCTCGCCAGCCTTCACACTGAACACTCACAGCGCTGTCACACACACACACACACACACAGACACACACACACACGCTGGGGTCACGTGTAGCACTGACACACACACACAGACACACACTCACACACACAAGCTGGGGTCACGTGTAGCACTGACACACACACGCTGGGGTCACGTGTAGCACTGACACACACACACGCTGGGGTCACGTGTAGCACAGACACTCGCGGGGGCCATGGTTAAGAGGAAAGCATGCCCCCTTTGGAAGGATAAAAGCACCGACGTCTGCAGCGTGGGGGGGGGGGGGGGGGGGTATGTGTGCCTCTGTGCCCCCCTAACTCTGACCCTCAGTCCTGTTACCCCTCCAGCTGACCTGGGAGACCCGTGAGACGAAGAGAGACGAGTGCAGCTTCAAAGGGAAGGACCGCGAGGTAAGACACGCCGGCAGCCATCGAAACGGCCCCACACCCCCACCGCCACCCACACAGCCCACGCACCTCCTGACGGTGCTGAACTACAGCCGGGATCGACAAAAACGGCCCAGCGCTATCGGGGGAATAAGCCCCCGTGTTAGCTGGCAGCGAGAGGCGGC
Source organism: Petrocephalus schoutedeni (assembly GCA_026780765.1). Taxonomy (NCBI): domain Eukaryota; kingdom Metazoa; phylum Chordata; class Actinopteri; order Osteoglossiformes; family Mormyridae; genus Petrocephalus; species Petrocephalus schoutedeni. Next base: position 9,007,256 of record JAODKL010000021.1, on the reverse strand, counting down.
GTGCCAAGCCGCGTTTTATGCATAGCGTCACTGCATCAGCCTCTCTCCACAACCACGAGGAGAGCAGGACCCGTGCCCTGTGTCGCCTGGCTCACTGTCAGTCTGTACCTGAGATGTGCACATGGCTGATGGGTTCCTTGGTGACACTCCCACCTAAAAGGAGCTGCCCGTGCACCGGCTTGCCCCACGGAAGAGCATGAGGCAGGATGACAGGGGGCTGGATGCTGATGCAGCTCAGAGTCTAAGCAAAGTTTGCCCACTCTGCTCTATGCTACGCTAGCCGTTCACTTATATTTATAAGCGTTTCTGCACTGTTTTTGTTCCAGACTGATTGCTTGAACTATATAAAGATTCTGCTTCGGCTGAACAGCACGCACCTCTACGTGTGCGGCACCCACGCCTTCAACCCCATCTGCGCATACATAGTAAGTCAGCTACGGACTCGCCACCGCCCCCTAGTGGTGACAGCTCTAGACTTGTCTGCAGCAACTGACTCTCATTCAAACCACCTCAGTCTCCCGAAACTGAAGTGGTTCTGCTGCGGGGTCACGGCCCGGTCATTTGCCGTCAGTCTCCCTTATCTGACAAACCCCCGAGCCATCTCGTGGTTGCCCCCCCCCCTACCCCACCCAAGCGTCACTCACGCATATCTGTCCACAGAACACCTCTGACTTCTCCCTGGTGAGGGACCGGGCCGGGGACATCGCGACAGAGGACGGCCGGAATCGCTGCCCCTTCAGCCCCGAGTACAAGTCCACTGCCATCATGGTCGGTATGTAATGGGCAGGGGGTGACCAAAAAAGCGATCTCCCCTGCTGGGAAAGTGGGCTCTCCCGTGATCTCCCAGTATGGGAGGCGGGGAGGGGTATCTCCGATTGCATTTAACCCCTTACATAATCTGAGCGCGTGCTGTTATGATGACCTGCTGACTGTGCACTGTGCTTCTGTGAGTCTGTGCGTGTGTGCGTGTCTGAGTGAGCGTGTGCGTGACTTTGAGCCCAAATGTGAGCAGGAGCTTCTCAGAATTAGCTTCAGGCCACCCTGACCATTGCCCTGGCTGAACAGGGTACAAGGTGCGGGGGACCTACACGTGGTCATGCGGTCCTCTCTCACGGTTTAAGATGGAGAGCTGTACGCCGGAACAGTCAGCAACTTCCAGGGAAACGAACACACCATCTACAAGAGCCTGGGCCACGGGACCACCTTGAAAACGGAAAACTCGCTGAACTGGCTACAAGGTAAACGCCGGACCTTAGCGTCTGGCTCCCGCTCTCCTGAGACAGGGCCCAGGACGGTTAGGCCTTGTTCATGATGCGCGGAAATGAACTGGTCCAGTCTGTCGCAGCACGTGCATATCAGAGAGGCTCCCCAGGGTGCATTGTGGGAGATGGGGAAGCTCGTTTCTATAAACCGGCCTCTAGCGTTTCATATCGGCTCATTGTAACGCTGGCACATATCTGAATGTAGCTGCGAAAGGTGCCAGTACATGGTCCACCTCCCTGTGCCTGACGTGGCCCTATAAATCTCCCGTGGTCACCAGTATAAGAGGTCTCCTTAATAATGGCCTGCCATGAGAGGACTGAAGCCTGCTCTGATTGAACCACCCCCAGACCCCGCCTTTGTGGGATCGGCCTACATCCAAGAGGGCGGCGACCCAGCCAGCGATAAGGTCTACTTCTTCTTCAGTGAGGCTGGCAAGGAGTTTGATTTCTTCGACAGCACCGTGGTGTCCCGCATCGCTCGCGTCTGCAAGGTGAGGGCTGCCCGGCGTGTCGGGGGGGCGCCACTGGGGTGCTGAAATCTCTGCCTTCCGCTAATGCACGGGAATCCTAATCCTACTACAGACAGGCACTGGGATAGTGTCCCTCCCCCCCGACCCTAAAAAACAAGGGTGCCCTTTGAACTTTGACCAGAGGGCGGGGTTATTGATAGCAGTCTGGCTCTGAACACTAAACACTGAACAGTGCTGAGGCTCTGAACACACCACCTGTTTACATCACCCCCCTCCGTTTTATCAGTATACAGGACTGTCACAGAAAATTAGAATATTGTGATAAAGTTCTTTATTGTCCGTAATGCAATTAAAAAAACAAAA
>JAODKL010000021.1:8961532-8999574 GCA_026780765.1 Petrocephalus schoutedeni | reverse complement strand
GGGGGGGGGTTGGGGGTGGGGCCCAGTCCCGCTTCCAAAGTCATTGACATTTCCCAAAGACGGTGGGGGGGCTAAGTTTCCCTGAGCGCTCCCCACGGCCTGCGCACTTAACGCGATGCTCCGGGGGTTCAGTGTCCCAGTGTGCGAGTCCCTGTCCCGGGCCGACGGCAAGCAGGAAAGCACTGCCTTCACCCCATCTGAATATTTAACCCCCCCCACCCCAGTGCATCGTGGGAAGGCCTCTTCCTCAGCAACACAGGGAACGGGTCGGGGGAGAGGAAGAGGGGTCCTTCCTATGCAGAACTTGCTAATTCACCACATCATCCACATGGAAATCTACACCTGGACAGTCTCAAGGCGGCAGCCACACACAGACCCTTTTGGTCAGTCCTCATTTATGAGGGCGTCTCCATTTCATAGCAAAACAGAGCTAGTGATGGGAGCACTGTGCAGCGATTCAGTTCGCCGTGCAAAGTGACAGAGGTGAAGTACTTTATCAGCACATTGAGTGCATCCATGTGACCCAGCATGCCCAAGTGCGTGAAATCGGACTGCTTGGCCTTTAAACACACGCCTGTGTGTTGAGTCGCTTGGCTCAGCAGGGGGTTCCTCTGGACATCCCTCAACCTCTCAACGCCATGTGTGGCCCAAAGTTTCAGAACTGAGTCAGACAAGCCGTGCAGGTGGGGAAAGCCTGGGCTTCTGGTGATTCTTGCCCCAAAGGAAAAGGGACACAGGCCTTCCCTGTAGCATCCAGCGCTATCATTGACCGAGCGAGGCGAACAAAGCCGGCGGAGGACTGGCCGCTCTCCAAGGTCTCACCACAACCAAAACGACTCCATGGAGTGCCAAAACCACTAGTATTTTGCCGTTTTTTTGACTCCATTTTACCATCAGTGATTTATGCATACTGAGAATGTGAAAGCTGCTAACCTATTTGCCCTTCCAGCCCAAGCCTTTGGGGCCCTAAGGTGGCGCACCGAGGGCCCGTCTTCACTTCCGCTGTGGTCCCGAATAGCACGTGTCTCAGAGGCCAGCCACGGCCTATTGTGATGATTTAAGCAGAGCCATTCTGCTGGGGTCTGCTGAGTGGTGGCAGCATGAGCTGACCCACACCAGACTTATCAAGGGACTGTCCAAAGATGCGAAAGCATACCCACAAATGGGCGGGGGGCTCGTGGGAACACAGCGATTCCCAAGTTTGTCACTCCCAATACAGAATGTACTAACGTTACCCATAATCCCAATCCGCTTTTGAACGCCTTGTTTAATCATGTGATCTCTGCTCATGTCGGTTCAGCATATGAACAGGGGAGATCTCTTCACGCGCTGTGCAAAGTAGCAGCATTTATCTGTACATATGTAAATTATACCATATGCGAAGGACCTGATGCAAGATGTGTTGTGGTAGAAGCATATTTGCTAGACCGTGCGGACCGCCGCTCCTCCATTCCCCCCCCCAGAATTCCCTCTGGTTGCAGTTGCACAGGCCTTTGTTGCGAGGGGGCTGTAGGCATCTCCGATCCCTCCTCGCCAAATGAGCCTCATGGCTGCAGCCTTTCACATTAAGCGCTCGCGGTCGAGACGCCCCGGAGCCTGATGGGAACATGCCCGCTGGTGGTGCACTGCGGTCATGACCGGGCGCCAGATGGCCTCCCTGTGCCAGCTGGACCCCCGCGGGTGCGGCCAGCACTGAAGCTCCTGGAGATGGGCGCTGTCCTCAGTGTAGCATGTCCGTGTTTGTGTTGCACGTACTGACCTGTCGTTGTGTGTGCGGGTGCGTTGGCATTGGGGGTGAGGTGGGGCGGTGGGGGCGGGTACTCACAGAATCTGCTGCCCTCATACCTACATGGCAACCAGTCCAGAATCCACTGTATTTGCATTCCGTTTTTTGACTGAAACTATCATTTCTATGGGAATCTGAGACATTCGACAAAAGAACTGCGCGTATATTTATGTGTGCTTTGGACAGGCTGCTGAATACCTGGCTTTGGTGTGTCTGGTCTAACTTTATGAATGTAACCATATTCCGGGTAACCGCTAACTGCCAAACACACTTGGCATCATGGGATCGTTGTCAGTAATGGGAGCGTGGATACATTGTACTAAACCATATGCACAGTCTGTGACGATACACACTGACCAGGTGATTTGAAAAATAACGTAGTAGTACAGGTACAAAAGGACACTCAAGCTTTCAAATCATGGCTGGTGGAAAGGCCCCTGCCGTGGGACCCAATTTGTACAATAATTAATGCATTAAAAAAAAAAAGCAAGTACGACAGGTTCAGGAAGGAAGTATTAAGTACATTAAACGCGAGTCTATCCCACGAGGCAGATGACTCCCTGGACAGGATGCCAGTCCATGGCAGGGCGCACAGTCACCTGGCACATAAAGTTACATAAAGCCCATGTCAGGGGGGTCAGGCAGGGACCTGGACTTGGGAGGGTGCAGAGACACCCCGAGGCAGGAAGTGACCTCACTGCGCTCTGACACCTGGCCACCTGCACCAGTATGTGCAGTGCTTCATTGCTAAGCTGTGAGCTTCACTGCCACATTGCGAGACCTATTTAAAACCAATCAGACAGTGAAACTCCTATGGGGCTAAAAAAAAGCTGTAACTACTTTATGTGCGCCCGCCTGTCGCGGGATGCTGTGGGACACACCGTGGTATACCATGGGACATTTTATAGGGGATCTAAGCTGATGTTCATTAAAAAGAAATCATGTCTATTTCACTCAACTGTTTGAATTCATATTGTCTTGTAAGCTTAACGTAATGGTGTTTTTGTACAAAATGGTTGTGACCCTGTATTTTTTGTATTGTATATTGTTATTGTTACTGTTGTTTTTATTGGACTGTACATAAAATGCACTATTTTTTTTTAAATAAAGGTTTAATGTAAAATATAGTGAGTCATCCTTCCGGAACCTTCATCGCACGATGCGGTTGTCCTGCTGGCCTTTATGGGTGTGCTTATCCCAGCTAGGCTTATCCAACGGTCACGATGCTCACCTCCCTGTAGATTAAATATAAGACCAGGGGCTCCTTTGTTACAAGTGTGCTACATTTCCATTGCAAATGAGTGCACAGCCACAGAATAGTGAGCTCTTAGTCACGCTTTCATGAAATGGTGCAGGAGCTGAAGATGGCTGTAAAATTAATGAGACCTTAAGAAAATCGTCATGGTGACAGTACACTATAAATGGTAATTGTTCCAATGAGTTATTTTTTTGTAGTTGACATTATACATCATAAAATGACTATCATAGAAAAAACAAACACTTAAACAGCCTCCGTACATCTTCTATACCACTTACCAAGGTCATTCTGTCCCCAAAAGCACAAGGCAGGTGTCATTCCATCAGAGGACTCGTCCTCACACATAGGATGTGCAATTCGGAAACACTGATATAATGGTGTGTTTAGGTAATGCAGGAGAACCCCTTCAGAGGTAAGGAGTGCATGCTAATACAGCACATTCCTGCACCCACCAAGTGATACCTCAGTGCTACATTAGTTCAGATGGAGCGGAACCGTATTTTGTCTGGTGGCTGAAGTGCCAATCCTGTCACCACTTGGAGGATCTGCTTGCAGGGACTTAGGTTAACATCATACCCTGGACAGGAATCACTCTTGGCATTCATGGGATTCAAACTGGCAATCTTCCGATTACCTGCACAGACTCCTAGCCTCAGAGTCACCAATTCACCCCATGCAGACATGGAGGGGTAAATACAGGGTGAGCCCTGCAAAAATCAAAACCCAATACCCTGGAATGGAGAGACAGCAGAGCTAAGTGAGCTAATGTGCCACCCATTACAACATCTCCTCAGAATTACGGCTGCACCTTTTTATTCCCACGTGTATTTATTACAGCTCCTCACTTCCTTCATCACAGAGAGGTCCTGGGCCTGAAGCTGGAGATGCCAGTTGACTCTCTGACATACAGCCTTGTTGACCTTGAATGACACTGTTATGGCATCAGGTGTGGAGATGCCTATCTCGAGGGAGCTGGACTCGCCCAGTAGGAGCGGCGAGCCTCAGTCTCACAGCGCACGGGGAGAGGTCCACTCATCGCACCACTGGCTGCTCGGACCAGCACACTGCCGCAGGTCAGCTTAGAGCACAGGGGGCACTAAGGGCAGGATCCACAATGCTTGTTGAGAGAGTTTCCGACGGATCCGGCTGTCCACATGTTACTTTGAGGTGGGGTCCATTTCCCATGGCCACGGCGTTGTTTGTCCATCTGCTCTTTTTCCTGGGCTCGGTGAGGTGCATATCGGCAGAGGAGTCGCCCCTCCTCAGCAAGGTGTTTCCATGGCAAGAGAACAGGCTCCCCAGCGCGGTCAAACCCGATCACTACTTCCTCAGCATCCACCCCAGGCTGGACTCTGACACCTTCACGGGCCGTCTGCACATCCTGGTGACGGTGCTCAGTGACACAGACTCCATCGTGCTGAATGGCAGGGGGCTGACAATCCTGGCCGCCTCGCTGGAGGACCTCACACCTACCCTGGTCCTCCAGCGGCATCTGGCTCTGCACGTGCTCCAGTCTCACACCATGGAGCAACTGGCCTTTCTCCCCGAGACCAGGCTCATGGCCGGCCACAAGTACCAGCTTTCCATCACCTACAATGGCACTGTGTCCAGAAGCTTCTCTGGCCTCTACAGAGCCTCCTACCAGATGCCCAACGGGACCTTCAGGTTTGTGAGCTCATGAGGGGTTTAATATGAAAGGGCACTTTCTCTTAGAACCTGCCTTGACCCTCTGACATCTGATATGTTGATGTGTCGCCTCATTCTGGGATGGAAATATCGCTCTTTATTTGTCTGGAGATGTCATTAGTTCCAAACATACCTGTCTCGACAACTTTTTCCAGGACAATGTTTATTGAGAGAACAAACTAAACGTAAATGACATGAATAAATGTGCTTAAAATCATCAGTGTTTGCCAACCCAGTCCTCGGGGACTCACGGATGGTTGGCATTTCCCCAGTAAAAGCAAAAACGTGGACTGTCTGCAGGTCCCCGAGGACCGGGTCGAGAAACACCGCTTTAAATGACAGAGAGGGCAAGGTGGATCTGGTGGTAATTCCTGTGCGATGAGCAGCTCTGTGTCTGTGTGCTCACGGTCCCCAGACACATCCTGGCCACCCAGATGGAGCCAGCCTCCGCTCGCAGCGTGTTCCCTTGCTTCGACGAGCCCGGCATGAAAGCCTTGTTCTCGCTGGTGGTTGTGCGGGAACAGCCCTACATAACCCTCTCCAACATGCCCAAGGTAGGAGGGACAAGTGTCCAGGGGACAGCTGCTGGTGCAGATGGGGGTGCTGCACTGGAACCATTTGGGATCCCAGTGAGAGTTCCTATATGGTCATTCCACATTACACTAGTTAGTTCCTGGGCAAAAATGGGCTGACGTATAACATTTGATGCTGAACTAAAGGTTCTGTGTTGCACTATAGGTATGTTTATGCTCTATATTCTTGCTGCTGTATTCCCCCTGAGATCAATAAAGTTCAGCTTAATCAAAATCTTAAACTAATTTAATGGATAAATACATTTTAAAAATCAGCTAAAAAACCTATTGTAAACGCACAATGCCTCCTGCAATATGCTGCTTTGTTGTCCAGATCGATGAACAGTCATGCTTGTTCTTTTTTAAGCACAGAAGATGCCTTTCCTGTCACAAATGCTAGCATTAAATTCCAGTATTACCTGTTGCACTGTCTCTGCTGTCCAGAATAATTTGCTTCGCTAGCCTGCTGCTTTTCTGTACAGGCACTAAGCCACAATCAGCAGTGAGGCCAAGTTTGAGGAAGCTGGCTCAGCCAGCTGGTCATCCTGAGAATTCTGAATCTGCCATCAACTAATCGTGCCTGGAAACCTTCCAGTTGAAGTGCAGAGTTTGCCACACCCCAAATGGCTGGCCAGCTCTCCTGGACGCTGGTCACTGGGCAGGCCCCATCCGGCTCATTTTACACCTTTAATTGCCAGTTTCAGAAAAAATAAATACACAAGTTGTTCAGTGACAATTATTTTTATAGTCTATGGCCCATTAACTTGTTCGTCTTAAAGGCTGAGGGTTTCAAGTTGACACAGGGGTGGATTAAACTGCCCTCTAGCCCAGTCGCACTCCTAAAACTACCTGAAACCTGGATGCCCGCAGTGAGCAGTGGCTCGCTCTCTGCAGAGGGCCAGCAACAGCACAGAGGGAGGTGAAGGTGGGAAGGCATCAGCCAGTAACATGAAACCGTCCAAGACTGGAAGGGCTGTTGCTCCTGGAAAAGCTTTAAAGTTCTGAGAACTCAGACGCAAACGTGCTGTAAGCTCCACAAACACATGTGTGAAGAATTTGCTGGGGGAGACGATGTTTTTAATCATTCCTGAAGTGCATGCTTTTTATTAAAGGGGGGCAGACCACAATCCTATTCACTAGTCACTTCTTCAGCAAGTGTATGGTTATTGTAGCTGCTATTAACCTTCTTATAGATTGTAGGCACAGCTTCAAGGGGAATAATGGTAACAGCGAGAGAAACTTTCTCCCCAGGTGTCCACAAAGCCCCGTCCAGATGGGCTTGTAGAGGACCACTACCTGACCAGTGTGAGGATGAGCACCTACCTGCTGGCTTTCATTGTCTGTGACTTTTCCTTCAGTTCCACGGTGACCAAACAAGGTGTCAAGGTGACGACCCGGGCGCATCATGAAGATATGTGTGCTGGTGACAGGTCAGCTTAAATGAGCTTGGTCTTATTATGACTTGTGATTGGCAGGTGTCAGTTTTTGCCCCCAGTCATCAGATCAACCAGACTCAATATGCTCTCACAGCTGCAGTAAGGATCCTCAACTTCTATGAGGAATATTTCAGGATTCCTTATCCCCTTCCAAAAATAGGTAGGATCTATCTATCTATCTATCTGTCTGTCTGTCTGTCTGTCTGACTGTCTGTCTGACTGTCTGTCTGTCTGACTGTGACGGATAGAGTCTTACGGAGTACAAAAACTTAATTAGAGATGGGCACAAACACATCAAAAAGTATTTTGTTACAAATTACAAACACTTATTCATCAAATGTAACAAAAGTTAAACAAAATACTTGTGTGAGAAAATGTATTCATCAGAACAAGTAATTTGCAATTTGAAAATACAAACATGCATGTGAAATAGTAGTGGTACATAATGAATATGTTTACCTTTAAGGTTTTACAACCTTAACATTAACTGTGAAATGAAAAATTACTTTAATTACATTAGTAATGTGAGCTCAGCAGGCTGCATCGGAAGGAAAGGTTTGGGTGAGATCTGAGAGGTGGTCTCGGATTCAGACCCGATACACATATAATATGCAATATCAAGTTCAGGATCAAAAGTAGCTAGCCTGATTTATCGCTAATTTAGGTTCCCACATACGACAAACCACAAGATGCCACTGCCTGAGCATGTCTATTGAAATTAACTAGACTGCCACTAGCAGACTAGCAAGTTAATTCACAAGTTCTAGAGCACAGCACTGCAGTTTGCTAATCACTCTATTTTTCTGTCATATAATGACATTCAATGAGCAATATCTGCTAGTATATCAGACCACGTGTTTTACCTTAAAGAAATTTGCACCGAGCGCCAAAGCAGCTTCTTTCCTTGTATTATTGGTCATGGGAGAACTAAGGGCATTTTCACACCTATAGTTCGGTTTCTCTGGTCCGAATCAGCTGATGCGTTTGTAAACTTGTAGCGTTTCCCCCTCGGTTCGGTTTGCTTTCACAGAGAAAAAAAAACGAAACTTACCAAGAATGCGTACAAAGCACGTGAGAAGGTTTCTCCTGCTGATTGGCCAGATGTTTCTGTGGCGGGAGCAAGGAAGTAAATATAGGAAGAAGCTCCTGTGTCCGGGGCTATGCGGCTTAGCATCTCTCATTTTTATGTTTTGTTGTATAATTTTTAATGCTGTCAAACGATAAAAAAATTTAATCAGATTAATCACAGGATTGCTGTGGATTAATTTAGATTAATCGCAATTAAATATCATTCATTTTTAATCTATATTAGTCATATTAGTCGCATTTCATTTTGCATGAGCAAACAGACTAATGAAAAAAGGGAATATACATGGACTTAACATGTTTATTGAACAAAAAGCTCCTGGCGACAAATCTAGCAACATTCCTGACAAACCTTAGCAACTTTCTGTACAATGTTGTCGTCAAGAAGAAAGTGAGCTGAGCTCCCTGCTACTACACCAGGTGTCCTGCCGAGTTGTGGTGCTTAGTCGAAACATGCTACCGTAGCGCGAACCGACAGTTATGTCTACTGATCAGTGCTACCTTATCGAGCAAAGCTACCATAAGCCTGCGCTCGCTTGCTCGGAACAATTTCTGCGCTGCCTCCCAGACGGAGCAATCCCTGGGGCAGTTCAGCCACCGAGCTGATCACTCTGACAGACGGACGTGAACATGAATGATCTGTGCACTGACTAGTCAGAAACCTTTCTACTCATTTATTCCACTTATTATTAACAGTTAATAACATATCCTATGCCTTTTCTACATCGGCCAAGCTTTGTTCTTTTGCAAATACAGTACACATTTTTATCTGGAAAACATGCACATAGTTTAAAAGGTAACTTTTTTGTGAATATGTTAATAGTTAATAGTGATTTTCCCAGTACAGTGGTAAATAATATAAATAGAACAGATGATAAATGAAATACTTTGAGCTGCGTTAAAATAAAGTAGCATATATGAATATTACATACAGAGTAGGACACAACGTGCCGACGCTTGAATGAACGTGAATGTGACATGATGGCGCAATCGATATGCAAATTAGCATGTGTCATCATCTAGCGACTTTCTGGGTACAGTTTAGCAACTTCAGGTAAGAAATAGTTGGCAACACTGCATTTCAGGGATTTTGAGTCAGTCTGTGCTGCTGATGGGTTAATTGCGTTAAAAAATTTATCAGATTAATCATGATGATGTATTAATCCACGTTAACGCGTTAATTTTGACAGCCCTAATAATTTTTTTTTTTTACTTTCACACAGCACTGTTCATTCGACGGGTCAAATCCTCTCTCCTTAGCCATTGCTTGAACAGTTTTTATGAGCTGTTTATAGGAGCTGACAGATGTAGCTGTCAGTCACCTCACTGCTAGACCAAGTAAGACCTCGGTTAATTTCTCATCTGCCTCGCTACTGCTCTGCCTCATCCCAGAATGCAAAGCGCACCTGCCTATGGGAGCCGATTAGCTCAAACTCACAGCATACACCTGGAAGTTGGGTCAGATCACGCACCACAAACAAACCGCTCCAGAGTTCGTTTGGGACCAGACTGAGACCACCTCCTCTCAAGGGTCTTGGTCTGGTTGCTTTGGCCTGCATCTGAGTGCAATTACTTTATTCACACCTGCCCAAATGAATCGCATCAAGGCCCATGGGGAATGAAGCAGAGTCCATTTTCACTGAACGAAAAAGTGCTGGTGTGAAAACACCCTAAGTTCACAGCAAGCAAGCTGGGCCCAACAGGATGTGTCATATAACTTATTTACATCTAGCCAAATACACTGACACTATGTTTAAAAGTCTGTAAGCCTGGTGAAGAAGGTTCTTAAAATAACAGAAAATAAATAAAATTACATATTTTAATAAGTATTGTAAGAACAATGATACAGTCTCAAAGTATAACAATTACATCTGATTTTTCCGTCCATTACAAATTACAAAATACTTTAAATTAAATACGTATTTCAAATACAATTAATTGAAATACTGCCTTTGAAAATCTTTGAACGTTCTTGAATTAAATGCTATTTGTTTTGTAATTTAAAGGCAGTCTTAGTTTGCTGCCTCCACCTAGTGGTCATAAAGAGTAATTACGTGACGACATGTATGTAGGCAGGTAGTTGTATTGCCCAGAAGCTGAATGTACTGTATATGGGTTTAGAACCACTCCGCCGCAGCCAATAACCCTAACCCTACCTCAAAAAGGATTTGATGCATAGCAGATAGCAGCCTCAACTTGAACTACCAAGATACAGTACCTGGTGCGATGGAAAAGTGCCCTTGGCAGTGGCACTTGACCACACAACAGCTACACCAGGGGTGCTTGTGGCTGTGAACAGTGAAAAAACACACCAGGGCAACATCAAAACAGGGAGAAGGCACACAGGACAGAGCCTTTGGAGAACCCTGAGATCTTCGATAATTTCTGATAAAATGCAGCATTCATCTCGCCATGAATTTTGACTAAATTCCCTGAGCCACTGTAACTCACTCACCTGTGAAACATCAGAGATCCACCTCCATGCCTCACAGCAGGGATGGTGCACGTTTCCCCGTAGGCCTTAATGAGTCCTTTCTGAACAATGTTCCAGTCACAGATGTGATGAACTTGATTGCATTGAGATAAATCGCACAAAGTTGGGCTTTAAATTTTTTTGGAGAGGTGGGGAAAGTGTGTAGAGAAATTGTAGAAGCTGAGGCGCGTGGAAGGGGTAGGGATTAGATGGGGGGAGGGGGGACCGGTCCTTCTGGGGAAAACATCATTGACATTCTGACATCATCTAGTCAGTATCTGTGTTTTCCTCTGTGCAGATCTGGCTGCCATCCCTGAGTTTGAGGCGGGAGCCATGGAGAACTGGGGACTGCTGACGTTCCGAGAGACGTCATTGCTGTACGAGGAGCAGTCAGGCACCCTGGGGAACCAGCTGTGGGTCAGCCTGGTCACAGCCCATGAGCTCGCCCACCAGGCACGCACCGTCCTCGCTCTCTCTTTCTCTCTCTCTCTCTCTCTCTGGCCAGCTATGCTGAATATATAGATGGGAGAAAAACCATGCTGTCAGTCAGCAGATGATACTGGCCACTGTGCATTTTCAACACTGGTTCTTCAGTCAGGGAAACACACACATTTGAATCATGTATAGATGAATGAATGAATGACTGTTACATTTATATAGCACATTTCAAGACACCCAAAGGACTTTACAGAAGCAATGGAGAGCCACTTCAGCCACCACCACTGTGTAGCCCCCACCTGGATGATGCAACGGCAGCCATTCTGTGCCTGGATGCTCACCACACAGTAGCTAAGGTGGCGAAGGGGCAAGCTAGAATTCTCCAGTTAGATATAAGGGATGATTAGGAGGCCAGATTTGATAGGGGAACAGTGGGCAGTTTTATAGATCTTAATATTCCCACTCTCTCTCTTACCCATGCTCTGCTCCACTCTTCATTATGTGAGATGTTTCATGCCAATTTAATCAGTAGTGAAATTAATTTATGAATCCATTTTGCGTATGTGGGCTATTAAGACTGTGCCGTCTTTCCTAAATATGCTGGCAGTGGTTTGGGAACCTGGTCACCATGCAGTGGTGGAGTGATGTGTGGCTGAATGAGGGCTTTGCCTGCTTGATGGAGTACAGGGCCATCAGCCACCTGGAGCCCAGCTGGAACGTGGTGAGTGCTCAGTGAAGATCTCAGGCCTTTTGGGAATCTGGTGACAGCGCATGTTCACAGCCTCGCCTCTCATCTGTAAAGCTGTACTGCACCTCAGAGCGGTGCTGGTCATGCGTTTGCCCTGTTACAGGAGAGCGAGCTGGTCGCCATGGACATGTACCGAGCTTTGGAAAGGGACTCCTTCCTGACCTCGCACCCCGTCTCCGCACCAGTGGACGATGTAGCACAGATCAGGCAGATGTTTGACGTCATCTCTTATTCAAAGGTCAGAGTTGCAGCAGAAACATTGCTCTTGAAGGGCTACATTAACGAATGCTCCCCCATGCCTGGATTTAAAAATTATTATATACTTACTTATTGTTTACTTTAAAGAAATTTCTGGGATTGCTTTTTATTACATAAGACTGTGAGTTAGGTGCATGTCCTTTATGAATGTGCCCCGTTTGTACCTGGACACTGCAGGCTCCGCTTTTCACTGCAATGCATGTCCTTTATGAATGTGCCCTGTTTGTACCTGGACACTGCAGGCTCCGCTTTTCACTGCAGTGCATGTCCTTTATGAATGTGCCTTGTTTGTACTTGAACACTGCAGGTTTTATTTTTCACTGCTGTGTGTGTCCTTTACCAATGTGCCCTTCTTTGTACCTGGACACTGCAGGTATCACTTTTCACTGCTGTATGTGTCCTTTACGAATGTACCCTGTTTGTATCTGGAAACTGCAGGTTTCATTTTTTACTGCTGTGTGTGTCCTTTACAAATGTGCCCTTCTTTGTACCTGGACACTGCAGGTATCACTTTTCACTGCTGTGTGTGTCCTTTACAAATGTGCCCTGTTTATACCTGGACACTGCAGGTTTCACTTTTCACTGCAGTATGTGTCCTTTATGTGTCCTGTTTATGCCTGACCTCCGCAATGCAGGCTCCACTTTTCACCCCTGTGTTGTTCCACAGGGTGCCTGTATTCTCCACATGCTCTCTGTCTTCCTCAAAGACGACATCTTCACTGCGGGGATCCAGCTTTACCTGCAGAAAAACAGCTATAGCAACACTAAACAGGACGACCTGTGGGAGGCACTCTCTCGGGTAATGTGGCATACACTCCCCCCACTGTTTCACTCGTCACAAGCCAGCTATGCCCTGTAACACCACACTCCCGCCTCCAGGTGGCAACAACTGAGGTGGACATCAAGGGTATGATGAACACATGGACGATGCAAAGAGGCTACCCTTTGGTGACAGTCAGAGTCCAAGAGACCAGGATTCACCTACAGCAACAGCTTTTCACCAAAACACCCCAGAACCACACAAAGTACTGAAATTGACCTGTCTCACTGTCTGACCGGCCTTTCTGTCTTTCTGGGCCTTCATGTTTAATCTGAATTCCTCCTTCCCCAGGAACTTCCTGTGGCAGATTCCTATTACGTTTTACACAAGCAGCTCCGTCAATGTCATCACTCATTTGATGAAGACTAAAGAGGGTAATTAAGTGCCTCTCATGAACAAATGAACGTGTCACTTTCATTGTTTTTAGAATTTTTGTTAGGATTAGTACTATATTTGATGGCTTCAGATTTAATGTCATTGACTCTTTTTGGGCCTGATAAATAATTACGTATGAAATATTTCAAGAACAGAACCTTGAATCTGTTGAGTCCAGCTGCATGTTGTGCCCTGCCATCCTTCAGAGGTCATCGATATTGAGAAGAATGTGTCCTGGGTCAAGGTCAATGTCAACTCCAGCGGGTTCTACAGGGTGCTATATGAGGGATCTGCTATGGAGGTCCTGCTCATCCAGCTGCAGACCAACATCAACACCTTCAGTGCTACTGACAGAGCCAGCCTGCTGGATGATGTTTTTCATCTAGCCAGGTACGCTGCCCCCCGATGGAAGTGGGATGCACAACAAGCACACATGCAGTTGGCTCAGTGCACTTGAGATCTACCCACTGCATACAGGATATTTGCATAACAACTAAGAAGGTATGGTGTTGAAATCAGTTCATGGAAGCTACACCCTCAGGACAATCGGGTGATTTACTATTTTGGGGGATTCATTTCTCATTGTGTAATTTGTTTTGACACAGCCAGGGGGCAATAGACTACAGCACAGCCTTCAATCTCACCCTTTTCCTGAGGACAGAGAAGGAATTGCTTCCCATAAGCATCTTCCTAAGTCACATGGCAAAGATGATGGTCAAATTCTCCTTCAGCAAGCAGTACTGTAACGTTCGCCTGCTTAAGGTACAGGACACATGCCGATGCAGCAGGTCAAGCTTAGGCAGTGCAGCTAAAGGTACAGGACACAGCAAGGAAGCAGGTCAAGCTTTGGCAGTGCAGCTAAAGGGAGAGGACTTGGGAAAGAAGCAGGTCAGGCTTTGGCAGTGCAGCTAAAGGGAGAGGACTTGGGAATGAAGCAGGTCAGGCTTTGGCGGTGCAGGTAAAGGGAGAGGACTTGGGAATGAAGCAGGTCAGGCTTTGGCGGTGCAGGTAAAGGGAGAGGACTTGGGAAAGAAGCAGGTCAGGCTTTGGCGGTGCAGCTAAAGGGAGAGGACTTGGGAAAGAAGCAGGTCAGGCTTTGGCGGTGCAGGTAAAGGTACAGAACACGGGAAAGAAGCAGGTCAGGGTTTGGCAGTGCAAGTAGAGGTACAGAACATGGGAAAGAAGCAGGTCAGGGTTTGGTGGTGCAGGTAAAGGTACAAAACACGAGAAAGAAGCAGGTCAGGCTTTGGCAGTGCAGGTAAAGGTCCAGGACACAGGGTGACACACCAGGTCAGGCTTGAGCAGAGCAGGAAAGGTGCAGGACACATGGCAATGAGCACATTCAGCTTTCTCTGCCCTTTGACCCCAGGAGCACACATGGAGAATGCTGGGAAAACTGGCGGTAGCCCAGCGCTGGGAGGACGGAGACTCCCCGTCCAAGGAGCACAAGAGAGCCAAGCTGCTGGCCATGGCCTCCGGGGGGCACTCTCTAGCTGTGTCCCAGACAGCCCTACGCCTCTACCATTTCTGGATGGCGAAGAAAGGGAACCATTCGTGAGACTCCCTTTTCTGTCTGGGTGGTGGTGGTGGGGGGGGGGGGGGGGCTAGAATCTGGGTCTCAAAGCTCATGCCAGTTTTAATGTCAGAAATGTAAACCTTTCAGGTAATACCTTTTCCCCAAAGGTATTAACTGGCCATCATCATTTCCGTTTGTGTTTCTAATTTAGCCTACTGTCGACGGACTACATTCCATAAGTGTTATGATTCCTTATACAGTTTTCCTGAATTGCTAAAGCACATTTTCTGAAATCTTAAAATCCTTTTGTCAAAATAGTATATTCAAAAGCAATTTTTCCAGACTACCTTCACAAAACTTGCAAAAAGACTTGCAGAATTAAACACTCATCTTTTTACCTTTGCTGCAAAGCAAACGCTGATTTCCGAGCACACGCGAAGCTAGCTAGACGTGGGCAATAATGCCAACACATGAACACTACTGGGCAGTCAGTACATGCTGCAGCAAAACACCAAAAGTACAAACACTACCAGCGAAAAGTGTTCCTGATATGTAGAGAAACATTTTATGGTGGATATAGTCTTTTACTATACACTGCAGAATGTATTTGGATGGAGGGAGTTTAGAGTTTTGCAAAATAGGTGACTCAGATCTGCAAAATTGTGCCTAACTAGGTTTACAGTTTTGCCAAATGAGTGATTAATTTGCTAAATTTGTTTTGGCAATAGAAAGTTTTGTCCCAAGAATGGGGTATAATGTTTTAGGAACTCAGGAAAGCCTTAATAAGCTGCTGATGAATAATACTATGTCTGCAGTCTGATGAAAAGTACCTTCCAGCCTTGGACCACACCCAGACATTTGCTCATGCAACTGTGAGACTACTTGTTTGGTGTTTGATGTCAGGGCCACTGGGGGCTTGGTACCTCTCTCAGCAGCACAGGGCACAAGACAGGGGAACAGCCGGGATGGGACGCCAGTCCATCACAGGGCATCCACACTACAGACAGATGGGGGCACCCATTGAACCATGGGAGGCCCATGTGACCCAGGGAGAGCATGCAAACACACGTAACAGAGACCGCATCTGTACCCCCAGCCCTAGTGGTGTCCGCCTCTGTGCTGCTCCACAATCACACCTGCAGTTAAACCAGCTAGTGGCAGAATCCAGCTCTTAAGAGCTTATCAGCCCTACTGATTGTTATTACAAATATCATCTATTTAAATTTCGACACGGACCAGTTATCATCATTTTTATTTCAACCCAGCCACCCAATACTGGTCCCGGTGGGCAGGGCCAGGCGGGCCGTTCACGCTATAGGGCCCATCTGCCGCCTCACAGATGCCCTTTCCACTGCTCCGGATACCCATTACTCCTCCTCCGCTGCCTTGTCAACGGTGCAAATCGAAATCCTCACACTCATTTTTCCCCACTGTTAAAAAACTGCTACAACCTCCGGATAATACCTACCCTGTCTCGTTCCATCTAGGTAACTCATTTCTTGGTTTTGTTCAGGATTCATTTCCACTATGCAAAGCTCCTTGGCTGCCGCTACTTCCCGTTTCCTGCCCCCTCCCAGTCATATCTCCCCCTTCGGTCCCCTTGATTCCTCACTGTCCAAAATACTCAGGTCCCCCTAGCCCACTACCTGCCCTTTGGATGCCCTCCTGTCTGACCCCTCTAAGGCCTGCCTACCTATTCTCAGTTCCCACCTGACTGTCCCTTTCAATTAATCTTTTTCTTGGATTAGTGCCCACTATGTACAAGACTGTTGTTAGTTCTGTCCACTCTTGTGTTTTTTTTATATATATACTATGAGAGTCTTTGGGTTTTGAGAAGTGCTGTATGTTATTATAGGTGTAAAAGCAGAATTGAATGTCACCGAATCCTGATAGGCCTGATTCTGTCAGAATTTCAGTCTTGCTGCAGTCTGACTGTATTCTGACAGCAGGAAAACACATAATAGTTCTTTTCTGGTGTGTGTGTGGGGGGGGGTGCCCATGATCTAACCTTATGGGGGGGGGGAATTCCCAGCAAATACCCAGGCTGCATTTTCTACCCCTACACTGAACAGTGTTAACAGGACTGCTGTGTGCTGAAATCCAGTGATAATGGAAGGACATTTCAGTAGGGCAAGCAAGAATTTAGCATGAAGAGCAGCTGGTTCGGTCCTGTAGGATTTAAAGTACTTATTTTGTGCACCACTGCCACCTTGTGGCTACAAATGATTTTGTCTGCATTTTCTCAGCTACTCCCTCAGGCTGTTAATTTAGCCAAGCACAAAACCTGTTAAGGGGCAGCATAGTGGCAGCACCTGAATCCCAGCTCTACTCTGTCGGTGGATTTTGATTCTTCTGCCTGTCAGTCCTTTCAGTTCCCCAGTTCCATCCTGTAGCCCTCGGACGTGCCGTTAGGCTAAATGATGTCTCTCAGTGTCCCGCTGTGTCTTTCTGTGCCCTTTGATGGCTGGCGATCCTGTCCAGTGTGCACCCTTGCCTTGTGCCCTGTGCCATCTGGAATAGGCTCCCACCCTCAGCTGCAGCTGCATAGCCAACCACTGTCGGAACAGGAGGCACTGAACAACCCACTGTCTTACTGCATACATATCAAATCACATTTTAGTCTTTAATAATGCTGCTGTTGCCCAGAGTATGTAGGAAATGCAGCTCCACTCTAATCCTAAAGCAAAATCTAGCTAGCTATGGTGAATGGGGCACTAGAGTCTACGGTGGTGCTGTTAGTGCAGTGAGGTGGATTCCTAACCTGTCCTGGTCAAGGCTAGAGAGAGGAGTGTGGGTCCATTAGACTGTTGGCCCTTGGTGTGGGTGCTAGGCTCCGCCCCTTCAGAAACCCTGAGTGGTGGGGTTCCCTCTGCAGGCTGCCCAGCTCGCTGCGGGCACTCATATACCGAGTGGGCATCCGCAAAGGAGGGGACGCAGAATGGGACTTCCTGCTGGAGATGTACAAGCGAGAGGTCAGCAGCAAAGAGAAGCTCCTCATGCTCAAAGCCCTCAGCCTGACATCCTGCTGGAAGAAGAGAGAGTGGCAAGTGGCTCCATCTCTATTCTCCCCGTCCTCCATCCTTCAAGTGTCTTTCTAGATGACAGCCGAGGTACCATTTCACCACGGTGATACCATGTGTGCACAGGTTGCTGCACGCGGCCCTGCAGAATGATGTGATCAAGACACAGAACCTCGCCACCGTCGTCGAGCAGCTGGCAAGCCGGCCCTACAGCAGTGAGATGGTCTGGAGATTCCTGCAGGATCACTGGGACCAGCTGCTGCAGAAGTAAGCCAAGAATCCTGCCCCAATGCAGCTTCACACACGGATAGTCTACCTTTGACATGGGAATTATCCTGATTAGTCACATTTCATGCGGTCAAGTTTTACTGAGATTTTATTAACCGTCAGAACAAATCGATTGCTTTTCAATTAGTCTGTAGGCTGTAAAGCCAATTGACACACAATTTATTATCTATTCAATAGACTATAGGCTAACCTTTAGCTATGGTTCATCATTAAGTAAATGAACAGTCAGAAGTTGCTAAAGGAGCAGTGCCTCCTGGCCTGGCCACAACCACATTCTGGCCCCTGGACGCACGCTCATACCTGAGAGAGACTGCCTTTGCTCCATTGATTTCATTTTCTCACTATTTTGTTTTTGGCATCAGGTTTTCTCTAGGCTCCTCCTACCTCTCTGCCATCGTCACATCTGTTACGTCACACTTTGACTCTCAGGAGGAATATGATGAAGTAAGTACAAGGAGATATACATTATATACATATATCTTAGATAACATCATCATTAACTTGACCTTTTGTTGCAACTTCCTGTTACATCATGTGACTTCCTGTTTCACCAAAGTGTGAAACTTTGCATTTAAACCTCACCTTGGTTATGCTCATCTTCATGACCTTTTTCCCACCTGTATCAAGGTCTATGACTTCTTCGTCACCCGAAGGAGCCTGGGCCACCTGTCCTTCGTCAAGCTCTCTCTGGAAATGATTGAGGAGAACAGGCAATGGCTTGAGACCAAAACCAAGCCCATTGAGGACTGGCTGCAGAAGAACTACCACAAAACATTCAGGAATTATCACTACTGCCGCAGAGAGATGACGTACCACATTAAGTGGGACACCACCATACGGGTACAGCTGTAGCTTGGAAATCAACCCCCTATTTTGTACTTCCAGCTGCAGTATATCTTGCTCAGTATATAATTAATGCCTTAGAACTGAAAGAAACCAAAAGAAAAGTAATAAGTCAAATAGACTTCTGCGGGTTTCAAATCCAGATTAAATAACAATAAGATACCCAAATACATGTAGGTTTCACTCATTTACAGCAAAAGCATGACTACAATATAGATTTTTAAAAGTTTAAATAAATAAAAACTCTTCCCCCATAAATGCTGCGTTTGTTTGCTGTTCTGCTTCTGACTCGCACGGCTTTTGCACACGCCGGTCACATTCCTCGCTACGGGAATGCCCCTTGGCTTCTCCTCTTCCATCTTCCACACAGGTCACTCAGCAAACACAAGCCACTCGGCCTGAGTATTTTTGTGCCGTGACTCACGCCGAATTGCGATAAAGACGGCAAAGATGTCAGTTTAAGTATATGTTACGCACTCGGAGTCTCCCAATGCGATCGCCTCACCCACAAATACCTGTGACTGGCTGAACACCTTTTGCAAACACAGTATATTCGGCCATACAGACCATTTTTTACAGCTGTTATAGGTCTGCCACAAGCAGCATTAAAATACACAGTACATTAAAGGGACATGCCAATCATTTTTTTAACGGATTCGTTAATAATACAGGCGAAATAGAGGTATACGGCGAATCACAGAGTGTGTGAGAGCAGGTGCGCGCGTCGGCACGCCCATCCCACAAGGTGCCGCTTCATATGGGGGTTTGCCCGAGTGAGAGAAGCAGAAGGACCGGGCAAATAGCCGAGAGTTGGCCTTTTTTTTTTTGGAAATTCGTCCATTTTTTCCCGTTTTGTATTTTGATGTGTTAGGGAAGTATAAATTATAACTATTTATTGGGTGGTTAACTTTAAACAAACCGAGGGGATCACGCAACTAGACACTTCTCTCTTCAAGAGCCCATATCTTATTTGCGCACTGCTTCATTTTAATTTATAAGCACGTTATTGGGAAAAATCGCGGGGTCCCGCATCCTAAAAAGTTAATGCACATGAATTCCAAGTCGGCTGAGATGGACGTCGCTGATCTCCGAAGGCTCTTTTCGATGTGCGACATTAATACATCGGGCAGGATCGAGTACGAAGACTTCACGGTGGTTTGCAAGGAGCTCGGTGTCCCCAGCGCAGAGATCAGTGTTCTTTTTAAGAAGTTTGATGTGGACGGAGACGGATACATCGACTTTGACGACTTTTCGGCGAGGTACATTGAGGTTTCTGAAACTCTGGATATCGCCTCCCTGGGGCAGCCCGCAAGGAGCGCTTGGGAGGAATTTGAGGAAAGCCTGGATGGTGGGCCAGTCTTTTTCGGAAGGTAGGCTGAAGGTTGATCTCGTATTTTCCTCTGAAAGTGCAGAAATCGCCGCAATAATCCCTCCCATATAATTTGGGAAGGCTTTCCGGTAGCCCGCGTTCCCTTCACATCCTTCAGTTCTCAGTGTTTTTGAGGGTGGTCATGATCCGTATCCTGTTACTAAACTAGTTTAGTGTTAATCTCTGGCAGAAAGATTAAAACGAAGGCAACGTAGGCTATAATTCTGGCAAAAACATGATATATAGTAATTGTTGTTTTGCTTTAAACCGTTCATGCGTGCGTGTTATGTCTAGTGACTTAAGCGCCTTAATTTAAGCTGTTATATGTGCAAAAAGTTGGGCCTAATTACAAGTACACCCTGTTAATTTGCCTTCCAAGGTCTATGTAACTCTAGTGCCCTTCCTATCAAATGAATTTGGCTTAATGGGCATATAATTGATGCGGACGCGCCCGGCGCATGCCTACTAGTTATGTGCAAACTGAATCTTTTTACTGATTCAATTCTTTCCGTTCAGTTCACTGAAAAGATCCGTTTCTTTGAATCATTGATTCGTTCAATAATACTTCACGTATTACTTGCTGGGTGGGGTTAGAAGTGAATTGCTGTAAACAATATTGTTTTATGTATTATTTTAATTAAATTATTATTATTAATTCTTTTCGTTTTGTTACTATAGGCTGCAAACATACAGAACACAGCCACGTGCATAATTATCAAAAAAAGTTTAATTGGTCAATATTTTGCAGAACAAACCGGAACTCACTCGTGGTAATTCTTATTCTGGCCAATAGATGTCACTGCATTACATAGTAAGTGTAGGGCCCATAGACTCAGCGAACCAATGAAACAATGAATCAATGAACCATGTGAACGAAAGGAATTGGGGAACCAAAGAACCGGTGAACTAGAAGACCTGGTGAATCAACGGGTCTTCTAGTTCAGCAAATCGTTCTGAACTGCAGTAACACTTCTGGTCAGTGGGAGTGCTCACATTGTGGTGGCCATTGTAGTCACTTATCTCACGTCAGTGGAACTGTACATTCAGTGGGAGGTGCTTGGTGATCTTAAGCGTGACAGCTATTGGCTGGATGCCGTCAGGGCGCGGACGTTGGCACTTAGCAGGCATTCTGCGCATGCGTATACAGTGATTCAAGTTCTTTTTTGCCAGTGAATCGGTTGTTGTTGTGGTGGGTTGGGTGGGTCAGACACTAATCTCCATGATCCATGGAGGGCCGGTGTGGGTGCGGGTTTTTGGCATGACCTCTCAATCAGCCAATAATAAAGCATTGGTTCTCAGCTCCGGTCCTGGGGGCCCACTCTTATTGGTTGATTGAGAGGTCATCCCAAAAACCCGCACCTAAACTGGCTCTCCATGGATCAGGTTCCCCACTGCTGCCCTAGACAGTCCCTAATGAGCTAGAGAAGACCATGTGTTTAACTCTTCTTTACCCTCTGGTGGAATGATCTGTGAATGCCAGATAGAGTAGTAAGTAAAATGGAAGAGAATAGTGATTATACTTTATTAATCCCATGGGGAAATTCTCTTTTCACCTGCCCGTCTTGCTCTCGACGAGGGAATCGTGCAGGTGAGAGGAGGCTTGGGGGGACAGAGCCACTGGGTCAGCCAGCATGCAGCATCCCTGGCGCTGGTGGCTAAGGGCCTTGCTCAGGGGCCCATGGAAATGCATAGAATTTAAAATAATCAGTGTGATTTTACAGCATTTCGGAGCCATTTATATGAAACAAGAAGCCCACACCCCGACGGAGGATTTTCTGGAAGAATAAATTCTCTAAAAATCATAATTTCTGTCTTTTATAGGAATAAAGAATACTTGGACCTCGGGTTAGTTTCATGGGAGTTTCGGGGAGCTCGCCAAAAGATGGCCGTCACCCTTACGCAAACCAGCTGGTCTTGGTGGGCTAGATCTAGCTTTAAAAATCAGTTTCCGCAGGCACATGAAGCGGTAGTGGTTCTTCTCTGAGATGCTTTACACAGCTCTGCCATGTCGTTCATTTCTAGTAGGTTCTTTCCTTCCCAGCTGGGCTGATGGCTGGCTGCTATGTGAAAGCACACCACAGCTCTGAAACGTGCTACAATGCAATCATGCTTCATATTAATGGGTACAGGGTCTGCTCCAGTAATGTAGCATAATTTCACGTGAAATTTTCTTGGGCTGAAACTGCAGCTTTTTAAGATTGTTGTGAATAAAATGGCATATCAAAAAGGCTGGTCTGTAGTCAGTTGCCTCCTGTCTATACCAAAGGATCTCCTTGAGTTCAACACCAGGCAGTCGTGCTAAATTGTTCCCCTGAATCTTGGGGCTGATGTAAAACCCGGAAATGAGAAGTGATGAGCCACGCGTTGGGAACCCCAGAACCCCCTCGCCTTTACCCCTCGCTGCCCAAATTTGCTCTGCACTTGTCTGGAGTTGAGGGGGATTTCCTGCTGTGTAACACTGTACCGTGCCTTCCGCTGTGTTCCTGGAAGCCTTAGTAACCTTTCCAAATTGACAGGAACCTCTCACCCTTTGGTCCTAGGAGCCTGGAGCCCACGGCGGAGCTGCATCGGCAGATCTGCGCCTTGGAGCCCTCCCTGCTGCAGCAGTATGAGGAGACGGTCAGGGCACTCGTGGGTGAGACCAGGGAACTGCACCTGGAGAGCCAGCAGCTGGAGAGCAGCCTGAGACGGTGAGCAAGGAGGCTGCCATCAAATGTCCTGGCAGGGGGGCTGGGGGCTGAGATTATGGGACACCCATAATCTCCATTAAAGGGCTAAAACCCTCTCGCAGTGTAATGGCCACTGTACACTTTCTCACATCCGGGGACTGTTCTGTCGTGGCATGAATGAGTCTGATTGTGTGGCCTTACCCACCACTGGGTATAACATCAGTGACATCAGTTTCCAGTCTGCTGTCATATGTGAATTTTTTTTTTTTATAAACTTTGTTTTTTGATTCGTTGTTGGTTGCTGAGGACGACAGAATGTCGCTCACACCAGGCCATGCAAGGATTATATTGCTGAGGTAACTGAAGTGTTTGCCTGTGATTCTAGTCAGCTGAATGGGGCTCAGGTACTCCTGTGAGTCCTTAATGCATAGTTTAAGGTATGGACCAGAACGAGAGTGGAATCTGAGGAATTGTATTTTCAATTAGCAATCGGACATGGCCTTACTATGGTGGGACTATGACAAATGTTTCCTGACCTGGTCCTTGAGAACCCCCAGATAGTCCACATTTTTGCACCCTCCGTGAGTTAAGAGGAAGCAGAAACATGGACCCTCTGGGGGTCCCTGGGGACCGGGTCGGCTATGACACACACACACACACACACACACACACACACACACACTGAGGCACTCTCCTGCCAGCAGGACGGAGGAGACGGCGGCACGCCAGCTGGCTGGAATGGAAGAGGACCTGCAGCAGCAGCTGGTCCTGCTAGAGCAGAGGGTGCGTGAGGAGGTGAGGAGCCAGAGGGAGCCTCCATACTGTTACGTGGCTCTCGGCATCCGACATGTGACACTCCGTAAATCGCACCTTCGCTTCGCCAAATGTCGGCAGTCACAATGTAGTGAAATGTAACAGTTTATTCTGGAGTAACATGGTTTCGTGGAAGTCCTAAGGCATTCGTATTACACAATATGTCTGTCAGCACAACGGCTATGTTCACACTACTAACTTCATTGTCCCGATCTGATTTTTGTATTTTTCTCTCCGTATCTATCCGTATGTCCCCCAAAACAACACGTACACGCATATTGATACGTTTTTGAAGAAGTCAACTGTGGCTCCAGCAACAGAACACTTAGCCCATGCATATTGAATTCCGACCTGACCGTGTTCATTCATGTCGCATGGCCGGATATGATCAGATGCGTATCTGAATTAGGACCACAAATGAATGTGACTGAAATCTGATTAAAAATGATCCACACAGCCCTGAACACATCAGCTCTATCTCTCATTAACGCAAAAAAAAAAGAAATCAGATTTGAGTCACTTCAGCCTGGTAATGTGAACATAGCCAAAGAAGGCTGAATCGGTGCTTAGAACATGTGCCGAGCTCTGGAGGGAGATGCCATAGGAAATCACAGCCGCCGCATCCCGGGAGCGATCGGTCCCCGTTTCCTGGGATTTGCGTGTGTCAACCCGGGCCCCGCGGTGATTCGACCCGGCAGCCTGAAGTATTTTCTTTTAGAGGCCTCCTTAGCGGTTGACTGAATAAAGCCTTACATTTGGACGCCATGGTAACAGGAGCAGCTGAAACTAGAGACTGCCGTCGCGGCGATGCAGAAGAAACACGAGTGCGAGCTGGCGGACGTGCAGGCCGCCGTCGACAAGCTGAGGAAGGTAACGGCTGACGGGTGGAAAGGGGCGCCTCTGCAGGGGATCCTTAGGGCAGTGGAGGGAGAGGCAGCTGCCAGCTACTACTGTTTTCTAAGGGAGGATCCTGCATGTCAGACACACTGCCTCCTGCCCTTGTTTACCTCCAGGGCGTCAGTCTCCGGTCGAGGCCGCACATGTAGCTCCTACAGCCGACCTCTGACAATGTCGCTGCTGAATGCTTCAGAATAGAAGTGCCTCCATTTGCCAACATCTGGCAGGGCCAGGAAGTCTACAGTTAATTTTAGCTGTATGTATGATGCCAGTAATCTTCATCTGTAGCAGATCTCTAGCCTGGCTGTGGTAAGAAATTAGAGCTGCTAGCCTGTTTCTAGTTTTTATCCAGGATTTGAAAGGCAAAAGCGAATTGTAAAAAGGGGTTAAAGAGAGTGTGAGGTAATTTGGGAGGTGTGGCTCTGTGCCTGAATGATTTCACTGTTGTAGCTCTGGGGCCCTCGGAATCACCCTAACTGCCCTCCCCCCTTTATGGTACCCCTGTCCTTCACCATAAACCCATTTGCTGCTAGTACACTGAATGGTCCTGCTCCCTGATCCTCACAAAGCACGAAATGCTAGGCGGTGCTGTACTTGGCACAATGATCAGTTTTAATATTAAACTGACCGGAGCAGCTTTTTAATTCTCGCAGCAGTAATTCTCAGTTCTATGACTCAGAGTAGATGTGAAACTGATAAGCAGCCCAGTCAAGCACCCAACAACAGGTCCAGCCCTCTAATAGAAACGGCATTCCTTAAAGGCATCATCCCTTACAATCGGGCACTTCTTACTCACTGTTTGCCCAGGAGTCCTTCTACAAACAAACCCAGTTTGTAACATTTATGAAATGTGCATTTTGAGTGGATTTGCCCAGTAGCGCATCCGGAAACTCTCCTGACTCCAGGCGGAGCGGTGCAGCCCCGACATGGAGGTCCAGCGCCTGAGGAGCCAGGTCCGGGAGATGACGGCGGTACTGTGCGGATCCAACGCCGATCGGATCGTATAGAGGGGACCGGTTCCTTTTCGTTTCCTGTAGCGCTGCCCCGAAGGGCTTCAAGGATTCAAATTATTTTTTTATTCTATTCCTAAGGAGACCGAGTGTCTGCGGAGTTCACTCCTCAGAGCCCAGACGAGCGTCTCCGTGCTGCAGGCAGAGCTGGACCGACTGAAGAACGAGTGCTCAGACGAGAGGAGGCAGCATGAGCGGTGAGGCTGAGCCGGGGGCCCTGCGCTCGGCGGCTCCCTCCGGCAAGCCGCGCCAGCCCCGCGCGGTAATGCCGAATTCTTCCCCCGCAGGGAGACGGAGCACTTGAAAGCCCTGCTGACGGAGTGCCAGTCCTATTCCAGCCACATAGCCGTTCTCCAGTGAGTCACCAGGATGCTCCGTTTATTACGGAGTGTGAAGCATTCCTCGGGGTGGGGGGGCAGCCATTGTTAGCGGCTCATAGCGATAGTCTCTGGCCCAATCTTACGCTTCCTTCTCTCCGAGGGAGATGAATAAGAAGCTGTATGACAGCAATGATGGCCTGCGCTCCACCTTGGCCCAGAAGACTAGAAAGGTGAGGATATCTGTCATTGGGAACACTGATATTTCTGTACCGGTGCTACTTCTAAGTGAGTATTCTTTAGTCTTCCAGGAAAGAGAGTTCGTCCCGAAGGCTGAGGCCCGTTCGGCAGAGCACGCTGAAGCGCGTCAGGTGGCCGTCTCCCTTCCTGCTTGCGCTTTCTGTCCCCGTTATTGCGGCCCGCCTGTCAGTAATGGCTTTGCGCGCTTCCTCCCCAAGCTCTGTAGACGAGAGCATGGAAAGCGACCCCGGCAAGGCCAGCTACTCGCACGTGGCCTCCTGGGCTGACCGATACCTGGACAGCGGCGTGTCCATCACCACGGAGACAGCGGCCAGCTCGTACGACAGCGACGACAGCCGCGAGTCTGCGGAGACGGTGCACCGCAGCTATTCCTACGCCTTCTCGGATGCTGAGGTATCTCTTCACCGCGCCCAGATGTTCACATGGACGCACGGCCTAGCTTGAGGCTCTCTGCTCCTCGCCGTAGGTGTCCGAGTTGAAGTCGGAGATGGGGATCTCGGCAGCAGTTAGCCGCTGTGGCTCTATCGCCTCCTCCATCCGCAGGCGCCTCTCAGCTTTCCCCTCTCGGGTGAGGAAGTCCTCGCACGTGTCCCAGCACATGTGACCCTATCCTCCAATACCAACATGCCTCAATACTCCCATCCAATCAGCTGCTTTTAGGTATAAGGGGTCACATGAACCTTATATGGTAAAGGCATGGACTTCAACGGGTACCATGTGGCTTGTGAATCCCAGGGAGGGGCCCTACTGTAGAGCTACTGTACATGATACTTGAACATAATCCCATGAGTTCAATGTATGAGTTCATGCATTTTATTTTTTTTTTAATGAAGTTTTAACCTTATTGGTTCTTTAATCTGTTTTAATCTATAACCTGTTAAACTGTGGCCTTGTATTGCATCTGGTTCATAATGCATCTATATAGTTTGTGAGACTGGAAACTGAGGGTGGCGTTGTGTAGGATCTTTGCTTCTGCTGCTAGTGAGCAATATCTGTGTTGACAGCATACCGACAGAGACGTCCCTGACGCAGAGGTAATGGGCCCTACCTATAGATTGGTCTTAGCTGGAGATGCCGGGTCAGGGAAGTCCAGCTTCTTACTGAGACTGTGCAAGAATGAATTCAGAGGAGACATTCAAACCACACTAGGTGAGATTCCAGTCCACACACTTTTCCAGCAACCCTAATGTTTAGCTTCCTGACCAAGCAGGTCCTCTGGTCTTAGGTGTCGATTTCCAAATGAAGAAAATGCTTGTTGATGGGGAAAAGACCAGCCTGCAGATCTGGGACACTGCTGGACAAGAGAGGTGCGTGGTGGCTACGTCTGTGCATGAAAATGCATTTGTGGGTTTCGTTGGGGGGCATGGGACCCTGTGCTTGGCTGAATTGGATCACTGATGGCATCATGGTAACCAATTCTCTGCCCTGCTGGTAGGTTCCGCAGTATCGCTCGCTCATACTTCCGCAAAGCTCACGGCGTTCTCCTGCTGTATGACGTCTCATCAGAGCCCAGCTTCCTCCACGTCCGGGAGTGGGTCGATCAAATTCGTGTATGTTTTCGAGAGACCCGTAAAGGCTGTGATC
Source organism: Petrocephalus schoutedeni (assembly GCA_026780765.1). Classification (NCBI taxonomy): domain Eukaryota; kingdom Metazoa; phylum Chordata; class Actinopteri; order Osteoglossiformes; family Mormyridae; genus Petrocephalus; species Petrocephalus schoutedeni. Next base: position 8,972,051 of record JAODKL010000021.1, on the reverse strand, counting down.
GATGTTAAAAAAACCTTGGCTAACCTTCAAGACGAATTCCAGCTTGTACAGAAATGTCACTATAACTTCTAAACGTTTCACGTTTGTCATCGTAATGTTGCTGGTCTTGGGGTATAGGTACCCTTACAAAGTCTTATTGGTAAACACTAATGGTGCATATTTGGTTGTAGGTGTCTCTTAACCTTATACCTACTAACTGATGACTGATGGTCTGTTCTCGCACCTTAGGACGCCACAGGAGAGCTGCTGCCCTTGTGTATAGTTGGGAACAAGGTAGACCTAAGGGCTGAGCAACCAGCAGGGGGCAGTGTTGGCAGAGTGAATGGAGAAAAGCTAGCTATGGTGAGTCGGCCTCCCTTATCCCGCACCCGAATGACGTACGCTTAGCGGAGATGCGTGGTGACCGACTGCCCTGGCAAATGCAGGTGTACGGGGCCCTCTTCTGTGAGACGAGCGCCAAGGAGGGAACCAACGTGGTCGAGGCTGTCCTGCATCTGGCCAGGTCGGGTGCCGTCCCGGGACGTCCCGTGCACAGGTTGGGACTCTCATACTGACGTGAGGGTTAATGACTACTTAATGCGACACCCCCACAGGGAGGTGAAAAAGAATGAGAGGATGAGGCGGAAGTCGGAGCCCAAGGTGAACCTCAGCATTGCAGATGGGAAGAGGGCAGTTGGTGGCTGCTGCAGTGCGTAGCTGGACCCAGACGCCATCCCTCCTGCCGGAGAAATCCAGCATTTGCAGTTTCTCAACCGCAAAACTTTTTAATCCCCTAGTAATTTTAATTTTTTTACAATTTTAATCCCCATACTACTGTTTAAAAAAAATAAATAAAAAAATGGCGGAGGATTCTTAGAATATCACAAGTGAACTGAATTCGCATACAAGGCAATTTGAAACCAGTGGGGGAAAAATAGAAGCATTGTATGAAGAATGTTTATGTAGTTTTTAGAATAGGTTTTCAATATATTACATGTGAATTGTGTGTGTTGTTGATTTTTGTCTTCCTACAGAGTTATTTTAATTTTATAAATAAAAATGTCCTTCTCCTTTAAACAGGAGGTCTCTTTGGTGTCATTTGCTTAAAACCTTTTATTGGAATCAGTTTTTGAAGGAAGCTGATGGGCCCTGCGTGTGATTTGCAGGGAATTACCTTAAATATGAAAAGATCCCAATTTTTGTCTAGAATAATGCCCTGTTCATGCAGGCACGAAAACTCTCTGCTTTTTCCATCTTCACCTTGGCCGTTTACGATCAGTGCATGTCAGTTTGAGGTTACTTTTTTAAAAGTTACATGTTATGTTATCCATCCTTAAACAACAGTAGTATGTAATTAAGAGATATTGTTTTAAGAAATTATTTATATAGTGCCTTTCATACACTCAAGGACACTTTACAAAAAGCACATTTAACAAGGCAGGCAAGTTACAAACAAGACTAATAATTATCATATTCAGTTAAAAGAATGAATAACTAGTGGTTTTAACAATGTAAATCACAAGCTACTCTAAGCATGTACTGAATGTGCCTGTATTTTGGCACAAAACCTCTATTTTAATAATGATTGTGTGAAACTATTTCTACTTGAGGACAAAGGTTTGTAAGCCACTGAAAGCAATGGCAGAGAAGCTGGCGGGCAATTAACATAGTTATATGTACTTGTATAAGTACACACATTCAGTAAAATTAAGTTTTAAATACCGGTAATCCTTTTCCGATCCAACGTTATACTTCATCTGAGTCTCTTTACAACTTGTTAATTCTATTGTGTTCTGAAATATGCCTCCTCTCACCCTACTCTAAATGATAGATTAATAGTACCAGTGACCACTGGTTGTTATGTAGTTGCAACAATGATAGTAATTTTACATGTTTTAACTGCATGTAAAATATTACCGGTAGTACATGCACCACATGACCTGGCCACCTGATCTAAACGGTAGAAATAGTCTTGGAGTCGTGTGACCAGCGAGTGAAGGAAAGCTGTTTTCATTTTTGTACACTTTCATGCCTGTTAATGTATTTGGTGTGTGAGCAGTTAAATCTCTGCGGAAACATTTCAGAGCAAATGTGCAGCCAAACACTAGTACACAATCGTACTGCACCTAGATCCCGCATCCCGCATGAGCTCTTTACTACCAAACCCACGGTGAGGCTCACGAGAACTGGCATGGAACTGTAGCACAGGTGATCCGTTACACGGGAATTTGTTCTGGGATCTTATGATGGGTAGAATACTGAGAAAAAAGGAACATTTGTGGCCCAATCCTTACTTACCCGTTTCCCTGGATAAGCAGCTGGTTTGCATTCTGGGGCCACAGCTAGACACACTGAAGGGTTCTAGATTGTTCTTCAGGTCCGGTAGGTGGTTTTGGCCTTGCTGAAGTTGTGGTGTTTACTACAAGTGCACCTTAAAATCTGGAAATTTAAGCTTTCAATAGACTATGTAAATAGGACCTGTACCTGTTGCTGCATATTATGAAATCTTTGAAATCAAAAGGATTCGTTTGTAGGAGTGAACTATTTGGTAAGATGGCAGAAATGCCTTTGCAGCTTGAGCTTACTGTTCAGCTGCTATTCAAGTCTCCCTCTTTGCATAACAACAGCAGTGTGTTGATGCAAAACAATCTTAGAAAGCTTCTCCTAAATTCTTTACATTGGGATGGTTCTGTTGGATGGGTGCTATGTTAAAAAAAAGAAACTAAAGGGAGTACTTGGCACACAAAAGGAAGTCTCATCTACATTATCTTAACGAACTTAATGATGAAATTAAATTTATCATTCCGCTACAAACAGTCCTACAAGATGTGTGACTGATTGATGAACCTCTACAGACAGTGTGTGAAACTATAGGCTCAACACGGACCATTGGCAATTAAAAGGTTACCTTTTATTAACTCAGAGTGGAGTTCCAGGATACAAAAATAACATCAGCATAGGGAAGTCTGCACTGTGTTTGCACTTAACACACGTTAGAAGTAAGCAGTCTGTACAACTGGGGGCAATTAAGAGTCAGCTGGAAGTCACACTTCCGTGGCAAAAATAACACTTTCCAAAAGCAAAGGATTTAACCCATTTCTCCCGCAGAAAATAAAGTACACAAAAGCAATGCATCTACAGCCTAAAAACTAATCGACAGAGCTCAATTCTCGCGATATTAGTGGCACTTTTATAAAAACTCATTGCGTCCCGTGGTTATTTTGGTTTAGTGTCGCCTTTTTCGCTTGCCGCCTTCTGCTTCTGCTGCATTATCTCCGCATCCCTGAAAAAGACCAGGGCACAGCACAAGGCTCAAGCAAAAACCACCGTTGTTTAGGGAAAAAAAACAAAATCGGCACAAAGGAGCGGACAATACAGCAAAAAAAAAACAGCTACTTCAGGAGTACCTTTGCTTCCGGGCGGCAGCGGACAGCCCGTCCTCGCCTCTCTTACCCTTGCCGTGGTCCATCTGTTTTTTGGCATTTTTCTGGCGAGCAAGTTCTCGCTGGTTGCCCCCTACAACACAGTGAAGGCGTCACCTGGCCACATGTCCTGTCATTTCTGCTCAGATCGCGGCTTTACACGCACGCACTAGTCTTCACTGGGAATAGCAGCTGGGAGCCATGTGGGCTGCAGCCCGGCTACGTGGCAAGGGGGCGCTCTAGAGCCCCGAAAAGCGGCCAGCACGGGCACAGCAACAGCACCGCCCTGCAGGAGCGTGCTCGCTTCATCTTCGTCCGCGATCAGGCCGACTGATGGCGGGGGTAACACGTAAGGCAGCCAAGTCCCCACCGGCCCCGGTGAATGTCGTCCTGTATAATGCGGCGCAGGACGCACTGGCACTGAAGTACATCGGCCACACTCATACTCACTTATACAGCAATTACAAAAATAAGACGTGCGCATCAAACGATACGCTTTAATGCAACAATGGACTTAATTCCTAATGCATTGAGAAAACGGCTTTAAAAACATCCGAATCGTCTTAACGAGATTCGATATGGAGTCATGAGCAGTTTCACGCGCAATCGCTAAACTAATTCACCGAAATAGTTACCTCTATTCAAACCACGATTTTCTAAGTAGATCGATTAGCGGACATCTAAATCTCCGGCTCCAGCGAGTAGCAAAGTCGATTTCTTTGAGCAGCAGTATTTATGCTATCTGCTTGTAAGCCCTTTAATACCCACTTGTCATCTCTTACGATGCGCTGGCTCCCGATGCCCAGGTAAGCTCACCCAAAGGGCTGCTTCGAACAGCAGATTCCTGGCGACAGCGCCGCGCTCCACGTCACACACGGATGCGGACTGTAATCCCAGCGCCTTTATGGCCGAACGCTGTTTGTGTGGCATTCAAAATATCCGGCCCTTATTCGTCATCTCATTGGCTAGCCTGCCAGTGTACTGCCCTTCCACCTATACCCATTGGCCTATGTGAATGGCAATCAACATGTCTAGCCTTTTCCCCCGTCTTATTGGTCACCGTCTGACATTCCTTATATACTGGCCTCCCCCACCTGGCTGCAGTTCAGAATGCCCTGATGCTATTACTGTATACTTATTTAAACTCAAATTCAAAACCAAATGCAAGAACTTGCGGGTTCAGTTATACTCTGCACTGAGAGTTTCACCTCTGTGAGCAGCAAAACATGCACGTGTATAATTTACACATTATGAGCAGTTCTGTACAAGGATGTAGATTTTGTTTCAATATTGATAGGAACTAAATTAGCCCTGAACCCCTCACCCCCCTAAACACACCCAGAACTCTAACAGTACTGGGAGGCATATGTCCCTGCCGTCTGTATCCAAATCTACGCCCTTGATTCTGTACAACACTCTGTAAAACGGAGTAAAGCACTGCATCTGTTGTCTAGCAGTCTATCCTGAGCTAGGTCCTGGAGGAGGCTAAAAGCAATATATAGAACAACCTGGACAGGAATGCCTGTCCAGCGCTGACAAAAGATACATATACATTCACTAATGTCATTTAGAGCAGCAATCTTCAGCCATTTTTGCACCACGGATAGGTTTAATGTATGTCAATTTTCCACTGGCCAGTCTTGATTGAGGCTAGTTAGCGAATATAACCTCATGAGCGTACACACATTAAACTATACAGTGAATGAGGTCACCATTAAGTAAATATCATGTTTACCCCTAGTCACCTAATGCTTATAGCAAGTATTCATGACGTTATGTTTTCGTTAGGTAGCCAACATCACGACGGTGTCAGGTCATATGCAGGATATTCTGAATTGATAGCTCATGTTCAATACCTTACTTAACAGTACAATACAATAAAATTGCCACTTATTTGTGAAAAGGTATCCTGCGGTGCCTGTTTTCAATGTTTCGTTTGATTGTTCACCCAAACACTGCACATGGCTATATGCTAAGCATATTCTAATCAGTGACTCGAGTGCTGACCGCCCCAATATGACGGCCGCGCAGACGCACTACACAATATCTGTACTGGTTATAACCCCCGCCCTTGGAGGCATGCCACCTCCACTGTGAATTATTATAGGTTTGCAAAATGTTATATTTCATATATTTATATTGTAAAATATGGTAGCGCGGCAGATTGGACTGATGTCAGCCTTGTAAATAGTTCCCCGTAGTCGGTAAGGTAATGTGCTGTAGGTTATATCGCGTAGTGTTGAATGTTCATTGCTGCTTATAGCGTGTCGATGTGTGTGTGCGCTCACTCCCCGTGCGTTTTAGGAGTAAGCGGGGCGATGAGCACGGTGGGCAGTGCGAGTGAGTTGTGAGCACAAATGGTAGGGGTGTAATAAATGCCACCTGTTGGTGAAAACTCAGAATTGTCTTTGCCTTCTTTGCATGGCTCAGCGATCCACTGTCATTTGTGCAAATTTGTTTTTACTTTTCAGTACTCCCATGGATTATTATTACTCATTGCAGAAGCACCAATCGTGACAGTACCACGCTCACCAAAATAATAAACATACAAAAAAGAAAAAAAACGACTCTTAATTGCTACAGTGCTGTAAGAGTGTTGCGTCATTAAATACTTGTACAACTGAATGTACAACTGTGGTTAATAAGTGCAGAGTCATTGACTGTCATGACCACCAGGGGGCGCCCCAGACCACGCAAAACATCGACAATTCTACTTGCTGTTTAATTTTTCGTCACTGTAAGAGCTCCTCACCACTCCTTATTGGTCCGCACGGGCATGCTCGCACACACGTACACATGCAGCCGGAGCATACGCTTTGTTGCACAATGTGCAGCAGTGTTTTTTTGTCAGTTCGATTGCGAAATACTTTTCAGTCCCACTCAGCTTTGTTATTATAAATGCTGTGGGTCAGAGTTTCAGCCTGAAAGTTAGATGCGTATAGGCGTAGTTGGTATCAGTCCACCAACTAAGGTGCTCATGTTACACATGAAATCAGAGAATTGATTTGAGCTTCGATAAGGAAAATTAATAAATACCTGTCCCCAAGTAGATTGAATAAAAGCGAATGTTCTGCTTTCCCCTATAACTTACAGCTCTGACTACCACTGACTGCCTTTATGGCGTTGTGTGCGACCTGTCAGCTGTGTGTGTGCGTGTATACCCACACTGTATACACAGATACATGTTATGTTATACAGGAATTAAATGTAGGGAATGTATGGGCATCGGAAACATCCCGGTTATTAGATGTAAACATTACGGCTTTGAAACTCGTTTTGTCGTTATAATTATTAATAACGTTATTATTAATGTCGTTTTTGCTATTATTGGATAATTTAATCCCTAGTGAAATATTCCGTTCACAGCAAGCGCACGTTAATAAAACAGCCTGGCTTACATTTAGCCCAGTACGATCACGTGTGAATGTTGACGCGTGTCCAGTTCGCGTTGCGTTACACGGGGTCCGCGCACAGACACGCACCCGCGGCGCCGGCTGTAGGCGCGTCCGCGGCGCCGCTCCTGCGCTCCTTATTATTGTTCACTCCGCGAGCGCCCTTCTGACCCATTTCTCCGGCTGTTTCTCCGCGCCGGAGCGGCCCCGTCCTACTCCGGCATACCGTACAATCTGTCCATTCCAAAGAACTTTCCACTTGCCTGACCTCACGTGTTTGCCCCGCTATTCGCTCTCCTGAGTCAACAAGCCGGTCTGCCTGTGAGCTCGGCCCCGCGAACGCCGGCCGCCCCGGGGCACGCAGGAAGCGGCGGTAACAGGGTCGTTTGTCGGGTCATGTGCACAGATCTGTTTCTGTGAAAGAGTTGTCCGTGCAATGCCTCTGCAATTCTGTCACTTCGTTAGCGCCTGCGTATGTCTAAAATAAGCTAAGCGCAGATATTATTATTATTATTATTATCATCTTATATTAATAACAATAATTATTATTATTCAATCACTTCCGTATTTCAGTGGTTTGTTTCGGAGGAGTGAATCAGTGTAATTATAGTGGGGGGAACTTCAAGACATCAAATATTTGTATTCTTGCCCACTAGTAAAAGTTATATACTTCTTTAAGCCGTAAAACACATTTAAACAGAACTTCAGCCTATTCCCCTGCAGCTACACCGTCATAGTAATTTGCGATATTTGTCTGATGGCAGTAAAGCTTGGGTTATAGTATACCTTTTTATATTTTTGATGATTTTTAAATACAGCAGATTCAGTACTTTTAGTTTTGGTCCGGAAAGGTTTGCAGATGGGACAGTTGCTAGGTGTGAAGCTTAGCGCTGGCTGTCCTGTCATTTCGAGGTCAGCGGCCACGTGTTCAGATGCACAGACAGCTTTCTACCACCAAAGGCTTTCCTTTAGCCTTAAAGATATTCAGGCTGGAGCCGCGCCATCGGGATCTGTGAATTCTGTCATTTAGAGAAATATCGGCAGCGTGCCAGTACTTACATACCATATTAAATTATAGAGCATATCCTAAATACTATCATTGTACACTAAATAGCAACACAATAATTATACCTCTGTAAGGTCCAGCTATTCCTGGCTAACGTGTGCTATACTGTGGAGAGGCGGCGCATTGCCCAAAAAAAGAAACTGAAGACGCAGGCGGCGGATTTTATAAGTTTACGGGCTGTGAGACGAGTGTAGCCACTGCGCAGTTTTGCTATTGAGATCGAAAATGAGTTGCCGTAAATAATAATGTCAGGTCGGTGTGCATTCCGCCTAATTGCCTGACTCAGATGCGCCTGTTAAGTAAAGCCCTATAGTCCCAGGAGAATTTTAACAAATCAGTCTGCTTAATACTGGAAAGGCTCTTTCGGCATAATAAAGGAATAATATATTAATGGTTGAGAGGGGCCCATGTTATGCTAGGACACACAGTGCATTCAGCTGTGGTTATTATTTACGTCTTTTTAATTCCTGGAGCAATAGGCCTTTTTTCGTCAGCAAAAAAAAAAAAACACTCTGTGGCTGTAGATATTTTAGTCTAGACTAGACAAAGCCAGGCAGTCGCCAGCTGACGGTGAGGGTGAAGCTAGGGCCAGCTCAAGCACCCACAACAGGCCGGAGGACGGGGGCCTTTTCTAAGGACCGTGACTCCCCGGAGTGTTGGGAAGATGACCCACTGCACTCATTAATCCTTGGAGTTCTGAACAACGAGTTAAACCATAGGGTGAATCTCAGTATGCATACTTGACCGTACTTGTGTTCTCGTGTACCTGTTTCATGTCATCTTCCATTGCCAAAGACCAATTACAATACGAGGATCAGAAGAACAGGGGACAGTAAATATCCCCGTATGTTGTTTTTTGCTCCACCCCAAATATCAAGGATGCGTCGGTGGCATCCTACCAAAATAAGACCGATCTCATGATTCATTGCGCACCAAGTTCATTCTTGGAAGACAATGTAGCAAGACCGGTCTTGCCAAGACCACAAGTACAGTCTTTGCGTTCCTGGTATTGAGATTCACCCTTAGTAATCCAGATGAGATGCCATGTTTAATCAGGTGATCCAATTCATTTCAATTCAATTTTTATTGCCATTAACACAATGTGCTGGCATATGTGAAAATGAAAGGGGAGCATCCGATGATGGTGATCAGCTGAAGACTCACTCGCCAGCATTGCGACAGTGATCGTGTATGTTTCGTTTAATCAGTCTGAACCCCCCCCCCCCCAGGAAAATTTGACCTGAGTTATGAGATGCTGGAGTTTTAACTTAATGAGTATTAAGGAAACACGTGGTTGCACTTATCATGTAGAATTTTCCATTTATTTCACCAAAGTATGTAATGAAGGCTGAAAAATGTAATTGTTTTTTGTGGCCAAGGATATTCCACAACACGGTGATATTTTAAAAGTGTCGGGATTAATTGAAGAGCAAAAACATCGACGGCCAACACTCTGCTCTTCACTGGCGTTTTATTTTTAGCAATCATACATTTTTGAGGAAAGAAAAAATCTAATAAGCTGCAAATTACACTCCAGTTAAATATAACGGCCAGACGTGCTTTGGATAAGACAAACATTCTGTATTTTTGAAAGCCTTGAGAAAACGATGTCAACAAAGCCATCCGTTTGGGCAGTGCGACCGCAGGGTAATCAGAGGCATGCATGTGGTCAGGCTCCGGCCTGACGGCTCCATCTTAGGTACGACTGGAGGCGGCTGTCACAGGCCGGGCCCAGAAAGCCTTCAGCAGGAAGACGGAGCAGCCTTGGGTCTGGATGTGACTCAAATATCTGTGCCCTTTGGTACCTTTTATCCATTCAAGTCGGTTTGAAAGGCAGTGAATGCCTCAGTGGATTTGGTCTCTGTGCCCGTGATCAGAAGGTCACGGGTTCAAATCCTAGTGCTTGTAGACTGATGCCATTGTTGGACCCCGAGCAAGGCCCTTAACTCCCAGCCCCGGGGTTGCTGCATGGTGGCCAGCCCTACGCTGTGACCCCCAAGCTGCATGGTGGCCGGCCCTACGCTGTGACCCCCAAGCTGCATGGTGGCCGGCCCTACGCTGTGACCCCCAAGCTGCATGGTGGCCGGCCCTATGCTGTGACCCCCAAGCTGCATGGTGGCCGGCCCTATGCTGTGACCCCCAAGCTGTATGTGTCTGTGTGTGACGTATAGAGGGGAAGGTTCACTTTTTGTGAACCTCACAGGGTCATGTGATGCCCACTGCTGGTTCACTTTGTGCCTCCAGCTGACAGTATGGTGCGTGGAGGTCATAACTAAGTGATGGGAGGCCTCGAGGGAGCGTTTTCACCTCCTTTGAGTCACACTAGAAAGTGTCAGATACAGCAACAGCTGAATCTCCCTGCCAGTGCTTCCTGACACACATTCCAGGAGCCCCAATGGCAAGCTGATCTGCTGCTGAATCCATTCCTCCAGTTCTGTAGCAGGATGGACCTGACTGAGTAATGGGAGACAGGGAGCACGCAGGGAGCAGGGCCACTGAGGGGGAGAGCGCAGGGAGCAGGGCCACTGAGGGGGAGAGCGCAGGGAGCAGGGCCACTGAGGGGGACAGCGCAGGGAGCAGGGCCTCCGAGGGGGAGAGCGCAGGGAGCAGGGCCACCGAGGGGGAGAGCGCAGGGAGCAGGGCCACCGAGGGGGAGAGCA
>JAODKL010000021.1:8944406-8957925 GCA_026780765.1 Petrocephalus schoutedeni | reverse complement strand
GAGGGGGAGAGCGCAGGGAGCAGGGCCACCGAGGGGGAGAGCGCAGGGAGCAGGGTCATTGAGGGGGAGAGCGCATGGAGCAGGGCCACTGAGGGGGAGAGCACAGGGAGCAGAGCCACAGGGCTTCTGAGGGGGAGAGCGCAGGGAGCAGAGGGAGCAGAGCCTCCGAGGGGGAGAGCGCAGGGAGCAGGGCCTCTGAGCATGCCCAGGAGAGGGGGTGAGCACAGACAGTCTGGGCAGATGTGGCTGGCTTTGACAGACCTGGAACTGCACTCACTCTCCACATCTGCCGGTGCTCTGCTTCCCCCCGAAACGGCGCCGTGCCCCATGTGTTTCTCGCCAGTGCTCTCCCACTCATCTTTTCGCCTCCTGTGAGGTCCTGCTGTTAATCTGCTTTTATATGTATATTTTACTGCATCTGTAAGGTTCTCGCTGAACCACATTTGAATTTCAGAGCGGATCTCCCCGCGTCCCCTGGAGCTTCCTGGCTTTGCTTCACGGGCCGGGCGTGCCAGGGACTTGTAAAATGATGAGGGGAGAGTTGGGAGGCGAAGCCACACGGGAGCACCTGTGACAGCAGCATCGCTCACTCGCGGGGAGTGACCTCACCTCATCCACTCAATCTTCTCATTCCTGTTGAATTTCCCTCTCAGGCTGGACCTGCTTCTTCCGTAATTACGGAGATTAAGAGCGCGGGCTGTAATAAGCTGATTTATTATGCCTGATTACTTTAGCATGATCAGCATGTCATTAAACTGCATAATAAGTTAGCGCTGCATCTTCTTGCCATGTCTGTGCATTGCGATGAAGCGATTACTTATGTCTGCCAGGACTCGCAGAGAGAATAGATTACCCTAAATGACGTGTTGGGGAGGGAAGCCGCACTTATCGCCAGCGGAAAAGGCACCTTTCACTTTTTGTCGGTCCCTGTCGTTTGTTTTGAATTTAACCCAGCAAATTTCACTCGGTGTCAATAACACTTAACAATATTACGATCCTAAACTTTCCATTTTCTTTGGAAGTGCAATTGCTGTAGCGGGACAGCTGTGGGAGGCATTAAACTCTGCAAAGAGCGGGGCAGTGCAGAACAGGAATGAGGTGGCCATCTCCAGCGTCCACGTATCACGCCCAGAGCCATGTTTTCTATAAGCACTGTGTTAAGCGTACTTTGCAGAGATGGATAGTTCAGGTCCGGAGAATAAAAATCTGCACCAAGATTTTGTTTCAACCAACCTGTTGAGGACTCTTTGTACTCAACTGATCTGGAGTTTAACTTTCTGTACCTGACCTGTCCACCTCCGGTATATTGGTGCACAAAACTCCTGACCATTTCAGGTGAGCGATCAAAGTCTGCACTGGAAGTTACATTCTCTAGATCCCCGAATCTTGGCTCTTAGAAAAGTCAGATTTGAGATCACTTTTAGCACTTTCTCTATAAGTGATTAGCCAGTTCCTTTAAAAGTCTTTTCTAAGAAACGTACACGCCGGTGTACTTTCTGAGAATCCTCATTCCTGAAGCCTGATCACCTCTGACTAACCGGCTCAGCTGAAGCTCCCTGGCCAATGCCCCGGGCCACCGTCTCCTCCTCCCTGTATAGCTGCTGATGTACCTGTGACACCTTGAGCTACCAGGGCTACTGAGCGCTAAACGCTGTGAGCCAGATGTGTGATGCTGTGTGCAGCTGAGAAGCCTGCAGAGGGAAGCTCCCGTCCAGTATTACACTGACTGCACCACAGTCACGATCCTGTGTGCAGATGTTACAGATGTAATCTCAGCTGAATATAACTTTGTTTTTCTAAACAAATCAGCGGCGTCACCATTTATCACTTCAAAGTAAAGGAAGAAGTGTGACGTACTTTTCAGTTTGAACACGCCCCCCATGTAAACTGGCACCAGTCGGCTTCTGGAGAGAGCGTGGCCTTTTGGGGGTGTCCATGGTGGGGGTGGGGGTGAGCTAATCTACATCTGCTCCCCCCACCCCCCCCAGAAGGCAGAGAGCTGATGCTGACGGTGGCGGGTGGGCTGTGGGCTGGTGTTACGCCCATACAGGTCATGATTGTTGGCCCAGCAGAAGCCACCTTAGGAGCAGATGGGCTTCGCTGTACAGACCTGGGTCCCAGTGTCAGCTCACGCAACCGGAGAGGCAGAAAGTGTCATAAACATTCTGTACGATATTTCATTGCACTCCAATATCTGCTGAAATCTTGCATTCTGGGACTGGATGGTTAAATCTCTTAACAAACTCTTAACAATTTAATAATAACTATATGAATATCATGAGAACATAAATCGTATGAGCATTAGCTGTGTATCAAAGAAGAGGAAAAAGTCGGCAGTTGTGGGCCCAGCGCAGGTCTGGGTTCAGGGGACTGGCACGTCAGCTCGGCCCTGTTACCGGGCAGGCGGCTTGAGGAATAACATAAACTTAATAAATCTCAGCATTTCACATGACACTCATCTGGCTGTGATTTATGTGGGTTCCAGCTGAGAGGGCATTTTAAACTTATTCGGGCTGCTGTTTTCTGTTTATTACCATCTGTGGACTGTTGTTTACCGAGGACCTTTGAAAGCTGTCTTAATATATTTTGAGTTCTGGGATTGGGTTTGCCAAAAATAGCACTGGCAATCTGAACACACCGCTTAGAGAAGTCGTGTGTTCGGGGAGAAAGTGACATAGTGCCCCCTCCCCCCCTCCTTCTGTGGGGTGCGGACCACGGCGCCCCCGTGACCAGGAGATGACCGGAACACTAATCCGCATTCCGCCTGCGAGCAATTAAAGCTGGTCTCGGATCGACGCGCCCTGTCAGCCGTAAAACTGGGTCACTGGATACTGTACGTTTGGAACAATACTGACAAGACCTCAGCGTCGAAACAGAACGTCATTCATTTCCCTCACTTGCCTGCGCACTAGTGATTTCGAAGTCTTATCGCATAACATGAGGTGCACTTTATAAAAGGTCTATAAAAGGTCAAGATTTGAGATACCGCAATCTGCGTGGACTATGCGTGTACAGTATAAATGTGAGTAATAATATCTGGATATGGTGCCTCTTCCCAGCCGCCATGCCGGGGTCCTCCTGGCACGGTTCCTCTCTCTGAGGGTTAGTTTACAGAGAATCCCAGGATGGCGCAACTGGAGTGATTTTTCCAAGCAAAGGCGAGTCACTGCAGCTTAAATCGCAGCCCGGGCACCAGGGTGCCTCACCCGACCACCAAGGACAGGGACTACGCATCAATGAAAGGAAGGCATGGGACCCTCAGTGTCACTGATGCAGAACACTGCCAATTTTAAGTGGGCCAGCGGGGGGCAGGGGGCAGCTTGGGGGGCGGGGGGCAGTGTGGGGGGCGGGGGAAGCAGCTGTGCTGTCCTTGATGAACTGTTCCTAGGAAGTGGTTAAATGAACTAGGGGACCCAATGTCCCCACAATGTGATGAAAACCTGCTACTTTTTACCTTGCGGGGACGTTTTTTCAGTCCCCACAAGGAAATGTTCAAATATGTAAAAATCTGTGTCTGCAATTAAAAAATTAAGAATGCCAAAAGTCTCATATTTTGTTTGGTTGCTTAAGGTTAGGGCTGGGTTGGGGTTAAGGGTGTCATAGCTGGGATAGGGGTAATGCCCATAGGATTGTATGGATTGTATACCCATAATGATAGAAATACATGGACTTTGTGTGTGTGTGTGTGTGTGAATGCACATCAGGCTAAGCCAAGCCAAGTAAAGGCAATTCCAGCCAAGCTGGGAAGCAAGCAGTTGTTAAGTACAAGGACATTTTATTACCACAAATCTGTGTGTTAATGGGCAACATTACCCCATGTCTGCAGAACTGGATCTGGAAAGCTGGAAAACAGCTGCCCCCCCCCCCCCCCACCAAAGTTAAGGTGTGGAGGCCGGAAAACTGTGCTACTGTTTTTGTCCTTGTGTGAAAATGTTTCAAAATGTGTCTCATTTAATTTTTATAGCGTTAGACGTGGGGAGACTTTCCTTGGCTTTGCTGCAGCTCACGCTTAGAGGACTGGTGTAAAACCTCACTGTAGCGCACAAAGAGAAAGGGCGGGCCTTGGCAGAGCGCGCACCCTCGGACGTGGCGGCAGTCGCCATCCCTGAGCCTCCGTACGCTGACTGCTCTCTCTCTGCTTTTCTGTTCCCTCTGCTAACATCTTATGCATGTGCTCCTGGTTTCTTCTTCTGTCAACCAACATGTTCTGCTTCTTAAAGAAACATTTCCCCATCCAGCGCCATCACTCCTTATTCTCTGTCTTGTTATTGGAAGAAATGCTGCTCACTAAGAGTGATCCATCCATCCATCCATCCATCCATCTTCTGTATTCATCCAGTTGCAGAGGGTTGATGGACAGCCTGGACCCAATCCCAGGAAGACAGATGGATGCCAGTCCGTTGCAGGGCACGTGTTGGAGAGATACAGTATGTGGCTCTGGGGGCCGTACCTGAGATTCTGATGGTTGCCTGTCCAAATCCACCCCCTACAAACTGCTCTGGGGGCCCAGGAGATGCTGGTGACCATGAATTCCAACCCCAAGCTTTGTTCTCACATGACTATGCCTCATATGAACGTAAGATGGGATACTTGAAAACTGAAGACTTTCTGTGTACTTAATTAGTGAATGAGAAGATGCCGGAACGTGAAGGGCAAACGAGAGTGGAGGGCTAACGAGGTGGTATAAAACACAGCGCTGAAACTAAAATCTAAACTAAAATACATCTTTATTCATTTATTTATATTCATATTTCATTTCATTTTGTTCTGTTAATCTTTTTGTTTCTTTTAACCAGAGAGCTGCCGGATTTTTGCAACCAGGTGCAGGAATGTTGGCGGTCAGAGACTGGGAGGCCCCGGCACACAGCGTGGCAGGATCCTGCACGAATTAAGCCCTGCTTTTAAGTCAGTAAAGCGTTCTTCTCATCTCAGGCATATAGGAATACATAATGAGATGAATCTCCCACAGTGCAGCATCCACAACAGGACGGACCTTACAGTGCTAAAAAATAATATTTCTGTACAATTATCAATCATTTAAGCGTGGCGGGGGGGAGGCCTGGCCAGCTTGCCAGCTATCTACCTAAGGTGAGGTAATATACTGTATGTACCATTTTATCAATGCAGCCAGATACAAAAAAATACATGACATAGAAAGGGGCCTGTAAAGGATATGCTATTGCACCATGGCTGTCTGGCTGGGTAGGCTAAATAAGTGCTGCTTTGGTGTATGTTCCCAGCACAGTAAACACACAGAGCCATTAGCTGTGAAATCTCCGCTAAGAGCACCGGGCAGCATTGTGTGAGCCTTCTGCCGACATCATAATTTAATGTTTTGTTCGGTAACAAGTGATGTTTTTTGTCTGGCCTGGACGGGTCATTATTCCTGCGTCAGACAGCGTTCGGCGTAAATGGCGGCCCAGTTAACGGTCATCCTCGCGGTGTTCTGACTGCCGTGAGACAGCCAGTCTCTCGCTGCGGGCTGGAAGCGCCGTGATCGGGTGACGGGGGCATGTGAGAATTAGCCAAGGCTGCTGAAAGTGCACACTGACAGCAGCTGGAAACTGAGAGCACGTCAACTGAAACTTAGGAACAACTGTAAGAGATCTATCCTGGCCTCAAACCCATGTCCATCATCTCCACATCTGCCAAGGGGTATCTCAAGGATGAACACATGGCTAAGCTGAGAGGTTCGAAGTCAGGAGCCATATTGTATTCCTACCCTTTGAAAAGCAAGGTGGCCCAAGCTAATGCATAATCATGACAATAGTCAAGGTGCCAAAGTGCCCATAATCATCTACAGTAGAAGCAAAGATGGCAACCAATTAGTGCGCTGTGCTAAAGAGCCGCCAAGGCCCTCAGCTGGGACCCTTTGATAAATGAGGTGGCCTGCTCCATGCCAGTCTCCTCCATTACCCAAACGGTCACAGCAGTGTCCCCAGTCACGTGTACTGAAGCAGTTTATAAGAATCTTCACTCCTGTTTGCTAAAGTGGTCGGGGGCCCATTAGGAGCAAAAACACGGACCGGCCGGGGGGCCCCGAAGACCGGAATGGGGAGCACTGCTCTAATACAGATAATTAAGCAGAAATGTCCTCTTTTTGTTCAGTGTTCTGTAAATGTATTGATTCAGGGATTTGCCGTCAACGGACGCCTTCTTAAACATTTATGGCAATCTGCTGGCAGACATTTAATACCAGTGTCTGCCGGGGGGATGTTGACTTTAAGACTCTCCCTGGCACTCTACTCCAAATAATAATAAACCTTCCGCTGCTTTGCGAGTCTCCACAAAGGAGCCCCTGCAAGCTAAAGTCCGCCGTTAAACCAGATCCCAGGCGTATAAAACGTGGCACAGTACTGTGTGTCACAGGGCCTGTGGGAATCCCAAAGAAAAAAGGCTCCAATGGCATGCCAGTGAAACATCTTGGCCAATGAAGCTGCTCGCTTCAAGCCAGGTCACAGCCAATCAGCTGGTGCGTAAGCAGCGTAACTGTCCTGCCAAATGGTGTTGCTTTTAAATGGAAAGCTTCCCCACTGCTCTATGAACTCATAGCCTTCTGCACTTTATGTTTAAAGCTGCCCTTTATCCAGATACATTACTTTATGACTTCATGACTTTATTATGCCGCCCAAAGAGAACCATTAAAAGTCATTTGTGGGTCATTGGACACATTGTTCCGAGATTTCAATTTTGAGATGTATTACTGTGCTACATTAATAATGCACAAGAAGTTTTACTTTAATAGGCATTTAATTCTGCAGACATTTAATTTGATGTTTACTACTCATTCTGTTTCTTATATTTTATTAATGGCTTTAAAACATTTTAAAATCCAAATGAATAGGAGAGACTGCCTATAATATAATGACTGGGGGAGGAGCCTCGGTGCTAGGGAACAGCCACACCCACTCCCCAGGATTGGTCCAATCATACAATTTGTTTTCAGCCAATCCTGAGAGAAAATTCTATTGCAGGCTGGTAGCAACTAATTGGTAGCCAATCATTTAACAGCTGTTTTTTGCGCAGTTGAATAAACCAACTGTTGTATGAATAAGATGAGAGGTTAGATCACTGCCCTAGACACCAACACCAACTCTCTCTTTCGCTGTTCTACACAGTGACTAACAGACTCCCTCTCTCTCACTTACGACCCTCCCACCCAGTACTTCCAGTCCGCTTTACAGACTGATTGCATCTGTGCTGATATGAGACGTTTGACATTCTAAACATGTCAGCAGTGCCAGCTCATTGGGCTAAACCCGCCTCTCCTGGGGCAGTTTATGAGGGGATGGGTGACCTGGGCAGAGCTGCCGGCAGGCAGGCCCTTTCTCCATCCTAACCCCCCCCCCCCCCCCCAGGCGGCCACACGGCCCCTTATCTGTCTGTGCAGAAGGGCAGCACAATCAACGGCCTCTCCACGCACTGAAGCAGTCACAAAATATTATCCATGTAAAAGAACCTGCTACTCAGAAACCCACCTGTAGTAATTTAGCTTTTTATCAAATTCTGATGAAACCTTCCACAGAAAATAAGTCCGTCATCATGTCCCACCTTTTTCCCTCAGTATCCTTGTCTGTCACCTAACACTTAAGGTATTATTTTTTTTTCTCCCCCAAAAGGGAGTTGGCTGAGAGAGCGACATGGCACGGTGACTCAGTGGGGGTGGTGAGTCACGGTGGCCCTCTCTCCTGTCAGCATCAGGGCTCAAGGTGCTGAATTTCGTGTGACTTGCTGCTCCCCCAGAGTGACTCATCAGATGCTTGGGGCTGACAGCTGGTCGCCCACAGCGTCACGGGACTGGGATGCTGTCAGGGCCAAAACGGGGCGGGCGCGCGCGCACACACACACACACACACAGCTTAGGTATCTGCTGTATGTATTTGTGGGGACTCTCCATTTATTTCTATGGGCATAACCCTGATCCTAACAATGACAACCTTAACTCCTACCCAACACTAACATTAACTATTAGTAACCAAACAAAATATGAGACTTTTGGCATTTTTGTTTTTTTCATTGTGTCCACAGATTTTTATAAAATTGAGGTTCATTAGAAAGTAACATTTAGTCCCCACAATGTGGTAAATACAAACATGCGCACACACACAAGCCCACACATGCACATACAGGCAGGCATGCACACAAACGTGCATGCAGACACACACACACACTTGGATACACACATGCCCCCATACATTAGGTGCACTTTTGTTGGATCACCCAGTAATGATTTTCTTTCGATGGAAACACTTACCGCAGGGACAGATAGCATCACACAGCTGTGACGTACAGTAATTAGGTGTGTCACGTAGCCAGCAGTATGCCTGTTCTCCATCAAACTGAAGAATTCAAAGGCTTGCTTATTGTCTATAAACCAAATAAGTAATACGTTACTATGGGATTAAAAAAGTGGGGGGATTGATTTTGACTATTAGAATAATTCCATATGTATATGTATGTACTGTATATGTGCCAAAGGGTGAATAAAATGATACTTATAACACATATTTTGATGGACAGTGGGACTGAAATGCATTCTGGGATTCAGAAGCCCAGGGAGACCACAAGCTGTAATAGTGTTTGATCATGATCATTATCTGCATTGACAGCCTTATAAATGATACATTGTGCACAGGTAGGCTGCTAATCACCCTCTGCTGACTCCCAGGCAAAAACAGGAGTGTTACGCAACGTTCCCCCTCTTATGCTGGTACCACAACTACAGAGACGAATGGGGTGACCTTGGGAGGGAAGAGGGCTGGCAGATTGGGCTGCGTGTGCGGTGTGGAGCCAGCGGGCGGCCTGAGCAGGCTGAGTGGGCGGGGCTGCTGCTCGCATGCAGGTGTGTGTCAGGGAGTCAGGGTTAGTGTGCCTGGCGTGAGGCAGACTGGGTGTGTGTGTATTTATAGGTGTGTGTGAATATTGGAAGGGCTGGCTGGTGGGTCTAATTTAGCCAAACCTTAACAAAACAGATAATTTTATCTTTATTCCCCAGAAATATTCATCCATCCATCCTCTAAATCATCCCCAGAAACACACAATCTTTGTGTGTAGTTCTGTGGGTGCTTGTGTGTGTATAAGTGTCTGTGTGTGCGCGCGTGTGTATAAGTATCTGTACAGTATGTGCGTGTGTATGTGCGAGTGAGTGTATGTGAGTGTGTCGATGTGTCTGTGTGTGAGTGTGTATATGTGTGTGTATATGAGTTTGTATGTACGACATTGTGTACATCTATAAAACTTGTTACTTTTAAGCTTGTGGCGACATTTTTCAGATCCTTTCAATATAAACCTTAGTTTTATAAAGATAAAAAACTAATAATGCCCCTTATGGTTAATGTTAAGGCTGGGTAGAGGTTAAGATTGTCATAGTTGGGATTAGGGTTATGCCCATAGAAATGAATGGAGAGTCCCCACAAAGATATGGATCCCTAATCTGTCAGTGTCTGTGTGTGTGTGTGTGTATGTGTGTGTGAGTATGGCGGGGGGAGCCTCAGGACACACCGCTGGGGTGTGCCCACAGCCTGGGAACATGGAGCTGGCAGGTTGCGGCAGGCTGGGCCCGGCCAGGCCCACGGGGCTGTTCTGGCTTGCCGCAGCCTCTGCTGGGAAAGTGGGACGCGCACTGTCACGTGATCGCCGTCGGCAACCGAGCGCTGGCCCGCATCGCCACCCATGATGCTGAAGGCGCACCTTCCCCTCCACGTTACCTCACCGGCTTCGGCAGCTGGGCTTACTGATGTCAGAGTGAGAAGATGCCAGGATCACCCTGCGGGCGGCGCAGCAGGGTTATGGGGGGGGGGGGGATAAGGACCCCTCCTAGGACACCCTGACGATGGCATGTGTGTAAACTGTATAATACTAAAAGGTCACCCGCCCCCCCCCAAGATCAGCACCCCGCACGTGCAGAGTGCCTGGCGGTCAGGCCGAACACGTGCGCTGTGTGCCGGCCCCCGTCACCATCCCTGCTATTCCACGGAAGAACAAAGAGAAAGACGCCAGCGAGCAGGAAGGCACGTTTAATTTTAACCAGGGGTCATTCACTTCAAAGGCGGCCTAGCTGACCAAACAGGAAGCACTGCGTTTGGCGCAGTGCCGCCCCCGAGGTAGCACAGCGCGCTCACGGCGGTGTGCGCGTGTTTACGCTCTTAACGCTCAGCTGGTGTACCTGTAGCCTGCCCGGCCATGCTACTTGCTGATACGCCAGAGCCGCCAGTCCCAAAGGGACTTTATATGTAAATACAGACGACGGGGCAGCAACAGCCTGCCACGCCAGCAGAGCCATAACTCAACAGCGGATTCAGTAATGGGCTTCACTCGAGCTTGAAAACGAAGCCTTTGATTTCGATACGTCTCTCGGAGACGGTAACCAGATCCCTCTGTGGTTACACTGGAGATGTTGTTCTGTTCTGCCTTGGTGGCCTGAGATACCTGAAAGTACTTTTTTATGTTAAAATAAGGGGCCGGGACCTTGCATTTATTTAGCAGACACTTGTGTCCAAAGCGACGTAGAAGAGAGGGAAGCTCGGAGTCAGAGAGCAGGGTTAACAGTATCCCGCACCCCAAGGCGGCTGGGATTAAGGGGTAGATTGAGAATTCGAACCCATAACTTTCTAGATACAAGCACAGATCCCTCTGCGGCTGAGCTAGACTCTGCACACACTTTATTATTATTATATTTATTCATTTGTCTATTATTGTGTATATAATAATATTTAATGGCAAACATAGAAAAACAGGAAAAATGTTCCCTTGGTTTGCAGGGGCTGGATCCATTTACCAGACTTAAAAGCTCCATAATGATTTTTAATGCTCGTTTTATTACTCTTTCTGACAATGTCAATATTTTCATAATGTCCGCACAAAAGCATCTGTCCGATTTATTATTTTTTTTTCCCGGGAAAAGCAAAAGCCGCGCGTGTGACGTCAGCCTATCTCCACTCGGAGTCAGATAATCAAAGGCCGGGCGCGCTTGGGATCGCGTATCACGGCACGCAACGGTCGCCATGGCGACACAGAGCCTCTCTGATGTGTGGCGGCTTGATGGCGAGCTCCTGTGACCAGTGGGACCCCTCTGCCTCTGCTCCCCCGCGCGCTCTGGATCTTCCGCATGCTTTGTCCTGAATTCAGCCGTCTGCGGTACATGCCCGCTGGGGGAGCGTGCCCCCATTGTGCACCAGTGACTACAGCCGCTCATTACTTGTTCACTCAGTTTATCATGTAGTCCCTTCCTTGCTGTTGGGAGACAGCAGGGCAGGTCCTGATGGAGTCCTAGGGCCCCAGGGCCAAGCCCAGGAAGGGGAGGGCTACACAGGGGCCTGATGGACCTTCGTGAGACCTTGAGGTGACCACCAAAGGCCAGCTATGGCTCTGCTATGAAGCTACTGAGTTTACAATACCACCGCTCTCTGGCCATCAGAGACTTTTGGGAAGTCATTACTGATGTATTACAAACACATTAAAACCGTCACACATGGAAACATATTTTCCAAGACATGAGGCAAATGTGTGCATTTTTCCTTAGATAGTGTAACATCCATCTAATTTCTATAGCTGCTTATCCTGTACAGGGTCAGGATGAGGGGACAGGGGACAGAGGGGACAGGATGGCAAGGGCAGTCCATTATAGGTGGACCTCTGGTCCTCACAAGCAGGGGTGCCATAAGGAGGGGGGAAGAGGGGGTTAGGACTATTCCAAGAGCCCCAGACTGACAGGGGCCTGAAAAAATAATTGCACTGGTCTGGGTTGAGAGCCCGATATAATATGCTTTAATGGAGCCCAAAATCCCAGCTTACCTCTACACACACACACACACACACGCGCGTGCGCACACACACACACACACACGCACACACACACACATGCACACACACACACACGCACACTAGCTGCATGCGGGACTCCCCAGATGAAGCCCAAACAGACTTAGGATGGACACGCAGACCCCACGCTCATAGAGAAGGCCAGCTAACAATAAAATGTCCCCAGAGGTTCAGCTAACGACATGTAACGGTCTCAAAGTTAACTGTTCTTACTGTAATGATAATGAAACGTTATTTCCACGTTTTACTTTTTAACCAAGGTTCTGTCAATGTTAATACGATAAGATTATTACCAGAACATACTTTTAACGTAATGTTGAAAAATATTATTTTATAATACGATTCATTTGTAGTGCTGTATGCATATACTGAAAAAGCACTATACAGCTTTGAACCCATGACTTCAGCCACATAAAGCCTCAGCCCTATCCACCGCTCTACCATGCCCCTCATAGGTCCAGAGGCCTGTATTATTATTCTATTACTTAGTTGCAATAGTAGAATAATATTCCTGGAATATCAGGAGAACTGGACACTTTGAAAGTTTCCATACCTTAATCATGACGTTCGGTAAACGTTTAAGAAAAACCTGGGATAATGGGGCATTATCGTCAATTATTATGGTCAAATTTTATTAAAATGACTCCATAACTATTAGGTAAGGCTACTAAAAAAACAGACTGGACCTTTAAAAACCTCCAGTGCACCAACTCAGTAAGCGGTGCACTGGAGCAAAATCACGGCTAAATAACGGTGCAGGCCCCTGTCACTTGTCGACCGTAACTCACATTTACAGCAAGGCCAGCAGACCCCCTCACATATTTCTTACATCTCAACTCAACTCAACGTTGACTGAACGGAAGCGACGCATCAGGTGAAGTCCGCTCTCAGCTGTTCTGGGAACAGTTTTCACAGTTTCTTATTAATCTCTTAAAACTCATGGCTTTCTCCGTGTGCTAAGGTTCAGTATTTATGATTTGCATGAGTTTACAATCCAGTGTCAGTTCCAGAAATAAATAATGTGTTCTGGGTCAATAGAGTCTGAACGATTTGTCGCTAAAATATTGATATGCATGCCGTCGGCATAGTTAACAGTCCACTGGCGTCTTATTACTCCTGTCGTAACACAGCTCTGAAAAAGTGTTTTATACTTCTGCTCATGCATATAAATTTGCTTTGGATATAAATAATCCCCTCCTTTCCATTTTGGTATGATTGTTTCAAGAACATACAATTAATCAAGACATTCACAAAGCACGACATAAGAAGGGCACATTTCATTCATTCCCCAAAGAAGATTTAATGCAGCGTAAACCTAAACTGTAATATCAGATTAATCTATCTGTTGCTGTTGCTGTAAGCGTGATTGAAGCAGATTTTTAGAAGATGTGTGATTTTAGTCCTTCGCGAAGTAGGAGATCTCATTCCACACAAATGATTGCATTAAGATGAAAGAGGATGATTCATCCTTTCCTGGAGGGCAGCGCAGTTCATTATAATTGTGTGTCTGCACTGATATAAAGACTTCAGCTCGCTCTGTTATATACAAGTGTAATAGTGGCCTATGTTGTGCTTTCTGGGTTAAGGCACAGGTTCACTGCTGTACTGGATACAGGTGAACCCAAATTTTATTCACATGTTGACGAATTAGGTTATAGTGGTCATGGGTGTACATTTTTTTTGGGGGGGGGGGGGGGGG
>JAODKL010000021.1:8915534-8932495 GCA_026780765.1 Petrocephalus schoutedeni | reverse complement strand
ATGGTGCGGTGAGGGTGGTATGGGGTGATGAGGAGGGCATGGTGCAGTGGGGGGGTATGGGGCGATGAGGGGGGAATGGTGCAGTGGGGGGGCATGGGGCAATGAGAGGGGCACGAGGCGATGGGGGAGGCATGGGGAGATGAGGGGGGTATGGAGCGCTAGGAGTGTGAAAGGGCAGTGTCGAACAGAAGATAATGGGCTTATGATCTTAAAGGTAGCGTTTGAAATGGGGCCATGGTGGCCTGATGGTTAGGGAAGCACACTTGTGACTAAAAGGACTCTGGTTTGACTCCCCAACCAGTGAGGTACCCTTAGCGAGGCACTGCTCACTGGAAGCTGAATTAGCTGCCCACTGCTGTCACAATGTCACATGTGGGTTAAATGCAGAGGACATTTCGTTGTTGTGTGTCGTGATGTGTTGACGATTAATTGCCTCAAAAAATTTATCACTTCAAAAAGTCAGTATTGACATTTTGTCAAATGTTGAGTCCAGAAGCTGTGTGGAATGGCAAACTGTTGGGTTAGAATGGTAGCAAATGTGAATTTTAAAATCCATCAAAACAAGTGTTTTGTCTCTAGTGGGCAAAACTGCTGACAGGGAACCAGAAAAGTAAAAAAGAAAGCTTTGAAAAGCTCATAAATGCTATAAAAAAAGCAAAAAAATATCACCTGAAATGAAATATTGATCCTTGACAGTCCGATGTTCTGTAAGCCTTCAGTAAGTCATCCCGCTCTGTGGTACACTCCCCGGGAACCATGGCTGTTTTGCACGTGGGACATTACAGAGAACATTCCGGCACTTCACCCCCTGCTCTGTTGTCGTCTGACAAATAATGATCTGAATAAAAAAGCGAGTGACAAGATATATTGACAGCTTCTACAGGCAGCACTGTCATGGGGTCACGTAAAAGATGCTACAGGGAGGACTAAAACATGCTTGCAAATGATTTGCGCTTAATATTATTTTAAGTCTAAAGTTCTAGTGCTTGTTGTTAATGTTGGACTAGTGATTCGGCCCATTTTGTGGATGGCAGCAGAACGGGATACATTGGAAAGACCCAGTCAAACAGAGCTTGGTGGACAGTCAGGTTCTGCTCCAGTATCACAGTGTTAGAAGCAGGGGGTAGAGCAGGTTGCCCGTCCTGCAGCTCTGAGCTGAGTGTCCTCAGGGTTGAAATCCCTTGAGGGAAGGTCTATATTGGGTTGTACCTCACATGGCCCTAATCAGCTATAACAAAACAGTCATTAGCCCAGCACCTGTGTGTTTCTGTAAGCTGCCATCCCTCCCGGGGGAGCCTTATGGCAAGGCCAAGCCCCACACATGCCCCGCTGCGCTTTCCCTCGACGTTGCTGCATGCTTATAGTTCCTGTCAAAGATCCTGGACAATGCCGTCCCTAAGGGTACAAATTTAGGTCAGTGACATAGCAGTGTAGCGGTAGAAAGAAACACAGCATCTGGATTCATACATTGCAGTCCTGAGCATGTACATACTGCTGACAGGGAGTGTCATCCCAATAATAGGGGACAATATACTACTGACGGGGAGTGTCATACTGATAACAGGGGACAATATACTACTGACGGGGAGTGTCATACCGATAACAGGGGACAATACACTACTGACAGGGAGTGTCATACCGATAACAGGGGACAGTGTACTACTGACGGGGAGTGTCATACCGATAACAGGGGACAGTGTACTACTGACGGGGAGTGTCATACTGATAACAGGGGACAGTGTACTACTGACGGGGAGTGTCATACTGATAACAGGGGAAAGTGTACTACTGACATACTGATAGCAGGGGACAGTGTACAACTGACGGGGAGTATCATACCGATAACAGGGGACAGTGTACTACTGACGGGGAGTGTCATACCGATAACAGGGGACAGTATACTACTGACGGGGAGTGTCATACTGATAACGGGACAGTATACTACTGACGGGGAGTGTCATACTGATAACAGGGGACAGTGTACTACTGACGGGGAGTGTCATACCGATAACAGGGGACAGTGTACTACTGACGGGGAGTGTCATACCGATAACAGGGGACAGTGTACTACTGACAGGGGGTGTCATACTGATAACAGGGGACAGTGTACTACTGACATACTGATAGCAGGGGACAGTGTACAACTGACGGGGAGTGTCACACCGATAACAGGGGACAGTGTACTACTGACGGGGAGTGTCATACTGATAGCAGGGGACAGTGTACAACTGACGGGGAGTGTCATATCGATAACAGGGGACAGTAGACTACTGACGGGGAGTGTCATACCGATAACAGGGGACAGTATACTACTGATGGGGAGTGCCATACCGATAACAGGGGACAGTATACTACTGATGGGGAGTGTCATCCCGATAACAGGGGACAGTATACTACTGACGGGGAGTGTCATACTGATAACAGGAGACAATGTACTACTGATGGGGAGTGTCATCCCGATAACAGGGGACAGGCCCCGCAGCAGGGGAACAGAGATGGCAGCACCTGCCATGGCCCAGCAGCAGAGGGACATAGACAGCGGCACCAGACACAAACAGACTGCATTCCCAAGGAGGTACAAGTGTAGTGCTCCCACCCGCATGCAGGACGGCACTAGGCCCGACAAGCAGCGGGCCAGAACAAAGGGAGACTAAATAACACTGCTGGCAGTGCAGGCTGAGTGACGCATTTGGATTATTCGATTTGTTTTGGCCTGAATGAGTCAGAGGCGGCTTATTAGCATAAGTGCCAGCTACCCCTCTTGCTAGTAGGAGCTCACTTTGCCAAAACAAACCTGAAATGATAAATAGGCCCCAGCAACTGTCTGCTCTCTCATCCGCGGCAGGCTGTGTGTTTTCATAGCTGTTTTTCGTGGGCAGGAGAAGCGGGCCCGGCTCGTCAGTGGTTTAATTTCTAGCGTGCAACGCTGAAACAACTGGCAGTCCAGTGACAAGTCATAACACAAGACTGGAAAACATCATTCTGATACGAAGACCCGGCTCCACGGGAAGTCAAACGCCCTTCCAGCTCTGCTAAGATGCTCCACACACAAAAGTCACTTTACACTGCATTACAGTTTTGAGTGAAAGGTGTCCTGGACATTTTTAGGAACTGTGCTGCGACTAGTGACCCTGTGTTTATGGCGTCACCGTTGGGGTGGGCGAATTCTGTCTACCACACATCGGTTTAGAGTGGCGCAAAACTAAGCTGTATTAGGGTAATGGTGTGGTAGCAGGCAGGCGTCAAAGACGCGTGCCTCTAGCGGAAAGGTTGCAGGTTGTCCAGGAGCTGGCAAACCTAGACCGTGAAACATTACACCGCATAAAGGGAATGTGGGTGACGCCACAAGCATGTTAAAGGGCCAGCGTGAAACGACTCCCCACCTCCCCTTTCAGACCATTGTGCCGGGTGTCCGTTTGATCGATCTGTAAAAATAAACCGCCAGCCCGCAGCTTCTGCACGTTTGTCCATTGCTAAGTAACGGGTGGAGGCCATATGCTTCGGCTACGCTTCATTAGCTACGCGCACCCCCCCCCGTCTCCCCTCTCAGGTACAAAGGGCTTTGTTCTTCACCGGGAATGTACTGTGAGACTTTTTCAGGGTCGCGGCGCTTTCCGTCTCTGCCTCGGTTAGAGACGGAGAGCGGCGGAAGTGAGTGTGGCGCGCTGTCGCCGAGAGAATGGGCCTCGGCCGCAGCCAGGTGAGAGGCCCGCTTGACTGCCGGCGGGAGTAGCATGATGCCGAGGGTCCGCCCGTGCCATATCTCCCGGGAGTCCGTGGGTGTCAGCGGCACCTCCCCGGCCGGGGCATCCCCCCGCTGCCTCATGGTCTGTGTTAATTAGCATGTTAGCCTATGTGCTGCAGACATACATTTTCACTTTAAGTAAAATGTATTGATGCTGTAAACATTAACTGCCTGGCAAGACATAATGAAGTTTCCTGACCAAAAGCGAATGATGAAAAGAGTGCTTTGTTCTTTTGACAAGCAGTAAGAGCCAGTCTAGATAATGATAAGGTCTTACAGCATATCATTTGAATGCGATGTTTATTGGAGACTATGGGGTTTTATATACCGGCGTGGTTTAAAATAAGCGGTTTTGATTGGGTCACATTATCAAAGGTGTTAGTGCTGTGTTTCCCTGAATCTGCGTCCCAGGCACCCCCCCTTGCTGCTGGTCCATCAGCACCAAGGCCGGCCAGCAGGCGGGAGGTCCAGAATCGCGGTCTCCTTGGCGGCCGCCTCACGGCCACAACAGGGGTGGGGTGGGGGGGGGGGGGTGGTAGGTGCGGTTTTGTCTATCGCTGTTGCCCAGACATGGAGTGAATACTGGCATCTTGGCCAGTGCTGCCAGAGATGGACCGCTTGCGACTAAACACTGTGTGCCGGCGCGTCTGCCTTCCACAGTGCTGAGGAATGAGCCCATGCCCAGAATAAAAGGGAATGTCCTGGGGAACTGAAACTGAAAAAGCACCACTTTCTTTTTAACTTGACCGCACTCCCATAGCTTCTTTACCTGAGTCCCAAACTCTGCAACAATAGCTGTTTACATTAGTTTGCCTGGCAAATTGATAAGTAAATATAACCCTATTACTCCCAAACAGCTATACTGAGATTTCTGTTATGAATCATGAATGATAGGAATAATGTCTGTATGACCTTAAGAGTGATTCTGTCTTCTATATCTGTGCAGATCTGTCTCATTATTACTGCTGGGATTTCACAGATTTTTTAAAGAGGTCGGCTAACTGTCAGAGTCACATGTCCGCCTCCTGTCACTGAGTTGTCTCTCCTTGGGACGGCCAGCACCCCTCCAATCCCTGTCACGTCCCTCATCCCTCTCCAGGAACTCCTGACCCGTCCAACAGGCCTGGCATTGTACCTCGACGCCCCCCGTAGGCGCTGCTCGGACCCACCGCCTGCTCCGATGCGGGCGCCCTGATTCCGTCCCTTTGCTCGCCAGCCTCGCTCAGACTGCTCTCTTGGATTTTAATGGGTTTATGCTCCACGCCAATCCCCGCTGGTACTCTAAAATCTCCCCCCCCCAGCAGCTCCAGATACCAGTGCTACTGCTTATAACCAAAATGATGCAGTTGCCAGGCTGATGCAAGCAAACCTCAATTTCTACCTCATGCCCTTCTGCTTTCTCATATCAGAGAAGTGCAAGAATAAAGAAGTCATTTTTGTAAAAAAAAAAAGGTTTCAAACAAACAGTTCCAGTCAACACACTTGTGTGACAATAATCCCCTAGATTAGAAGAGCAAAGTCTAATCTGCCAATGTGCCCATAAGCCTCTTAGTGACACACCCATCATGCATTTCCACAACTGACATCCACCAATCAGAGTACGGGAGCTCCTGTTGCTAATTGATCTTCTCCCCGGTCGGCCAGCATGATACGTTTGCCTTGTTTGCCTTGCATTTTCGACGTGGAGGAATCCATCCAGCTCTGACCTTAGCTGTGAGTGCAGACGTGCCGGCCCGCCCCTGGGAAACCTTGGCGTGGATTTGCCAGCTGACGGAGCTGACTCACCGGAGTAGGGGACACTCGCTGTACTATCGAGGGGTCAGAACGTGCAGTTTTAACAAATGGCCACAGAGTCAGCCCGCTGGGTGTGGGTAACTGCTGTGAATTCACCATCATGCTCATGTTAACCCCTTTCTCACCATTACTGCCAACCACAGGACAGAGGAGGGGGCTGTGGGAGCCGCCTTAGGCTATTTTGCCCACCCCCCCACTACTGCAGACAACAAAAGCGTGAACCAGCCACTATAATTTGGGTATAGCAACTGAACCATTAACCACTTCAGTGTCTGCAGAATATGTGGCGATGTTAAGATTAGACATGGGATTCACCGCATTCTTTCATTTTCCAAGCAGAGAACTGGTTTTTCCGGCCTCCCAGTGCACACCAGGGCAGCACCCCACTGAGTAAGCGTGGCTGGCAGGACGAGGCAGGCCACAGGCCCCAGCGGGCCTGCTCCTCACATCACAGCACACCTGAACAACAGCCTCAGTGGAGATGACTCACTTTGGTTGGAATTCTCCTTAAACGGGGTCCAAACTTTAACAAAAGTGCTTCTCGTGTGCTCACATAGAGAGAGCGGGCCTTTGCAGCCCACACAGTAATTAACAGTGACCGGACTTTCCTTAGTGCCGATTCTCACTTTCAGTTCCAGCTGTAATACAGTGCTGACTATTGATTAATTAGCCATCTAGCCATCACTTACCCTTCTGGGTTGTGGGCAGTCCAGAGCCTATCCCAGAAGCTACAGGCACGAGGCAGGGAACAACCCAGTATGGGAGGCCAGCCCATCACTGGGAACACTCACACACCAGACATTTACACATGAACACCTATAACTCCAATTAGCCTTGGCATGTTTTTGGACTGTGGAGTACCCGGAGGAAACCCCATGACGACACGGGGAGGACATGGAACAACTCCACACACATGGAACCTGGGCAGAGACTCCAACCCTTGTCCCAGAGGTGCAAGATAACGGCACTAACCACTGGACCATCATGTCCCCCTCAAATTACAGCTAGATATGCTAATCAAAGGTTTCAAATGGAAGAAGAAAGTCTGATTTAAGAGTAATCCAAAAAATATATAAAACATGAGGTAATCAACAGGTAATAGTGTCAGTTGGGTTCTTTCCATGACCCCTCCAGAATATTATCTTTACAAAAGCAGACAGGCAACGCCTTCACAAGATAACGATCACTGTATGGTAATTTGCACTTTAAATAGGACTCGCTCCCACTTGGGGTTTAGCATTGAACACAACGTAAAGAGAGGCTAAAAGCTGTTACTAAAATCGTTAATGGGTCACATATCCCTTTTTACAGAACTATGTTTCTGTTAATCATCTTTGGATTGTTTGTGTTACCAAAAATGAGGCTCACTCTCTTTGTAAATTCTGCCCTCATTGGAGTCGCAGGGCTGCGGGGCCTAAGTTAAGTTATATTAAAGCCATTTTAGTGGCACCGAGTATCAGCCTGCTAACTAGATAGGTTGGGTGTCTCTCACGAGAAAAGTAGTGAAATATTAAAACTAGTGTAGATAACTGTAATATCACGGAATGCAATTTCTTCTGACTTTTTCAGGCTCTCTTCTGTGCCCCTTAACCAAAGCAATCTCTTCACTTACCTATAGGATGAACCAGCCCTAGATGAGGTAGATATTCTTTGGAGGGAAATAAGCGAAAAGGCATAAACGACTGTTTTCATCTTAAGATTACGGTCCGTAGTGTAGCAAAATTTTTCGTAAAAACACGCAAGAGTGTGAAGACTGGGTAAGTATTGCATAGACATAAACAGCAAGAAGGAAAAATAATTTTGTGACGATAAAGAATTTAAAAATATTCCAAAATATTTTCTGAAGAGAATAAATTAATTACTAAGTCAATGGGGGGCTGGGGTTTGAGTGCTTGCATGTTCTCCCTACTTTTTCATACTTTGAGTACTTTTGCTGGGTTTTGAGTACTTACATACTCTCCCCCCGATTTTCATACTCCCCTGGCCGGGTTTTGAGTGCTCATATGTTCTCCCCTTCTTTTGGTACTCCGAGTACTCTGGCCGGGTTTTCCGTACTTGCATGTTCTCCCTGCCTTTTCTCCTGCGTCTGTCCTGTGTCTGTCCCAGACCTTCCTCTGCTTTGTGTCCTGAGCTGTTTAGCACAGGCTTCAGCCTCACGGTGCACCTGTGCTGGATAAGCAGCTGGAAGACGGATAGATGGGAGGATTTTATAAAGACTGAAATGCTGCAATATTCGGACAAATAGGACTGATCCAGAGGCAATATGCAATGTATATTTCAATGGCATATAAGACTGTATCCATGAAAATAGCCTAGTAATGTCCCATCTACCTTCCTCTTACTCTTGTTATCATTGTTATTGTTGTAGGGTCTGTCATTACGGGCAGCATTCCTAACAAATCCAGTCCATTATTATTTTGCTGCTCTCTGTGGCAAACATAACTTCCATGATGGACATTTTTCTTAATCCATGGCCATCTTGAAAATCCAGGATTAAATCACTCTTATGGAAGCCAAATTTCTCATTTGCTAATACATCTCCTATGTTTGGTGGCTTTGAATGAAGGAGCCAGGAGGTATTGCTCACACTCAGGTCTTGTCTGTAAGATAAGTTGATAAGCTCTTTTTTAGCACTTTTACATGGTTTATAGGTTTAAATGGCTATTTAGCACCATCATTGCTCAAGCAATAAGCATACTGTGTTTTTTTTCATTTCAATATATCTTTTTTTTGCATTTTTTTAGCTGCTGTCTTTTTAAAATTGTTTTTGAGGTAACTGGAGCTAGATATAAAACATCACTTAGCATGGCTTAACTCACAAAGAAGATAAAGATAATAACACGAATTCAGCTTTGCAGATGATAACATCAGTAGAATGTCTTTATTCTAATTCTGTAGGCCGACAAAGTATATTGTCCTGTCTTTCTGTGGTTATACGGCGTCTTTATTTCAGCAGAAGGATCGATAGAACTGCGAAACATTCCATTTGTAGAGAAGAGTGTTTCTCAGCCCGGGCCTGGGGGTCCCCCAGACAGTCCACGTTTTGCTCCCTCCCAGCTCCCTTCCAGACGGTCCACATATATAAAAACATGGGCTGTCTGGGGGTCCCCGAGGACTGAGCTGAGAAATGCTGGTGTATAATATGCAGGGTGGCCCACATAAAAGTAGCACTGCATCTTAACGATTTGATGGGGTGGGCTACCATCATGTAGGCCACCCTGTTCCATTGTGCTGACAGTTTTATTATCTGTTATTACCTGTCATGTGTGTATAAATACGTAAGAGCCGTTATTATCTGAAATATGTACATGAAAGATACAGCAGCAGAACGGAGCCAAACATGGGTGGTAGTGATGAGCAGTACAGTAAATGGTGATTATATGATACATATCCTACATGCCTATTACTGCAGAATCTCTGTGTGGAAAGAAAAACATGTGCTGTGCCTTTAAGGTTTAAATCCCTGAAATGCAAGAAAAATAAGAGACAGGTAACATTTCAGTATACAGTACTGTGCAAAAGTCAAATGTTTAAGGCTGTTCATCTAGGTAGTAAGTGTATATTTTCTCATATTTTTTCTAATTTAACATTATAGCATATGTACAATAACTGTAACAAAAACTGTAACAGAAGTAATAAACAAAAATGTCATCTGTTCTCCATAAAGTTACTGATATATTGTTCGGTAGCTAGATAAACTGTCCTTTGGTTCCCAAACCTCTCCTTAGGGGCACCTCAGTCATTCTCTGTATTCATTAAATTTCCCAATTAGCTCTTATTAAATAATTAACTTGATTTATTAAATATCTCAGTGGTGTTTAGATTTGCCAAACAAGGTGAGAGAGTGGTCCAATACAATACATGGGTGTATTGGACGGTTGCTGCAAATACTATGATGATTTTAGGAGTGGTTTTGAAATGGATAAGCTAACACAATTTGACAGACATAATACCATAGTTTTACACAAACATGATGATCATTTAAATATTATTTTCTGTGATTGCCTAAGCAGTATTGTATATTTCAAATATGAAGGCTTTCACTGTCAAAAGCATAGCGATTTATACTGTGCAATACACATGTTTAGCTGGAATAAACAATAATTAAATATTTCAGCGTCTGTGAGGAAATGGTGATAGACAATTAATGGAAATAACTGAAAGTCAGTTTACTGTGGAAAATAAAATAATTTAATTACTACCTAAATATAAATACTCATATAACAGTACACATGCTGAGGATGTATGCTGACCTGGATAACTAAGACTAAATTTATTCTTGCTATTTATTCTAAGCATCTTTTTTTTCGCTGTCTGCAGCTTAAGAATTAATCATTCTTTGCAATTGTAACTAGATATATGTGAGACATCAGGTTAGCCAGTTTATGTTAGCCAGTTGATGTAATCAAATCAAAGTATTGAAATGTAATTAATTACATGGCGCATGCACTTGTCTCTTAGCAAAGAGTTAACAAGCAGGCATACCAGTCTACGAGCACTGCGATCCTTCGATTTCCTTTTATTGATTCGTTGTCTGAAAGGCTTCTGTGCTTTTTCCTCTACAGCGTTATTACATTAATTTTAAACGACTGCATTGTCTTATGATTTATTTAGGCCTTTCGTTAAAATGCATTGCTTACACAAATGTAAAAGCAATGTTACATTTCTAAATAAAGATTTACGAGATGTTTACATTCTTGTAAAGCATACTCTTCGTAACACGTAAATAATAAATATTTTTCTTTTATTGTTATTAGTTTCTTAAGGTAAAAAAAACTCAGGAGAGAATAGTTGTTCATTCCGAATAGTTTATTTATCTTACGTTTTACTTTTACAGTCGAGGAATTTACTTTGGCTTGTCTTGCAAAACATGCAGGAACAATGAAGACAATCAACATAATACATTATATATAAATAATAATGTGCAGGTAGCGTGAATAGTGCAACGCAGTGCAGCAGTAGGATTGTCTGATTTCCTTTACAAGTAAAGGGAAAACGGCAAGCCCGCAATTAGTCATGCAAACTTAGCCCACATACGAGAGGTTACGATGGGCACGTGCGCTTTATTGTCATGCGTGCCCGCGGCGTGTGCGCGTACGTGCACGCCCCTCCCTCCCCCTCCCCCGGGGCGTGTCGGTGGCGAGCTCGAAGGAACGCGCTGCAAGCTCCGCCCTCGTGACGTTTCAATGGGAATGTCTCCGATTTATTTCACTTCTAGACATGGCAGCGCTGAAGCAGGAGCATCGTTATGGTCTTTCCTGCGGAAAAATTAGCAAAAACGCTCATAATAAAACACTTTATCATGTCAAGCTCACCGACACTGCCATTCGAGCGTTGGAAGCCTACCAGAATCACAAGGTAACGCATAACTGTCAGTTTTACCTCACACTTTTGACATAGTTTTTTCGTGTTTCTTCTTGTCGTGCGTTGTAGTTGTATTAACAAGTTGTCGTTGGATTAACTCGATTTCAGTGGTCCTTTCCGTATGAACAGAAACCGAAATAAGTAGCCGTATGACTTATTTTTGCTGTCACTTTACTCGGGGCAGGCTGAATTTTCACCAGCTGGCTGTCCAGCAGGTACAACGTTGGCTGAAATATGGCCAAACTACAGCCCAGTAAATGTTCTGCACAGTTTTTTCCCCCCGTCGAAATACAAGTGACTGCGATAAGTATAAAATGTCAGTGCTTCGGCGATGCAATTTGCATTTGAACGGGAGAAGTCTTATAATCTCTCTTTTTGGCGACGTGAATTGCTCAATGTCCTTTTAAACCCGAGGGAGATGGAAAAAACAGTGTGGCATATATATATATATATATATATATATATATATATATATATCAGTGTCTGCATTTATCCAATATATATATATTATATATTACTGTGTATATTAGCTTAGTGCACACTAATGCACATGTACGTCTATAGAAATATGTTGAGGATGTACAGCTGTGAACTTTTCCTCGGTGCTTATAAGTGCCCTTACTGAGGGAGCAGTGCTGTGCCCGGGGGTCTGCGTACATGGCGAAGCCTCCGTACGCTTTCGGCGTCGGTCCTTTGGGGGAAACAGGTTTTTTTTTTTTGGCCAGTCGCTAGTTTTCTCAGGGCGATCGATGCGAATCGCATCGGGATTGCTAAAGAGTCAAAGACACGAAAGTCTTTATTAAACGCATTTTTCGGTGCTCTCAGTTTTATCTCGCACGTTCGTTTTTCGCATGTGGTCCGAGTGCAGTGTTACTTTTACCGTACTTTATTTTACAGTGAGCGTGTTACATGTGCATGAACTCATTCCTGAATATTTTGCCAGACCGTCACTTATGATAAGTGATTAAAAGCATGAGTTATATATTATAATGTTGTCTGAGTACGTTATATTGGGGATATTTTGGCATTGTTTTTCCCATTTATAGAACACAGATTTGTAATAAAAGAAGATCGTATTTCCTTTGTGCTATAAAAGAAAGGAGCAAATCTGTATGCCAAGAAAAGAAACGCGTTGTGCCACGACGAGCCATCGGGTCCCCTTTCTAGAACTGTCGTTGATATGGTGGCTTTGTGCTGTGAAGGTGAATGCACGCTACTTATTGCTGGAGAAGCAGTCATAATTTAAATTCCGCCACAATCAATTTACTGGAGTGCTGGGACCTCCTGAAGGCAGCTGGCCGGGGAGCAGGTCAGTCACCCCCGCCGCACGATTGGCTGTCTGCGGTTTAGTTTTTGTTACCATGCTTCTTTATGCATTACTCTGCCCTTTAAACGCGTTTAGGGGGGGACGCCCGCCCCATCTCGGCTCCCATTGGTCCGGTTTGTGGGCAGGGAGGGGCCTTATTGGCTGGAGTGCCACCCAATAGCCAATAAGAACAGTTCGTTTACTTCCCTAATCTCATGATAATTTCTGTTGACATGCTTCCACTAGCAGGTGTTATGTTGCTCTGAAGATCTTAAATCCAATAGTAAAAGGTTACAAGTGTATTCTTAACTCGGAAATCAGAATGGTTTTGTGAATGTTTGCATTTATCCAATTTTATAATGCGATCTATAATGCGAAACAAGCGTGTTGTAACGTGCTTTACGGTGGTTTAAGGTAATTTCCAAATGGAATGGGGGGCATCATTGAGAAATATGAACGAATTGGTTTTCCTTGATCCCTTCAAAGAATGCCTGCAAAATCGTATTCATGGAAAGTCCCAGTAACAACTGCAACTGGAAATAATTATAATAATAATTGTTTACAGAAGTAGTGAATGCAGTTGTGTAAAGTGTATAAAATCTCATGATGTTGTATAAAGCTGCTGTTGTTGTGTTCACTTCAGTCGTGTTATTTATAGTCCAGGAGAATTACATGTACCAGTATTAGGGTCAGGTTGCTGCCACATTTCTCGGATTTCAAACACCTTGTTGCAGCACTTTCAAATCCAATTTTCCACTCAAAGAATAGGAACCGCATGCAGACGGGCCAGGCCCATCCCCCGCATGGTACTCCGGGGCTTTGCATCCCAGCATGTGAAAACGGGCCCTTAGCTCTTCTCATTTGGCCTGTTTTTTTTTTTAACCAGTTGAGGTGATGTGTACAGCAAAGCCGGGGTAGGGTGCCATTAAGGGCCCTGAGTGCTTTCCCCGGGTAATAAGCAGCCCAGACGAGCGTCCAAACATCCCTCACTTCTGTGAAGAAGTTGCTTGGCCTGCCTGATTTTGAGCAAAAAAAGGGCTATGCCCCTGTGTGATTTCAGATTGGTGTTGGCACGGCGGGCCACGGCAGGGCTTATGAATTTGCCGGTGGCAGTTAGTGGTGTGCTTTGGCTGGGCCCAGGGCTCAGTCAAAGCGGGACCCCGGAGCTATTATGCCACCAATTTCGTCTTGTGCTGGACTGATCTTATTTACTCAGAGAAGAATCATGTCTAAGGTTTCTGGCACATGTCACCAGTAGTCAGGCGCATCAGGCAGAATAAAGGCTTGTACTCCACTACCGACTTTAATGATTCCTCATTTCTTCTCTCCGTTTTTTTAATGAAACGACTGGCGATAAAGGGATCGAGGCAATAAAGTGCAATGAAGACATAAACTTACTGGCTCTGTTCCTCATAAATGTCGGAGGGGAGAAGATGTGAATGCAAAAGGCAGGTGCATTGGATACGGCTTGCATGTGTGGTCTGGACAGATGACCACATGTAACCAAGAGACAGCTGAGGTGTGTGCTTTGGCGTGGGGATTTCGGCCAGTGTCTCCAGAGATTGATCTAGACAGGCTTTCTGTGTCTGAACCGATTAGTCCAGCGTGATGCACGTTAGGTTAACACGGGTGACCTGGCAGAACTGGAGTCATACACCCATAATAAGAACTCACTGGCAGTCGTGTTGTGTGCTGCGACCTATGATTGAATGAAAGTTGCACTTATATAGTGCTTTTCAAAACACCCAAAGCACTTTACAGACGCAATGGGGAGCCACTTCAACCACAACCGCTATGTGATGCGAAAGCAGTCATTCTGTGCCAGTATGCTCCCCACATAGTAGCTAAGGAGGTGAAGGGGCAGGAGAGAATTCACCAGTTAGATATAGGGGATGATTAGGAGGCCAGATCTGATAGGGTCATGGTGGCGCGTATTAGATAATGTTGAAAAGAGGGAATCATCATGAAGATTGCAAACTTTTCTAAATTTTGTTTCCTGCGAATGACCAGAAATGCTTTAGCACAACTTATTGATGATTTGAAGTGAACACAGTGGACCATCGCGGTCCGTGCAATGTGACATTACATGTGCATGAAATGCCATGTCGATATTTACATCGCACAGCATGCAAGCCTAGTTTCGAAGGCAACACAGTGTCACAGTGGGTGGCGTGTGTGTGTGTGCATGTGCATGTTCACCCTGTGTGTGCATTTTTTATTTTTTTTGCCGGATTCTCCGGTATCCATCCAGAAACATGGAACTTGAATGAACTGAAGACCCTGAATTATTATGTAGTCGGTGTTCTTAAAGGAAATGTCCATAGCTCAGTGCATTTACTTGTTGGATTATGGGTCAAGTGACACACAGTGTATTGCTTAGAAATTCAGAAATTCAGTGAAAGTGCGCAGTATTTGCTGCACTGTTGTGAGGCTTGACCGGTTTGGTAAAAGAGGCACCTGGCCATAATGACAGTGTATTATAGTACGGTGTGATGCCTTATGCAGCAGAGCCCCATCAGGCTTGTGCAAGCACGCGGGTGGGTTAGAGGGTCCCGCTGGTCTGGGCTGCTCCCCTGTCACTGTCTTGGCTGGCTTGACCCTTGGTGACACACTCACTCTCTCTCTCTCTCTCTCTTCGTTCCTGCAGGGGTCGTCACCGAATCAGCCCACTATCTGCTTCACAGGAAACCAAGGGGTGAGTACGGGCTGCTGGCCTTTCCCATTCCCGCGCTAACTGCCCGATTTCGCCGAGTCATGCCGGGAAGCCGCTCTCCCATCTTTGGCTGTCCCTGGGACCGTGAGCTGGTTCATGGTGTTCACACGGGGCTCGTCGTGGTGCTTTGTGGTTGGCGCTGGTCCCTCCTCTTGAGAGATCCGGGATGAAGTCTGAAGCCCAAGAAGCATGTTGGATTCCTGTTGGTGTCCATCTCCTTGTTTTGTTTTTTATGGATAGCTTTTTTCATTGTCTCAAGGATGCATTCAGTGGTTTTCTGAGAGCTGCTGTGTGGTTATGTATGGTTGAGCTGTTCTGCTGCTTAGTAAGGAGGCTACCAATGTGTTTTATGAGTGAGCAGCCTTGCAGTTTTTTTTTAACTCCCATAAAATTAAACATTAGCAGATAAATCATGGTAATGTTAATGGTGCGCATGAACTGCACATTGGTATCCTGCATCAGGCCGCCGGTTTATTAACTCTGATCAAACTGCTGGATGCATGTAAATCAGATTAAGTGATTGTGTGTCTGTATGTGTGTATGTGCGCACATGCTGTTTAGAATTCCGTTTCAGCAATAGTGGTTGTGCACTGCCTGAGTTCCTTTCCCATAACCCCCCCTGAGACCTAACTGCGTGGGTTAAAGCGGCTTTACTTAGTGCACCCCCCCCCCTCCAGGCACCCACCCTGATGTTTGCTAGAGGTCCGGAAACCTTGGAATGGGCACCCTGCTCCTTTCCTGCTGCCAGCCGGGTGACTGGGAGACAGGAGGGGTGTGTGTGTGTGTGTGTGTGTGTGTGTGTATGTATCTGCGCATGCCTGCATGCCACTCTGATTGCAAACTGACAGGTTTACAAGGAGACGTGATGACTATCCAGGAGGCTGGCTTTCCCATAGGTCATTGTTTTAAGGCACATTTCATAGACGGTATGAAAACCGTGGCTCGGGCAAGAATTAGCGGCAAAAGCCGTGAATCACCCGGCAGTCAGGGCAGGGCAGTCAGTGACAGCGGGGAGCTCTCCAGTCGGGAGGAGAGGTCCCCACAGCCGACGAGGTCCTCCTCCTTCTGAGAAGCTCTGTGATGAATAACACAAAGGCTTCCTCTATTTTTGGTAATGGAGTGCAAGCCTCCAATGTGAGCCGTTTGCCCATGCCGGAGGGACTTCCGCCAGGGCCTGGGGCCCTCCAGAGCCTAGCAGCTGGGGCCAGGTCCCTGTGTTTCCCCCTCTTCCTGATGGTGGACCTGCAGTTTTGCAGGGGAATGGAATGGGGGAAGGCAGTGTTTATGATGCAGCCGACTCAGTTTGTGTGGTTGGGGGCGGAGGCAGCATAATGCCTGTCAGACGCCCCTCGCCTGAGACCTGCACCGATGCCCTTTAAACGGTCCACCCGGGGCAGGGCAGACGTGCGGGTTTGATGCCCAAAAACACACGGGAGCCATTCCTGGTCATGTGACCCACCAGCGGTCATGTGACCCACTGGCTTATTCTCCTACCTTAGTGCTGTTAATCTTTCTAAGAGGTAGCTCATTACCTGTTCCCCAGTCTTTAATCAGCTGCTGTTGCTTTTCCAGAATTCCACTTTTAGAAGTCCTTTTTTTGTCCACTTGACTTCACAGGATGTTCCTGTGGCTGGCAGATGTCGTACGGTGATGCTGCTAATCAGAACCCCCTCCCAGCTTTTGTCTGGCCGTTCACTGGGAAGCTGAGAGTTGACCGCGTTGCTGTCGTGTCGCTGTGCACCTCTGCCCGTTCTGGATGGCGCTGACGCGCGGCCTGTTAGGAATTTCGGCTCCCGGGGCCACATGCAGCCATGTAGGGTGTCTCCTCCGTGCATTCTGAGCCAGCCTCCGCACCCGTGCCGAGCATTTCAGTGAGGGATTCACCGGATCTGGCCGGCGTCAGCCTGCTCTGGGCTGCTGCTTGTACCTAGGGAATGCAGGGGGCACCCTGGGTCGCACTCTGCAGGGGGCCTCGACTGCCTGTTGGCTGCTGGGGGGGAGGGGGGGGGGCATGTGTGTCTGTGTGAATGGGGAGGAGC
>JAODKL010000021.1:8892483-8912453 GCA_026780765.1 Petrocephalus schoutedeni | reverse complement strand
CGTGTGTGTGTGTGTGCGTGGCCGTGTGCCCCCTCTGCTCGCGTGTGTGTGTGTGTGCGTGGCCGTGTGCCCCCTCTGCTCGCGTGTGTGTGTGTGGCCATGTGCCCCCTCTGCTCGCGTGTGTGTGAGTGGCCGTGTGCCCCCTCTGCTCTTGTGTGTGTGTGTGTGTGTGCGTGGCCGTGTGTCCCCTCTGCTCTTGTGTGTGTGTGCGTGGCCGTGTGCCCCCTCTGCTCGCGTGTGTGTGCGTGGCCGTGTGCCCCCTCTGCTCGCGTGTGTGTGTGTGTGTGCGTGGCCATGTGCCCCCTCTGCTCGTGTGTGTGTGTGCGTGGCCGTGTGCCCCCTCTGCTCCTGTGTGTGTGTGTGTGTGGCCGTGGCAGTGGCTGACATGCTTTGTATTTTGCAACATGTTCATTCCTGTACCATAAAATCTGTGAGGGGAAACTCATCCAAAGGATGGGAAAGAGGCAACATGTTTCGGCCTCGGGGGATGGGGGGGGGGACGTTACTCACCCTTCCCCCAATGCCCCATCCTAACTGCCCCACGGGGTCACATGACTCTGCCTTTTTGTCTAGACTGCACCGTGCGCTGACGTGAGCCCCCGCCCCTGGCATAATGGGAGGTGTGACTTTAAGGGGGTGGGGGAACTTTGGATGGTGAGTGTTGGCCCTTTTACAAAATGACCGTGTGGGCCAGTGGGACCCCCCCCTCCGGGAGTGTGAGCGTGAGATTCCCCGGCCACAGAGGCCGGTGATTGGCCAAACCACCTAGGCGGCGGTCAGATTCGTATAACTAGCTGCTCTCCTAGTGTGCCCCTCCCCCCCGGTTCCCTCCCCCCCAGTGTTCAGTCACTTTTCTGAGCAGGTTCAGTGACCCTGGGTCTTTATGCACCTTTGTCTTCACCATCATGTCCGTGGTAAGAGCAGCTTACCCAGGCTGTTCTGGCTCCTGAGGCCCAGGCAGTCCCACGTCTGCAGGGACGGCAGCCGGCAACAGGCTGGCGCCGCTGAGTTAAGTGACATTTGCTGATGAAGATGCAGGAAAAAGTGCGGGTGGGGGGAGGGGATTGGCTGTAGCTCCAATGGGCGGAGTCACAGTGGGCGGGGCCAGCTGACAAATTATAATGAGAAGTTTAAATGTGCTCAAGGGGGGGCCGAGCTATGGATGTGGGGGCTCTTTTCAGCGGCCTGTTACTTCTCCACCTGCATGGCTCCCCCCCCTTACAGATTTAGGGCCCCCCTACACAGGGAGATGATGGGAAGCCAACCCCAGTGAAAGGAGGGCATAAATACTTTATTGTTCACACTCAGTTTGACATGCAACATGTTTCTGTTGTTTCTTGGTGCGGGGGGGGGTTATGTGCTTTGTACTTTGTGGGTCTGGGAGGGGCATGGGGTTAGAGTGTGCTGTCTGCTGGGGGCAGGGACAGCGTTGGTTCTGGGGTAATGTCTCTGCGTCTGTTGGTAACTTCCAGCAGCACATGTCTGGTGGTTTCTGTACCAGAGTAGGTTGGTCCTTTCTATCACTGACCCTCCAGTAAAGAGGCTCAGAGGCAGACAGGCAGACGGGACCTCCACTGCAGTGCTCCTGGAAGCCATCAATATGAAAGGGTTAGACTGGGCTCTAAATGGCCTAGATAGAGCTAGAAAAATCCGATTACAGCCGGAAAAGCTGTAAAGGGCGGGATGGAGCTCTAAATGGCCTAGATAAAGCTGGAAAAGGCCAAGTAGAGCTGGGGAGGGCTTTCGCAGGGCTGGCCATGGCTTAGAGCCGATGGATTGCTGATACTCTGCAGGTGTTTGTCAGGTATGGTGAAGAAGCTTCGTGCCTCCTCAGTCTTATGAACTGGGGTCAAAACAAGGTCAAAGGGCATAGGTGAGAAGGTTAGTGAGGCTTTCTGGTGGGACTCTGGTCACTGCATTTCTGTATGAAGCTGTGACACTCCCTGTACTTAATGAGAGATGTAACGGGAGGGGCTGGTCCCTCTGGGCGACATCCGTGAGGGATCTGCCCCCCCCCCCCCCCTGTCTACCCAGCCTGCCTCTGCAAGGAGTGACATCACCTACTATTAATGAAGCAAAAACAGAGCTGAAAATCCTTCCAAAATAAACAATAGCCAAACCAAATTTATTGGTAGGTTGGAACTTTTTTTATTTTTAGCCTGTCACATAAGTTAGTTGTGTTGCTGCAAGTTGCTGCAAGAAATCATTTGCCTTTGTTCAATATCGTCCCTGTGGAGTCCAAAATATTTCCATGCAGCACAAGATGAATGTCTTGTCATGGCCAGTTCTTCTTCACTTTTCTCCTCCTCAGTCATATTTAAGTGTCTCACAGATGCGCCCCACTGCCTATGAGTGAGTCAAACAGCAAGGCTGAGCATGATTATTATTGGCTGAGCATGACTGGCTGAGCATGATTATGATTGGCTGAGCATGATTATGATTGACTCAGAGAGCCAATACCAAGCTAATATAAAGGCTGTAGTGGTAAACTTTGAACTAGAACATGTACAAGGTAATTATGAAAATTCCATTTGACTGCCATTCTTAATTGATTAAACTTAATAGGCCTTACTCCCTATGTGTCTGCTTGTGGCACTGTGGACCTGGCTTCTCGTTTTATACCTCTGTGTGGATGGTATGATGATAAAGCTCCTGGACAGAGTTGGGGTTCAGGAGTCTCTCTCCGTCTTCTCTGCCTTTGTCCCTGAGGACAGGCCATCTCAGAGGTCTCAGTCTCTGCCCCTGAGGACAGACCATTTTTGAGGTCTTGGCCTATGTCTCTGAGAACAGGCAGTCTCTGCGGTCTCTGCAGTCTCTGTCCCTGAGAACAGGTTGTCTCCTCTGACTTGGTCTCTGTCCCTGAGGACAGGCCATCCCTGTGGTTTTTGTCCCTGAGGATGGGTTGCTCAGTAAGTGACTGGGAAGCCAGGGATGGCCTGTCTTCACGTGCGTATAGCCAGCAAGCGGTTTGAGGGTTGGCCAGGAGAGACGCCATCTCTACTGGTTACGCAAGCAAGAGCCTGCTTGTGTGGATGTGTGCAAAGCAAGCGACCTCCTGGCCTCTGCAGAGTGATCAGCTGGAAGCGAATCTGCCTGAGGGGAAACTCTTGGCTCCACCAGGGTGTCCGTGACGTGTAGGGTCTGTTAGCCAGGTGCTACATGTGATGTGTGTGTGTGTGCTGTGTGCCTTGTGCGTGTGTGTGCTGCGTGTCTGTAGTGCATGTGTTGTGTTCTGTCTGCCTTCCCATCTGTCCTCTGCTGGTCAGGTTTTCCCAGAAGCAGCCCACAGGTGGCTGGGTAATGTTGCAGTTAGCAGTGACTACATAGTCCGGTCCGATCCAGTCTGCTCCAGTCCATTCTCTTTTGCTCCGCCGCGGCTCCATGCCGAGCGAGGCCACTGGGGACACACACGAAGTCCGAGTCGCCGCAAAAGGAACCTGACACTTCCCTCGAGAGCGTTTATCACTATCGGTGTGAAGTTTCCCTTCCCAAAAACGAGCCACAGAGCAATGGAGAGTGGTGAGGGCCGTGCGGACGGGCATCGGACCAGGGCCTGTCTGCGTCTGCTGGCTTGGTGACTCTGGCACTCTGCAGCTGTGTCTCCCTGCCTTCTGGGGCTGTGATGGCTGAGGATTTGATCTTGCTCTGTTCTTCACTATCCCGGGCTCTTGCATGTGCCCGTCCGTGACTGTGGATGACTGTGGGCGCGGCTCTACCTGGCTGGCAGTTCTGGCCTCCCCGGGTCTGTATGGAGCAGCTGGAGCTCGGATCTCTGGCGGGGAGTGGCCGGGCCAGCCTGGGGCATGAAGACATGCCGGTGTGAGACCAGTCTGTTTCGCCCTGGTTTCCAGGGACTCCCGATGCCTGTGCCGTTGCACACAGCCTCCATCACTTTACCAGCCAGCTGAGGCA
Organism: Petrocephalus schoutedeni; assembly: GCA_026780765.1. Taxonomy (NCBI): domain Eukaryota; kingdom Metazoa; phylum Chordata; class Actinopteri; order Osteoglossiformes; family Mormyridae; genus Petrocephalus; species Petrocephalus schoutedeni. The sequence goes on along the minus strand of JAODKL010000021.1, from coordinate 8,908,541 downwards.
GAAGGATCTCCTAGAATTCCCATTTGGCTGAGTGTGTGCATGTGTGTATGTGTATGCATGCGTGCATGACCCTGGTCACCGTTCGGGAACATTGCGCCTGCTGCAGGACACCAGGGGAACATGGCGTTCATCCAGACGCTCTATGTTCCCGGCCTCACTGTGTTCCGATCCCACTGAGGAGCCAGGAACCCAGTGCAGCCTCTGATCCTCACCCCCCCCCACCCCCGTCTCGTCGGGTGAGGGGTGTCAGGTTTAAATTACGTCTGATGTGAGGGTGCGCTGCCTGTCAATTTAATCCCTGGTGCAATTAAATGGGTGTTTTACTTTATGTCATATGAACATGCAGCTATTTGCCAGTCACATGACCCAGCATGGGTAATAAGAAGGAGGCAGGAGCGGGGGCCCAGCGGCAGGGGGGGCAGGCCGGAGGACTGGGGCCGTCTGTGTGAAGGCCGGCTGCAGATAGCGACGGTCACAGTCGTCACACGTGGTCGTCGGTCACATGACCCAGCATGGTTAATAAGAAGGAGGCAGGAGCGGGGGCCCACTCGCGTCGGCTTCCAGTGTCTCGGGACGAGCTCTCACTGCACTTCCCATTTCTCCACTCTGCAGTACATCAAGATCCCCGCCCCGTGTGCGGACTCTGCGGACGGATTCAGACTCTTCTCCTTCTACCTGTCCAGCGACAGCAAAGACAAGCCTCAAGCCAGTTTGGACTGCATTCATCAGTATGTCTCTGGGTAAGCAGTACCAGAACCCCAGCCCGGTTTGGCCAGCATACACTGGCACAGGATGTCTCTGGCTAAACGTGGCACAGCTGTGGCCTCTGTTCCTTTCTCTGTACCATAACGGGTCTGTAATAGGTGTGGGGGTGTGCGCTGCCTCTTAGTGACGCCCTTCATAGCGCCCCCGTGTGGCTGAGGAGGCCATGAAGTGTCCCCCACGGTAACGAGTCAGCCACACGCACACAAACGTCCCAAGCTCACCACGTGTATTGGCATGCCCATCGCTCCTGTAAACTCCACATAGCCAGCATGGTGCGTGTCTAATCAAGACGGGTGAATTCCCTTCTGTTTTTTATTGTGGAGACCACGTCCTCACAGGCAGTCCTGGTACTGAACCCAGCTCATCCTGGCACGCCCAGTCGGTCTCCTGGAGACCTGGAGCTGGTGCACTCAGACTAGAGCACTGGCACTCCCCACGTCAGACGATAGAACTCTCCGGCAGGCTGCCACTGGACACCGCCGGTTAAATATTTCACAGGCCAGGTTATCCATTGCTTACCCGACACGTGGGGCCTCGTTAAAGCGCCACCTCAGACGGGATACGTCATTACTGATTAATTACCACCTTGATGGACCTGTCCCAGCCCCCTTCTGGATGTTCCTGGACACGATTTCATTGATCCATTGTGCCGGGTCTGAGCGCCGGAGTGTTTTCCCACTCTGCTGGGCACGAATCACGGTTTCTGTGCCTTTCGTGACCTGATGGAGGAATCAGACTAGCTAGTAATGTTGTGGTTAAGGGCACGGCCTCATAACCGGAAGGTTGTTGGTTTGAATCCCAGGAGAAGCCCCGCTGCAGGTCTCGGTACAGTGCTTAACGTGAATCTCCTCCTCTGTAAAAACTGTGTAGATATGAGGAGGCCCCTGTTTGACAAAGGGAGGAGATTTGGAGCGGTTTCTGAGTGGCGTGGCCGGCTGACCTTGCTTTCCGTGCGCAGGGAGGGCCGGGAGCAGCTGGAGAGCCGGGGCAGCATCCAGGACAAGATCACTGTGTGCGCCACTGACGACTCGTACCAGGTGACTCGCGAGCGCATGTCGCAGGTGGAGAAGGACATCTGGAGCCGGTCGGCCATCGAGATCAAGCCCGGCTCCTCACATCCCAGTGAGCTGCTTTCTAATCCTGATTCTGTGATATGGGTTTGGTGTTTGCAGTGCTGGCAGGTGCCCTTGGCCAGGCGGGCTAAGGTTTAGGTTAAACGCTTTGAGTCTCTTTGCCTAATTAGCTATGTGATAATGGTACAGTTTCGCTGACCAACCTGTGACTCTGCTCCCTGCACCCCTTCCCAGAGCATGCGAACAGAGAGGGCTGCAAACAGGTGACGCCCCCTACCCTCTGTCTCTCTGCATCGTACCATTAGTGGGGCGACAATCTACCACGAATTAAGCGAAAGCAAGCTAAGGGGAACGCTAGCTGACATTTACCTGTGTTTACACAGCGGGAGCCAGTCAGCGCGCTCGTGTGGCTTTCTGTAAGCGGGCCGCCGCCCTGAGCCGGGCCCTACACTGAGCGGGCCTGTGTGCGTGCAACCGCGGTGTTACGCTTTGTGGGGGGAAAAACCCTTTCCGCTACATCGAGGGCAATTGGACGGCTGTCAACAAAGAAACCATCTTTCATAACGAGCTAGCAGCGCTGTCCGCGATTTAACCCCAAGTACGGTGAGAACAGAACGCACCTGTGACCTTTAAAAAAAGGAACAGTTATAACTTATTCATCATTGCTGTAATTACCTGAACATCAGTATAATTCCCAGTGTGAATTTAAATGTCTTTTTGTCTAATTTGAGCTGTACCTCACTGGGGCGAAACGTGCTAAATTGTTAAAGTTTTGTGGGCTGACATTGTCTGGGCAGGTTTTCGAGGCCACATTGAAGGCGGTGCTCCTGGATACGGGAAGCTTTTTACTTCACAGGGCTAACATTTGTGCACTTGGCAGATTACACACATCCAGCCCCTTCCCGCCAACCTGAACCCAAAATAACTCATTTTACATTCCGCCTTACAGCTGGCCTTGGATTGTGTCTCAGGCCGAACTTTCTGATATCACTCTTCCAATAAATATTTAAATGTGAGCTTTCAGCGTTCCCTTTGGAAACGTCCCCGCACCACAAACATGTGGCATAGTGATTAACTGCCCCCCCCCATCTTCCGTGTCTGTGCTCTCGTCGAAGCGGAGGCTTCACAGTCGCAGTGCCGTTCAGCCATCGATGGTTCAGGAAGAGCAGGAGATACGAGTTGGACTCGGGACCAGGATGCATCCCCCCATCTGTGTTGCAGCCCTTAATCCTGGTCGGAGCTAATGAAGTCAGAGTGTATATAACGGGCAGTTGTGTGAATAAGTAAGAGTAAGCAGGTTTTCCCGAGTGCATGTCCATCCTGCGTGTTTAGCGCACTGTCAGTAGAGACATAGGAGCTGGTGTTGGGAGCGACTGCACATCCCACATAGCCACAGCCCTTGTGGGCTGCAGTGCTCTGTCCATCTTGGTGGCAGGGGGCCCTTAAGTGTTCTGGGTCTTGAACTCAAAGGTTGCAGAGCTGCAGAAGCAGGTATGTTTGGAAGCCGTTACTGGTCCTTTAGCAGTGCAGGAAATCCAGCCATGTGGAAAGAGGGTGGAGCGTGATGGAGAGGGCGAGGGCTCTGTTTGACGTCTGAGGGTGATTCCTGATCTTTTCTGAAGCTGCCCCTTTGCTTCCTTCAGCTACGACACTCCGCTCTGCCCTGTCTCCTCACTTTAGCTTCACCAGGAGAGCCATACCATCATTTAGCCTTTGACCAAAAATTTTGGAAAATAATCGGTTTCAACATTCTTCTTAAAAAAAAAAAAAAAAAAAAGATTTCCCTTTTGACCCGACGGAGAGTGAAGGAGAATTGTTTCGACTTGGCTTGCAGGCAAGTGTGTACGGATCCAGAAGAGGCCGGTGCCTCCCAGCGGGGTGGACGGCCCGAACAGGCTCTCCCCAAATGGCAGGCGGACTGGCGTGGCACCCCCCGGGGGACCGGCAGTTCTGCGGCCTCTTCGGGACCGTCTCATCCACCTGCTGGCCCTCAAGCCCTACCGCAAGCCGGAGCTGCTGCTGTGGCTGGAGAGGGACCGGGCCACCCCCAGGGACAAGGCCGAATTGGGCACCGTGCTGGAGGAGGTGTGGCCTGCCACCCCGGGAGGGCAGACTCTATGGGAAGGGGTGGGGCCAGATGAGCAGTGGGTGGGGCAGACATACAGGGTCAGTGTGAAATACCGGTGTCTAAGCCGGATGTGACTTCAGAGAATCTTTCAAATGCCCCTCGAAACACCTTGCTGTTTCCAAGTAACAAAGAGTAATATGCAAGCTTGCATCAGTTCGCTGGATGTAAACCTGTACTTATCTGTGGTTTGAGCCTCTATACATGAGCAAGACCGATTGACATGTCATCAGTCCTTTGGGGGGGATTCTGGGTAAATCTGGGGATTATTTGTGCATATGGTCATGCTGATGAGCTGGATGGAGATTTGACTGTGTGACTGTTTGGGTAGATGTGGGTATTATTAATCGTTTTCTCTCGTTCTGGGGTGTGATAAGGTCAGGTGGAGACAGTCTTTCTGAGGAAAATGTTGTGCTCCAAATTCATCATAAATTGTGAATAATTTAAGAGCATTGCTAATTATCCTCATATAATGACTGCTGGTGTGTTTGAATTATTCATCACAAGAATTTAATACCCATCTCCCATTGCATTTTAATAATCTTTAATAGTTAGCTAGTGTAGATGCAGAGCTGACTCTGTGTGGGGCTTCTGCCGAGCACATTAGCTATGTGCCAAGCCTGAGAGCCGCTGTTCTCCGCTTTACTGCAGGTCGCCAAGCTGAACCCCAAGGACCAGAGCTTCAGTCTGAAGGAGGAGCTCTACAGGCAGGTCCAGAAGGACTGGCCCGGATACCAGGAGGAGGAGCGGCAGCTTATCCACAGGCTACTGGCAAGGTTGTGTCCCGTGCTGTTAGCGGTAGCGGCATCTCTCACATGGCTGTACACGCAATTAACATTGGTGCCACCACATGTGTGGCTTCCCTTACCTTCAGCATACTCACAGCATCAGCGACACAGCCGCTGTAGCTTCCTTACTGTTAGCAGTAGCGGCATTGCTTGTATGCCTGGATTCACAGTTAACATTGCTTGCATGAATGTACTCAGAATTAGCACTGTCATTGGTTCAACCATTTAAGCCTAACCCGTTACTCTCGTCCCACAAAGCGATTTTTCTGGCAATTACGTCTGTTGGGCCTGTGGAGTGCCTCATTTCAGTTGGAAATAAAGTTACTGCCGCAGATTTCAGCAGACAAATTGGTGAATTGTATGTCCGAGTAGAGAGGTGATGACAAATCACAGCTCACAAAGAGTGAAGCTTGAAATGAGAGTATAATGGAGGGGGTTTGGTATTGGGCCCATCACTCTTCTCCAGTTACTGTCCAGGCAAACATCTTGGAGCTGTTTTGCAAGCCTCTGCTGTGTGTGTGTGTGAACCAATTGACTTCACAGGTCTAGCAAATCCTCAAAAAATGTGACTAGTGAGATCATTTTTTCAGTCCTCACTATTTCAGACTTATTTCATTTTATAAAAATCTGTGAATGCAATCAAAAAAGTAACGGTACCAAAAGTCTTTTATTTAGTATGGTTCCTAATGTGTATGTGTGTACTGCAGGAGTCGCTCAATTCAAGGCTGTGATTTGATTATCTTGAGTTCTTAATTGTCAGGTAATTCTGTTCCCCACCAGCCAGTGTCCTACTCACCAAAGGGAATCCTATCACTCCCAGCCCCCCACCTCAAACAGTCCGCTGATGATTCCAGAAGATTAAATCTCAGAAATGTCACTGGAGATGGCCCTTGCCTTTTGATAGCTTTGATGCCTCTGGGCCAGCAACTCGTTGGAATAATCAGTTTCCCCACACAAGCTTGCCTCCATCCTTTCCTTTAGAGACAGACTGGGACTATCCATTGAGAGTCTCTGACAAGGGGGTGTTTGAGCTGCAGGAGGCCCATTGTCCCCAGAAAGTGCAGGGATCATGTGACTTTGTCGTGCCGGGATCATGTGACCTCATCGTGCCGGGACCATGTGACCTCGTCATTTGTTACCTGCTTGATGGGGACCTAGTCCGGCACCCGGAGTAACCTGTGAAGAAACTGTTTACTGTAGGCGGAGACACATTCTGGAAGGTTCTCTGAGACTGTTAGGCTAGGGTGGGGGTAACCGCTCAGAGCCCATCTGCGGTCCCCAGCTAGCGCCTTGCACACCCGGGCTCCGGCCGGCCCGTAAGGAGCACGCCCTCCCTGGCGACGCGGCCTGAATCCCTCCTTGTTTTTCAGGAAGCTGCCGGGCAGTAGCCAGTGGAAGCCGCTGCAGCCGAGCCCTTCATTCCACAGGGCCCCCGGGGACGCCCCCTCACCCCCCGGCTCTGTCAGGAATCTCACAGCGGTGAGTTTCATGCCCCGGGGCAGGGAGAGAACTGCCCCTTTATGTGTGCTCTGTATTTTTCCGGCACCACAGTGGGCGCGTAGGAAGCCGGCTCGGTTTATTTTTGCGAGGGCCGTGACTCGCGAGGCCTGTGGACTGCCCGGATGCTCACTGCCTCTCTTGTCCAACAGAAACGCTCTGTGCCTTCTGACGCACCCGACACCCAGGGCCACAAGAAAGCCCGGGCTGAGCACGGGCCCCAGGCTCCAGCCATCTCCGCTGGGGAGGCCCTGGGTTCGGCTGCGAGCCGCAGGGGCCCCGCCCCTCTCAGCTCGGGCCTCGGCGCTCCACAGGTGTCGCAGAGGCCCAGCGGACAGGGGGAGCACGCCTCGCCGGCCCATCGTGGCCCCGCCTCCTCCTCCCCCCCTGGCACGGAGCCGCCGCCACCGCCACCGAAGCCTGACCCAGGATTCGCCGCCGACACGCAGCCTGCGGGCGGCCTGCACAGGAAGAGGAAGTCCAAAAAGCACAAGGAGAAAGAGAAGGAGCGCGTGAAGGAGGGCGACGGGAGCCAGAGGCCGGAAGGCAGCCCCGACCTCAAGCAGGGCCTAGAAACCCTGGATGGTACGAGAGCGCCGAGCCCCACCAGAGCCTGGGCTCACACCTCCAGCTCGGCCATCGCTGTTACGCAGTCGTGTGACACAACTGTTGGGAAACATAATGACGGAAACCCGGCGAGCACTGACACCCCCCCAGGCAGTAAACTCACAAAACCAGTTTTCAAAGTGCTATTTAAAGGCACAGTGTGTATGTCTGTGTGTGTGTGTGCGTGTGTGCGCGCCCCCACCCCCCACACCACGTTTCATGATGTTCTGTTAATGAGTGCTGACTGTGTGTCAGCCGTGCGGTAGAGACACCGGCGGCCCCTCCCCCGTTCCTGGCTGCCCCTGTCTGCAGTGATGGATGAGCCTGCCCGCCGGGCCGCCCTTATCAGCCCCTCACGTTCGCCTTCTCAAATGTACTCCCTTCTTCTTTATCTGCCTCTGCCTGCAGGCCATGAAGGGGCCAGCAAACCGGCTTCCCCGGACACCCCCACGGAGATCCCCGACTACCTGATGTGAGTGGAGCTGGTGTGTGGGTGGGGCCTGTTTGTGGGGGGGGGGCCGTGTGTCCGGGTCCGTCTGCTGTCACCATTTTGCTGCTATCACATGCAGTGTCGTCACAAAAGCAGGCATTGCACTGTACCCCAAATGACATGTGCACATGTGTGCAGGAGAGAGGTCCAGTTTGTTATTGAGCCTCCTAGCAGGTGTCTCTGCTTAACCGGACCCTAAAACATATTTTGCCTGGTTCTGCTTTTGTAAATAGCTGTGGCAAGAAAAATCCCCATTTCTCTGCCCGATCAAACGGGCGGATGTCACGTCGATTTTGTGTGGTGTGATGTCAACGGGGCTTTTTATGTGTATAGTATGTGAAAATTATTCACGGACAGGATTCCTGTTCATGCCTGCCTAATGGAGACAGACTGACCGCGTTCTGTAATGTTCCCATTTGCTGTCAGCCTCTATCAGGGCGTCTCATTGTTTAATATGTGGCAGCCTCTGTTTTTAAATGAAACTGCACCCAAAAATTCACTTTGGTGTTATTATTAATACCTGGAGATGCCAATCCATATAAATAGCCAAGAGGTTGCATATATGTATCAAGAAAAACCTGTTCAGAGGAGGAAAACATGGTGCTGTAGAATCTCAGTGCTGAGAATCCGTCTCTAGCAGAGCAGTGCTAAGGTAATTGGCTGTTATTCAGCCCATCTCTGCTGCCACCTACAGACTCGAACTGTCATTGCGTTGCCTCTGAACAGCCCTCGATTTTAATTCCGATATGGTGACTGGATGCCAGCAGAATGTAAATCCCCCCTTTGCACAGTTCTTTTTTCACATCGGTACACGGCTCATTTTGTCTCATATCACTGCGGCAACCAGTAAAAATTGGACAGCATGACTTATCTTTCATGTTCCCATGCTTGAATTTACATTCCATCTTGTTTTGGAAGCTCAGCGAGTGCTTACATCAAAAACAAACATGGAACGTATCTCAGAAAAAATCTACTTCTGTGACACTGTATAGTGCTAAATATATATATATATATATATATATATATATATATACTCCTGCGGGTTAGGGCTCTGTGCCTGGCGTCGGAAGGATGCCAGATCAGATCCCACGGTCATCAGTTATTTTACCGTTGGGCCCCTGAGTAAGGCTCTTAACCCCAATTGCTCCAGGCACTGGCTGAAAAAAAGGATCTGCCGAACAACCAAAAGTAAATAAACGCAGAAACCATGTAATTTGCTATTGAATTTCTTTAGTTAATTTACATTAATCACACACCATATATTTTTTTAATCAGGATGTGAATCTTGGTCTGGAAGCTTATTATTTTTTTAAAATAGTATTTATCACGGTGAAATCAGAGTGGGAGTTCACATATTTTTGAGTTGGAGGGTGTGTTCTGAGAACTTAAGCAAGTTCAGGATAGAGAGCAGAAGCCATCATGCCTCTTAGCGAGTCTCAAGTCGTACGGCCATGCTGCTTTACATGAATCACTGCTGCCTCCCAGCTCCACAGAAAGGCTTGCAGATGACTCATCTGGCTTGGTAGCTTATTCTGCCCCCCCCCCCCCTCCCTTTTCCCGTCAGAAATTACATCGACATCACAGAGTCGGAGCAGCGGCAGAGGTACAGCGAGGATTTCTGCGCCGAGTACGAGGAGTACAGGAGCCTGCACTCGCGCATTGGCAGCATCACGCAGATGTTCATCCAGCTGGGCTCCAAGATGAAGAGCCTGTCGCCCGGCACCAAGGAGTACAAGGTATGCCGGTGAGGGTGGGGGAGAACTGCGTGGCTACTGCCACCTGGTGGCCTTCTTAACACACAGCTTTTGCATCTCTCTCAGGTCATGGAGGATCAGATCCTGGACAAGTACAGGAAGTATAAGAAGGTGAGGAGGTGTGGGGGATTGTGGGTAGGTTGGGTCAGGGTTGGTAGAACATAAATATCGGCAGGTAAATATTACCGCACGCAGTTTCGGGTCACAAACAAAATCATTTCCAGACGCTTAGTGTCCCCCGTAGCCATTTCCCCATGATGACACTTTCTGGCCCTGCGCTGTTCCACAGAAGTTTCCCGGCTACCGGGAGGAGAAGAAACGCTGCGAGTACCTGCACCTGAAGCTGTCGCACATCAAGGGGCTCATCTCGGAGTACGACCGCGCGCGTGCCGCCTCCTAGCCGCGCCGCAGCCGCCTGCACGGCCACTGACCAGCCGCCTGTGATTTCAAGGACCTCCGCTTGTGTTTCGACCCTTCGTGTAGTACATGGATTGGTTAGTTTGCGAAGTCTCACTCTGGGCCAAATTTTTTCCTCTTGTAACTGGAAAGCAGGATGCCCCTGCAGGCTGCTGGTGGCGGTTACAGGACGTGTGCAGAGCGTCACGCTGCCGGCAGTGTCAGTACCACTGCCACCCTGCCAGGGGCTCTGGTGGCCAGACGTGGTGCTTTAATTCACAAGTATTCATCCGGAAGCCCTGATGCTGAGGCCAGTGATAATGAAGGTGACTCACATCTCTGACGTACGAGGATGCATACAGTCTGCTGCCTTCTTTCACCCACTGCCAAACCATTCATTGGCCATGCTTAGAGTGACAGACACCAGCAGGAACCAATAGCTGGCCAGGGTTTTTGATGGTGCTTCTTCATTTTATCCACAATAGGTCGAACTTGCAAGGAAGGCAAGCCCTGAATCAGTTACCGTGGAAGCCCAAATGGGAGACCCGTACACACATCTCACTGTCTGAGCCCCCAAATTCCAGGGTTTTGCTTCTCATTTCACATAAACTCATATGCAACAATTGTTTTCCAGCAGATTTTAAAAAACATTTTGACTTCCAGGTCGCTGTGCATCTCAAACGCCTATATGTTTCTGCTGTGAATCGTTCCTTGTAACACTAATAGGGATGCATGAGGTCAGGTCATCGGCGGGGGTTTTCTTAGACACCTGGGGGGTGGGTGATGTCTGCTCCACACCAGTCCAGTGGCTGGTTACCCCCGCCTGTTGAAGCCCAGGTTACCCCCATCCTGAATGTGACAGCCCGTCATTTTCAGTCACCCCTGTACTATTGATTTATGGCAGCTGGCCACTGGCCTGCAGGACCCCCCGCCATCCAGGCTTGATGGAGTGTCCCTGCAGCACTACAGCTCTCCTGGTGCTCAGGCCGTCCGCCCCCGGGCTCTTCAGCCTCTGGGATTGTGAGGGGGTTGGGGTGGGGAGTTTCAATGCTGCCGCAGCCAGTAGCTTTTATGTCATGCGTGCACTCGTTCAGGTCTGAAATGGCAGTAGCCAGGGTGGGGGTGGATTTGCCAAAAGGACATGGTTTCCGTCCTGAAGCCAGTGGAGTACAGTTTCTCTCCCTGCTCTATTGTCTGTCAGTTTAGATGCCTTAAATAAAGCAGACCACATGAAACTACTATTAATACTGTGCTTGGCTACAGCTCACCACTTGAATGTGCTCTATTTCAGTCTTAAATGCCAGTGTCCAACTCTAATGGTGTGACTTGGTCTCAGCCACACTATCAATCAGTGTAGGCAAGTTTCTATTCTTTTAATGGGAGGGGGGAAAGGCCTGGATTTTTTCCACCCCTCGAGTTTTACGCTTGTGTAATATGTTCCTCTTATAGACTGTGGTTTCGGCAGTAGAATGGGTTCATTTTGCTCCCTGCAGGTTCGTTAACTCTGCTTTAAATGCTTCGATTCATCTGATTTCTGCCTGAAAAGCTTTCCGTAATCAAAAAAAAAAGGTGTAACTAGAAATTTTTTTTTTCCAGGGTTATTAAGGTTTTTTTTCAGTGGAGGATTAGGTACATGTTGCTTTTCTCATAAGAAAGCAGGTCCGTCTCTAAGTGGGGCGTGCGCCTGGTCTACCGGCCGACTGGGGCTGGTGTGCAGCAATGTGGAACATAGCCGATAGCGTCATTCTTAAAAAAACGACTGTTTGACTCCGTCAACAATATCTGCTGTTTCTCATCTTAATTTATTTCCTATTTAGATAATAGCCGGCCCGTCCCAACGATCGGTGGAGTCCGTGTGTACTAGTCCGGTCCGCGGGGGCACCTTGCTAACGGTGCGCCGGTGCCGCGGTACCTCATACCATCTCAGCCACCTGCTCCGGGGAGCTATAGTCCAGAAAATAAATGGAAAGATTAAAAAACCGCCCACTAGTTACTTGCCGGTGTTGGGTGTACGTGCCTTCTGTGGGGTGGGGTGGGGTGGGGTGCGGGAGTATTATTAACTTGGATTTTATGTTATGTGGGACCTAGTGAAATGCATTTGAATGCGTGTCATATACGGAACAAAAATGTATGCACTCAAATGCATCGTGTCTCTAAATTGCATTTTACAAATGCCTGATACTTGTGCAAACCTGCAGCCTTTAAAGAGGCGACCCGTGGAAACTCGCTGCAGTACTGTTGTGCGTGTCTGTACTTTTTCCGATGCGAGAGTCACTTTTAATGAACTGAAAATGCGCGAACAAAACAAATCTATCGTTTAGGGAATTTTCTGTTTAATCTCCTTTTTTGCGGTTTTGTTTTCTTTTGATGTAAGTAAATGTCTTAGAAATGTGAAAAAATATCTGGTATAAATGTTTCTGCGTTTTGTCCTATTTGTAGGAAAAAATTATGTAAGAAGTACACGTTTTCTCTTTGCACAACCTTTTCAAAAATTTTCAAAGCAGACCAGACTTTCCTGTATAGAGGGAATTGGGATATTTATTTTTGCAAACATCTCATTCAAAGGCCATGTATTACCAACCACTCTAAGTTTGGGGAAAAATACAGTGTATTTAATGTCTAAATAAAATAAACGTCTTTTCATCAGCTGTTGTTTTTCTTGTTATTGGATGCCTCCACCAGATGGCAATAAGGAGCCGGGTTAGGACAGTGGCACAGGACACCTTAAACAGGACTTCCTGTATTCACTGTCTGTACAAAAGTGTTTGCCTGCTGGCTGCTGCTGTCACTGGAGATGAACTTTGCAAAGCGATGAAGCAAAGAGCCGCAGGTTGCCGAAATGCCCCTAAATGTTTCACACTGTGGAATTTGGGTTAGCGGGTGCCTCTTTCAGCAAATTCCGGCAGGGAGCCAGTCACTGGCTGATTTCCCGATGACCTCCAGCATAAAACAGCCATGTCTACATCTCTGTTTATTTACTTGACAAATGTTTTTGTCCATGAGAAGTGTTAAGCTGTCAAGGTGCCAATTGAGGCACAAGTGCTTCTAGTCTGAGCTTCCAGTGATGGACCAGAAGCAAGTATAAGATGTGTAAAGGTTGTTGTTGGGCAAAAGGGTAACAGAATCACTGTTTAAAAAACCTCAAGCTTGTGGTCAGAAGTGCTATAACTCAAATGAAGCATACAGGCAACACAGCATAAAGAAATCTGATTCTGATAAATGCTTCCCAAGAGAGAACCGAAAAAGAAACCAAGTGCAATACAAAAAAGCCCAAATTCATATCACCTCGACTGGACAACTGAGAGGGGAAATGGGGAAATGAAAACCAGCACAGCTAAAATCAACTCTAATCCTCTTTTTAAACTCCCCCTAGTTGCAAAATTCATGAGAGAAGCACTACCTGATTGGCCAGTGACCGTGCTCCCTCGACATGTGCTACCTGATTGGCCAGTGACTGTGCTACCTAATTGGCTGGTAACCATGCTCCCATCAACATGTACTACCTGATTGGCCAGTGACTGTGCTCCCATTGACATGTACTACCAGATTGGCTGATGACCATGCTTCCATCGACATGTCCTACTTGTTTCGGCACCCAACACTATTTACAGAATCCAAGCAAATAAGTATTGATACCATGCCAGCATCCATAAACGGCTACTTACATTTGCTCAACTCAAAGAAGTGCTTAACTGAATTTCCGTAAGTCGTTATTTGTAACGGGAGCTTAGTCTACATTAAACTTGGTGCATTTCTGTCCTTTTTCTAAGAAGTCGTCATTAATTAAAAAGGAATCCATCTGCTGTAAGATGCTCATCCAAAGTATAACTGTAAATTTTAAGCCTTTGAACCCAATTGCAGTACAATCTGTTTTCCTTAGCATAGGCTAATAGTATTCTGACTTATGGGTTCTGGTAGCTAGTGATTAAAATGGTTTCTTAGGCATTATATCTAATGCATTCACTGACCAATCAGTTAGCATGACTTTCATGAATATAAATGAGTTTTCCCAAACCATCCTGTAAAATGAATTTTTGCAGCCTAGGGCCTATATCAAGAAACAAGATTTCTTGCTTAGCCAGATAACTTGTTGGATTTAAGGTAGACTGGGCTAAATGTAAGAGAATGAAGATAATGTCATTTAAGCTGGGGTACCTTAAATTTGACAAGTTATCTGGCTAAACAAGAAATCCAGCTTCCTGATACAGGCCCCTGCTCTCTGACAGCTAGACTGTAATGGGAGCATTGATGCTTCCAGTCACTTGGTAATGAGATCATTAGTGTGTGGTAGTGATGTTCGATTTGTGAAATTAGACATTTTTTTGAACCGGTTCTATCCAGTGAATCGCTCGAACCAGTTTTCAAATCTAAAAGAATCGAACTTTCCCAAAACACTGCATTAAAGCAGCATTTACCCAGGGGTTGTGCTATGTGACTGACACATTTCTCCCCTACAGACAGAATCTGAAACACCTGCTCTACAGGTTCTCCAGCTGACCCTGGAAAGGGGCGTGCATTGTCCTCCAGGCTCAGAAGCTGGCGTGCTACCGTTCTACTCCTAACAGCTCTGCTAGTGTCCCAGGTGTGAAGGAGGTGTAGGTCTATACAATGGAGCTTTACTAACTTGGAATAAGAAAACTGTTTAGACATAGGCTCCTGTAGGATTAACTGCATCGATGATGATTCACAGCATGTTAAACTGAAGGGGTCACTCTGGCAAACAATGAGATAAGCCCTCAGAGTATTCAATGCACGCAGATAAGAAAATATTACACAGGTCTGCACGATTAAACCAGGGGTGGGGAACCTGATCCATGGAGGGCTGGTGTGGGTGCGGGTTTTTGGAATGACCATGGACATCACATGTTCCGTCACGAACACATTTAAGTAACTGAAAAGAAATGTAATTAGAACAACAATCTATTATTAGGCAATCTAATATTTTTAAACATATGTAAAACAATGACTGACGTAATTTCTCTAGTTTTTGTCTCTCGTTCTTTTGCTCCGAAACTGCGCTTTGGTCTGGTGGCCCGCCGGCCGTCAGCTCGCTTTGCCTGGTGTGTCCCTATGCGGCATCCAGCAGCGCTCGGCTCTCATGCTGACAGCCCAGTCTCCCTGCTGTCTTCTCTCCATGTCTTTCACATCCGGATGGAATCTTTGACTCGGTCTTCAATTCTCCGCTCCAAGGTATTCTGGGAAAAATTTACAAGTGTGAATCCAAAAACTCAACTTTGATACTCATGTTACAACCCAGTTCCTTAAACTTAACTAATACATTTTTCAATATTTTTGTTACCTAAAAACTTAGAAATTCCTTCCATCCATTTTTTGACGGCTTGCCCTATTCAGGGTCATGGGAGGGTTCTGGAGCCTATCCTGGAGGCTAAGGGTACAAGGCAGGGTATAACCCAGGGTGGGGCACCAACCCATCCCAGCCTCCCTTCCCAGGTCTCTCACTGCATCGAATCCAGCATCATAAATCACATTTCTAATATCAGGTCCAGCAAAAATGCTATCTTTCAATTTAGCCTCAGAATAATCTGGAAACTTTTACCACAAACTGAATAAACAGACATCTTCTGATAGAGATCTGTCAAACTGCTTCATCAAGCTGAATATGAAGTTATGGTACCAGCTCTTTATCAGGATCCACTAAGCATGGTCTGATGGTATTAAAAAAATAATCATCATTGTCATTTTTTTCCAGCTCACCTAAAAACTCAGTTTAAAGACTGACTTAGGGAATAGAACTCATTTGTAACCTGGGGACAGCTAAAAAAAATGTGCATTATGAAAAATGTGATGTGATGGAGAAAATGGTTTGCACATCAGCAGCCATATCACCTGCAGTTATATTATTATAATAAAAGTAATCCATCTGAAGGGAAGCATCTTTGGGCCTGGCCAGTGCTTGGATGGTAAACCAGCTAGGAGAGCTGCTGGAAGAGGTGTTGGTGTGGCCAGGAGGTTAGCCCATGCTGTGGTCTGTCCAGTGATGGGGAGACTGTGCTGTAAAAATGAGGATGAGACATAAAACCGAGGTCCTGACTCTCTGAGGTCATAAAAGATCCCTAATTATCTTTTGAAAGAGTAGGGGTGGTACCCCGATGCCCAGGCTAAAATTGCCCCCTGTGGCCCTATCAAATCTGGCCTCCTAATCATCCCCTATATCTAACTGGTGACTTCTCTCCTGCCCCTTCACCTCCTTAGCTACTGTGTGGTGAGCGTACTGGCACAGAGTGGCTGCCGTTGTACCATCCAGGTGGGGGCTACTTAGCAGTTGTGTTTGAAGTGGCGCCCCGCTGGTTCTGAAAAGAGCTATACAAATGTAGCATTCATTATTTTTTGAATTTCCAAAAACATACAAAAAACATTTTTTCCCCCAATGCATACTAGTGTTAGTGGGGTTTAATGTTGATCAGCAGGTAGCCGTTTTCATTGCAAAACTAGGACTGTAACTGTCACGGTCTGTCCGTGTCTTTCTGTTGTGCCACGCCCCTTGTTCCCCTCGTGCGAATGTTTCCCGATTGTTTCTTGATTGTTCCCAGCTGCCCCGTGTTT
>JAODKL010000021.1:8876197-8890389 GCA_026780765.1 Petrocephalus schoutedeni | reverse complement strand
GCAAATTGACTGGAACAATTTACAAAACTGGCTGTTTATTTTATGTGTAATTAGTACTGAAATGTTTCTCCACTTTACGACCATGCGCCAAATAGCAAAAACTCACTGGCTGCACACCCTGCTGTACTCAGAACGTTGATTATTCTTACTTAGTTTTTACTCAGCAAGCTTTCAAAATACTCCAACTACAACTGCGAACAAATAAGATTCATGTTTTGTCCATAGCGGCAAAACATTTGCAGCTCGGGTGTCGGAACGAACAATAGACTTTACTTAAGTTACTTTGTATCATCGTAAACTATCAAGAGGTAACAGGATAACAAGCACGAAAACGTAGCCTGGCTTCTGGTTTTTAAACGGTAGGCGAGGACAATCTGCCTTACAGTGTGGACAGCGCTTTACCACCAACAACCACAGGAGGCGCTGAAGCACCCCCAGCACACCTACGGCACTTACAGCGCGACCGCAAGGTCCCGTTTTTTGCTAATGAGTTAAACCAAGCATTGACTGACAGCTCACCCCCTCCCTCCCACCCACCAAAGCTAAGTTCTCCCATCACTATTCGTCAGCATATCCTACTGAAGAAAGCTGGGCCATTTAGATCTCTTAAAGGTCCGACCACCGTACACGCCTAGGTCATGTATACTACATTACCTTTCGCCTACATCCCGCTAGGGCTGTCACTTTTAATCTGAAGACCTTCGGAATGCGGTAGAATTTGCTGATCGGGGTGGGAGGTCCGTCACGGTATAATTTATACGCATTCAAGGACCCTCATAAGGGCTGTCTCCTGAACCCGCGAGGGTTTCCATGCCCCTCCGGCAGCCCTGCCTATGTACATATACTTACGCTTCCTCCCGGCGCTCAAGCTGGACTCCAGATTGCGCAGCTTTTCTGCAAGTTCTTTCTTTGCAGAATTATCTCGTATCAAGTACTTAATGCATGCGCATGCGTACTGCGCTGCCCTGGAAAGAGCCACACGTGTAATTACAATTTCCCCAAAAACATGTACAAACAAGACAACTCACATCGTAAGCCCATTCCAAGGAATGGCAGGTAGGCACTTTTTGCAATGCGAAACCTCGTTTTTATGTAAGCTTTGTAATTAACTTTATAATACAGGATACGTTAAATGAATCCCCACACAAACTACATTAGGGCAAACTACATTCATTGTAAGAATAAGTGTCTAAACGGAATATTGTCACACGCTTCAGAAATTAGACCTTAACGATAATAAAATAAAAAGATTTAAAAAAAACAACCGACTTCAGCAATGAAGTGATAGTTGCGTGACGGCACCGGACTCACCTGAAAATGCGATCCCTTCCCTGGGTTTGGTTTGTGAACTTGATATAGGACTCCATTGTGGTGGCACAGTTTTGCAGTTAAATTTGGATATCTATTTTTGCAGGTGGTGTTGCGATGTTATCTAATGATCCCCGGGGTAAAGAACTGTGCGGGACGCGCTGCGCCGCCGGCCGGCCGCCCGTCATTCAGGAGCCCTTTAACCCTCCACACACGTTCATTATAGATAGAGGGGGAACCTGCCCTCTCATAAACCGGCCGATTCGCTCCGCCTGCCTGCGACTCACGGCTAATACAAACTGCATGAAGATGACGGAGTTTATTCGCTTGTCATGTCTTGCATTTCACCGCAGGCGCCTGTCCTGTTCGGGATATTTGTTCAGCAGACCTTAAAAACTTTTAAAAGGGTGCTGTCACATTCCCAAGAACTCTTATCAGTTTTGAAATGACCTGGTTTCTGATATAAAGCATCACCCCCCTGATAGTCTTATGAATTGAATTTAAGCGTCTATATTAAAAGTGGGAATAAATAAGTAACGAGTGATAAGATGATAAGCACAGGTTGTAGTGGGGAAGTTTGTCCTGGGCGAACCAGAGGGACAGAAACTTCCTGTGGAGGCTGCGATCGCTGTACCCGGTGAAGTGTTTGTGCAACCGGCGTGGAGACGGGAAACGCGGCTTTATCCGCGCCGGGACGTTTTGGTGATGGGCAGGACCGAGGACAAGAAACGTAGACAATGTGATTAATCACCTTGTAGTTTTAGTCGGCTGACTTTATATTCGTATAACAAAAAATTACCGACTTAAAATAAAGTGAAAGATTGTCGACGCACCACAGCACAAAAACGAAATGTGTCCTCTGCATTTAACCCGTGTAACACAGCAGTGGGCAGCTATTTCAGCGCCCGGGGAGCAGTACCATGCTCAAGGTACCTCAGTTGTATTTGCCAATAGGGGACCTGGATCCGGCAAACTTTTAATTCCCACTGCCCCTAAAACGAAGCCTATTGCCGTAATATTGTCCCACAATGCCGTGACTCGGATTCGAACCGAGGTTGCTGCGGCCACAACGCAGAGTACTAACCACTATACGATCACGGCGAGTTACATAGGCTTGTAGGAACAGAGCACTGTACCGGCTCTTTCGTTTCCGGTCGCACTTGATTGTATTAGGATGTGACATGAAATGATGCACAGCAATCGACGTTATAAGTCTGTAATACTGCGGCAGCATCCTCTGTATTCTGATCACTGCTCCACATCGTATTGGCGCTTCGCTCTGCCACATATCACTTTACTACCCCGTGTTGAATGTTGCATTGTATGTTAGATATCTCGTAGTAGTTAGTATTTCGTATTTTTTTTTGCATGATGCATGATATTGGAAATAAAAATCAATTTCAACAGTTAGTATAACAGTATTTATAAACAAAAAATTAAATTAGTAAAATTAAAAGAAATCTATTTCTCACAAACACATCTGTTCACGAATGATTTGAACAATAAGGATGAAAATTATTAGGATTGGCTGGAGGCTCGGCTCACTTTTTTTGGGGGGGGGTGGAGGGGGAGCAATTACGTATAAAAAATACACTTCCCCCTCTTGGCTGGGTGGCCGGATTGACTGTGAGGGCGCATGCAGAGCTATTGTAAAAGTAGCATTTATCTGGCATATAGGTTAGTGTTCACTAAAGGGAATTTACTACCGGAATTTTTATTTTTATAGCAACTGGTAAAATCTTTGGGTAAATTCATCATATGAGTTCATGGTACATATATATTTTTCACAGGGCAAAACTCTGCATATTGCTTTTTGCAGGGCCATATTGGAAAGTCTTTTCTGTTACATATAAAGATGTAATATCCCTGAGTTTAATCTCAATAATCCAATTGTGATGCTTTTGAAATTAATATTTAATGAAGAATCTATATTTTTGTGGGTTTTTTTGCTTATGAAAGGAAAACTTGAGTACTGTATGCAATACTCTTTTTATTATGGGTTTTTATCTAGAATGTTTAGGAATAAAGTATGATTATACTAGGTTTGATTAGTAAAATTGTAAAATCTAGTACATTTATCAAAATTATGAAATTTATCTATGTATATGAGCTAGGAGCATAGCACCTGTGGTCAATGTAGTGAAAACAAAAGAATCAACATAAATCTTTGGTTGAAATAACAACTATTGGCACTGTTAATTGTGTATTCCTGTTATGCTGCATATGTTAGTGCATCATATTTTTCTTTAGTAAACAAGAGGTGGAGATCGTTGCTACATGGCATTTCATTTGGTTAGGTTAGCTTGAGATAGATTAGGTTAAGTTAGGTTAGATTAGTCTAGTTTAGTTAGTGCCCTCCTGAAAGAGTCTACCTTGACGTGGTGGCAGGCTTACAGATCTTTTGGCTAAAGTCTTTTACTAGACAGAAGCATGAGGGAGGGGCAGAATTTTACCTAGTATGGGGGCCAGAAATTTCGGATGGTGGCCCTGCTGAGAGCAAAATGGAAACTCACTAAACTTACTGCGTTCATTCATGTTCCTAGTGACTCATATTATACAACTAATATCTGTCTATCTTCCCTCTGCTCATCTACATCAGGAGGACAGGAGATGGGAATCACGCTGGACAGGATGCCAGTCCTCACTCACCCAGTGTCTTTCTATCTGAATGCTGACCAACACTCATCACTGTGGCCCAGGTGCACAGGAAGCTCACTTTAACAGATTCACATTTAATGAGCTCCCCGAAAATGTCACCTAATGGCTGGCCTGACTTTAATCCTGCCCCATCGCTCAGCTCTGCTGTTTTGCTTTGCCTGTATCACGGTGATGGCTTTGATTCTGGCCTTTGAAGTGGTGAACATGTGGCACGTTAAGGGCCTTTTGGCAGGGAGATAACATGCGTAGCCGGCATGGACAAACAGCACAGAACAGCAGAATGTGCACTTTGATTAATGTCACTTTGCATTTTTCCTTCCTCTTCCTTCTATAACCTCCCCACCCCCCACATTCCCAGCTGCCAGACGGAGTCACATTGCAAAAATACATCCTCATAACCACACAAGTACATGCACACATAAGTATAGGGCTTAAATGTAATAAACAGAATACTTTTAATATTACATTTTATTTAATGATTTTGTTCAATCATCCATCTTCCTGCCAATTTTCCGCCAGAGTGTCGCCTGTCCCAGGCAGGGGAGGCTGGGCGCCCCTGGGCAGGACCCCCGCCATCCATCACGCGCTCTTACTTGCCAAAATGCGTGTTTTCAGATGACAGAGGAACACCCAGGGAAAACATGCAAGCAACTGTCCTCACATACTAAGGGGCAGGATTTGAGCCTGAGAAAACGTGGGATTAGGGTTCCACCCACTCTACCATCCCGGGGCAGATTGGCAACAAAAAGCAGCTGGGAATTTGCTGTCATTTTAGTCATTTGCGATCATATTTGCTATGCAATACAGACCAGCCCACTGGGAAGATTCCTGAACTTCCTGATGGTCAGCCCGCACCTGGTGTAGTCCCTTATTCAGCTTCTGAAAATGCAAGTCCTAAAATTCAGCGTGTATGGCCCATGCTGTCACCCCACCCTGGACGTCCGATGCCTAGTGCCCCGGGTTTCCTGTAAGGTAACGGAAAATAAAAAAATAATAAAAAATGCATATTTGGGAAATTCTGAGGTTTTCGTTTCAGATCAAACACGTCTCTGCATGTGTGGTGAGATTCATGGGAACCAACAGAGATTTGGCTGCCCAAGACGGCTCTGCTGGGCTGGTAATTAGCTTTTAGCTATTAGCTTTTGTTCCCTGTTATTTAATGTTCAGATGCCAATTTCAGACTTTTACCATAATATCCTGACACCAGGGAGCATAACAACTAGGCATTCCACAAAAAAATATCAATCCGATTTGCAGGAAATAAACCAAAGATATACAGTACTGAAATTTACAGGACATAAAGCATATATATAGTTATATTACATTTAACTTTGTAATATAAAATATTGCTCTGAATGTTTAAGTTGACTGGGAGCAACAATGCTATTTCAGTTCACTGGTGTCACCTATCACACAAACACTTGCTGGAACCACTGAATATTGCCAAAGTACTTTTTGCTAACATGCATTTGAACACCATTCTTCTGGTTTAGTATGCGTAGTTCTAAAATGGTTGTCTGTACCAATGAATCGTTTGAGCTCAGGTTTTCGTGTCGATGCGTTTCACTTCACCTCAGCTGGTGCCCTCCTTCTACATTGCTCTGTTTGCTACTGTACTGCTTGTTAAGCCTTTATTTCTTTGCACATGGTCAGTATTCTGTTCTGTTTCCAGCTGTTTGTAGCATATATCTCAAATAAACAAGAGTGGCAAGAGCCTGCACTGTCATTACCGACACCACTTTTTGTATCAGATAAAAGGAAAAGGCTGAAATGTGAGACTGGCCATGTGTCATTGATATTCATCCCTTAGGGGCTCTGACCAGCTTTAATAAAGTGAACTGTTTTAAGTTCCCGCCTTTCTTTAGATGTAAAGTCATGTTGAGGAGAATGAGGAGAGATCTTTGTAAAGTAGTGTATTGGTAGTCATTACACACATTTCCTTACAGTTCTAAATTAAAAATAATACTGAAATGCTAAAATCTTATATGCATTGTATAATTATTTAGTCCTTTTAATAGTGCGTGAGCCTAAGTTAGGTGCCTTAATAAGCCACGCAGTTAATTAATTGGCCTGTGATAGAGTGCGATGATTGTTCACCATAAATGATCCCTGTCACAAAGCCGGCGTGGCATGGTGCAGGCAGAAACAAGGTGACGATACACTTGCGGCTCCTAACAAATATGGGGTTTACTGGGAGTACGGAATATAACTAGGGAAGTCACAAAATAAAAGGGACCACGAGGGGTCCGGAAAAAACAGGGGAGGATAAGCAAGCTACATGAAGAAACTAGAAACTAAACACAACAAGAAAAGACTGGGAACCAGGGAACAAATCTAAATACGAAATGGACTGGCAGCAAACTGTACCAAGTGCACACACAGAAATACAATACAGTGATTAGCTAAAGAGCAGGACAAAGGCACGCTGAACGCAACGACTAACAAGGAGCAGGTGAGGACAATCCAATTCATCAAGTCACCGAACAGCAAGGATTAAATTACGAACACAGGAACTACGGAACACTGGCAGACCCCCAGGACTAACCAGAAACACAAACCACAAGCAGAATGAAACCAAACCAAAGACAACAAGGATAAACCAAAAACAGGGAAGGTAATAAACACTAGGAAAAACAAAAAACCAATAAAGAAATCAAAGCAGGTCTCAAACACGTGACCAGTGGGGTAATTATACCACACAATCAGCTCACTGAGCTACACAGCAGTCCAGGTAGGATGGAAAACACACTAGGGACAAGCGACAGGGAAGGGGACAAGATGACTAAACAGAGAGAAGACACAAAGGACAGTGTCAGATGGGCACCGACCCTGGCAGATCCCAGATTTCAAGTAAAATAACT
Source organism: Petrocephalus schoutedeni (assembly GCA_026780765.1). Taxonomy (NCBI): domain Eukaryota; kingdom Metazoa; phylum Chordata; class Actinopteri; order Osteoglossiformes; family Mormyridae; genus Petrocephalus; species Petrocephalus schoutedeni. Next base: position 8,883,562 of record JAODKL010000021.1, on the reverse strand, counting down.
TGTAGTGGTGAGGTCCCTCAGTCACCTCCTGAATTCTGAAGACATCACGAGGATTAAGGAGCTTTCAAAGTGACATTTGGCATAGATGCAACAGAGTCCATCGCCCAGGAAACAGCATCCCTTTCCGCAGGACAACCCTCCCAAAAACAAGGGCAAAGCTATACTGGTGTGGCTGCAAAAGAAGACAGCAAATGTCCTGGAGTGTCCCAATCGATGTCCTGCATCCAACGGAATCTGGGTACATAGCCCAGCAGCCTGAAAGAGCCTGAACACGCAGTACTGTTCTGCAAAAGTCAAAGGCAGTGAAAGGGAATGTTATCTGGCAAGTAAGTGTATAATTGCTCAGAAAAAAGTCACATTTAACACATGAAAATAAAGCATAACAGCATTTTAACTGGCTAGAAGAAGACCGCCATGGTTCCCAAACCTCTCCTCAGGGCCACCCCAGCCATTCCATGTATTGGTAAAATTTCACCACCAGCTCGTTGAATTGATTTATTTACTTAGTAAATTACTTTGATGAGGTATTGATTAGCCAAGCATGTTGTCGTACTGGCCAAGTGGTCAACAAATATATACACTATAAAATGTGGGACATTTTTTCAAATAAGATGCACTTTGTTGGTTGCATTTGAATTTTGAAGCGTTTTACACCCAGTCACAGTACTGTGTTAACAAATAGTTGAATATTAAGCCATTGTGATAAATATTGAGGTGTTTTTATGAGTGGTCATGACTGGACTTATAATAATAAAACCTTGAGTCCTTTATGTCTGAGACCAAGATAAGACCGAATCAAAATAAAGCCGATTCTAAGACGAGACCAAGACCTACCTGAAGTACTACAACACTAATATATCTCTTCGGGGTAGGACTCTGCTTCCATGATCACCTCCTGTGCCCAGCACTGTTAAGCCCTAAAGAGGGACTCTGCCTGACCCTCCTCTCTGATCCACTCTCATGCTTCCGCTAAACAAATACATGCATGCATCTTATTGTTGTGGAAATACATTTTCCAGCATATCCACCACTGTGGCTGTGAGCCTTGGGCAGGTCTCACGAGCTGCAGGGTGCAAAAAACAAAAATCTTACAGCCAGACAGACTGTTTTTTAATATAAGGGATCAAAAACCTATGAGAAGGCCTTCATGTGAGATTTGAGGGAGAGGAAACTTTAAAAAGAGAGTAAAGATAAGGGATTATTATCAGGGGGACCGTTATGAGGCAGCCCACGGGAAATTTATCTCTGCTTTTCCTGACTTTAGCCTTCATTCTCATTGCCATAATACATTTAAAACAAAAATTGGTGGACCAAGGGAAAGGCTGTGGACAAGGTGACCCTGCAGCGGGTGTAGCTGTGTTTGTGTCGGCATGTGTGTTCACAAGGGTAAACTTTTTTTAGGTCTTGTATTTTGTTTGGTTACTTATGGTTAAGGTTAGGGCTGGGTAGGGGTTAAGGGTGTCATGATTGGGATTGGGCAGTCCTCACTAAGATAGGAGTACAAATGTGTGTCTGTGTCCCTGGGAGGGGTTGGCTGAGGGTAGCAAGGAAGGCTGCAAATCCTCTATCTCGTGGCTCATTCTCCAAAGTAGGGGGGTGGTTGTGGCTAACATTTCCTTCTTACTTCGCCAGATGACCCTAGCTGACCTCTCTAGGGTCCACTTTAATCTCACACGTGCCTCAGAGCACTCAGAATTTTGGCCCTTTCATTGTGTGACTCGGAGGAATACTGCTGACTTTTTAATGTGATCTGTGTTGCGATTTGTAATCACTATACTTTAATTCTCCAAAATGGCCATGTGCCAGTGTGGATCTGCTTAACTCTACGGCATGTCACAATGGACAGATAAGTCTCACCCCGTATAACCCTGCTAAGGCAAAGAAGCAGGGCGATGGAAATGATTTCTAGTGCACTTCTACCTTGATTCTGTTCTATACTAACGTCACCTAAGGTGAATGAATCTGTCCTGTCCTCCATAGTTAGCTGCAGCTCCTTCACCACCCCTTTTTGTGTTACTATCCATACATTTCCTGTACCCACACATCCTAAGCAGGGCTCTAGAGCCTATCCTGGAAGCTATGGGGGTGCCATCCCAATGCACGACACGTACCATTCACCTTAGCGTGTTTTTGGGTTGTCTGGGGAAACTAGAGGAAGCTCCATGACGAAACAGGGAGAACACGCAAACTCCACACAGAGACTCAAACCCTGGTCCGAGAAGTGTGAGGCGACAGTGCTGACCATCGTGCCACCATGCTGCCTCCCCTGGCCAGTGTTTTTGTGTTAGTTTATATCATAAACTTGGTATTGAGTATTTATGGGTACAAGTTGTATTAAATTGTCATGCCTTTCAATGTGATGATAGCTGAAGTCCAGCAGGGGGCAATCTTAAAGCTTAAATCAGGGGTGGGCGATCTTATTTGCAAAGGGCCCGTGTGTATGCATGTTTCTGGGATAACCTTTAGGCCAGCTGTTATAACCCAGGTATGAGGACTCTTTAGCCAATCAGTCCTCTAATTACTACCCTAATTAGGGAGGTGCAGGAAAAACCCACACACACAGCGGCGATTTCTTCTATAATTCTGAACTCACACAAACTTCTAGAAGTTATTTATTATTGCAACTTATAAAAAGGTACATTAAGTTGAATAGTGTGAAACATCGTAATAGGTTGTGCCTGACTAGATTTTTTGCATTAGATCACATTTAGCACAAGTACATTAATAGTTAGACAGCAGGTGGTAAAGTAGTTCAGGAACTACTTCTTTCTGATTGGGCCCTCTTACTTTATTCCTGCTTATAGGAATATTAAAAAAAAAAAAAAAAACTTGTTCAGTGAAATAACATGGTGAAATGCAAGGTATTTTAATTATAGCGTCTCCACTTAGACAAATTGAATAAATAAAATAAAGAAGATTTAAAAGCACGAAATTTCCCAGAATCAGATGACATCAGGAGAGCGCTGAGCTTCTGAGCGACAGGCCTCGCCGGAGGCCAGCAGGCCGGCATCCCATGATGCATAGCGCAGTGTCCCTGCTTCACTGGCACAGGTCAGTTGGCTTTCAAGCCAGCGAATTATAGCCCTGTCACGGCTGCATTCAGCACCCTCCACTGCCTAAGCACTGAGGCTTGCATTAGGTTTAAAACCTGGCGTCTTGTTTGCCCAAGGATCATCCCCCCATCCCTCCTGCTCCAGCAGCCACTTACATGTCTCCTGACTGTCCCTGACCCTCACATTCTGGTCAGACCCATTACTCTAACCCCCCCATGTCAGACTGGGATTGTCTGCAGATGCAGTGTGGACGTGTTTTTTCAGAATATAGCTCCCTTAGGATTCTTTGGCATTTACTGTAGCACTCGCCGGCATCTGGACATTAGAGTGTCAAAGATTCTTAGGTATAAGATGCCGATAACAAGTGGGAAAACTTTTCCCTTTGTTCCAACACCAATTATTAACACTTGGTTCTGGTTACAACAGTGAAACCATTGTTTGTAGTATATAATTTATCCAAATACTTCTCACCCTGATCTAACAGACACCTGTTTCCCTCACCGCAATCTGACAGGCACCTGCTCTCCTCACCCTGTTCTGAATGACCCTTGCTCTCCTCACCCTCGTCTGATGGGCGCATGCTCTCCTGTCCATGATCTAACAGACAAGTGAACCAGCTTTTAACCCTACATTGATGACCAAACCTGTTTGAATCAAGGTGGGGGAGGGTGTGGGTGTCCTTCTACCAGCCAAAAGAGTCCACACCCCAGACCCTGTGGCCTGTATTGTCTTCCCTGCTTTTTTCCCTTTTGTAAGGTTATGTTAAACCCCTAAGCCCTCTTCATTACTCCCATCCCTGTGTTACACGGATATGCTCACTAATCTGACCTTGTCTGGAGGTAGTGGGGCCTAGAGAGCAGCTAATCATGCCCACTAGGTCCCCATCCGCCCTCCCCTGAGCACAAAAGGCACACCTGTAGGCAATTAAAATCATTGGTGTCATTTACACCCTTCTGAAGGACTGAATTTTGCACCATACTGAGAGCGTGGTTCATGGTTAGCTTTCTGTGTATAACCGCTGCTTGATTTCCTGGTCTACTTGTCTTGTCTACCGATTTGTACTTCCCTTGTATGGCCTTCTGCCTGAGTTCACACTGTGGATTTGGATAATGCTTTCAGTTTATTATCCTTCATTTGCTGCTTTCTAGTTGTTGACCCTATGCCTGTGTGTGGACCATGATTCCAGGAAAAAATGGCTTGCTTCTGTTCCTTAAGCTCCCAGTTCTCAGTGTCTTGTCCAGTTACTTAGATGTAAAAGGTTACAGATTACTAGTTACTCTGTTAAAAATGTAATAAGTAATAAAAATTATAAAAATTTCCCTGTGCAGTTTCAAGGAGAGAACCTGATCTGAGAACAGTATATGTGCCACATATTCTAAGAGCTAAAAGCTTTACACCAGCAAGTTCAGAAACTCAAACTGTATATTTTTATATCATAAATTTGGACATTAAAGACGTAAATTTGGATGGTAACGCCTTACCATGTATAGTCATGTATCAAAACACCTTCTTTCATGTCTACAGTTTTACACTTTACCAGGTCCTAAAATTATTTAGATCTAACCTCAGGGATAAAAAAACCACACAACAGATTCCACTGTGTCATTATTTATTTAACAAATATTAAGCTAAAATGGAGAAGTCATGTGTGAAAAGAAAAGTACACCCCATGATTTAGCAGCAATAACTTGAAGCAATTGTTTTCTGTGTGGCTTTATCAGTCTTTTGCATCATTGAGGAGGAATTCTGGCCTACTCTTCTTTACAGCATTGCTTCAGTTCTTTGAGGTCTGCGGGCATTCGTTTATGCATAGCTCTCTTAAGGTCCCACCACAGCATTTCAATCGGGTTGAGGTCTGGACTTTGACTGGGACATTGCTACACCTACATTCTTTTATTTTTTCAGCCATTCTGGTATAGATCTGCCGGTGTGCTTGGGATCATTATCCTGATGCATGACCCAATTTGGGCCAAGCTCTAGCTGTCAGACAGATGGCCTCATACTTGACTGTACCATACTTCAGTATACAGAGGAGTTCATGGTCGAATTAGGAGTTCATTATCAATGACTGCCAGGTCCCCTGGTCCTGTGGCTGCAAATCAAACCCAAATCATCACCAATCCACCACTGTACTTGACAGTTGGCATGAGGTGTTTGTGCTGATCTTTCAGATATTTTTAAATGGCTGCCCCATGGCGGGTAAGGTGACCTTGTGCTAGTGGTTGTTCTAACTTGTATTGGCATTGTGTAACACACACCTGAATGCTTAAGACCAACTAGCTGCCAAAACTTCTGTTTTTATAGATGCGGTCACACTTATTGATGGTCGGCTAACCAGGTGCATTTGATTAGCAATACCTGGTTACCCTCATAATTCCTATGAAAGCAGTACTTAATTTACTTTTTATTTACTTAATATTTCACTTACTGGTTCTGCATTTTGTTTAGTTTTTGTTAAATAAATAATGTCACGGTTTAAAATGTCATGTGTTGTGCATCTATCTAATTTATCTAATTTTAAGACCTGCTAAGATGATGATTTTTTTTATCATGTCCTGATATGGACATGATAAACCTTAAACCTTAGAATTGAAAGAGGGTGTATTTTCTTTTTCACAGGATTGAATTGCTTGTACTCTTTATTATTCATTTTTAATGACAAGCAATTATTTATTAGTCATTCTTTAAGAAGATTTCTGATACAATCCAAAACAGAAATAGCTGCATGAATTTTGACAGTGAAGTAACCTCATGTAGGTCAGCTGGAGAAATCAATCCATCTTCCAAACCCTCATCCTGGTCAGGGTCACGCGAGGCATGAAGTCTCTATTCCAGGCAGCACAGGGCACATCGCATGGGGTGGGATGCCAGGCCATCCCACACAGGTCATTTAGAGATACTAGCATATGTCTTTAGACTGCCGGAGGAAATATCCTGCAATGAGGAGAAAACGCAAACTCCACACACCTGGAGCAGAGACAACCCAGGAGCCATGAGGCAATGATGCACCTCACTGCACTAGCATGCCACCCAAAGGAAGCAAAAAAAGTTTGTTATTAATGTGTTAGGTTGTTAAGGTGTACATACATACTGCTTTTGAATGTTTTATGCATGCATTATGAAGGTGCACTGAATGTTCTATGAATGCACAGTGAATGCATTATGAAGGTACAGTTAATGCAAAGCATTACCAAATGTTTTAGACTGCAAGCTGCACACACACACACAGCTGGAGGCTAAAACACACGCTGAGTAAACCAGAGCATTTGGAAATGTAGCTGTCTATTAGATGCAGTGTTTTGTACCCATGGTGTTTGTCTTCATCTCAAGGGAAAGCACAGTACTTCAGCGACTGAATAGTGATTTGTATTCTTGCCAAGAGGATTAATTATAATATTTCTTATAATGACAGTGTATTATAGCCTATTTCAACCTGAAAACTTCAGTGAGCCACTTAAAATCTACCTGGTGCATTCTGAGTAACTGTGTGGGTAATGTGAGCTTCTTCAGTACTTCATTATGGAGGGCTGTTATAGAACTGAATGGCTCTTTAAAATTTCATTTATGAATAAGGCTGCATCCCTATGATGTAGTGTCAAGGTGTTTTTCAATGTTTTCTCTTCAAAAGGAATTCTGTCCACCTCTGGAAAATGTGGAAAGGATTCCAGCAGTTTCTCACAGTGGGTTTAAAAATAATCCCCCTCCATTCAGGCTCATCATCATAATCAGGCACCAGTTTGAGGTCCAGCTGAAGGATTTTTCTTTCGGGGAGATTCATTCTGTTGTTTTTAGTTAAACTGTAGCTGACAGTTTGCAGTTTTGTGTGTCTGTGCCCCCATGTTTTATTCACACCACACTAAGGGAGACAAACCACCAATCAGAATTGACCAAACAGATACACAAAACAGACTAAATGGAAATGACCGATGGGCAGACAAACCAGACTAACTGAGAATGACTAACAGGCAGTGTCATGATCCAATGGAGGAAGGACGCAGGAGCAGCAGCTGGGGGTAAACAAAACAAGGTTGTAGGGCTGCAACTGCCGATTATTTTGATAATTGATTAATCTGTCGATTAATCTGTCGATGAATCGGATATTTAAAAAAATATTCCTCCCGTTTATTCAGAAATAGAACATTATCTAAACTGACAGAGCAAAAAAAGGCACAAGAAAGATGCAAATCAAAAAACCCGGTAACAGAATTTGTTTCAATATTAACACTTGTTTTCTGTATTTACAGTAATACACAAAAGTGATCTTACATGGCACTATCACATATACTCACAGACGCAGTTACTTTCATCCCTG
>JAODKL010000021.1:8859060-8875763 GCA_026780765.1 Petrocephalus schoutedeni | reverse complement strand
GGGCAGACAAGACAGACTAGCTGGGAATGACCAACGGGCAGACAAAACAGACTAACTGGGAATGACCAACGGGCAGACAAGACAGACTAATTGAGAATGACTAACGGGCAGACAAAACAGACTAACTGGGAATGACTAACGGGCAGACAAAACAGACTAACTGGGAATGACTAACGGGCAGACAGGACAGACTAACTGGGAATGACTAACGGGCAGACAGGACAGCCTAAGTGAGAATTACTAACGGGCAGACAAAACAGATCAACTAAAGAGTGGGAAAGAAATACAAGCCTCATTCTGAGTCTCATTTTACCCAAATGTTCTGAAATCATTTATTGGTTATCCTTACTATAGTGAACTACAGTAACAGTAAAATTGACATTAACATTGCGTAGTAGTTAATTTAATTTAATTTACTTACTCATTTGAATCTAAGGCTCATTAATATTGTTTATGTGAAACGTGAGCCCATTGGATCCAGACATGAATTATTAAACCTACATACGTAGGTCTTATTAAAAGTTGACCTGAAACTGAAAACTCAGTTATGATGTTCGTTCAGACAGTAGCACCGTAGTAAATTAAAAACGGACATTAACTGTTTGAATTTCTTGTCCTTTGGTAATACATATTGCATATTGCACCCTGGTAAAATGTAATGTCTAACTGTTATTTACACAACACTAAGGGAGACAAACCACCATTCAGAATTGACCAACAGATACACAAAACAGACTAACTGAAAATGACCAAGGTGTGAAGTCTAAAAGTTGGAATAAGTAAAGTAAAAGCTGTACATTTAATACTTAGAATGCATTTAAACCCCTGCAGTGACAGTGCTTTGAATAGATGGCCATTGACAGCTGGATTATGTTAAACCCCTAATGCTTTTTTGTCCATGTTCTGGCTTGCTGTTTATCACAGGTCCATAAGGGCTCATTAATACTCAGATATAAATGAGAGCAGCAATTATTTAAATATATCCTGCCAGGATAATTCAATAGCAGGGCCGTCTGCCCTTTGCCACCTGGGATGTACAGTACAGAATGTATAAAACGGTGAAGTGAGTTATGGGGACTGTTTTGTAACCTGAGAACAATTTTAGGATCACCATCTCAGGTTCCTGTCTTGTCACTGACACAAGTCAGGAGTAATAAACTAGATTATCTGCATGTCCAAAGGTCTAAAGGCAGGAATGGAGAGCCATGGGCCACCATTCCAAAGAAAAACCTGTTACTGTTCCACAGATGCCAGTAGAATATTATGGGGTGTAGCATCTCCAACACTGTAAAACACAGAGCGGAGATGATTCAAGGTGGGGAAGAATCTACAGAATTACTTATTATCTTTAATAAATCTTTAATAAGATGATTATCTTTACTTGAAATCACATTTATAATTTTTTTTATCCCGTGACAACACATCTGTTCAGGTGATCTAGAATATTTTACCAAAACAAACTAGTAATGCATTATTGCCATGAACAGACAGTGCTTCTTTTTAGTCTCGGATTAAGTGAGTGTATGTTATTCCAGCCATTGGTTAGGATTGGCAGGAGCTCTTCCCAGGCAGCAGAGGCCACCCTCACCCTGCAAGCAGCACCAATCAGCTTAACCTCATGGCCTCAGCTAACAGGAGAGTACTCATAGTTGGCATTGAAGCTCCTGACCGTGGAACTGAGGGGGAGGGGCAACAGTTTTAGCTACAGAGTCATCATACCCTCTGTCCACGTAACCACCTTAGCTAACATTATTAATTAAAAAATAGCTTGACTGTATTTACAGTAATTACTGCCTGAGTGCATAGATGAATTTTGATTTCATGTTATGGAGTCATGTCACGACCAGTTATGGCCCCCATCTAACCACCCTGTGCAGGTAGCTAAGAAACAGTCACCATGGTGCTGGCAGGACAGAACCAGGAAGACAGCCAAATAGAGTACTGCAGACTATCACTGATGCACCAGTATGGATTGTCTAAAATGACTGTCTAAAAGTCTGTAAACTATAAAACAGAAATGGAAATAACGTATAGAGCAGCAATGCAGCTATTTTTGGAGTGCTGAAGCCGGGGTGACATAATTGCCCCCTGGTTGTCAGCTCTGCTCAGTGCACAGCCCTCCACCCCCCACGGACAGGCCTGGGGGAAATGGGGGGAAATACTTTCAAATATGCAATTAAATTATGCTAAAACTGCTTATTTGCAAACCACGTTTATCCCCTACAGCAGGGGTCACCAACCTTTTTGAAACTGAGAGCTACTTCAGGGGTACTGAGCCATACCAAGGGCTACCAGTTTGATACACTCTTCTTAAATAACAAATTTGCTCATCTTACCTTTAGTTATAATGCTTGTATAAATGTTTTTTCTTAGATTTTTCTTAGTCTTTTTCAAATCTATATAAATGCAAATGTTATTAAAGAAGAATAGCAACAGGATAAAATTAAATTTTAGATGCTGCTCACTGGTGATTTGTGCTATTTTTAGAACAGGTCCGCGGGTGACTCATGTGGTCCTTGGGGGCATCCTGGTGCCTGCGTGCACCATGTTGGTGACCCCTGCTCTACAGTAAATCTTACATACGCTGAATATATAAGAGGTGTTTGTAAGAAAGCTGGCAAGACAATGCATTTCTGGAATACATGTATAATTATTTTCAGGGTCTCGCAGAGACTTTTCAAGGGCCAGGTGCTGGACCTGGTCCCCTTCGGGGGGGTGTTCTGTTCCTTTTGCTTAAACGTGCCAGCCAGCAGGGGAGGGGAGGCTTGACTGGCTTCCGGCTCTGTAAGGTGCACACAGGACCTCTAAATGGTGGGGCATGTTCGATTGTTCACCCCCAAAGAGTCCAGTGCTCAGGCACCGCCAACCCCCACCCTGACCATTTTCCAAAAAAATATGCTCCAGCCCCCCAAATGTCCCTGCACAGGATAAGTAGGCGGAAGATGGCTGGAATCTTCTTAGAAAGAATCCTCCTGTTAAAATCAAGACTGTACTAAAATTCCCTACACTCTATACAATGCCCGAATAGTTGCATTTTGATGATTCACATAATACTAGTACAGTACATTATCTCTTCCTTTTGCACTATATCATAAAAAAACATATATGTGCTAGCTTCAAAAGGGTACCTGAAAAACGTTTTGTTAAAAGCTTTTACCTCTTCCATTACAAGCACGTGACAAAGCTGCATGACACACACACAAGGGCAGTAATGAGACCCTAATGCATTACGCACTACGGCAGAAATCCACAGCATCACATCCATAAATGTTACTGCCCACGTGGGATCTAGTCCTGGGTGAATAGAATCCCGGTCTGCTGTTGTATTTCCATACAAAAGGGAATTTAATTGGAAGAAAATCATTTGCCGGCCTAAATGTCAGTGATGATTGAAGACCTGATTATGCCTTTGATTGCTTGGTTTAATGTTCAGATCTTAGTTCTAGCCTGTTGCTGTCTTGGATTACAGATATATTTTATATTTTGTGTGTGTCTCTGTGTTTTTGTGTGTGTGTGTCTCTGTGTGTTTGTATGTGTGTGTTTATATATATATATATACATTGTGAGGAGTAACTTCTTGCCTTGCAGGCACACTAGGATAACCTCAATTTTATAAACATCTGTGAATGTAATCAAAAAACTAAACATGTCAAAAGCCTTGTATTTTGTTTGGTTACTTATTTTTAAGGTTAAGGCTGGGTAAGGGTTAAGGTTACAATTGCTGGGATTAGGATTTTTCCCATAGTGATGGGCGGTCCTGGTGATATCAATACAAACATGTGTGTGTGCGTGCATGCATGCATGTGTGTGTTTTCAATGATACTGAATAAAATCTCAAGTCATGTTTATACAGATTACATTATGTTTGGGAAAAATGTCTGCATGGTCCCTTTAAGAAAATTGGTTGCTGAAGGTATGAGAATGAATTTATTAATTTGCAGGAGAATGGTTTTTTTTAGAATTTATTTTTAGATTTTCTTATCCGTTGACAGTCTAGGATGAGTGTAGAAATAAGGATTGCTGCTTTTTTAATAATTATGAATGGCAAAAAGGATGCATCTCAATGTATTACTATCATGTCAGTGATGCAGAATATTTACTAAAGCTTACGATAAATGGTAAGTATTTTAATTAATATGTCTATTTTAATGCTGGGGTGTTCAGGTAGCAACTTTCGAAAGCAGGTGTCACCTTTCTGGCAGCATGGCAGCTCTCTGGGTCGCCATGTATCTACAGGGGTGGGAGTTGGCATCCCCAAAATCACAAGGCTCGCACTCTAGTCTATTGCATATGCAATATGCCCACTTTAGGAACCAAATCAGGCTAAATACTGTGTTTCGAGTCCAGGAGGAAATGTCTGAGGCTCAGGGAGAAGGTGCTAGTTCCAAGGGTACAGAGCAGAGGGTGGGCATTTCAATCCCCCTCCCTACCCAGGAGGTGTGAGGTGATTCTGCTATCCACTGAGCCGCTGTGATATCCTAAAAGGTCAGATATAATTCCGAAAAATAAAATCAGATGAAACCCATGCAAATGGGGAGTACTCAAATGTATCCTTGTACAGATGCAGAATGAAGATATTTTATTCTGTACAGAGTTAAATGCAATGGTATTATTTAAGTGGAATGACTTTTGTTGAAAGAATGTGCGGTTGGATAGACTTGTGTTTTTTTTAAGCAAGTAATGAATCAGAACTGATTGGCTCTGACAGATTTTCATGGAACAGACTCACAGGGAAGCTCCACCAGACGCCTCATGCTTTTTTCGATTTATTGTGAAATTTCAGCAGACCTGATGACCCCATGGGGAGTGGGTACGATTCACGATGCTTCACTGTTGTGAAAGATTACTTAGGTACACTTTCAAAATGGTCATTTCAACATTTTTTGAATGCATTTTTAACCTGGCTGTTTTTTGTTTTGTTTTTTTTTGTTTCGATCTGCTGGTTTTGGCCAAATTATGAAATATGTTTTCAGTCTTTATAAATCTGTCCATCCATCTTCCACTTGTAGCAGGTCACGATGAGCCTGTAGCGCCTGACTGTGAAAGGTTGGGGGGCGCTGTGGGTGGCATGATGTTAGTGTATCATGCGCACCCTCTATGACGGGTGCCGTCACACTAGCTGCCTGTTGGAGACACCAGAGTATCTATGTGTTCTTTGGAACACCTGCTGGCTTCCAACATCTACCCTAAAAGGGGCTGATCCCTCACATGCCATTTTGTTTGTACCTCACCTGCATTTTCTGACTTATATTAGGTCAGCAAGCCATGGTGGTGTGTGATGGGGAGGTGGGGGCGAGTTCATCTTCATCTTTTTCTTCTAATGACCATAATAATACCAGTTCTGTCCTCTCCTCCATTGTCTTCTGGCTATTCTAGTCAGCCTTATGCTGTGTCTAACTGAGCTGAAAAAAGCATTATCTAGGGATATATTGAACTGAATTGAGTTGCTTGAGTGTAAAAGAAGAACACCCCCCCCCAGTCAAGGGTCTGTAACCTGTGTGATTAAACAGTACTTAACTTAGTATTTAACACTATGATGGTGTGGGCCATCTGACCTGCTAAATTTATGGCTTGTCCTGTCACCTAGTCTCAGTGTTTTCCTGAGCTGAATGCAGTGCACCCTTGGCAGAGTTTGGGCCAGTGAGCGTGGGCGAGAGTGACAGTGATGGTCATTGGCCGGGGCAGGTCACGTCTCCTAGCCCCTGCTATGCATATTTAACAGCAGTATTCCTATTGACAGCAGAAACTTCTATTCGGGTCCTGAAATACCTTCCTTCATGTGCATTTCCAAGACAACCAGAAGCACATGGACCACAGAGCTACCATCACGACAACAGCACGGGATAGAGCAGGGCTGCCGACTCTCGCACAGCTGGCAGGACGCTTGTGCGTTCAGACTCTCACGCAAGAAATCTACACGAATATATATTATTGCATTTTAAATCTAAAATTAGCTACATCAAACGTGTTGGGCCAGTTTGCAAACCCTACAGACTATTTACAAGGCAAGAAAACTCTTACATGCATGTAAAGTAGAGTGTAGACTTGTCTCTAATTGAAGATCTCACGCCAGCCAGCTGACCAAAGTTAGCAGCCCTGCTAGAGGCCTGGAAAAGCCGAACTTCAGGCCTAAAATCAGACAGGAGCAAGCTCCCTTTCCATCACCACTGCCCTCAAGTGGACGCCTGTGGGGAAATCGGAAGAGCCATTAGCCGATGGCCTGTGAAATGCCACATCTCTTTTCCTCTGTGTTACTCCCAGGCTTGATGTGACCTGTCACAACAATGGTCTCTGGGTGTCTCCATGGGCTCAAACACATTTAGAAGCAGACAAAGGTCCAGAAAAGCACTGTATTTTTTTTATAACACGGCGAATAAAGGTGACACACGAGGCTTTTGAAATTGGAGCGCTCGCAGGCCCTTGCGGGCCCTCAGTGGCGATTATCACTGACGTGGGGGCTGTAAGACACTGACGTCAGCGCCGATGGTGGCCGCCTGGTGCCGTGCCCCTGAGACAGCCCCTTGGCTCAGTCGTGACTGGCTGCTGTTGCCTCAGCGTTTCTGCCACACTTCCTGTAGCGGGATCTCGGAGTCTGAAAATTCATGCCCAGGAGCAAGCAGTTGTAGCAGGAGGCAAGAAATGCAGATTGGGGTCAGGTCGAAACTTTGCATTTTGATTGGATATTTCCAAGTGTAAGGAAACGTTTGGGGCAAAAGGAGTGAATGTGACAAAGGGCATTTAGCATTATAGCTAGCATTTAGCACAATAGCTAGCATAACTTTGGCATAGCATAACCAACAATCTGTGGCACAGCAGGAAAGAACGTCAAAGGAGACGTAATGTTAGACATCATTTTGGCATTACAATAGGAATTCTGCTGGATGTTTAATCTCCCCCGGGGAAGTAGGTAGTGCTTCGGTCCAGCAGCTGTGAGCTTGAGACATTGGAGATGCTGTTGCCTTTTTGAGTTTCTGACAAGTTTATCAGTCTGTAATGTTTGAAATGTCTGTGTAGCTTCTAAATCGGGGTCTTCAGGTCCCAGGGAGTCATGGAATGCACAGCTTCTTGTTTGCTCCAAGTGATGGCACGCTCTGTCGCCCTAATCGCGTCCCAAACTGACTGAGCTCGTTAGCCTGTCCGCACAGGGCCACAGCTGACGCCTCCTCAGCTGAACCGTAATGTGGACACTGGAGGCAGACAGGGAGGGAAGGGAAGAGACACTGATTTACCTTAAAGGAATTCTGAAAGGACTTCAGAGTGGGTTTGATTAATTTTCTACCTGCACACATAGTGCCAGTGTCACGTTTGCGGCGGGAGGAACGACCCATAATGCAGGCTGTAGGGATTGAATCCCTCCAAGGGGTGTTTATTCCACAAGATACGGGGAAACACGGGAGCAAAACTGACAGCAAGCACAGGAGGCACTGACAATGACCGACAAGGGAGACTGGACTTAGACTGACTAAATAGGGCAGGGCATCAAGGAGTAAACACAAGGCAGGTGTGCGGGGTTAACAAGGGGATTTAAACACAAGGCAAAGCTAAACAAGGGACAGGTGCGGCGAATTAACCCATGCCTGAGGGCAAAACAAGGGAAAAGACACGCAGGGCGGGGCTGAGCGTGACAGCCAGTCAGACAAATCAATGTGTTATTTGAATTTTTTGTTCTAATAAATGTTACTTAAAATTCCAGAAAGAGAACACAATTTAAAAGTAACAGAGACTAAAAGAAATGTTTAATCATTGGCAGAGGAGAGTAGTTCCACTTATAAATTTGTTTTCATTCAATGTGTAAGCGAAATGTGTAGTAACTGTGGTACAAAACGTAAATAATAGAATGCAATGATGCAAATCATATAAATCCATATTTAATTGAAGATTAAATATGCTTTCAAAAAAGTCGGGACAGGGGCATTACAACTGGAGAAGTTCTGTAATGCTAAAACAAATCACCTGCTTGAATATCTCATAATTAATTAGGTTAATTGGCAACAGGTCAGTAATATGATTGGGTATAAAAATAGCCTTCCAGAGAGGCAGAACCTCTGCGCACTGAAGATAGAGGTTCAGCACTCAGAGCGGGCTCCATTCACCAACTATTCTTACAAACAAACTTGTACTTAAACCCCACTTACGCACTTTTCATGAAGATTCTGACATTCACCAATGTTTTCTTATCTGGAATTTGTTCTTAGCCAAGAACAGAAGCTACGTACACTCAAAAGTATTATTATGCACATTTCAGTGATGATAGTTTGTTCAAAATAATCGGTTGTGGCAGTTAATTTGTTAATCGTACAGCTGATAAAATGGATAGTATTTTAATGTAGCGTATTGGTAACCTTTTAAAAATAGCATTATTTTATTATAAATTAAAATGTATAATGAAATTATTAATTTATGAAATCTATATATATAATTTATAAATTGTTTATTATTTATAAACAATTATGACTTGTTTTTATTGTTCATGATATTTATTTATTCATTTATAAATATTAATTTCATGGTACAATCAGCAATCATGTGGATTAAATCCTGCCTTGTTCAGTGCTTGATCATGCTATTTATAGGGCCCATAGACCAGTTTCTGTGCATCGGGCTTGCTATCGAAATGGCATTTCTATTGCTTCTTGACGAACTTGCCAATCGTGCTCTGATAAGGGAACGCATGCTTGACAATCATTTACATTTATTTGCAGAAACTGAGGATTACCTAATCTCAATGTTTAGGCTACCAAGACCAGTATTAATGGAGTTGTGTGATACTTAGGAGTCAGCACTGCAAAGCCATACCAGACAGTTGAATCCAGTGCCCCCCCATGCACAGGTACTTTCCTCCTTAGCATTTTTAGCCACTGGGACATTTCAGTGGGAGTTAGCAGACCGGGTGGGAAGAAGATAAGATAAGATGATAATCCTTTATTAGTCCCACAAGTGGGAAATTTTCTTCATCACGGCAGTACAGATAAGAGTAGCATAGACAATCACACTTACAATAACACAATAATAATAACAGCGACAAAAAAAAATCACAGCCATCAATCAGCCACGCTGTCCCGCGAGTTGTCGATGGAGTAAATCAGCTGGCCACACAATATATCGCCGTCCCTTATAGAGCACAACAACAGCTATCAGTCAAGAGATGGTTCTGTGCTATTACTGGTCTGCCCTGTGTCACTGGAGCAGTAGACTGTACTCATGTGCATGCAACTCATCTTCGATTCCCAGTACCATCTCCTGAATGTGATCTCCCACTTTCAAGTAGGTGCACGGACTCCTATAGATTGCAAAACAGTTCGATGGGTATGTACCTAGAACAAAGAGCTGCTGGAGATGTGTGGCTCATTGGTATGCATATTTCAACCATTTTCAAAATCCAGCTACAGTGGGTTTCTGTTCGCCCCAGACACTACCCGTGCTCCACTGTCTTCACCCAAAGCCTGTCTACCTGCATACTTCGCTGATTGGTGGACGCAATGGGACTGCGCCTGATGCCGCCGCCATGCTGCCACCGCCGGCAGCTCACTCCTTCTGGGGGTCATGCCTGGCTCTTAAAGGGGCCAGGTCCGTGAAGAAAGCCATCCTGCAGGTCTCCAAGATTCCCAGGAAGGTGGCACCCGAAGTGCCTGCTCCTGTTCCGGTGGTGCCTCCTCCTGATCCGGTACTTCCTGTTCCAGTTCCTGTGCTTCTTGCTCCAGTTCCCAAGGTTCCTGCTCCAGTTCCTGAGGTTCCTGCTGCGCCCAGCGCTCCACTGCTTGAGGTTCCTACTGTGCCTAGTGCTCCACTGCCTGAGGTCCCATCCACGCCCAGTTCTCCGCTACCTGAGGTCCCATCCGCACCCAGTGTGCTCCAAGGGATGCCAGAGTTCACCTCCCTGCCATGCACCTCGCCTGAGCCGTCGTTGTTGCCAGCCTCTTTGCCCAGTTCCTCTCCTGAGCCAGCCTCGTCACCAGGTTCCTTGTCTGGTCCCGTCTCGTCACCCAGTTCCTCGCCTGTGTCGTCCTCATCACTCTGCTCCCGCTCAGTCCCCCGAGGTTCCTGTCCCCTCCAGCCCCTGAAGTCCTGGCTCCGGCTCCTGAGGTTCTTGCCCGGGCTCCTGAGCCTCCAGCTTCAGTCCCCCGGTTCCTGATCCGACTCCTTTCCCCTTTAGGGAGGAGGAGCTCGAGTGGGCTTACCCTGATGGCCCCACTGGACCCCTTTGGGGAAGTGACTCCTCCGCCGCTCCCACAGCGGGGCAGATTCCGGCAGTGCCCCCACCTCTCAGTTTCCCGGGAGGGAAGGGGACACCTGCACCGGGGTCGGTTCTCGCCCACCCTGCCCCCTGGCACGCCATGGGCCAGGGTGGCTCATGGAGCACCTGCGGGCCCTTCAGCTCCTGCTCGGCGGTCGCCTGCGGCCCTGCCTTCATTGCCTCGTCGGCTACCTACGGGTTCCCCGGCTTTGACTCATCGGCCGCCTGTGGGTCCCCCCTCTTCGGCTCGTTGGTCAGCGGCGCCTTCGCCGGCTATTGCTGCACAGTCGCCTGCTGCAGCTGTGCCTCCCTCCTCGCCTTCGCCAGGGTCCCCTTCACCTTCCTCCTCACCTCCTCTGGTGCCCCCTTCGGCTCCCTCCTTGTTTCCTCCGTCAGTCCCTCCGCCTGTCTCCTCAGCCCCTACGGGGTCCCCTCCTGCTCCTGCCTCGCGGTTGCCTGCTGCCCCTGCGGCTGCCGCCTCTCGCCTATGGGGGTTCCCTCGGGCTCCCCATTTCCCCCCTCCCCCTGGTTTTATGCCTCCTGTGCCCCCCGTGTCTGCTTCGCATCCCTGTCTCCCCTGTGTTCACTGCTGGTCCCTTTGTTCCTCCGGTTGGTGTGTCCCCTGTTCTGCTGCCCCTCTGCTTGTTTGCCCTGCCCATGGCATGTCAGTTCTTGTCTTGGTCACTTCCGTTGTGCCTGTTCTGTGTGTCTGTCCTGTTCCTGGTGCCCCATTGATTAGTTTTTGTTTTGTTTTTCGGGTCCCGTGTCCCCGGTCTCATCCCTCGCTTTTGGACGGGACAGGAGCTGGGGGCGGCCAGCACAGAGGTGGCATTGCTCAGCCTTCCTGCAGTACTGCTGTCTTCCTCCTCACAAACAACTTGCCTGGGTTGGAGATCTGTGGAAAAAAATGAGAAATAAATCAAGCCATGGCAGTACACTCATTTTTACGAGAGTTTGGTCAACACTGCAAAGACAATGAAGTTTCAAACTAGGTTTTCAGATGAGAACTTTCACCTAGGCTTTGGTTCTGCAAACTAAAACACCTTGCAATGGTTTACAACAGTTACAACTTCCAGGTAGATTGTGCCATGGAATTGTAGAGATTCGAAAAGCCACTAACCTTCCAATTCCCTGGTCAGAGATTGCCTTGGAGAATAAGCTGCTGATATGGGGCCATGGTCAGTATCCAGCTGCTCCGCAGATGGCACTCCCTGAGAGCGCTGTCTGGCCAATAACAGCCCAGATGCGCTGGTTTATTTTGGATAATTTAGGCCCTGCCTGTCCCCCTCCAGTGGTCATCAAATGTTTTTCATGTATGGATATGGCTTTTTTTACTTCCTTCGACTGCACTGTTTCTACAGACACAGCGTTCACAGATTAAGTGATATCTTTCCAAGTTTTAAGTTTTTTTTTCTCTTCGCCACCATTGGCCCCTGGTCTATGTGTCTCTTTGCCATGCTTCTCGGCCTGTCTTTCCTTGCACATGGCCCTACAGTCTCATGCACATGGCCTTATGCTAATTCAGAAACACGGGCACGCGCGTTCCATTACGAAGACGTGGGATTCATCATTCTTAAGAACACAGGTGCGAACAATTCTGATGCTTAAGAACGCATCATGAATCCAACATAGATTTTTCTTAGCAAGTTTTGTAAGAACAAATTTAAGAAAAAACTTAAGAATTTATTGGTGAATGAGACCCATTGTTCCTCAATGTTATATTGCAAATAATTTGGGTATTTCTTCATCTACGGTAAATAATATCATTAAAAAGATTCAGAGAATCCAGAGAAATCTCTGTATGCAGGGGACAAGGCCGAAAAACAATATTGGATAGGTGTGATCTTCGGGTCCTCAGGTGGCACTGCATTGAAAACAGATTCTTTAGTGTAAATCACTGCTTGGGCTCAGGAAAACTCTCCAAAGCCATTGTCTATGAACAGTTTGTTGTAAGATCCAGAAATGCAGGATGAAACTCTACCAAAGAAGAAACTGTATCTAAACACGATCCAGAAACGCTGCTGACTTCTCTGGGCCCAAGCTCATTTAAGATGGACTGAGGCAAAATGGAAAACTGTCCAGTGGTCCGAAGAATCAAAATTTCAGATTTTGGAAATCATGGACCCTGCACCCTCCCAGCTAAAGAGGAGAGGGACCACCCAACCTTGTGATCAGCAGACAGTTCAAAAGTGATGGTACGGGGGTGCATTAGTGCCCATGGCTTGGGTAGCTTGCACATCTGGGAAGGCACCATTAATGCTGAACGATATATACAGGTTTTGGACCAGCATATGCTGCCATGCAGACAACGTCTTTTTCAGAGAAGGCCTTGTATATCTCAAGACAATGCCAAACCACATTCTGCACGTACTACAACAGCATGGCTCCATAGTAGGAGAGTCCGGATGCTAGACTGGCCTCTCTGTAGTCCATTCCTGTCACCCATTAAAAACATTTGGCGCATCATGAAAAATACGACAACGGAGACCCCAAACTGTTAAGCAGTTGAAATCCTATATCAGGCAAGAATGCGACAACATTTCACTTTCAAAACTCCAGCACCAGCAGATGTTTACAGAGTGTTGTTAAAAGAAGATGAGATGCAGCACAGTGGTAAACATGCCCCTATCCCAACTTTTTTGAAATGTGTTGCTGGCATCAAATTCTAATTGAGCATCTATTTGTCGTCTCTGTTCTATTTTCAGTTAAATATGGGTTTTTATGATTTGTAAATCATTGCATTCTGTTTTTATGTACATTTCACACTTTTTTGGAAATGGGTTTGTATATGCCTGCCTTATACACATACACAGCCTTCACATGGAGTCAGCCAAGCCATGCACAAGTGCACTAGGATCCTGTGAACCACATCACAGAGCAGAACCAAACACAGAAATTTAGGTGAGACATCATCCTTCTCGCTGTCTGGATTGGAGGACAGTTATGTAAGTGCCGCTGTGTGAGTGCATGCCCCCCCCAAAGCTGGCCCTGAGCCTGTGGTTAAGTGCAAACACACTGGCGTGCTCTGGGACTGTGGGGTGATTGTGCTGGTGGACATTTCAGCAGAATGGTCTGGAGTGGCCTGCTAGCCTGACAGCGATGGGTGGGCTTAATCGCAGTGGCCAGTGAATAGGGTTCATTTTGAGGGGACAGAGATTATGGGACGAAAAAATATGTAGTGTTACGGTTAGATGTTTTTAAAGCTGAAGAGGCAAATGTTTGTTTGTGAGGACTCGTACTCTGAAAGACGCGGCTAATCAGGGGCAGGGCAGACATGAAGGAAGGCGAATCCCTGGAGACTTCATACCATGAATGGAGAGGACTAAGGCTATGTACCACCCCCACCCCCACCCCCCCCACCAAAAAAAAGACTCCTCCACAGACATGCCAATGGCAATTACCAAGCAACCATAATCAAATTCTTAACTCATACTGAAGATTATGCTCACAATTTATTGGGTATTACACATTTCATGTCCCTAAATTTCTAATTTTGGATTTCGCAGAATGATCGTTCTTTATCTCCACTGCCTATTAAATTAGCTGGCTCCTTTTCCTCTGCAGGATCTGCTGTGGCTTCCTCACTCTCCGTCTCTGTCCTCTGTCCTGTCCTTCTCCATCTCCGTATCTGCACTTCCTCTTTCCGCCTTTCTCCTTCTCGGATCAATATCTTCCCCTGACATCTTTATACTCAGTTTGGCTGACTATAAGCCCCAATTAAGACAGAGCTGTTTATTATAACTGAGGGTCTGTTACATCATAAAACTACTAAATTGACAAAACAATGTTTATTAGACTTCATTGACTAATCCTTACCTTAGCAGTCCTAGCTATCACTGTAGACACTGATAGAATATAATAATGTAGTATTATTTTGCTGTTATTTTGCATGTATGTTACTAATGTAGAATCCATATATAATCACAGTATATAGTTCAGTGTCTCAGGGATGTCTGCCCACATGCAGACCCAGTCGGCCTGTCAGTTTAATGAACAGATGATCTCTGACTAGAGCAGTCACTTTTGGTGTGGAAAAATAAAGCAACCCCCACCAAACAAGAGAGGTACAGTGAAGAAATGGCTTTCAACAACTGTTTCCTTAACATGTTCATGACCATGTTTTCACTGAATTATGTATTTGGCCAGTGGGCCAAAGGGCCAGTGGCTTGGTCAGCTGTAGCCAGCCACACTGCTTGTAGCTGGACAGGGCGGTGCAGACTCCAGGCTCCCGGCGGCTGCGGGTAAGGCACACTGAGATAAGTTAGGCCTGCGCTGGATGTAAGATGTGACCGAGCAGGCTGGCAGACAGCGGCCCGCAGCTCGGCCTACCTCTCCCTATCATGCCTGACAATGCCAGTGCGATCATCCTGGCTGCTTTTGCTAAACAGCTTCAATCCCCCGGAGCTGTGTGACCATGCCGGCTCGTGTCCCTGCTGGGCCAACCCCTTTGTATGTTTTTGTTTAGCTGTAAATCTTCGATCTGACTCACCACCACCCCTTTGGTTTTTTGTGACCCACTGTCTCTCTTTAGGTGACTCTGCTTTGCTTACCTTCGGTTCCCGAAGGGGACTCAGCAACGCATTTTATCAGGACAGGCTCGAAGCAGTACCCAAAGCATGGTTATTACTTAGTGGTTTCATTTGTTTCTGTTGATGTGGTTTTGAGAATAATTCCTGCACTTTTTTTTTAGGAAAGTCGCTCTTCACCACATTAACACTGAAACAGCATCTGTTCCCCTGCACACACAGACAACCAGAAGAGCCTCATGAGTTTCTCAAGAGCCTAAATGAGGAGCAGACAGCATTGATTAGACTCGCCACTGAGAGCACTGGCCAGATTTTACCTGCAGTGGGTTGAGGCTCCAACTTCTGTATAAAGACTTACAAAGCGGTGACTGAGAATAATTTCAAGATGTCGAGAGTGTGGGCTGAGAGTCATTTATAGATATACTGAGAGTGGGCTGAGAGTCATTTATAGATATACTGAGAGTGGGCTGAGAGTCATTTATAGATATACTGAGAGTGGGCTGGGAGTCATTCATAGATATACTGAGAGTGGGCTGAGAGTCATTTATAGATATACTGAGAGTGGGCTGGGAGTCATTCATAGATATACTGAGAGTGGGCTGAGAGTCATTTCAATACATACTGAGAGTGGGCTGGGAGTCATTTATAGATATACTGAGAGTGGGCTGAGAGTCATTTATACATGTACTGAGAGTGGGCTGGGAGTCATTTCAATACATACTGAGAGTGGGCTAAGAGTCATTTATAGATATAATGAGAGTGGGCTGGGAGTCATTTCTATACATCCTGGGAGTCATTTAAATATGTACTGAGAGGTGGCTCAGAGTAATTACAAAATGAAACAAGAGGGGCCTCAGAGTAATTTTTAAGTCTTCTCATGGTGAGAGAGTCTCATAGTGAGAGAGAGGGGATCCTGTGCCAGTTTCTACTCCCCTTTGTTAGACACTCTGTCACCCACATTGTGTTTTTCAAAAACACATTAATTACACTACTGGGCACCTACATTCTTCCTTTGAAATACACTTTTGGAACTGTAGGTATTGACCCTGAGGATGCCAGGTACTTCCTCTAAAGGAGAATGGTCATATTACACAAACGTTTACCTCGGTGAAACACTACATGAGGTATGACCTGCAGAAACAAGTCCCCATTGAAAACCTCATACACCCCATTTTAACCAAAAACTCACTCAGCTAACACGACAGGTAGAGCTGTCCAAGTTCGTGCAGAACACGCTGCAGGCACAAGGACTGTAAGCTAAAAGGAGAGCCAAGCTGAGGTGAATCTCACAGACGATCTTCACAGCAGCATATGCAGAAATGAGCTGCACGCTATCAGCCACTCAAGGTTTGGAGTAGCTGGTAACGAACAGCTGGAGATGCGATGTTCTCCCACAAATGCAGGGGAACCTATACCCCCGAAGAGGACCACCTGGGCCTTGCCCTAGATCTGTGCTCCGGTCCATCCTAGAGGCGTCTGTGGCTCTACACTGGTCACGCTAATATTAACCCTATTATCTGCAAACCAAAATGTAATAAATAAATAAAAAAACTTGCCTGTGTGAGATCTCCCCATAGCCTTCCTGTCATATCAACAGAAAGCAGGCAGGTTACTGAATAGCACTTTGACGAATCCGCATTACGGTCGCGTCACATTTTAATGTCATTACGGGCGGGTGATGTGTGTTTATTTTCATGCAGGCTGTTAGTGAGCATAAACCGCACAGGAGCGTGAAATGCCTGCATTGGCATCGCGTGTACTCATTCCCACGCTAGCAGCATGCCATCGCTCCTCTTAGCTCCCGTTGGTCACGTGACCTACTGCATTTCACACCAAGCACGGGCACATATGCACATGTACACACGCCACTGTCACGATCTGTCCGTGTCTTCCTGTTGTGCCACGCCCCTTGTTCCCCTCGTGCGAATGTTTCCCAATTGTTT
>JAODKL010000021.1:8846999-8858960 GCA_026780765.1 Petrocephalus schoutedeni | reverse complement strand
CTGTTTCCGAAATCCTGTATTCCTTTTGGAATAAACGTCTGTTTCCCAAGCCGCCAGCAGTATGGGTCGTAAATCGCGAGCCAACCGTGACAGCCACCATGCATGTTTACGCACACACGCGCACACAGAGTCGCGTACCTGTCTAAATGGGGACCTGCCATTAATTTCTATGGGAAAAACCCTAATCGTGACACCCTTAACCCTTACCCAGCCCTAACCTTAACCATAAGTAACCAACCCAAATACAAGACGTTTGGCATTTTTATGTTTTTGATTGCATTAACAGATTTTTATAAAATTGAGGTTATCCAAATGGGGACCTGTAAAGATGTCCCCAAAAGTAGGGAAATTTCAGGTTTTCCATGATTTGGGGACATTTTGGTGTGATCCATGCAAAGCCTTACACACGTACATCTTTGTACTCATATCTTTGTGGGGACTCTCCAGTCATGTCTATGGGGAAAAACCCTAATCCCAGCTATGACAAGCTTGACCCCTACCCAGCTCTAACCTCAAACGTAAGTAATCAAGCAAAATACAAGACTTTAGACATTTTTATTTTTTTCTATTGCAGTCATAGACTTTAATAAAATTTGAATTTCTCTTTGTGGAGACCAAAAAAATATCCCCACAAGGTCAAAATAAGGTTTTTTATCACATTGTGGGGACTTTCATTCCTCACGATATAATACATACATACCCCCCCGCCACACACACACACACATACACGCCTCACCATTCTGAGTATAAATGGACTTCCAAATCGTTGACACTTTTCTGGAAAAAAAAGGTGGAATTCCTGGTGGGAACCTGGGCCAGATTTAGTCTGGATTTCACACCATCTCTCACTAGTGAGTCACAGAAGTGTTTCACGTGACCGTCACCCTCTGGGCCCAGGCACAGGGATTGCCCTGCAGTTTCCACACCATGGTTAAACGCTGCCTTTCTGCTCTAGGGAACCAAGAGGAATCTGCACTCAGCTACTTTATAGTTTGCCGGCACCTTCTTTCGTTTTTTTTATTTTGAGATACTTTAATCCCCATAGGGAAATTGTCTTCTCACCTCCCCATGAGAGCAAGCTTGGCCGTGAAGGGCAGCCAGCTTCTGTGGCAAAAGGAGGGAGCCTATCAGGAGCTGCTCCACCTGCCCCCCATCTACTGATTACTGTATTCCGTCCATCCAACCCTCTCCCATAACCAATGATCCAGTGCGGCATGCTGGCTGGTGTTGTGGTTTTCCGGGGCTGTGGATTTGGTTCCCCGGCTCTGGCTCTCTGTGTGGGGTCTGCCAGCCCTTCCTGTGTTCATGGGTCTCCTCTGTCCACTCAGGGGTTTGTATACCCAACATCATGGGGAGCAAATATCCCACAACCTGATAAAACCTGTTACTTTTTACCTTGCGGGGACATTTTTCAGGGTCCCACAATATGAACTTCAGCTATATAAAAATCTGTGACTGCAATCAAAAATGTAAAAATGCCAGAAGTCTTGTATTTTGTTTGGTTACTGATGGTTATGGTTAGGGCTGGGTGGGGGTTAAATGAATCTAACTTTATTCTGTTGGAAGTATACGAGTTGCTGAATCAAGCATATCTTTATGTAAGTGGTGTGAATAGCTACTAAACATATTGTTATATATTTGATGCAACTACTTAAAACCATCCTACTAATCATATATTCTAATGTTTACGAAATGTTCCGAAATGCTCTGTGCCAGGAATCACCCCAAAATGCTGATGCTGTCGTATTTCCAGTCAGGAAGTTTTCAAATGTCATCAAAGAAATGACAGCAGATGGAAATGACTCTCAAGTAGGCCACGCTGCAGACTATCCTGCGGTTTTGTTATTATTCTTCTTAAGCTTTTTTCCCCCAAACAGTTATATGTAGAATAATCTCCCTTTCAACCAAAGGGTTAAATAAAGCAGGAGTCTGCAACTGGGCCACACATTTCTATATAATAACCGGTGTAATGTGAGTGGGCATGTGGGAGAGGCATCTGTCATTTCATTATACATAAATATATTTTTTATATTTTTTTCCCTTCCCCATGACCCTGTATTATTATAAGTCTTCCATGACCTGCACACGCTAAGGGTAATTTAGGGCCCTCGACTGCCCTAACATGGAGGACAGGTAAACTCCTCAAGCAGAGCCAGGCGGGCTAATCGAACCCTCAGCCTTGGAAGCGTCAGGCTACTGCGCCACCTTAAATTATTCTACATATTTGTCATACTCGCTAAATTTATTTTATAGCTTTTAAAACTGCATTGCTTTGGCAAGATATACCGGGTGCATATTTTAATAACCATACAAATCAACTAAAACTGAGTTGGAGGCAGACAGAGATGGAGATTAATGAATTATAGCCCCCCCCCCCCCCAATGTAAGCCCCCAACCCTCAACCCTGTTGACAATATAAGCTGAGTACCCCCTCCATAAGAGGCACTCCACCTCCCTCCCTCACTTCATTCTGTACACATCCTCCCAAAGCGTCTAGATCATCCCCATTTGCCTCCAAATACATCCCGTGGAGACTGGCCATCTCTCTGAGCCGTCGTCTCAGAACATGGGCCTTGGGTCTCCGCCTCTGGGCGTCCACTTACCAGGCATGCAGCTGAAAGCAAGTAGCTCAGAGATCTTGTGGAGACTGTCCGTTACTCTGAGCTGCTGCCTCGAGCCATTGCCTCGGGCCTCCACCTTGGGCCATCATCTCTATCCACCGTCTTGATCCTCTGCCTCAGCCTGTCGTTTGAGCCTTTGCCTTGGGTGTCCGCCTCGGTTGCCACCATGGGCCTCTGCTTTGGGCCTCCGCTTCCAGCTGTCGCCTCAGGCCATCACCTTAGGCCTCTGCCTTGGGCCTTTGCCTCAGGCCGTTGCCTTGGGCTGTTGCTTTGGGCTGTCGCCTCAGGCCATCACCTTAGGCCTCTGCCTTGAGCTTCTGCCTTGGGCCTTTGCCTCAGGCCGTTGCCTTAGGCTGTTGCCTTGGGCCTTTGCCTTGGGCCTCTGCCTTAGGCCTCTGCATTGGACCTTTGCCTCAGGCCATTGCATTGGGCTGTTGCTTTGGGCTATTGCCTCAGGCCGTCACCTTAGGCCTTTGCCTTGGGTCTTTGCCTTGGGCCTTTGCCTTAGGCCACTGCCTTGGGCCATTGCTTTGGGCTGTCACCTCAGGTCTCCGCCTCGGGCCTCTGCTGTGGGCCATCGCTTTGGCCTGTTATTAACCTCTGGTAGTAGTCTATGCCATTACAGTTATTTGCACTACTTTTGATATTTCACTATTTTTCTTGTGAAACAGACATGAGCTAGCTAGGTAGCTGTGCCACTGAAATGTTTTTAATATAAATGAATTGTCAATTTTTTTCTGCTGTTTTGGGGGGGGGGCACTCCAGATGAGGTGGTAGAGATGTGTGTGAATGTTACGGGCAGCCACATGGTGATTTGCTTTGTCAGCAGCCCGGCTGGGTCCTGCATGGACCTACTTAGCCAGTTAATAGCCTATAAAATGACTCCTTGCACATGCTTCATTTAAAGAGCCCCATCAAAGCTACCTCACCGTGTGCCCAATCTGTCAGGCAGCTTCAGAGCGTAGAGGACATCATGCTTTAAGGATCAGTTGTGATTTCGACACTCTCCAAAATGTCATTTTAACCTTCATTCTCCATCTGATCTCATCTCTTCACTGCCAGAGGACTTCGCTTTTGTTCTTACTGGGTGGAGTTCGCTTGCCACATTAATACTCTGGTAAACAAGGTTGACAAGCTTTACCTCTTGAAAATTATAAAAAAGAAAAATTCAGCTCAAGTGGCCCACTTGAGCGTAGACCTCCTGGCCAGTAGTCCCCGGGTTTGTTAAGTTTGAGACCCCTGGGTTAGTTAAATCTGCAGCACCTGAGTGTCCTTCCTGATGTCAGCCTCACACATTCATCCTCCCTGAATGGGGGTGTAACAGTCTGATTGTAGGGGAGACATCCAGCTCAGCAGCCTTCCGCAAAACGGGTCTCCAAGTCCTCCATTGGCAGCCAAAGGGAAGTCAATATATCAACTGCTACCAATTGCCCACATTCCCTTGCAAAAACACTTAGAATAAAGTAGAATGCTTATCTCGTTATATAAAAGAGCGGCTGAATTGCTAAAAATTTTATTGTAGTTATTTATTTTCCATCTGGCTGCTGCCTGTGATGTTTTTCCTCGTTGACCCGGTCAGTTCTAACTCGTTGCTGATCTCACCCAGCTGTTCTGATCCGGGCCGGACTACTGGTACTGCCTGCCCCCCCCCCCCCACTCGGCTGCCCATCACCCCCGTCTTCATGCCTTGCTTCCTGCTTCCAGGCAGCCGGCTGTCATCTCACCTCCCAGCCTTTGTGTCACCCCATACCTTCTTCACTTTCCCTTTATCTCATCCCGCTGGACCATGCCATCCGAGCTCAGCTTCCCGACGTGATACATGCTGCCGAAATGAATCGATGGCCTCGTTGCTGATAATCCTCCAGTCGAGCTGGCCTCCCCGGGCCGTTCTGAGAGAGCGATGTCACCACAGTCCCCCTGATGCCGAAATGTTTGCGCAGCAGCCGTCGCGCTACTGGAATTTATGTCCGAAGTTCATGGGAAAGTGGTGCTGAATTACTTTCCTGTGTTTGCCCAAGGGCGCTCGCCAATCAAAATAAAAAAAAGGGATGAGCAGTTAAGGAAAGGCGGTTAAGCGGCAACCCCGGAAATCCACATGATGATGAAGGGGGACTTTGATCCAAAGGATGGAGCTCAGATGCAACACGGATGGGCAGAACAGGCCTCATGGGGACCTCTGAGGTTGCAGGCCGATACCCGAGCATCCTGCCTGCTTCTAAAGCGGCTTCCTCCAACTTCACCCAGCCAGATGATTTCCGAGAGACAGAATTCCTCAATTAATATTAAATGATTTGAAAGAAGGGACACTGAATGGACTGTTGAATAAAAATGCAATGAAATAGTGGGTGAGTGGAAATGTGCCGTACTGAAGTATGGGAATACAGTATATAAGAAATATAAATGTGTCACAGCTGTAACAATAACAGTGTCACATTTATTAATGGAAGTGGGGGGAGATGTTATGCGGCTTGCTGGGTGAAGAAATGCGTCCGATTGAAACAGGGTGATGAGAGGGAGACACATTTGTGGAGAATAACAAACAGCCCTAAAACATGAAAAGTGGGAGGCAGGACATTCAAGGAGGGATGATGCGGGTTAGGGTCGTGCCGGTGGGGTTTGGGAAGCCGCAAGACGTTCAAGCCCAATGGGTGACTATCCTGCCTTTGTGTTGGGTGAGAAGGATTCTTTTTTTAATAATAACTGTGGATTCCTGTAGGGAAATTCTCTACCCACCTTGCTCTCCATGATACACATGTAGGTAGGAGAAGGTTTGGCAGCAAAGGGCAGCCACCTGTAGTAGTGTCCATGGAGCTGGGGGTTAAGAGCCCACAGACAGGACTAGCTGACCAAAGCTGGGCTTGAACCAAGAACCTTCTGACCATGGGCACCAAGGCTTAATCCAATGAGTCACAGACTTTCCCCCCTTGCAGGGTAACCTTAGTTATAAATTTTTGGGCTGATTGTACTTTTTTGACGTGGACTATGCACCTTTCTTTTTTCATTTTGAATTGGGGAAGTCTCACTAAGAACTGACTGGGTCTGATAATCTGTGCCAATGGACTGAATAATTATATTTTAATGCAAATGGAAAAGTTGTTGCAGGCGTTTAAGTTTTTGATATGAAAAAAAGAATGTGTCTTTCTTCTTCAGATGAGTCCTGTGAGCATCTGCAAACCATGGTTTTGAATGCGAGCTGTACGTCGGGAACGCGATCCTGTGCTTTTTATAACAGCATATGTTATAAATAACTTCATTATATATGCATAAATATATTAACTGAGATTTTGCCTGCTTTTCAGGTCAACTGAAATAACTTCATTAATACTCCAAAAAAAATTAATTTTCATGTAATTTATTACATAATAATAATGTTCAATCACTTTAAATGATAATATGCATATCATATTTCATGTTGCTTTTATTATGCACTGTTACTTGCTTACTTGAAACACCAGCACATGCAAAAGAGAACTGAATAATTTATCATAGTATGCAGCAAGTTAAAATCTGTAAATGTTCTTTATTTCACTTGTGCATTGGGTGTAGGTGCACCTAAACATTTAACACAACACTAATGTCGAGTGCTGACACATTTACAATGACATCTGGACTGTCGTCACGGCGACCGGTGGCCATCCCTCCTAACAGTGATGTAAATAAGGCTGCCAGGAAACATCCCCTCGGGCTCATGCCTAGTCAGGTAGCAGCCCTATTGCCCGGATATGTACCTGGCAATGCTGGTCTCCTAATTACTGCTGGCTTGGCAGCCAGTGATGGAGCATATTCTAAGGACGAGAGAAGCACAGCTGGCTCACCGCCGTCATGTGTGATGTGCAACAGCAGTCCAGCCCGTCCTAATGGATCTGGTGATGGAGCTCAGGGTCCCCCTTCTTAACCACTACACTCCGCTATGATAATAAATAAATAAGCCTGTCCTCATTAATACTGCCATCCGACCACGACTTCAAAGTCACCCGCAACAGAAGTGATGTAAGCATCGAAGCGCTTTCACAAAACAGGATGTTCAGCCACGCGGGACGGGCCTGGAAGTGAGGAACGGGAGCGGTGCTGTACCGGGATGGCCCAATGGAAGGAGGATGGTACCAGGGGACGGGACGGAGTGTCACACTTTACAGTTTCAGTCTCCAGCTGCGGCACTGCTCGGGGCAGAATGTGCCGGCATGCGCAGTAATTTCCCTGAGACTATCCCACCGCTGCCTACGTGTCACGGGACAGAGGATCGGGGGCAGAGGCGTGCCTCCCGACCAGAGTGCCGCTCTCCTTACAAAGACACATTCGTAATGCGTTTTCCACTTAACCTGCGTGTGCCTTGTGCAAAGTACTATGCTCCGTGATGGCCAGCGTTTAGCATTTAGGTGCTAAAACACAAGATTGTACTCAACAGATTGGCAGCTCCTGCTAGCCCCGTTTTTGGGTCATTTCATAACTACTTAACGATTATGCCTTTTAAAAATGAAAGAATAGAACTTTCCTTATATTTTTAAGATAGAGTAGGGCAAGGATCCCCGGGGAGAGCTGCAGTCAGGTGACCAGTCTTCTGTTCACCTGCTGCTGATTCACTGATGACGTTAAAGTCTCCTTTCTCCGTCTTTATTCCGGACAGACAGACCAGCCCACGTTTAACCTTGACAGTTAGCATAACTACATTTCATCAGAATCTTCTGGGATTTCAAAGTATACATTCATGCTGAATCAGCCAAGGCTGAGCAGTGGCTCAGGAATTTAGCAGAAAGGGCCCCTGAGGATCCAGCCGCCGTATATTTAATTGACGTCCCAGTCCGCCCTGACTATCGCCAGCCACAGACTGTGCTCCAGGCTGGAACCAGTCTCCATACTGGTTTCCATCCATCCTTGCCGCATGGTAGCTGAGCTCTATGCCGTCATCGCTCTGCACCGGGTTCTGGCTCTCTGCTTATCGCCCCCTGGTGGCAGGCCTTCTCATTGCACTTCCGGCTGTCCCCTGGCTGGGACACGCCCCCAGGGGGTCGCCTCTTCATGGGGAGGGAGGGCGATCGCCTGACAGAGCCTGTCACGGGGGAGGGCACTTCTGACCCTGCCGCAGCCGTGGCGCCCCGACAGCAGTGCTTCAGGCCCTTGCGGAAGTGGATGGTGAAGAGCCCGTAGATGATGGGGTCCAGGCAGGCGTTGAAGAGGCCGAAAATAAAAAGCATGTGGCTCATCGAGTGCGAGACGGTCTCCTCCAGGCCGGCAGGGGAGAACCAGTACCACAGCCCCAGCAGGTAGTAGGGGGTCCAGCAGACAATGAAGGTCAGCACAATGACGATGCTCATCTTCAGAGTCCTCATCCGAGCCTTCGGTATGTTGTTCTTCGAGCGGCGAAGATGGACCTCCGCAGAAGACACTGAAACACGTGGAGCATATCCAGGGTCACCTTTTGTACCAGATCTCCCAGGACCTTACAGTGCTCACTTCAGCTGGATTCGCATAACACCCGTAGTCAGTCTAAGAATATTTACCCAGCATGCCCTCTGAGTGCAGAAGGTTCCTTGTTTTCTTGAGGTACTATATACTAAACAAGGCAGTCTCACCAGTTAGACAAAGGAGTTTTTGTTTCAACCAGCCTCATAAATAGGCTTCTTGGGGATGTCACAAAAGATACTCATCTAGTCACTCTCGTTAGAATCGAAATCAAATTGCATTTTTATATTTCGAGGCCAAGGAAAACTGAAACCACACTCCTTTTTTACTACTATGAGCACACTTAAAAGTAAAAAAGTCTTAGAAATGCTACAATAGAAATTTGAGACCGAATGCAACCAATAGTTAATTCAAGCTAAATTAAATATAAGGTCTTAGCTGGAATAAAACTCCATGTGAACAGAGGATCTCAGGAGAGATTACTGAGAAACACTGGTCTAGCTAAACATTTTTAGCCACAGAGATGAATTCCAGCTGAACTCCCTAGTTGATTAGCATTGCAAAGAGTTAGACAGCTGCTAGTTCTGGGGTGTGAGCATACTAACCATGAACTGGCTTCAGCCATATTTCTTAACTAGTCAGCGTACAATATAGACCAGTACTGCTTTACACCAATTGGATGCTCAGAGTATCTGTGGTTTAGCATACCGTTACCCTTCCTCATTCCCTTGGAGATTTCCACAAGGATCCTGGTGTAGCAGCAGATCATGATGACCAGGGGCAGAAGGAAGAGGCACGTGAAGGTGAACATGTTGTAAAGGGTCTCCTGCCAGTGCCTGTGGAAACTGCCCCGCGTGGTGCACTGCGTGAACGTCCGAGGCACCGTGATGGTCACGTTGTGGAAGATGAAGATCTGGGCAAAACAGCAGAATTCCAGAGGTCTCCTGGCATAGCAGCTTACGTATTAGCACCATCCATCCACCCATCCATCCATCCATCCATCCAGCCTGGAACCTGCATAGGCAGCATGGGGGAGGGGCATCCTGGACAGGATGCCAGTCCATCATATTGACATTTAAAATTGCAGTAAAATGACACAGAATAATGGCTTCTTGTGCAGTTGCTGCTATAAACGATTTCAGGCAAAGCCATTCAGACATCTTTTGTCATTTGACAAGTCCTTGGTCATGTCTGAGCGCAAGAATTTGAAGACCTCAGACAATTAACTTCAGATTATTAACTAGCCAAAGAGGTATATGAAAAGGGCAATTGCTTAAATATTTTTTTTTTCAATCAACACATTTTATAAAGTATTGAGATATATTGAAATCATTCAAGGCCATTTGTATGTAATTTTCTTCCAGCTACTATCATTAAGTTGCTGAAAAACACTTTAAATCTCATTCTGAAACCAAGGGTATGAGCTGGTTCACCTTTTTGCTGTAAATTTGCTGCGATGGTTTTCTGTTAGATGCTGGGACTTTGCTGGTGGGATTTGCTGCCAGTCAGGTTGGGTTTTCATGTTGGCTCCCTTTCTGTGAGCTTGTGTGGCATGAAACTTCACAACTGAGCTTGCCCCTAGATGATTCTACTGCATAACTACTTCACATGCTGCTGACCAAGGCAGTTCTAGAGGGCCAGAAATTTGGCAAACTGGCTTGTTGGAAAGATGGAATCCTACAATGGTGCCAAGTTGAATGTCACTATGTCTTCTGTCATTTCTGCTCCCAGTACTGGAGATTAATTATAATGTGCTTAAGAAATGTGCTTAATAATACATGGGTAGGTGTCCACATACTTTTAGTCATAATGTGTATATATATGAATTATGAAATATATATGAATTATCAAAATGCTGATAAGAAGTGGGACTCAGCAAGCAGGACACGGATGTGTGTACTATCTGCTTTTAAGATGACTGATTAGCTAAGGTTGTCATCCAATTATGAGGGATCTGATTTTTATAGGCAGGAGTTATCACATAAACATGGCCGATCAGATTATCCATTGACTGGTCTCCAGATAAGCACAGTGGGCGCTCACCCCCAATGTATGTGTGTGAAGTCTGCATGCTCTCCTT
The DNA here is from genome assembly GCA_026780765.1 of Petrocephalus schoutedeni. Classification (NCBI taxonomy): domain Eukaryota; kingdom Metazoa; phylum Chordata; class Actinopteri; order Osteoglossiformes; family Mormyridae; genus Petrocephalus; species Petrocephalus schoutedeni. The sequence goes on along the minus strand of JAODKL010000021.1, from coordinate 8,848,859 downwards.
GTATTTGCAAAGGTTTGTGTGTGCCCTGTAAAGGACTGGCATCCCATCCGAGGTGTTCCCTGCCTCGTTCCCCGTGCTTCCTGGGAATGCCATCACCCAGCAACGGATAAACGTTAATGTAAAGCGGCTGGATATTCCCCATACTTTCTGCTTTAATGTATTGTGCAGGGTAAAATCTTGCATAGACGTAGGTAGGTTTTCTGATGAATTACTATCTGGCTGAGGTGCGATGTGGTTTATCAAAGACCAGGTACGATGGAGAACCTGCTGAATAGCACTCCAGAATTAGGGTCACCTACTCCTGATATACTGTCACATATATACCACAGACACAGCTGGGAGCCACATCTTATGCAAAGGTTGTTAGCTTGTCAAATGGAGCGGCATAAGAACATAAGAAATATACAAATGAGGGGAGGCCATTCGGCCCATAAAGCTCATCTGGGGAGAGGTGGAGAGGCCTAATTATACAGCCATCATGCCCCAAGACACTCATGTTTAAGGCTGTAGTTCATGTATGACTCATGATTACGATATTATTAAATTGTTAAATTGAGTTTTATACTTTCAAAATTGTACCTCAGGAGAATCTCTGATGATGATGAACAAACCTAACTGGTACATAAACAGAAGAGTCTATGAAAGAGATTGAAAAATTGGATATGGGGGAACCATGTAAGGTATATTAGACTGAGATACAGGCTCAGAGGCAGGTGTGAGGAGCCGCTGGAATCTCTCAGCAACCACAATCATGTCATGACATAACAGCGATAAAGTGACAATTCTGCACTCTACCAAGATCAATTTTCATATCCACCTGAGACTTATAGGTGTGAGCATTTCTAAGAAATTGAATCAATGTAGTGAGTCCCATCTTCATATTGCTCAGATCGGTAGAAAATGCACAGACCTCTCACCAAATCTGTCAGTCTTCTGTCATTTTCCCCCCCTGACCTTTTATACATACTGGTCATCTGGTCGGTAACTGCTGCCCCTGGATCGAATGTGGTACAGAGCGCCCCCTACCTGTGGGATGGAGAGCACGCCGCTCATCAGCCAGGCGATGCCCAGCATGATCTTGCACTTCCTGCGGGCCTCGCTGATGGCCAGGGGATTGAGGATAGCGGCCTGGCGGTCCAGGCTGATGACCACGGTGACGAAGGCACTGGAGTACATGGCCAGCAGCTTGAGGAACATGAGGAGGCGGCAGGCGGCATCCCCGGCCAGCCACTGGACGGTGATGTTCCACGCGGCGTCCAGCGGCATCACGATGAACGTCACCAGCAGGTCGGCGGCGCTTAAGTGCATGACCAGCGTCCGCACGTGCGACTTGCGCTTGTGGTCGGTGCCGGCGGCCCAGAGCACGGCCAGGTTGCACACGGCAGAGATGGTGCAGAGGATGAAGGTGAGGATCACGCGGACCTTGGCGGCCATGGAGAACGTGGGAAGCTGCAGCAGGTCCCTCGCCACGCTCACGTTGCAGGGAGCCGCCGCTATCTCGCAGCTAGCGTTTGCCTGATACCCAGTCATCTGGAGGAACATCACCATCTCAGGCCCCTGGGAGGAGATATTCATATCTGGGAGAAGCACGTTCTCTAGCCTGCCATCGCTGCAGCCTCCTGCAGATGGTCAGGATGCTAGTCGGGATGCTAGGGGGATTGGCTGCTTGTACAGGGGCCAGATGTTCGTAGAAACCTTAGTACTGACCTAATGGACAAAAAGGAAGACAACCCTGTTAGGAGCTCTCTGTGATTCATATATATATATATATTTATATATACTGTATATATACTGTGTATATATATATATATATATATATATATATATATATATACAGTGGTGGCTAGAATTATTAGAACA
>JAODKL010000021.1:8820578-8831925 GCA_026780765.1 Petrocephalus schoutedeni | reverse complement strand
TTATATTGCATCTGGCATAACTACTTGTCTGGGGCATATCCCAGCATGCATTGCTCACAAGGGCACACCTTATTTAAATTATTCTTTTGGCAGAGTCCGCCGTGCCTCTGTGGTTGTGTTTGGACAACTGCTCAGACTGAATGCATTACTCAGTGTCAGTGAATATAAATCAGCTGCTGTGTTTCTTGCTATACACTTTATTAGGCTTTCAGATTGAATTAAAGAATTACAAGAACAAATAGTGGGGTGCTCATCGCATACAGCCACCCTCACCCTGCGCATCATGGATGGAGGCAGGTCTAGTCTGCCTATCTGAGGCCCACCTTGGACAGGAAGCTAGTCTACCAGTAGGCACACACTACAAGCGTTTCAGGGACTCCAATCAGCCTGACTTTGGACTGCAGGAGGAAACTGTTGTGTATTAATGTGAATGTGGATATGGATAGTAATGTGACTACAAATCCCATGAGTCTAGTGGTCACCTGGTCCGAGAGTAGGCGGAGCTTGAATAGGCTGCATATGTGCGTACCTCCACTTCGGGGGTTGCTTTCTAGCGGGAAGCTCCTGAGAGTAGTGTTTGGTACAGAACCTGTGTTGCAGTGTAATAAAGTCGTGATGTTCCGTGTTCTTTGGCCTCTGGCTTGTTTATTTTAATACCTGAGTGTTCCTCCCCAGAGGACACTACAAAAACCTCACAAACTGCAGAGATGGGACCCAAACTGGAAACCCTGGACACAAGGACATTTATTTATTTAGTAGACACTTTTGTCTAAAGTGATGTACAAGCAGGGTCAGCCAGCATCACGGGAGCAGTTGGGGGCTAATGAAGACCTTCTTCAAGCACCCAATAGCGATAGGATTACTCTGTCAGTTACAGGATATGAGCTCACAACCTTCCAGACATGGATGCCGCTGAACTATACATTGTCCACTGTTAATATGGTCACTGTGACAACTATGGGATTCAAACTCACAACCCCGATACGTGGGCACAGACACAGCCGAGTTATACATTATCCTAGAAACACACTGAGCCACTATACCACCTGACAAGACAAAGTGTGTTTAAATAATTCCAAATTACTGATATCCCACAGTCATGTAAATATTATTGATGTTGATATTCTACAAAAGCGCTGAGTTTTACACTCACACCTGTGACGTGCAGCTTTTCATTTTCATTCACGGCCTAAAACCACAAGCCACCGCGGGAAGCTAGTGCGTCTGCAAGTCAGAGCTGCTTTATAGCACAGAATGAAGTTTTTCTTGGCAAGATTCAGCTCAGGTGTGCTGTACTATTAAGAATGATTAATGAGGAAAGAGTCTCCTTGGTGAGACCTAGAAATGTGCCGTCCAGGAGAGTTAAAAGTGTCATTTCCTCTAAGACTGTCTGATCCACCATTTGACTCCTTTTCTATATTGCATCATCATGTTACAGTTTCATTTTAGCTGCCATGATATCTTGTCTCTAAATTTAAACCTTAACCAGCCAGTCTGCCTGCAGGGGCTTAGAAGGTCTCTGGTGTAAATGCTCTAATGCTTTTTGAAGCCTCTTTAAGCAGGCGCAGCACTGGGCATCACCTCAAACATCTGATGCAGTAATTAAGTGCTACTCTGCACACAGCTGTCAAATTCATAGGCTCAGGAACTTCTCCACGTGTCACCAGGCCAGACCACCTCCATAGGATGAAGAAGGCTAATATGAGAGATTCAAAATCATGGTCCCTACTAGCTACCCACTGCTTCTACCACTAAATCCCTGTAGTCGGGCTGGCCAGCTTTGGTCAGCTGGCTGGCATGAGATTTTAAATTCGAGACAAGTCTGCACACACATTTGCATGTATGTAACAGTTTTATTGCCTTGTAATTCAGAGGTGGGCTATCTTAGGAGCTGGCTGTGTGTCTGTGACTCCCTAATTAGGTTACTAATTAGAGGACCGATTGGCCGAAGATTCGTCACATCTGGTTTTGAACAGCTGACCTAAAGGTTATCCCAAAATCCTGCACACACACACCGGCCCTTTGCGGACAAGATTGCCCATCCCTGTTGTAAACAGTCTGGAGGGTTTGCAAACTACCCCAATGCTTTTGATGCAGCTAATTTTAGGTTTATAATGGAATTATATAGCTTTGCTGTAAGATTTTTTGTGTGAGAGTCTGAAAGCATGACTGTCACACCAGATGGCAACCCTGTACAGTGAGCTATTTCTTAGGGCTCAGTGGTGCCACCTTGAGGCTGCTTGTGGAAACTTCACATTTGGAAGTGGAATCATTCATGAGTTTCAGTGTCTGCTGAGAGGAACCAAACCTTTTCTTACTCTAAGAACTAACCATAGCTCCTCTGACCCAGCATCGAAAATTCCTCAAATTGAATGTGACTCCATCATGTACTTAGTTTACTTGTAAATTCATTCTTTGGTCACCAAATTAAAGTTTGCTTTTAGTTCCCATGGAAACCAGTGTGTGGCATTTTCTTCAGGTCTTTTAGGCAATCTGACTAACTCTCTGGGGGACTGAACTGGCCCTATTAAAATGAGCATTCATTTGCTGATGTGCTCTTCACAGCTGGGAAACAATGACTGTGAGACAGACATATCCTTGCTTGCTTAACATTTTTCTAATTAGCGTTTAATTCCACTGTGATTAAAATAAAAGTGCCTCTGGCTGTAGGAGAAATCATTCATCCAGGGAATTTAATTTGATTCAGAATGGAAATGAAGGCTGCACCACAAACAAACGGAGTAAAACTCCATATTATCAATAACCCCATTTCCAAAAAAGTTGGGATGCTGTGTGAAATATAAATAAAAACAGAATGCAATGATCTGCAGAAATTTAATTGAAGATGGAACAAAGACAATGTATCAAATGTTGAAACTGAGCAATGTTATTGTTTTATGACAAATATATGCTCAACTCGAAGTTGGGACAGGGGCAACAAAAGGCTCAAAAAGTTATGTAATGGTAAAAGTAAACACCTGGTTGAATATCTCACAACTAATTTGGTTAATTGGCAAAAGGTCAGTAAGATTATAGGGTATAAAAAGTGAAGATGCAATGAAGATCTGAAGGACTGAGTGGACAAATACTGCAACAATTTAAGAAGAATGTTCCTCAACGTAATATTGCAAAGAATTTGGGAGTTTCACTATGACCTCTTCTTTTAACAACACTGTGCAAACATTCGGGAGCTGAGGAGACCAGCTGCTGGGTGAGTTGTGAAAGTGAAATGTCGCCCCATTCTCATGCATGGATTCAGCATGGCTCGGTAGCAGGAGAGTCCGGGTGCTAGACTGGCCTGCCTGCAATCCAGACCTGGCACCCATTGAAAACATTTGGCGCATCATGAAATATGACAAAGGACACCATGAACTGTTGAGCAGTTGAAATCCTATATCAGGCAAGAGTGGGACAACATTTAACTTTCAAAACCCCAGCACCTGATCCCCTCAGTTCCCAGAGTGTTGTTAAAAGAATGCAATGCTGTGGCAAACATGCCCCTATCGCAGCTTTTTTGAAATGTGTTGCTGGCATGCTGAAATGTGGCACATTCACAAGATGCCAATTAAAGGAGAATGTTCAGGGTTTTGCTCTGTTAATTCGAAAGATCACAAAATGCTTTGCACGATCAAGTATTAAAATCTTTTCTCATTAATACAGTCCTTTTTGCAGCCATATGCAGTAAAAGCAGATCCACACCATTTAAGTTTAGTTATTGAATATGGGAGTGCAATGCTCTTAACACCGCTAAGCAGTGCAGAGAGCGCTTCTTGGAATTAGCTTGTATCGGATTAGCAGTAGTAGATGAAAGGAGGAAAAACAAGTTTTCCGGGTTCCATTTGATGGTTTTATGTGTATATTGTCATTGCTTGAGTGGACACACTCTTCCAGGGTTCACAACTGTTTCAAAGAAGAAGCTCAGCTCAAGGGATGTCATGTCGTGATCACATGATGTCGTGATCAGGTGACTACACACCTTAAACGGAGCGACTTGCTGCCACCACGCTGCAGTCCTCTGAAAATGCATCCTGGAGTTTCCTCTGCATTATGAGGCATCTTCTTCAGGCCAGCACCTTCGCTCTCAAGGTTTTAAACATACATCTTGGATCCAAGTGTGAGAGAGAGTGCAATATAATGTGCGTGATTTGGCAAAGGAGAGTGTGTGCATCTCCTCTGACCTCCAAGTGCCTCACCTGCACTCCGATGGAGCTCTGGGGTGGGGGGGTGGTACTATGTGCCTCCAAAAAGTTGGCCAAACAGCTTGATGACCAAGGTCTTTATCTGGGTCGTTCGCCCAGTTGAGAGAGTTACCCTCTAATTTGTTTTTAGTCTGCAGTGATGGGACCCCAGAAACAACTGCCCTGCAGCAACCTTGTCATCTTTTTCTCAAAATCGTCATCTTGTGCTTTGTTCTTCTGATCAGAGATAGAGAGAGAGAGAGAGAGAGAAGTTTGCAAAGAGGCAGTATGTGCTTAAAAAAGCAGAAAGGAAGAAGATAAGCTAATAAACATGACTGAGGCTCAGAACCATGGTTATTGTGTTTCTGTCCCATCTGCCTGACAGGAGGTGAAGGGGCGCGTCTGATAAATGGCCGTAATTTGGCTAATGGGGGGCAGCCTTATGAGCATTATCATTCACAATAATTAAAGGACGACTCTCAGTCGCTGCGGCTGGTCTTTCAGCAGGGGACGGTCCTTCGTGTAGTTATGATAGATAGGTTCATAACGGCGAAATGGTCCAAGGGACCCCGGCTTGCAAATGGCCACCATGGTGAGAAAGAGGGGGCCCACAGCTCTCCCAGATGCTGCCATTATATCCCATGTGACTTGGGATGGGACTGCGCGGAGATCCGCAAATCTGGCCGGATCAGCCACAGCGAGAACTGGACGGGTCTGCTCTGCTCAGGACCTTGGGACCACCATCAAAGAGGAAGTATATTAAAAAGAAGCTCTCAAACTGTGTTCTTATTAAATGTATTTAATTTTCCTCAACATGAAATTGCTGCATTTTAGTCTAGTGATCCTGCAGCTGAATTTGTATTACCACACTGAATTCTATTGGCAATACAAAGGCAATAATACGACTATTATAGTAATTAATCATAAGAGAAGCAGTTATTTGAAAACACAACATTTCAATTAGAATGCATTTCCAAAGCTGTATTCATACAAGGACGAATTCCGTTCGACATGATAATTATGGAGTGCCAGTCAAAGGCAGCTGAAATGTATATTAGTGGCTCCAAGTTCCTGCTCTGTGTTTGTAGAGTGTTTCTTTTTTTGCTGGTGATGCATCCATTCCCCCTTCATATTGGATTCCTGCAGATTTAACGCCCCCACCCCAATCATAAATTTGGGATTAAGCGGTGACACTTTGAATGGATGGCCGTTTGTATCACTCTGCCATTCCGTATCTCTCAGAGAAGCGCCTTTACTGAGCGGCAGCGGTCGCTTCGTATGAAGGCTGATAGCCAGGAAATTACCGCATACTTAGTGACCTTTCGGTAGCCGAGCTGAACGAAAACGAGAAAACAGCTTCCATCACATTCAAGTCCGTGCAGAAGGTGCACAGTAATTAGCCCTGTAAAAAAACAATGTGGTTCGTTAGATCGCATTAGAAGTCTGGTTGGTTATATTCACGGCCAAACAACCTTGCCACACAGGGCTTTTGGAGGGGATTCAGCATAGCTCAGTGGTTTAGACTACAGTTTATATAACCAGAAGGTTGCTGGGTCAAATCCCAGGTTTAACATTACTGTTGCTCCATAACCTCCAAGTGTTCCAGGGACAGTCTGACTGCAGTGCCCTGTCTGTCTGCTAAGTAAATTATGAGCCACACATGTATTATCCCTCTATTTCATCATTATTGTGCAACAAACTCCTTGTACAGTGCTTAGATATGAATTCTACGTGCTGCTTTGGGGTTTCTTTCCCTTACAGCAGGGGTGGGGGACCTGATCCATTGAGGCCTGGTATGTGTGCGGGTTTTTGGCACGGCTTCTCAATCAGCCAATAATAAAGCACTGGTTCTCAGCTCCAGTCCTGGGGACCCACTCTTATTGGCTGATTGAAAGGTCATGCCAAAAGCCCGCACCCAACCGGCCCTCCATGGATCAGGCAAATATGAACCATTGAGGAATCGCACAGCACTGGAGGTCTGTGGTAACAGGACACCTCTATTCAAATCATTTCATATATCCAGCTGCATTCCCACACATTCCAAACGGTTACTGGGGAGACGCTGCCCCCTGTCGCTTATTTAAATAATGACACGTGTTTGAAAAGTCAATACCAATCGCCCAAGGGCTGTGTTGCACATTTCCTGTGGTTTCAACACCAGCTGATGACCTCAGATAAACGGCGTAAGCAAATACCCATATGGCTTGTCATAACATTATGTAACTGATTTCACTGGACTCATATGAGCCCTTTGAGACCATGGAGGTGAGGCAAGAGTTTGAACCTTGAGCTGGTTCATAGGTTCACATTGTCCATTAACAGTTCTTCAGATTTTGTGGTCAGTGTCGCCTCTGTCACAGTTTTATTTATGTACTCTTTATATTGTCAAATTGTGCCTCTAGTACATAGTGCCTTTCAGTCCTTTGGCATACAAAGGAAAACCTGTTTACAGTCTTCTTGGTCACTGTACTATATAGAAGCCGATAGTCCTGAAGAACCTGGGAAGGTTCCCAGAATTCACTCAATCTCTGCAGCACCTTCAGCCCTCTTGTGGATTACAAATCGATATAGTGATAAACAAAACAAATGAATCTGTTAAGCAGCTTAACTCAGTGCAACATAATGGAAAATACTGTCAATCACAGTAACATCAATCACATTGGCCCTGTACTAAAATGTATATATAATTTTATGACACTGTCGTTATCCGTGCAGTTTCTAAAGTAACATAAACCTTTGACAGTGGGTCACTGCGGCCGGCTACAAGGATGCCCCACCGCCTGGGTGGGCGGGGCAGTGCGGTCCCATGCGGTTTAGGGGCGGGACCAGTGGGCGTGGCCAGTGGGCGGGATTTGACGGTGCGTAAAGATGCGATTTTACGGTCCGATCTTCTCTCAATTAAAAATCAGGGGCGCTGCATTCTGCTGAAGTTCAGGTGAAAGGTGAGTAACTGGTAGCATATAATTTTAAAAGTTTTACTCAGTGATTACTGCAAGTGTTTTCATGTACGGCTTTGCTCATTTACACAGGAACTATATTTTCAGTCAATTACTTGTTATTGTATTGCAGGTGTTCTCGAGTCACGTCACTAATATATTCTTTTTTTTTCCCCAAAAACACAAAGGCCCAGGCATATAAAGTGCTGAAGGCAAAACCGCAAATACAGCAATATAAAGTTTAGTATAACCAGTTTTTGCTAATCACGAAGCTATCTTTTGATGCCTTAGGTAATGCCACTGAAATATAGGCTATGTAGGTTTGCCGACGATGTGTCAGCGCATCGGAGTGGGCTTTGGTTTTGTCGTCGGGGCTTCCGTTTGTTCTTAATAATCTAGAGCCTTAATATTGACTATATTCCGACGGTTTGGTTTGTAGATTAATTGAACTATGGCACCTGGGCCAGAAGACGTCATCCAGGTACTGGGCTGAAAATGATCTTATAATCTGTATTCTTACAATGTTCTGCTTGTTTTGTGCTACGGTTTTACGTTTATTTGTAGCAGTGATTAATAATAATAGGCTTGGTAATAATAATCGATTATTAAGAAATGCGATGTCAGTAATAATCACGGGTCATTATTATTGTTATTTAATTATCAATATTATTATTGTTTGTTTCTTATTTATTATTATTATTATTATTATTATTATTATTATTATCCGTCCTCACCGGTGGCGTTTGTCGCTCCGATACTCTTGCTAGCCGCAGGGCGGCGTGTTCGTCCGCCTCCTTCAGTTGCCCATGGTCAGCGCCACCCGCCAGGTCCTCCAGGAAACCTACAGCAGCACGAAGCAGACGCACCCGCTCATCTGCACCGTCTGCGGGGTCTACGAGAGCGGGGCCCGGAAGGCGGGCAGCCTGGCCGTGTGGACCATCCGGCCGGCCATCCACAGGCTGGAGCCGCACAGTGAGTTGCGTTTATAAGGATCGTACCTACGGTCCCACCCTTGGCGTCTGCCAATGCAGCGCTTTACTGTATATCTCACTCAGGTCGCCCACAGCTATCTAGGTTAAAGTGGTTGTTATCCATAACACTAATAATAAGATGTAAATTGCATTATGTATTAAAATGGCTATTCTAACATATTGGCCTATAATGAGATTTTGATGTGAGCTTTGTGTGTCCATGCTTAAAGTAAAGCCTCAAACCACACATTTACATGTCAGTGAAGGCTGCGGTGTCTCTGTCCTTAAATACTTTCTGGCACACAGTGTGTTGTGTACTAGATGGAAACGTTTCTCTGACTTTGTGGTGGTTTGAGGGCCCGGGGTTGATGGCAGGGGCTGATGGGCTCATGCAGGGGTTGATGCCCACCTGGGCAGCGCCGAGGAAATGGATCACTAATGGTGACAGCTGAAGGACAGGAAGTGATGTTTTTATTCCATTATTATATTATCTTCCAAATAAAATCGAGATGCTCTAATTGCAGTGTGCCACAGAACAGATGAGAAATGACAAAGTGCATTTTCTGTTAAGTTGCTGCTTTTTTCCTGGGTGATCTGTATCCTCCTGACCTTGTGGAACTTCCGAACGGCTAACACAGAAGTTTGATCCTGGGCTGACACGGCTCGCCTGAAACGCCTGTGCTCCCGTGAACTTTGCCGCACATTAAGCCATTGACGGAGGTTGCAAAATGCTTCTCTGGCCGCCAGAATGCTTTGGCGTCCTGTTCTGGGCGATGGGTGGAAACCTTGCGATTCTGAATCGGAGGTTTTGCAATATTGCGCCTTTCAGGACCAAACCCAAGTTTGGCAAATGCTTCCCTGGTCTTTAATGCAGTTTTGTTGAGGCTCTGTAGCCCGGCCTCCCAGAGGTGATGTCTATACTGTATGTTCTTCAGGATCTTCTCTGAAGGTGTTGCTTATCATCATCTTAGTTTCAGCTGTCGATGACCTGGCCTGCAAAGGGCTTGATAGGTTGGAGGAGAAGATCCCGGCTCTGCAGTACTCCCCCGATAAGGTAGGGGGCGGTCTCATCTACACTCAGACACTTTCATTTTTTTTTCCAGTGCTGCTTGGTTCTGTCTGTTATCTTCATTTCACTTTGAACATTCCATTACTTATTGGGAGGGGGCAGCTTGAGAAATCGTCCTGCGGAAAGCCATATGTTGGATCTGTAATGTGGTGATTCAGTGCCCCTCCCCGCGTCTCCAGCTGGCCGCTGGCATCGCAGAGATGGTGACCTCCACCATGCAGTCTGCTCGCGAGGGCTTCTCCAGGCCCATCACCAGTACCTCGGACAAGGCCCTGGGCGTCGCTTCCAGTGGGTACCAGCTAACCCGGAGTGCCGTGAGTGGTGGAGTGGACTACGTGCTGAACAGCGCCCCCGTGCGGCTGGCCGGGGAAGGTGCCGACGCCGCCCTCACCCTGACCGAGCACCTTGTCAGCTACATCCTGCCTGCGTCTGCAGAGGAAATGGGTAATACTAGTGTCTATTTTACTCACTCTGTACTCTCTAATGGTTAGAGGAGCGTGCTTGTGATTGAAAGGTCTCTGGTCTGAATCACCGACCAGTGAAGTATCACTAAGGTACCCTGAGCAAGGTACCGCCCCCAAGCACTGCTCCCCGGGTGCTGAATTAGCAGCCCACTCCTATGTCACAGTGTGACACGAGGGTTAAACGCAGAGGACACATTTCGTTGTTGCGTGCTGTGGTGTGTCAACAATGATAATCATCTTCACCTAATCCAGGGCAAAATGCCTCACTGGTGTGCTGAACCATTAAAAACACAACTGCATATAAATGGAGAATTTCTCAGCCTCATATGATACTTGAGACCAGTGTCACCTTTAGGTATACGTATAAATGTGCAGCTTTTGGGTACTTTACGGTAGTTTTTCTGTTTTTTTTTTTTTTTTTTTTTTTTTTTTCCTTGTCGCCATGGTATAATTATCGAGCAGCAGAGGGCGCTATTACTGTTTTAATGTGGAAAAACTACTTTTACCTGTTCTGTTTAGGTGATGTACAATAATATGATATATATATATATATAATATATAATTTGAATAGCATTAAGGTCTTTTTCCTATGACATCATTTAACTTAACTGCTTTTTACATGCTATAATGCATTAATAGTTTCTTCGATAATCAAACTCATTTTTAGTATTTCATCATGAAAGGTAGAAAAGGTGCCTTTAGGATGTTGATACATCCAGGTAATTTCAGCAGGATCTTAGAGACTCGTGTACCAGTGAATGTTACAAATTCTGAGGGAAGCTGTCAGGACCTGAGGCCTGGTTCTAAGATGATAGTACCAGGCTGAACTGGATAAGTGCTCGGGCTCGGACGCACACTTAACAGTGAGTGTGTGTTTGGGTAAACTATACTGCCCAGGAATTAAAACATGACTCATTCACTCCACTCAAAGCTGCAGAGTGAGGCTGCTTCCTGAAAACTGGCACTCCGAGGAGCAAAGGTCTGTTAGGTCTCAGTGTCTCGTATTCCCGCCCACCTGTAATCTGAATTTCTATTGGGCCAGTGGGAACATTCATGCAGTGATCAGTAACAACAGCACAAAGGCAGCATACTGCCACTAACCTCTATTAGCCTGAAACTGGGCCAGGTAATAGTGCAGCAGTGGGTGTGGCCAAGGTTAATCCTGATTCCTCGGGGGTGCTGTAACTCAGCTCGGTCACATGATGTTTCTGTCCTTCTCATATCTCTGGCAACCAGCTGGAGCTGAGCTGATAACCGTCTTAGACACAACACAGCCTGGCAGCATTTTTGATATGACATCATACCCAGGTCTCTCTCATACTGGCGTGTTCTTCACATGGTTACAAAACTTGCTGTGTTTACGGTTCACTTTACTAGCATTTATTAAAGGAATTTGAGCCTTAAAATAGTACAGAGGAAGAATGTCATTTTTAAATGTATTATAATATACACACACATAAGAACATAAGAAATATACAAACAAGAGGAGGCCATTTGGCCCATCAAGCTCGTTTGGGGAGAACTCAACTAATAGCTCAGATTTGTTAAAACCTTATCTAGCTCTGATTTAAAGGAACCCAAGGTTTTAGCTTGCACTACACTAACACAAAGACTAGTCAATACTCTAATGCTGTGTAAAGAAGTGCTTCCTCAAATCCAGTTTAAAATGTTCTCCCGCTAATTTCCACCTATGGCCACGAGTTCTTGTATTTGAACTAATGCTGAAGTA
>JAODKL010000021.1:8808087-8820426 GCA_026780765.1 Petrocephalus schoutedeni | reverse complement strand
GTAGTCTGTGTGTGCAGTGTGCATATTCCCTAGACCTACACTTAGGCTTACTGCCATCCCTAAGAATTACGTAGTCTGCGTGTGCAGTGTGCATATTCCCTAGACTTACACTTGGGCTAACTGCCATCCCTAAGTATTACGTAGTCTGTGTGTGCAGTGTGCATATTCCCTAGACCTACACTTAGGCTTACTGCCATCCCTAAGAATTACGTAGTCTGTGTGTGCAGTGTGCATATTCCCTAGACCTACACTTAGGCTAACTGCCATCCCTAAGAATTACGTAGTCTGTGTGTGCATGCGCGTGTGCATTTCTTTTTATAATTACTACATTGCTGGGAGCAGATTTCCCATGACAAAAACCTTTTTACCTTGTGGAGTCATTTTTTTTGGTCCTCACTACTTCAGACTCAATTTTATAGAAATCTGTGAAGGCAACAAAAAAAGCAAAAATGCCAAAAGTCTTGTATTTAGTTTGGTTACGCATGGTTAAGGTTAGGGCTGGGTTGAGGTTAACGGTGTGGTGGTTGGGATTAGGGTTTTTCCATAGAAATGAATGGACAGACCTCACCAAGATGGGAATACCAGTGTGCATTCTTGTGGACTGCTGTACCCCTGCCTTCTGCTGTTTGCAGCACCCCCTTACTACCCAAACCTGGATAACCAGTTAGTAGATGAGTAGTTTAAGTGAAGCCTGCCAATTACAGTAACTGGTGAGGTGAACCAGGTGTTTCTGAGCAGGGAAATCACCAAAATGTGCTGGACCACAGCCCTCCAGGACTGGAATTGCCCACCCCTGACTTAGAGTAATGAGTTTTTTTTTCCCTGTGTAGCTTAGTATAACCTTATTTTTGACTTTATTTAAAGCTAAATTTGGCACGCTTTTTTGACTTGATGTCCTCTCATTCAGACCAGGATAACCAAAGACGTCATCTGGCTTGCAGTGTCATGTTAATGGGAGTTCAAACAGCAATTCTCTGTGTAAGGCTAATTAGTCTGAGCACGAAACCTTTTGCATTTTAATGCAGACAAAACAGAAGCTATTTCAGCAGTTTATTTTCCAAATTAGGTATCTTATAAGTGGCCTCTTGATATTTATTTACAGATCAGAGTCTTGCGGTCTTGGAAGCCAACAAGAATGTTCTAGGTCCACCCTACCCTGGGGGCAGGAGACCGTAATCAGCCTGTAACTTGCTAACAGTATGGCTGATAATATTTTTAAACATTACCACAGCATGTTGCATGAATAATTGATTTGATAAACAAACCTAATCTAGGACAAATGTTCATTAATATTAATTGTAATTAGGGTGAACGAGTTTAGCTCCATAATTAAGCAGGTGATTGATATCTTGGATATCCGTGTAAAGAATATGAAACCTGAAGCGAACTTGGTTTGGATATTAAGGCCCAGTTTATACCTCAGAGTTGGCTTTCTCTTTTCTTTTTTTTGGTCTTGTTGTTTCGTGTGTTTATTTTCGATTTAGATAGCAATGGTCTGTTACGCTTCACTTGGATTTTAAAATGAGCTCTGAAGATTGTCCGTGAGAACAACTGAATAAGATAGACCTATAGGCCACAGATAAGTGTTTCGATGTCATCTAACTCCCCTCCCCCACCGCGTTTCTGGACCCTTCTGGAGATACTGTACCTTGGTAAAGCCAAGTAGTGGCTTGTTCTAGTATTAAGGGAAGGTTTCGGTGCTGTGCCGAGGGCCCAGCCTTTCCCCCCATGGGGGCGGGTGCTCCCTGTCTTTTTCCTATAGAAGGTTCTGTATTGTAAACCCCGGTTGGCCATCAAAAGGGGCTGTTTAGCAGCACTCGTGTGGTCCTCCTCAGGTGACACACTCATCGCTTTGTAACCATTTCTATTAAGAGTAAAAGTTCTCTGCACTTACGTACGCACATGCTTATTCAGGACTGCTGTAGGTATAAACATTAGCAAGCAGGCATTAGGTGCTGTTGTCAAGGTCACAACTGACTTTGGTACGCGAGGCGTGCATGCCCCCCCGACTTTAAGTAGGTCAGCTCATTGTTTATCTCCATATGTCTGCCAGTCATTAACTAAACGTGCATCCTGAACACTCTTATTTTTTCACTTGCCTTTGATTGTGTGGCCCTCCATATTAGGTCCTTGGCGGTTTTTTTTTATAGTGTGCTGTGTAGCTCTTCCTCTGATACTAACACTGGTCGTTCACTGGACAACGACCTAGTTGTCTTCTTAATAGCAATAAATAGTATACTATTTTGTACAAAGGTATCCATGTTAAATAAATAAATGTATACGTAATGTAAAAGTCCATCAGCTCCCAGTTATACGTACAGAAACATGCAGTTAGCTGCTGGGGTTAGTGTGTAGCTGCTGGGGTTAGGATTAGCATGTAAGTAGTATGAATGAGTGAATAATTAACATTAATAACATAATTAACATAATAATTAAGCTTAGTGATGAATTACTGCTGGTAACAGTGGTGCACATTAGGGTGACCAGATACTCCATGTCAGGATGGACACTCCGCTAGGACAGGATTGGTAAACTATCATTTCAATTAAAAGGACCTGGATTTCACTTCAGCACTAAGTTCTTGCTGTGAGCTGATTGGTCAGTCTCCTGTAATCATGCTAATAATCACTAATGTTAATGTGAGACAGCTGGATGAGTCAGAAGGTCGAAGCATAAAAACCATTTAGCCAAATGTTAGAGGCATTCAGTTTGCAGAACCTGAAGCAGCTGAAGGTGTCCTTTCCGACACGGGTTATCTGGGCAAATGACAATACATTTCCGAAATGCAGATGGGTGGCAGAGTTCAGATTGCGGATGGCAGTGGGGAAGAGTCGGTCCGGGAGTCTGGCCGAGCTGCTAGGATGCTCCACTGGTGCCGCTGAAGGGGAAGCGTGGGAGGCATCCGCCACAATGCTGGAGGCCTTCTGGGCACCACGTTTCATGGGGATGTCATCCATGGAGGGCAGGGAGGTCCCATGATCTTCTCAGCTGTGGCCTCTGAAGGGACTGGAGCTTTATTATTGGCATGAGTTGAAGGAGTATTGTTTATCTGGCACCTGATTCATAAAATGCAAAAAGTAATGGCTGGCATGTTCTGCAAGCAGCCTGCAAACCCGTGTAAAGCCCATATCATGACTGAATGATGAAAGTTGTATCGTTCTCTGCTAATGTCTGTCTCCGCCTCGACTCGGAGGTGGATTTCCCTTTGTCTAAAAAGCGTGTATCTGTCAAATTGCTTATTATTTTGTGAAGTGGGTCACTGGTTAAAAGGCGAAATGCTGATCAGTTAAAAATCTCGGGCTTTATGTTTTGAGCACTCTCAGACCAATTACCCAGCCACTCGTGTACCCTTTATAGTCTGATTTCATGTCTTCCTGAATAACATCTATAAAAACCCCAAAAATAGCCCAGCAGCACTAAGTGAATGTTTCTTTGCAGCACAAAGCCCTTGACGTCAGTCGCTGCCTAAGTGTATGGCCAGGTTAGGAGTCGTTTGTGGGGGGGGGGGGGGGCGGGGGGGGGGGGTCTATGGGATCTTTCACTGGCGAGCAGCAGCCTTTCAGCCGTTTGTCCGCCTCGGCGCAGAGCAGAAAGGGCTGCTGTGCCAGCTGCGTGTAAATCTCCCACCCCTAGCGCGTTGACGGGCCGGCGGCACACGGCGCCCTGTGTGCAGGGCGAGCAGCTGGAGCGGCCGCCGTCTCCGGTTACACGTGTCACAGACAGGCCTCGAATTTACAAGGACGCCCTAGGCGGTTCTGTGGACGCTTTAGTGTTCCAAATTACGGCTAACCATAATCTGGTTATTTGATGCTTAAATATTAATTACTATGACTTTTAACTGAATAGACAATGTGTGAGTGAGCATGTTAGCATGTTAGCACGCTCCCCCCCCCCTTCTCCTTTTCCTGTCAGAACTCCCCGTCCTCGTGTGCTGGATCGATACGATGATCTATACTGTGAGTGGGTTATCAGTCCACAATGGAAATACACCAGTGTCAGTATTCCCATTGTGCTTGTGATTGTGCTTCTGTAGATATTCTGACTGTGGCATTATGGGTAGTACATTCATTCTTGCAATCCTGTGCCAGACCCTGTTGTTTTTGATGGCACCATACGGCAAACATTGTAATCGACCCCCAACTCTCTGCTGGCAGGCTGGTTTGGCCTGGAGGAACCTGGCGATGGCGGGGGGCTTGGCTGTTGGCCTCCAGACCTCGGTGGTGGGGCTGGTCACTGGGAAGGTGAAGCAGAGCGACAAGGAGAAGAGGAAGAAGAAGGAGGGCGAGCTGCTGAGGGTGAGTGGCGAGGTTCTACGAGGTGTTACCGACGAGCTTTCCGAGGGTTTCTGGGGCTGGTGGGCTGCAGGAGTGCGGCTGTTCTGCTGTTGCTGTGATGTAAAACATGCATGCTAGTTGGCTTTGATGTCTGCTTGTCTGTACACTCATCGATTTCCATACATCTTCCATAATCTGGTACCTCTCTTGGAGCTAATTCTATGAAGTACAAAACAAAGGGAACACCAGGAATGTGAAGCTCAGCCACTGCAGGGCTCGCACACCATCCATCCATCCATCCCATCAATAGGCTCCACCCCCCATTACCCAATCTCAGGTAGCACAAGCAACAAGGCTGGTGACACCATTAGATCTTGATCTGATGCAATAATGCTACGAACCATCTTGATACAGGAAGACGCACCTTCTGAATTTTGGCTGAGAACAATCCAGGATAACGTCTGGAAGTCCTGTATTTTTATTCCGTTAATTGTACAGTAGTTATGGTTGGTTGCGTAGACTAATGCCTTTCAACTGTAAACATGAATCTCTTTCAACTGTGTCGTAGTGGTTATACCATTTCCCACACGGAATTGTCCTGAGGTATATACCAAAGCCAGTTCAGAAGAGAACCTCATGAATGGTGCTGTGCTGGGTGTTCTGTGATATTCTTGTTGAATGTTAACCAGTCCCAGAATTCGGCATCCAAGCGGTTTACCTGGATGCACTCCTGGTCCTTACAGTTCCTCGTACAAGACAGACCTGTTCATCCAAAAAAGGCCCTTGGTGTTACCTTACTCCAGAAGTGGATAGCTTGGGTCCAGAAAGTAAAAATCCAGATCAAGATTTTGTTTCAACCAACCGGATGAGTATAAAGAGTCGGAGTACCTAACTGGCTGTTTGAAGCAAAATCTTGGCTCCTGGATTTTGACTTTCTGGACCTGACATCCGCCTCAGTCCTCGGCTTAGCTGAAGTAAGCACAATAACAGTCCCCTCACTTAGAGATTAATTGCGTTTCGCATGGCGCATTCCTACTCTACACATGACTCCACGGTGCGAGGTCCCTGCAATTAACATTCTGCACGCGCCTGCTACTGGTTAGCCATAATCCGCCTGCCTGTGTTTCAATGAGTTTTCAGTTGAGTAGGGCTCACAGCAAGGTGTTGTCAATTTGTGTCGTCAGAAGTATCAAAATACCGAAAACATCGATTGTCATGTCGTCTAAAATGTTTTCAGTACATGGTATCAATTTGACAGCCTGCACTTCCAGTTTGCTCTGAGCACTGAGGCTCCTTGGCTACCAATGCACATGCCTAGACCTGAGCGCAGTCTCCCACAAAGGGTGTTAAGATGACAGGTGCAGAAGCATCACCGCTTTAACCACTGTGCCTGATCGATAGAGTGCGACCTGAGTGGTGACTGGAAACACTGTGGCTTTGTGCCAAATGAAAAGGGAAACCACGAGACGCATGCAAGCCTGTATGCGAGCTGTGCCATCACACAATACTGACAAAGGGCGCAAGCACTGTGAGTATAGCTAAACATTTAAAGGACCGACATACAACATAATACAAGGAGTTTGCGATACCGGCATCTTGCTCTTGGATTAAATCAGTATGAGCCTGTTGCTGCTTGGGTGGAGATGTGGCACGCTTTTTTTTTTTTTCTCATGTTCGGCTCTATACTGTCTTGTCAGGTCGTGTTGATTAGTGTCGATCATTCGGATACAAACTTTTAGAATTGCGCCATTGTTGGAAGTGTTTGTATTTTGAGACACGATAAAGAAGGCATATAGAAGTAATGCATAACTGTTCTATTTTACGTTATAGTAATATAAAGTGGAATACAATTTTTAGTAGTATATTAGTTACTCTGTGAATACTGCTGAACATGATTTACAGGGCGATTTTAGAATGGCTACTACATAGTATTATGCTTTGACTGATGCAATGCAAAGGTTTGTTTTAGATGACACGAATGAAGGGTTCTTTTTTAAAGCAAACACCTGCAATTGAAGTCAATTGTTATATATTGTGTTGAGAATTGTATTGAATTTCAATGCCAAAATTTTGGTAATTTTTGTGTGTGTGTGAATTCATGTGACATTAGAATCCTGCGGTGGGCTCACTGTAAACGTAACCATGACGATGGCTTTTTAATCAAGCCCACTGTCAGAGCATGTGACCGTCCTCTTGTTTTTAAAGGCCGATTTGTGTAAAATCGACCTCTTACAGTGGCTTCTGGTGTGGGTTTTTTTTTTTTTTTTTTCTTTGAGTGCTTTGGGAGATGCCCTAAAGACTGAGATGCAGGTGATGGTCAGGTCTGAGGGTGAGCGATGACTGGGAGGACGGGATCCCTCTGTTAGTGGGGGGGGTGTTGGTTTGCGCGCGCGTCTCTGTGTGCTATTAATTGGCAGTTGCTTGCTTCCAGAGCGGTGGCATTCTCAGTCTGCTTAACGGCTTGGCACAGCAGCTACAAAGCGCTTCTGTCACTACAGTGGCCAGCCTGAAGAGTGCTCCGGGCGTGACCTTTGACCTGGCCAAAGAGGGCTTGGTCACCCTGCAGGGAGCGCTGGGTGCTGCCAGGAAGCATATGCCACCGAGTGTCTCCCGTTACGGCCTGGTGAGTCACACCTCCACCTCAGTCTCCATCCTGCAGGCCGCATTATTCGATTAGCCTGCCACGTGCATCGATCGGTCTGCCAGGCTGTGCACATGGGCCCCGCACGTGGACCCCCTCACGTGCCAATCCCCCAACCGTCCCAGTTCCCTAGCAACGCAGTTAACATGCAGTTAACTCGCAGCTGGGCCTCGCCGAGTCATGGAGGCAGCAGCTGGAGCTCCCGGGCGGTGAGGCTCCACAGCTGAGCGAGCTCGGCCACGTGACCATGTGGGGTTTTGGGCTAGCAGGCTTTTCTCCTTTTGGTCTGCTGGCTGAATTTGAGAGGAGTCTGCACACTCATTTACATGTATATAAGAGTTTTATTACCTTGTGAATAGTCTGTATGGTTTGCAAACTGCTCCAGCGTTTTTGGTGTCGCTAATTCTAGGTTTATAATGGAATGATTTTTTTGCGTGAGCGTGAGAGTCCGAACGCATGAGTCACGGCTGATGTGTGGGAGTGGCCGACCCTGGGCTAGGTGCTGTGTACTGTTCACGTACCCTTTTGTCGCAAAAACAAACCGAAATCCAGCTGTACGTGCTGAAAGGTGTCGGTGCGGCTGAACATTTTTTGCCTAAACCCTAATTTTCCCCAAGCTCATCCGTGACCCTTTACACTAGGGATCGATCGATTATCGGCTTGGTCAATTACTGGGGGCCGATATTAAGCATTTTGCCAATTATCGGTATCGGCATTTTATTTTAATGCTCACCGATATTACTTAATTACAAGGTGCGCTACTGTGGCTCCGTTACCTTCTCTGCCTCTGTGCTCTTTGCTGTCATCCAGCTGCTTCATTTAATGTCCCACCCACAACAATCTCTGATTGGCTATGTCACATGAGTAATAGCCAATCAACGCTGAAGCTTTGCTGTCACTCTCACCACACTCACACACAAGCGCAGCGTGAAGCCCCAAGGAGGAGAAGAGGAGAGAGGAGTTTTAGCTGAGTGTGGTCTGTGGCCTGTTGCTGAGATTGGAAGGTAAAGCAGCTGGTGTTTCCCCAGATTAAAACATTACAGTCTTACCCACTGAAGTTACAAAACACCACGGAGCTCCTGTGAGCTATTTCCACAATGAAAGCCTGCCCGCTTTCCTAGTTGCACCCCTGAAAATGCCCGAACAAGGACCCTTGTTGTGGCGATAACGTCAGCATACGGAAGCGTCATGCATTCACTAAAGGAAAAAATAGCATCCGAGTGTGTTTTTATGTAAAGTGTATCTCGTTAATTCAGAAAACCTGACACGATTTTTTTTCTTTAGTGAATGCAGTACGCTGCCATATGAGCCAGCAACGTTACCTGTAACGACAAAGTGTTAAATAGCATTATGTAGCGGCAGTAGCTAATGTAGCAACAGGAGCTTAGTTGATCTTCCACGCTGCTTATCTTACTTTACATTACAGTACTTACATTACTTACCCCTATGAGATTATCGCATGTTACGTGTAACTTTAGCTGACAACAATGTGGAGTCTTACTGCCAATTTTAATGCGTTACCAAACTCTTATGTTATTAAGCAAAAGGTATTATGGTATTAAAGCATCTATTAATTTGATTTGTCCAACTCAGACATAAGTTTTATTTGATGCTTTATTTTTTATGTCTTTATGTTATGAATACTTAAGAATCTGTAAGAATTGTTTTTTGCTTGTTTGGTTTATATTGTATAACGAACCGTTTGCCATTAATTAAAAAAGTAAAATTCACTTTAAGTAGAGCAGCCTTACTGTAATAATGGACTTTATATATCCAAATTCCCATTGCAGATTGATACAAAGAAAGCACATAAAAGCAAACTCATATCGGTTCCGAATATAGGCCATCAACCCCAATGACCAGAAATAATCGCTATTGATATCGGCCCTGGAAAAGCGGTCGACCTCTACTTTACACCAAGGTCTACTTGCACTCCTGAAGCTGTTGAATGTATTTGCATTTAGAAGGAGGTATGCTTTTGAGAATTCTGTCTTTTTAAATGGCTTTCAAATTAATTTTTCTTTTCTCAAGGCCTCCAAGGTTATTGGGGAAAAACGTCATTTAACTTAACCAGAGACAACTTGAAAATAAGATATTTTGTGTTGTCTGTTGGTAACTGGCAGGTTAAGGTCACATGGATCAACATGAGCGTAAAATGGAATACTTTCAGTTCGTTTTAGGTTCCTCTAGTGAAGACTCCAAGTTTTAACCTGGATCCTAATTTGCTGCCACAGGTGACCTTCCCATACCCCGATAAACTGCATAGGTATAAACACTGTCCATAAAGGATGGATGAGAATCTTGCAGAAAATGTTAAACTGTCATTTTACAGCATAATACACAACGTCAGCAAAGTAGCATGTGCATAAAAATGTACGCATATCTGTGTAATGTTGTATGTTTATGCACATTGCCTGTTATTATGTATGAAGAAGGAGCCTGTTTATTCCCCTTTGTTTGACCTTCTCTCTGCGTCATGGTAGCTGGTTTGCCAGGGCTACATGAACGTCAGAGGCATGTGACTCTGTGCACAGTCATCATCATCATATCTCGACTGGGGGAAATAGTGTGTGTGGGGGTAATTTAGCCAGCCATATTTCTCATGCATAAATTACTCTATACCCTTTTCCTTATCGATTGGCGGGACGGTATATTGTGGTATCAAACTAACATTAGTCTTCCTGTACACCATGAGAGGTGTCAATGTAGGAAGAGTGGTGTACATGTCTGTCAGTGCTGTGAAAGCCACACCGCTTTTCCCATGCCTCCTGTAAGAAATCAGGGATATCAGTATATTTGACATCTGACCTCAGCCACAACAACTGTGACCTCCAGGCCCCTAGGGGCAGTGTAGCCAAATAAGAATGCTGGAGCCTCACTGAACATCCCACATTACAGACATTACAGACTTAATAAGGGGCTTTGCTTTTCCTGTATTACTTGTAACAAAACCATAGAGAAGGTAGATGTGTCTGTGTTCTCATAGCACACAGCAGCAGCAGGCGGGCCGGCCAGAGCCCTTAGCACAGCGCAAGCATAGGCACCATCCATCATCTGTGCAAAATAAGTTCCACTGCTAATTTTCATCAGTCTAGGAATGTGAAAAATGCCCCCTCTGACTCTGAATCCTTTTGGCATCCGTCTGTTTTATGGGGGTGCGGATTTAATAACTGCTGGTAATTTGGGGAGGGGTTTAATTCAGTCCAAGAGTGACTTAACCAAGCACAATTTTAAGATTAATTATCATTTGTGAGGCACTGTGCATCTTGGACTTGTCGTGGGTGATTATGGCACATATAAAATGTGTACCCATGTCAAAGCAGAGACTGATCACGCTGGCAGCTGTATTGTTTTAGATGGTGTTCATAAGTGAAGTCAATAGTCTGATCAGTTACATTCATGGTAATTAACGGCTCTACAAGCTGGGAGGTGGGAGGGGGATTGGGTTAGTCCCTGGGACTGGGGTGGGGGTGGCTCCGTGTGGCAGGTGAAAGGTGCATCTTGGGAAGAGGTGTGAGTCAGTGGTAATGCAGGGACAGTTGTCCAGTTGTACTGCAGCGTTCCTCCCCTCACGCCACTACTGCCCCTTTTAAGCTCACGGGCCTCGTTTAGAAAGATCTCGACCAAGCCGCCCTATCAGATGGTCACGGCCCAAACGCAGGAACGTAGCGGTCCCGCTCGATAAGGCGTGCCACGGGTTCTGGTCATGCCCTCGGAACCTGCAGGCGCGTCCCGCGAGGGGGAGGCTTCCGTGCGATCCCCGAATCCGGGTGTTACGCACGGGCAGAGAGCGTGACCAAACACGCGTGAGTGGCGAGACTCCTTGACGGGCGGGGGGTGGGTGCACCGCGGGGGACTGCTGCGGTGGGGGTGGCGGGGGCAACACCGATACGGGGAGGCCGGAATTCCTCGGCGGTTAATGGCACTCTCCAGCTGTGCTGGCAAGTGGGCGCTCTCGGAGGGCAGCTTGACAGTTCACACATACCAGACCCCCAGCCGACCATGCAGAATCTTTTGTGGGAAGCCTGAAAGCTGGCTTCTGGATGGGCATCCGTCACCTTAAGCGGCCGATCGGAGCAAAAGCCCGATTTTCATGCATTCTGCAAGATGTAGCCTGAAACATTGCTTTGAGGCACAGCACAGTGGTATTAAAATAATAACACTAGATTAAAACGCCATCACTTAACCTAGGAACTGGCATTCTTGAGGTGTGCCTTAAGAATGTTTCTGTACCTTCGTGAAATTTCTAGTTTTTTGCCGCGTGCCTCGCCAGTGTATCCGATGCTGCTTTCTTCCGTGTGCACGTAGTTCAAGGTTACGGCGCTCTAAGAGGAGAGCATTTAGCCCGCGTGGCATGCCGGCGTGCTGTGCGTTCAGTCGCAGTCTGGGGCCCTTTCTCTCGGGGGCTTGGCGGCCCTTCTGCAAGCCTTGAGTCTGCCGCACCATGCCTTTATACGGCGTCCGGGGAAAGTACCTATTTCCACTGTAGTGGCATTGTTTACCTTAATGAGACACAGCTGTCTGCGCGGGGTGGGCTGGGCCCCGGGCTGCTCGCCTGTCCATCGCCTGTCAGCATATTTCAATTCACTTGGGCTCGTTGAGTCTGTAATTACGCCCTGTGTTTTATAATCCTTAGCTGAGCTCTGCTGGCCTGCCACGCTGGGCTGCTCACACAGTTACCTCTACGCCTCCCAAAGACTATTTCCTACGTTCTGTTCTGGTTCTGGCTAGTTTAGACTTGTTTCGGTGGCTCAGTGGGGTTGCATTGTAGCTTCATATGTCTAGAATTGTGGGTTCTAATCCTGCCCCCCCCCCCCCCTCTGTGGGTGGAGTTATCATGTCCTCCCTGTGTGATGTAGGCTGCCTTGGGGTCCTCACCACCAGGGTCTCTGGTGCTGGACTGCCATGCTAATGGACACTGTCTTGTGATGACTTTACTGTACATGGACGCCCATGACAACATTGTGTTAAGGGTCTCTTATGCTGATCTGACTGCAGATTGGAGAGGCTCCCTAACTCTGTCTGGGCCTCGCAGACTGTAAATACCTGGCCGCCGGTACGGTGAAGGCTGCCTGAAGGGGCAGATGGGGACAGGAGAGACCAGGCTGTGTCCAGATGAAAGGTCGTGCTTGTTTACCTGCCAGGCTGGCAGTTCTCTTCCTGTTTTACGTCCCCTGCAGGCAGATGCAGTCTCTCTCTCCGCGTGATGAAGTTAGGGTGCCTCTGTATTTAATAAGGCAGGACAAACGAGTGCATCAATCAGCGAGAAGATTTTTCATCCACGGCCCTGTCGCCATTTACGGGAATTCAATCGACGCTCCCTGTTCCCCCCTGGCTCTTGGAAGACTGGCCCCCTTATTACTGGTCCAAGCCACTTTGACGGGGGGGTCTGTTTCAGATGGTTTTGAAGCATGGTGGTGAAGC
>JAODKL010000021.1:8790371-8807987 GCA_026780765.1 Petrocephalus schoutedeni | reverse complement strand
CCGTTCCGGGCTCTTAGCCGGGTTTGGAGGCGCGGTGACGCACAGGACTTGTCGTTTGGCCCAGCGTCTTTTACGGATTACAGAGCGGCTCCTCACGCTAATGCCTCCTTCTGCGTGATGTTGGCCATTTATTCTGAAATAAATCCATTTTACCTGTTTTTCTTTTGTTTCTTTTGGTTCCCTCCACCCCTTTTCAGAAGTCCTCCCCGCTACGCTCTGCACCGCTACGCTCTGCACCGCTACGCTCTGTTCCTGCAGCTGCCTATGAGTACAGATGTTTGCGGGTGAAGGTGTTCTCCACGCTGTTAGAGGGTTCAGTAGGGCCGACGCCTGATTAGCCTCGTCGGTTCAGCGGATCCACAGATGAGTTTGGTAGTGAGAAGGGGTCTGGGATCTGGCGTTCTTTGTGAGAAAAACACCATCTGATTTTGTGATTCCCGGCCGGATGGGACGGTCCGGCAGCCTGTGAGTGGGAGGCTGGGGTGCCGCCTCGAGCCTGACCCTCAGTACAGCTGTTGGGCTCGGCCCCAGATTGCACGTGGCGAGGGGGGCGGAGCTTCCCGGCACGCAGACCCGGCGTGCTGCTCAGACTCCTTGGACTTTTTGTTTCTCTTGTTGTGTGATTCACAGAAGCTGGGGGTGTTATGAGGTGGGGGGGGGGGGGGGTGTTTGATGGGCTGCACGCTCGACCTGCTCCCCCAAGCAGGGCTCCAGTGGGGCAGCCATGTGGAACGGAGAGATGAGGCTGATGGCCCCTACCTGCAGGTGTAAGCGGGACGGGGGGCCTGGGGGGGGGTGGGGCCGTACACTCCTTTACACGCACATGGACCGAGCCATCTCGAGCTGGTGGGGGGGCTGGAAGAAGCAGTTTGGATGGCCGACCAAGGCAAACGTTACCCTTGGTGTGTTTATTAGCTGAAGGTCTTGTTCTGGGTGCGAAATGCTGTCAGGTTCAAAGAAAAGGACAGTCATGTGTCTCCATGGCACTGAATACAGCCGGCAGGGTCAGATTGTCTGTTCGGATGTGATAAGCTAATAAGCTGCTTTTGATCGGCTTTCCTCTCTGGCTGTGTATCCAGCGAGGCCCCCTGCTGGTCCTTGAAACGTATGCTCCCCCATGTCCCGCTTTGACCTCTGACCCCAATGACTCCGGTCGGTCTGGCGCACAGCAGGGGCAGCGGGGAACCGGGCGTGCTCAGGATCCTCCATGGGCTTTGGTGGGAGGCTCGACCCGTCCCGTCCCGTCCCATCCCATCCCATCCCGTCCCGCATGGGTCACGCTGTCTGTTCTCACTGCGGCCGGACGTAGGATGTCCTCAGGCCGGCTCCGTCTCCTAGCTACCTGCTGGAATTCAGCAGCTGTTTAATAACGAGCTCCTCCAACACAAAGGCACGGCTCGCCGCCACGGAAATGAGTTTTCCGTGCTCTGGTCAGAACGCTGCTAGCAGGATCCGGCGGGGCTATTCGTGGGTACAAGGGCGAAGGGCGACGGATCATTCTGTCTGGACGTGCAGGACAGGCTGATGCAGTCCAGGCCCCGCCTCTGCTGTGGCCCTGCTGGCCCCTGTTTGCTGCCTCTGTCATCTTACTCTTTTGTACAGCTGCACACGTATTAGTGGTCACCTTCCTACTGCCTTTTCCCCTCTCCTTCCTGTGCCTCATGTGCCTTGGTCTACCTGTGCCCCCCGTGCCTTGTTCTCCCTGTGCCCTCTCCTTCTTGTTCCCCCCCTGTGCCCCCTCCTTCCTGTGCCCCCCGTGCCTTGTTCTCCCCGTGCCCTCTCTTTCCTGTGCCCCCCCGTGCCTTGTTCTCCCTGTGCCCTCTCCCTGTGCTCCAGGCTCACTCTGCCGGGTATGTGGCTGGAAGATGGATAGCTGTTGAACAGCCCCCCACTCCCCTACATTCCTGTCATAACAGCGCAGTGTTTGTGTCCCACAGAGCCCAGGGCCAAGCATGGAGGAGGGAACAGAAGTGGGGGCCCCCAACGAAGGTGGGGTACCCCGTGATCAGGTGTCCAACGGCAGCGCCCAGGAGCAGAAGGAGGAGGCGGGGTGCCCGGGCGACGAGGAGGGGCCCGCCCGGCCCTCTGAAGCCGCGCGGCAGCCTCACCAGCAGAGGGTGCCGGAGCCGAAGGCCGAGGGCACACGCTCCCCGGGCTCCTCGCAAGTGCGCGCGGCCCCCACCTCCCACCCGGTGGCCAAGAAGGAATGAAGACCATCCACCTGGGGATGGGTCGCGGGGGTGGGGGGCTCAGCCGCTGTAAGCTACAGCGATCTATCTCTGTGACTTTGCTATAGCTGTGCTTTGTTCTGCAGGTCTGTGGGGGAGGAGACACGATGGTGGGTTTAGGGTCACAGCCAGGAAACGCATCCTATATTGGAAGGGCGGAGGAAGTGGAGGACATTCGGGTCGCTGGGGGAGAGCTGACGGGGCGGCCCCTGTGTCTGCTTCAGCCTAGTATTCTAAATGGTTCGCGAAATGTAACACGCCAAGGGGATGAAGCTGTGGAACCGGGAACTTTGCTGATGAAGGGGCGTGCCGGCCGGCCGCGGTGGCACGCGTCACAGCCATGCAGCCATGCTGAAGCACGGCGATATGCTAATGCCTATGAATTACCTGGTGAGGCATCTATGAAAACATGCTTAACTATGAGCAGTCTGTGTCCGGTTGTTAATTAGCCATTTAGCATGCGCCTTTGAGCCGTCTCCCTGCCCGCTAAAGGAAATCTGCTAATGACGACGAGTGTGGAATAATGGGGTCATGTTTTCTGGGGAGGTCCTGTCTGTGGGGGGGCGCTGTGCACTGTCAGCCTGATGCATGTTCACGGTGGGGGGGGGGGGGGGGCCTGGTCCTGTAAATGTGCTGCAGGACATGACAGAGGGTCTGGCGAAAACCCCATGTGAGCTTTTAAATGCGGCAACGCTTTGATGTTGTATCTGGCAAGCGCAGGCAAAGAAAATGTGACTCTCTCTTGGTATATCTTGGAAATAAAACGTTTTTTTTACACTGATTTGGGGAAATCGCACTTTAATTTACAGCTGCTCAGTGTTTGTTTTTCCTTTTAGGTTTTAAAGTTAAATTAAAATAAACCGTGTGTCATTAAGACTGAGACGCCACACGCTGCATGCTGACCAGCTCCTGAAAGGTCACAGCTCTGCGTGTCTCAGCTGAAGGGTCGGGTTCAGTCCGAAACATTCCCTGGGACTGCAGGCTGCCTTCTAACATTTCAGGTGAATAAATGTGCTGTTCGCAGTCAGGGCTTCAGCCAGCAGTCTGTCAGCATGGGACGGATTCCCTCTCACGCAAAGTATTTGGAGCCTCCCTGAATACCCATTACTTTAGCCTAGCCTATGAATAATAATGAATGCCTATCAATGCTTCTCTGCGCGCTACTGTTTTTTTTTTTTTTTTAATATATCAGCATCTGCACTGCCCTGCCGTGTCCCTCTCCCCTGTACCCGGATCAGGTATCGGCATCCACACTGCCCCATCATGTCCCTCTGCCCTGTACCTGGGTCGGGCATCAGCATCCACATTGCCCCCTGTTACTGTCCCCTGTACCCGGATCAGGTATCAGCATAAGCACTGACCTGCCGTGTCCTTGTCCCCTATACCTGGGTTGGGTATCAGCATCCACATTGCCCTGCCGTGTCCCTCTCCCCTGTACCTGTGTCAGGCATCAGCATCTGTACTGCCCTGCCATGTCCCTCAGCCCTGTACCCAGATCGGGTATTGACATATGCACTGACTGGCCATGTCACTGTCCCCTATACCCAGGTCGGGCATCTGCACTTCCCTGCCAAGTCCCTCTCCTCTGTACCCGGGTTGGGTATCAGCATCTGTACTGCCCTTCTGTTTCCCTCTCCCCAGTACCTGGGTCAGTTATCGGAATCCGCACTAACCTACTTTGTCCCTGTCCCATGTACCCGGGTTGGGTATGAGCATACACACTGACCTGCCATGTCCCTCTCACCTGTACCCGGGTCAGGTATCAAGATATGCATTGACCCACTGTGTCACTCTTCCCTGTACGTGGGTCTGTTATTGGTATATGCACTGACCCGCCGTGTCCTTCTCCCCTGTACCTGTGTCCCGAATGGACCTTAGCAGACCACAGGCAGAGCTATGGGTTGGTAGAGGGCTTAGCAAAGAGCGGACCTACAGTTGGTGGCACTGCACACATGCAGACGTCATTATTATTTTCCTCTTCTCCTTGGTTGTTTGTTTTATTCACTGTCCATTTTCACTGTTACCCTAAACTGGCATGTTGATTACAGCACTTTTGATTCCTACTTAAGCACTTTAGAGCACCGTGTTGGGAAAGGCACAGCAGAAAAATAGATTGGATTATTCTGGGCTGACGCACAAAAAAATATTAAACCCATAAATAACTCCTGGAGAGGTCCTATGCTGCCGTTTACCCAGAATTCCTCTGCCCAGAGAGGAGGTGGTCTGTGGCGTGCACACCGTGGCTGAAGATCTGTCCGCCGTCTTGGCTCTCGCAGCGCTCTGTCTTTATTCAAACAGACAGCGGAGGCTATTAATAAAGGCTTTTTCATGGCCAAGTGCACATGCACCAGTCGTAAATATTATTCAGTCTTCGTGGAGCCGTTTCTTCCCCAAGAAGGGAAGAGTGCTTTGACTGTGTCAGACTTTACAGCACGGTAATGTTTGGAAGTTTGGTGGTCTTTATTTTCAAGAGCCATTTCCCCACTTGGACTGACGGCCTAGTGACTGTTGGAATGACTCTTGTGTTACGAACCAGCATTCTAGAACTATTCAAAATAGGCTATGAGACATGCTTATAAGGAGCCGGGTTTGCATTGCAAGAGGCTGGGCATGCTGGTACATGTGGTCGGAAAATGTAAAAGAACAAGAGTCTACTGCAGATACATAAAATACAGCACAAGGAGGCTTCAAACATTTATTCAGTTTTACTGTGACATTTAACTTAAATGTATTTTCATGTGCATGAGGCATGGTGAAATTGTACAATAGACATAAATTAAATTATCTGCTGTCTACCACTTAAGTGTTAAATATTGAGCAGAAAGTGCTTGTCGGTTTAATTTTTTTTTCTATAACTTTCTGAAAATCACCGTTACCACTTGGCCAATGCGTCCTAGAGAAGGGGGAACTGAGCACCGTAGTCCGACTTGGGGAGGCAGAAGTGGGCCGGAGCGGGTCGGGCTGGGAAGCGCCATCCTCCCAGCCAAAGGACACAATGAGGAGGGCTGTACTCCGTCAGACAGCTATAAAAAGACTAAATATTTCTGTGGCCTGGTAACAGCAGGCATGTGTGTGAATAGGGGCACTGGGGCTATCTGGGGGCTCCCCCCCCACTCCGAGACGGCGTGTAGCAGCAAAAGGCGGCCTCCTTTCATTTAATGATGAACGCTGTCGTTCTGGTGAGTGTCACTGGTCCCCAGACTGCAATCTGACCCCCTTCATAAAGGACGCTTTGCATGTTAAGGCTAGGCCTTCCCGAACTGAGAAATCCAAAGACACCACAGTCATTTTCAGGGAAATATTTTCATTCGTTTTTTTTTTCAGGCTGGTTCATTATCACATAAACGACCCCCCCCCCCCTTAAGCTGATGACATCATAGCACCAAAACCTTCTGATCTGCATGAGAATGCAAAGGGGGGGTGAAGTGCTGGGGCGATCACGGGCCACTTGTTTAGAATGCTGTCCCCATGGCGCGAAAGGCCACCGGCCGAGAGCCGTGGGCGGGGATGGCGTCACGATCTCCGCAAGACCGTCCCAGACCTTTCACTCTCAATCCAGGTGGAAGCTGAAGACCACCTGAGCTCTGTTCCCCTCATCCCTCTTTCCAGTGCCCAGAGCACTCTGGCGGGTCCAGAGAGGGCGTCCCACTCAAAGCGGGCCCCCTAGAGGCCAGCTGCTAAGCTCCCGGGGCGGCACCCCTCACACCGAGTCCGTCCTCCTCCTGCTGAAGACGGCCGACACGCTCTTCACTATTCCCTTGATGCCCGCCGGCTTCTTGGCCAGGGCGCGAGCCTCCCGCATCCGCTCCAGCAGCCCGTGGAACACCACCAGCACGCCGTGGTAGGTCTCAGCAGCCGACACCTCGTAGAACTGGCAGCCGGCGCCCAGCGCCAGCATGCGGCCCTCCTCGCTGGGCACCGTGCGCCGGTGGTGCAGATCACGCTTGTTGCCCACGATGGCGATGGGCGCCTTGCCTACCCCCAGGTAGTCCTTGGCATCCTTGATGCGCTGGAGCTGCTTGGCAACGCTGTTGAAGCTCACCCGGTCGCAGATGCTGTAGACCAGGACAAAGCCGTCCGCCCACTGGACCCTCTTGTCCAGCGTCAGGCTCTCACGAGACGCGTCCTTCAATCAAGGGATATGACACGCTGTCACTCAAGATACAATACAGTTACTTTTCCTCTGACCAAGTGCATCAGAGTGGATCGTCTGTAACTGGTTATCAGTGCGGTTAATCTGTAACAGGTTAATAGCAGCACTGTATAATCAGCACGCTATAACAGTAAAAAAAAACCTCAAACTAACCATATGATAAATATTCATCACTAATGTGCCTATGAGTACAAATTTAAAAAAATCTTTGACCTTCAAAATTTGACATAGACCTGCAGTTATACTTAAGGGCTTTTTAACGGTCTGTCTCAGTGTCGCTCAGACGAGCCGCTGTCTTGCCGCTTGCCCAGTGACTGCTGCGTGTGTTTCAGAGACAGCGTGCACGTGCCATCCCATCCACTGAAATGAGGGCTCACAGCCACAAGAGCCCAGTGCCCTTCTGCTACCAAGAATTTCACTGCTAACTCCAGAGTTAAAAGCTCCATTCAACAAATGTAGCCCTTTTCTTTAATAGTACAATGGTTTTTTTTTTATGTGTGCCTAAAATTATATTTTGTAATATATTTTATAAGTTTGAAGAACAAGTGAAGATCATAATGGGGAGGAGAAAAAACGTTTTAATAAAGCAGAACTAAAGCCACGTTATTATTTTCATTTTACACTCGGTGCTTAGAGTGAATATGATTCTGGTTTGTCTACCGCTTAAGCATAAACGGTAGACGGGACCGATCAGAGGTCAGTCCTGCGATCTCGGCAGCTTTCATCGCGGTGGTAAATGCAATCCGACTCCGTAAATGAGGGGCCCACAGCACGTT
Source organism: Petrocephalus schoutedeni (assembly GCA_026780765.1). Taxonomy (NCBI): domain Eukaryota; kingdom Metazoa; phylum Chordata; class Actinopteri; order Osteoglossiformes; family Mormyridae; genus Petrocephalus; species Petrocephalus schoutedeni. Next base: position 8,800,830 of record JAODKL010000021.1, on the reverse strand, counting down.
TTAAGGGCAATTACTCGACTGCTACGCTGTCTCCTGGCTTGCATTGTAAGCTCACATCTATTACCTGAGAAAAAGGAGAGTCCCAGATGTTGAAGGAGATCTCCCGTCCGTCCACTATTACGTTGTGGCTGTAGATGGATTCTAGGCGGTAAAGTAAAATCAACATTAGCCGCAAATAAAAGCTGTATAACATTTCAATCTGGCTATTCATGTAAACAACCTATTGAACATTCTACACAAACATACATCTCCTATATCAATCCCGTATTACGATACAGTAATATATACTGTCACAGTCTTAAAGCTGCCAGTTCAAGTTAAATGGATATTTGGATGAACGTACCGATATCTCCGTATTCCCCGATGAATCTTCTTGTTAGGAAACGGACTATAAGTGCTACAATAGTCAAAGGGCAAACAAGCGTTATATTTATACACACGAATTAGTTTGCACATAACTATACTCTTATTTTCTTTTAGAATTAAAAAAACAACAGTAATAATCATAATAATAATAACGATGATAAAAACAACAACAATGATAACAGTAATAGTAATAAAAGTGACTGTACCTGATTTGCCCACGTTGTCCGTTCCCAAGACCACGATATTGGCGTCCATCTTCGGAGCGCCCGGTCCCGTCATGGTCCCCCAGCGCTGCGCGAATAGCGGCGGATCGCAGCGGCCGCCTCACTCACTATTTATCCTCCTTGGGGTTTCGCGAAACGACTCTGGGGACGTCCCATTATTTTAGGGAGGGGGGGTCAACTAGGTTTAATTAATATTAACAGTGATCTGATTGTTACCTAGTGTATAGCACTTAATGTACAGAATATACATATATATAAATCGGACCAGACTGTATGCTTGTTGCCACTGGCTGTTTTAATTATTACAAGGAATACGCTAAAATAAAGACAAGCGGAAAATGGTAGCGGCCGCCTACCTGAAAACAACCGGTGCCACGTGCTTCTGTGTTTCTTTCCACAGGAAGAAGCCGAATGATTTCGGGAATGTGTTTATATGGCGTCGTCTGCAGGAATATCATCTAGTGATATATAGATATCATATTAATCATAATCAAAGAATCAATTCTTGAACAATAGGCTACGGCTTCTAATATAAATATACAACATAGACGCACGTGCGTGTTTGCGTCTGCGTGTTTTTTTCCTCGATCTCTCGCCATTAATTAAGCATTAAGCACAAAGCTATTTGCATTCAGTCAGCGGAAGGCACACGTCGCGCAAAGATATAATGACGAAGTAAAGCGCATTACGGTTTATTGCGGTAATAAATTGTTTAAGTACATATTGAACTGCTAAACTCACTGGGGTATCAAATTACCTCGAAAGAAGGCGAAAACATGTTACCGTAACACGACTCGGTTCTTTCAGTGTGCTTAGCCAAGGTCTAATGTGATGTTTATGGAGGAAAGGGAGGCTTTTACATATTGTGAAGCTTGAGCTGTTTTTTTGGGACTTACGGTGTTTCCGCCACATGGCAGCATTTACATTAGGGGACATGAGATTCTTTAGGTGCTTGCTTTAGTGATGTATTTTGTTTCCAGGGTTTTGGTACGTACCTATAAGGAAAGGTGGGATGTTTTTATTCAAGATATAATATGCCAATTATGTTTATATTTGATGGGGTCGGCTAAACATAATTGTAGGCTAATACGCATGTTGTACATATTTAACAGTTCCTGTGGAATACGCCATTTATACATTAGTCAGGCTTCGTAAACGTACTTGACCTTAACGCAAACTAGAAAACTTTTACAACTAGGGATATAATGCGTTTAGAGTTTCGAATAAGAAATAATGGCTTAAATAAAGGCTGCATAGCAGCCACACCTGTTCCTGGGATTTACCTGAGAACAGCTGTGGCTCATCAGAAGACAGGTAGGACAGAAAACCTCATGGGTAGTAGCTCACCAGGACCAGAGTTGGAGACCCCTGCTGTATAGCGTTTTAAAATAATTTAGAGCTGCGAAAATTCAGAAAGTATAATTCATTTACGTTATCCCAATACGTATTACTGTAACTAAAGCTTTAAGTTATTGAGAATGTACGCGCATGTGGGAGAAAACTGAAATCCGTGACGCTAACTGTAATACGGATTTTTAAAGTAGCGCGACTTTTAATGCCCCACTGATTCCCATTTCCATTGTCTTTAGCTGTTTGGGAGAACGCAATATAATATTAGTACAAAACGAAGAACACGTCGTTCAGGTTGTGCCCCGTGCTGCCTGGGATAGGCTCCAGACCCCCATAACTCTAGCCAGGATAACAGGTTTGGAGATGCATTGATGGATGGACTAAACAAAGAAATGTAAGTGTTATTGCAACATTCTTCCAGAAGAGGGCATGCATTCCGCTTTATGCTGCATAGTAATGCTGAGGTACACGGGCTACCAATCTGAATTTATTAATAACTCATGGGCCAATATTTTATGCATACATACATTACTGAACATTTGGTTAGCTAAATCTGTACAGCTGTATCCATCAGAAATGTAAGTAAGAAGTTTCAATTTCATATACATATTTAAATATATAGGAATTCAGTTTTAACAGGTCAAAATGCCAATTATTGATATCAGAAATTTAATATTTATTTGAACTACATTAAAATATATTTTCTGATAACTAGTTACAATTGAAATTTAATTAAAACTAGTTACAATTGAATTCCTGAGTTCAGAAATTGCTATTTTAATTATTTAAATTATAACTTACAGTTAAATTCCTGATATCAGAAAGTAGCACTTTTTACTAGTGCAAATTCCAACTCCCATTGAAACGGAAAAAAACATTTTGAATCTCACTAGCTAAAATAGAATTTCTGAGATCAAGAACTTGCATTTTAACTAGGCTTAGTTAAAACTGAATTTCTTATATCAGGTATTTGCAGTCTAACTAGTTAGAATTGAGTCTAGAGCCTAAAATGAAAACGGCTTGGCATAAACGTATCCATAAAAAGGACCTAAATAGCTACTTGTTCTAATTCGGGATTTCCCGAGAAGATGGCTGAACATGCCCCCGATCGGGTCATGTTCAGGCTTGAAGCAGTGCTGTCTAATTCATGCTGTTGTCACCAAATGGATGCCGTGATGCTCGCTAATTAGTATGAGAAAGGGGCATTTCATTAAAATGCCGTAGTTAAGAGCCTGCGATCTTAGACCAGGCCACGTGCAATGAGCAGTCTACCCAACCTGTCAACGGCTCTTTACATTCTGTAAGAGAACTGGGTGTGAAGCACACCTGGAGATCATGCAGAGGCCGCGGTCGTACAGTCCGGGAGATCGCATACTCCCATATCAGAGCTGTGAGAATGAACACGGCAAACCAGCAGTAAATTATACTGTCAACAGTAGTCTTTGATGCCAAAGTCTGCGTTGTGCACATGTGAGGCATAGCAGTTATTTTAAGTTATCACTATAAATACAAATACTACTTTAAATGCTTGCGTTTTATCCAAGCCATTTACAGGTGCATGATACTTTATTCAATAATAAATACCAGCGGTTTGGCATCACACGCTGCGGCAATAAGCTTAGGGTTGTGTGACAGAAAGGAACTGGATTTCGTTGTAGAGGGCGCCCTCATGCGGTTAGATGTAGTATAAAGGTTAAATCAAAGAGGCAGGCAGACTCAGATCTATTTTCAAACGTGGGGGGTTTTCGTCTTTCATGTTTTTCTCTTCGTATTTTAATAACAGTATATCGATCATCATACCCCACTGGGAAGTATTTAGAGGGCACCTCGTAGGACTGTGCAGCTGCATTCGGCAGCATCTTGCCTCGTATTTCAGGGTTTTACCCTAGGTTTCTCTGGAGGACGAGCTGGAAAAGCAGCAGCCATTTGACTTACAGCAGAGTATGAAGTTGACAGGTTTTACCTGTGACGTCCTACTGCCGAAAGGTCAGCCAGCGAGGTGGCGGTGATGCCACACACATCGCATGCTACTGTACTGAGCATGCGCAGTAGGCTTAATGACCTGCGGATTCCTGTGTTGATTCCACGGAGAGACCCTGTTGTGCACAGTACAGTTAAGAATGATAATTAACTCGAATTATTCTGTAAAATACCTCACAGCTGAGATGGATAAAAGCTGTAAATTCCTTTGAGTAAAAGTATTAGCTTTGTAGGTTATGCAACATAATGCTACTCCGCATAAAACTATTAATATTTTGCCCGAGGTGTGTTTTCTGTGGTATAGCATTAAAAGCCCTTTGTACTGTCCATCAGAATACCTTTCGGTTTTGGCATGTGCGTGACCTGCAGTGACTCACGCTTGGAAGGGCTGTGCAAAGGGCAGGAACAAAGCGTAGCGACTGACAGGTAAGGAATAGTTAAAAAGCTGCCATTAAACTAGGATAAGGTGGAGTTGTGCGCTGTTAAATGCTGTTAATGCCTTCGCACAATGGGAAATACTTCTTAAGACATGTTCAAATGGTAAAATTACCAGCTGGGTTTAAGAAGTGGCTGCGCAATATCTACAAATCTTACTGATTTCACAGTACTGTCGGCTGGCTCATTTGTAAGCGGCGAAATAGCAGAACATCACCGGGAAATTGAGCAGAAGACTCCGGCGTACATCAATTTGATCCAGTTTGTCGCGAACAGTTGTTTACATAAACACGTGGCAGCGAACGGAGTGCGGATGGCAGCCGAGCGCGTGACGGTTCCCGTGGCAACGGCGCGGGCTCATTCTTCATAAAGTGAGAGAACAAGTTTATAAACATTCAGAGCAGGATGGGTTATACATGCTTCTACGCGTCATGCTTTTATCTAAACAATTTATCCAGCTTGATATTTTAATGAAGCACTTTCATTCACTGCGGGATTTCCCACTATATTGTGCTAGTTTTATTTGGCATGTATTTCTGAAGATCTGACCATCCACCTTCCATCCATCTTCCCTACTGCGTATCCAGTGTAGGGTTGTAGTGAGCCTGGAGCCTATCACAGCGAACCCCAGGCACAAAGGAGCCAATCACAGGAACCTAGGCACGAAGCATGTTGGGACCTTGCATGCATGCTCTATGGGCAATTTAGAGACATCCCACATTAGAAATTATAAATCCCTGTTTCCAAATGAGTGGTAACGCTGTGTAAAATGGATGGATGCTGCCATATTCTTATTAATATATATAATTTTTTTATGTCTGATTAAAATACCGTAGTTGCATTTATTGTTTGACATTTGCAATACTGTAAGGATTTAATATTGTAATAAACGGAACGATCTCTCCGGAATCTGTTTCCACACGTCCAACATTCTTTGAGACAAAGCCTAACTAAGTGAGACGGTTACCCTGGCAGACTTGTTCGCTAGTGTAAGTTACCATGGTAACACAGAGGGGATTCATTTAAATCCGCTTTGATGGAACGGAACTCCTACTTAACTAAGTGAGACTTACCGAAATAAGCGAGACTTTCCTTTAATCCTGTTTCTTTGAATAGCCCCTTGGTCCTTTTAGTTATCTAGTGTTTCAGTTCTGCCTGTGGCGTGACAGATTTCTCAGTTTCCTCATTTGATGTTATCTTTGTCCCATTTTCAATTAAATATCAGTCTATATGATGTGCAAATCGTTGCATTCTGTTTTTCACATATTAAATGGGGTCCTGACTTTTGGACATGGGGTTGTCTGATTTAGGTGGGGGGGATATATATGAAAGAACCAGTGCAAGCACAGGTAGGACTGTCAGGTCCGGTCTTTGTCTTCTCCAGTTTTGTCATTCGTCTCCCAGAGTTCCCTGCTCTCCCCTGTTGACCAGCACGTGTTGCTGGTCTTTTCTAGTGTGTATTAGTCTGGTCCATGTCTTGGTATTCTCCCAGTGTCTGTAGTTCCCTGTTTGGCCAGTGGGGGTCACTGCTCATCCCATTCTGATCCTTGTGTTCCTGAGTCATTGCCCTCGCAGGTTCCCTGGGCCGCTTTCTGACTGAGAACCATGCATTCCTTATGGTTGCGAGTTTGAGGCTAAGTGTGCTTGCTGTTGGATGTTCCCCACTATGTATCTTGTTCTCAGTCCGTGTCTTTAGTTCAGCCTTTAAGTTCTTGCACTGCCTGCCCACCTACCTGTTCGGCCCTATCGTCTCTTGTTTCTAGTTCTTTTGAGTACAGTTTAAGAAATCTTTGTATGCTGCACCGTGGATCATCATCAATCATCAGCGCCATCATAGCATGAACTGGCAAACTCCATGCGCCCCAAAGTAGGGGCGGTGACCAGCCGCTGAGCTCCGGTAACTGATTCGCGCTGTAAGGAAACGGGACGGCGGGGCCGCCGCTCTCGCTCTCCTTTCCTTTGGCGGTCTCCTCTGACGCGTCAGACGCCGCAGGGACAGTACCGTCACCTCCCTGCTTTTTCTGCACGCCACAGGCCTCGGGTACAGCTCCAGCTCCTGCAGTCTTCAAAGCTCTTCTGGTGATTATGGGATGTAACACTGAACAGAAAGAGGAGTGCAGAAGTGTGTTTTCCTGCGGGGGGGCGTGAGAGACGCCCCCCGCCCGCTGCTGGTTGTCAGGAAGACGAAGGAGGCTGGTGGTGGAGTGGGCCTGACCGCTGTCACCCCCCCGGGGAGTGGTACGGAGCTGGCGTCTTTGGTGTCGAAGCCGGTGGCAGGCTGGAGTGGCACGAGGGATTCGGAAAGGCCTCTGGGGCGTGTGTGTGGGGCAAAACACTACATGTGCTTTATTAAAGTCTGTCATAGTCAATGACACGTTCTGTGCTGCTGTTTGCTGGGAGGGGGGGGTGGATGTCAAACTGAAGGAGGCTGGTAGACTCGTCAGAGTTGCCCACAGGGCTCAGGTGAGCTGCGGTGTGTGTGTGTGCATGTGTGTGTTGGTGCTGCCAGCGAGCTCTGACAGCCACCAGTCATCTCCGCTTCGCCGAGTGCTCCCGCCGTCCGTCTCCCGAACCCCACTCGGCGAGAAGACGGGGACCTTCTGCCTTATCGTGCCCTTGGGATGCCGAAGGTGAGTCCCTTTACAGTAAAAGGACCGGCTCTGGCTCTGTGCTCCCATGGTGACTGCCAGTGACGTGCCAGTGTTTGCCCCAGTTAATGAAACCCAGCTGAGTCTGATTGTACTAATTACCTTGTTAGAAATAAACGGGGCCAGTTGTGGAGGTTAGGGAGAGAGGGGTGCATTTTTCGCTGGTAGTCAGTGGGAGGCCTTGGCGCTTTGGATTTTCTTGCCTATACCCTGGTTCTTTGAAGTTTTATGCAGTAGTATAATGCATTCTTGCTTTGAAAGCGCACCGAGGCTGTTCCCTAGGCTGCCTGCTCGCTGTCCTGGCCATTTCAGGCTCTGGGTGGTATGCGGACCAGTGCTTCCCATCTGCAGAGACTCTCAGCACGTAGTCAAGCTCCCTAAAATGTCTGTAGACGGCTTCCGCGTCAGACCACAGCACTTGCCGTTGTGCCTGCTCCTGTTCTGTTGTCCTGGAGGGCCTGTGCATCTCCACCACAGGGGAATGCGACTGTCAGGTGGGAGTCGGGGCCATTTTTATTTATTTATTTATTTTATATTGTCCCCCCCCCCCCTCCGTTTTGGCTTCAGTGAGTGGTGTGTCTGTCTGCGGCCTGAGTAACACAGTCTTCAGTCATTCATGTCATGAATTAACAGTTGTTTTGCTGATCAATATTTAATGGATAGTTTATAAAAGATGCTAATTAAAGTAGCATTAAAAATGTTGCTGTAATGCTGTCTGTTGCCCAGCCTGTACAGTAACTGGCTGTCAGTCAGACCCTTCTGAGAGGTGGGTAAAACTCACGTGTGCTTGTTATGGCAGTCTTTTTTTTGTATATTTATGAGTAGTTTGCTTACTGGACTGGGAGTCCTGTGAGGTGAATATGAAAGTTCAGACCCGCTTGGGAGTGAGGAACCACCAGTAGAAGACAATGTGGGCTCAGATGTGCAGATAGGGTTCTGTTTAATGCTGGCCTGCTGCCCGTGTTCTGTGGTGTTTTCCCTGCTGTGCAGTGTGCTTGATAATAACCGGGGAGCAAACAACCGGCCAGCCCGGAGCTTTCATCGCGGCCCGCCAGCGGATGGGAGGCTCCTCCTGCCTCTCGGACCACCCAGGGACTTTAGTGCAGATTACCGCCATGAAACGAAAGGTTAAACAGTGCTATTGTTTTGAGTCATGGGAGAAGAATGTGGCTTTCAAAGCAGAAACTCTGAGAGCCAGACAGGAGAGCTGAAAATTCTGTCAAGGCCCTAACACACCTACTCTCCCCCAGGGTGTGTAGCTTTTTTCACAGGTGATACCCCCCCCCCCCAACCCCCATCACTGGAGAACAGCCCTGGACATGCAGCAGTTTGACTCCCATCACAGAAGCTCCATAAGTCCTGCAGGTTCCATGGAAGGCAAGCTGCGGCCCTCAGCGCACGACGTGTTTACATTCCACATCCTTCTGGACTGCGTGAAATTAGGTCGCCAGATGGAGAGAGATGAGACGGCGATGGTGCGAGCAGTTATTTTTGCGTTACTGGAACTCAATGTCATGCTATTTGTTACATCCTGATATTTAAGACTAAATCCTGCTTTGAAATGCTGTAATATATTCATTTAAGGACTGTACTTTTCCTTTGTTTTTTTTTTTTTATAGGTAGCACAATAACGTTCTGGGTGGCTTTCAGCCTGGAGAGATTACATGTTTGGGTAATGTGCTAACACTTTACACAGGCCGCAGTGAAGCATGTAAAGGCAACATGCTTAAACATAACAAACACCTCTGGCTAGCCCGACCTCCCTCCCATGGCCCCACAGCTTCAGCTTGTGCTGCCTTCTGCCAGCATTTGACAGGGGCTGCCCATATAGATCCTTGCCTTTATTCAACTATATAATCCAGCGTATAATCAACTATATAATCCAACATTTCGATCACTGACCATGGGGCCCGGCATCCGCCTCACGCACAGGGCGCTTCAGACCAAGACTCCTGCTGACTACAGGAATGTAGAGTCAATGCACCATTTGGCCGGGTGGCCTAGTGACATGCCGAAACGGCTGCCCCGAAGGGCCCTATGAGCTGTGCTTCACTTCATCCCGTGACCCAATGGGATTCTGCTGCAGCGCTTCTGTTCCCCCCTGTGGGCTGTTTGAGGAGCTCGCTCCCCAACGCTAGCGTAAAGCTAATATTCCTCAAAGGCTGAGTGCAGTCATTTTCGAGGCCGACTTAATGTGTGATGCGGCGTGTCCCCTGTCTGCCGGCAGATCTGACGTGGTGCTCCCCCCTCCCAGTGGTCCCAGCTCTCACACCCGGAATTAGCGGCCCCAGTGTCGCCTCTCTGGCTCTGGCTTAGAAATTGCAAAGTGGCCAGTCAAACGTGTGTAAATGCTCCTTATCTTCGGAGTGCAGCAGCTCTGGCGCTTAATCTGCAGCGGAGTCTTTAAGACTCAAAGGCTGTCAGAACGTGACAGTCTTATGGTCTTATTGGCAGGAAAACCACTTAAATTTCCTGCTCTTTGGGTGCCTAAAACTTACATTTCATCCAGTATAAAGTACTGTCCACAGAACCCTCTACTGCAAAGTCCAATTTGCATACACCGATCCACACATCGATTTCACTTGTATACACACGCTGATCCAGTTTACACATCAGTTTACTTTACACGCGCACACACACACAAAGTTTACACATTCACTTTATACACACACCAATCCAGTCTGCTCATACTGATTCGGTCCCTGGATCGTGTTACATTGGTCTGCTGAAAAACAGCTATGATGTAGGCAGGAGACAGTTTACATGGTAAAGCTGTGACATTAATGCCTGCATGTTACTATCCCTGTATATGAAATTCAGATAATTGGAAAAAAAAATCTATTAAAAAGAAAGAGGGTTTGTACTGTACGCTGCACAGATGGTGTGAAATTACTTTTCTTAGCCTACAGTGTCGGAGTGCAGTGAAGAATAATGTGGCGGAGCGGTTTGTGCTGTCGTGTGGCTGCGATAAATTGAAAAAAAGTGTGGAAGTTAACTGGGGAGAGGTCTGGGGCCCCTGAAGCCGGCAGCCCTGACTCCCGTAACTTAAATTACTATATAGGATCTGGTATTTACACTCATTTGTTCTTCCAAACTGTGAAGAATATCGGGCAGCAAGCTGGAGACTAACCAGAGGCCCAGTGGCATGGAGACGTGATGTTCCAGTTGAGAGTAATTTTCCAGCTGGCTGTTTATAGGGTGAAGTGTGGCCCTGTGGGGTAACGCTTTGTGCCTGGGACTGGACGGTCGCTGGGTCCGGTCCCGTGATGGGCAGAGTGATGCCACTGTTTGGACCCTTAACCCAATTGCTCCAGGGGCTGGAGGACCCTCCTCTGTGATCCTACATTCGTCGGTTTGGTCAAAGTATCCACTGAATGAATGAATGTTATTTCAAAATGGTTTAGTTTTGTTTAGGGCTGCAACTAACGATTATTTTGATAATCGATTAATCTGTCA
>JAODKL010000021.1:8769541-8781304 GCA_026780765.1 Petrocephalus schoutedeni | reverse complement strand
AAGGTCTCCCAGCCAGTGGGCTGGAGTCCTGGCATTGTGGATGGATGGATGGATGGATGGATGGATGGATGGATGGACAGACGGAATGACTGACGGCCTGCTTTGGTCTGCTCTGCTTTATCCGAGCTCTCTGAGTGAGCCCTATAACCTCTGGCTTCTGTCACAGAGGTGATTTTTGTTATTTTAATTCTAAACGACAGGAATCTGCATTTGAGATACCCAGGACTTCTTAGAGGAAGTGGCATCCTTAAGAATAAAGCAGTAAAACTAGAAAACAGACAGGACCAAATCATTTGTTCCAAGCAAATCTGTTTTGCATTTTTACGATAAGCCATTAATATAGATTTAGTTGCGTATTTTCTCTTAGATAAAGACACTTGAAAAGTACAAACAGCAGTCATAAACAGTAACTATGCCAAAATCAGTACAATTCCAATGTAGCACCCTATAATATGTGGACCAAGTACAGACAATGTGGAGAGAAAAGGGTGTATAGGTAAAAAAGACCATGTACCATCAGAAACAGCACAGGAAACTATATACAGCCAGATGGAAACCATGTGTTGACAGTAATCAACAAGTATCACTAGTTGTATTTTGGAACCAATTTATTATGCAACATGTTACATTACATTGTTATCAATGATCACTAAGAACTGTTGCCAGCTTTTAATAAGACAGATTTATAGTACAATACATAAATAAATTACAGGAACATAAATACAATTTGTGCCACATAGATATGGTTTGTGTGCAGTACTAGTTCACACAGGGCTTCGGAACATACTTCCTTGTCAAACGACCCGAACTTCATGTCAACCACAAAATATCAAGGGGTCACAGGTAACAAAAATGGCAGTCTTGCCAGCAGCAGTAGAAACAGGCGTGTTTAAAGCAGCCTGCGAGTCAGAAAAACCTGGTGGGCTTGAGGGAAACTGGAAATGAAATTAATCTTACACTTTGTTTTCTTCATACTTCAGGGAAAATGTGTTTTGCAAAACACTAAACATGCAGGCGTGGAGTGTTTTGTCATGATGATGAATACAGGCTGAGATGCTGGCATTTTACGTTTGTTGAAAGACAAGGGTAAAATGACATGCTTCTTTCATAAAGCCTGCGGCAAAGTGAAGAATGGATGGCATGGATAGTGTCAATATGTCCCATTCTAAAGACTTGATAAGAAGAACGAACATGTGTCTATTTACACACATACTGTTAGTTTCTTGGGTCAGGGTAAGCATTCAGTTGTAAAACCAAATTGCCAAAATAGTTATCAAAGTGTGCTATAAGCCTGCAAGGACCAGGTAGCTTTAGGATCAAGTGAATGTTTCTCTGCGTCACAGACAATGAAAAGCAGGCCTGACACACAGAACAGTAGCAGCCTTTGTCCTTGCCTCACATGTATTGAAACGGTTTCAAGAGCTGCTTGGAATCATTGTTAGAAGCTCTTGTCCCTGTCTATTTGGCTCCGTCGTCATGGCGACGCAGGGTAAATAGAGGGAGTCGGCTGCGGGGCACTGCTGTGGATTTATGGCAGTTTTTCTTTTTTTTTCCCCGGGAGGATGACATCTCACTTTGGAAAATATTCCCCAGGCCATCTGTTTGCCTTCACTAAGAGGAGTGGTGGAGGAGTTCCTGGGCCAGTAGTGTCTACTTTGGCAGGAACTCAGAGGCAAATAAGAATAGGTATGTCTCTGCAGTGTTTCTGAACTGACTCCACAGACCTGGGTTTCTCCCCAGATGATATACACCACCAGGATCCAGAATATATCCTCACAGCTGATATACCCTCCTATTGATGATATACACCACCTGGATCCAGAATATAACCTCAGAGCTGATATACCCTCCCACAGATGATATATACCACCAGGATCCAGAATATATCCTCAGAGCTGATATACCATCCCACAGATGTTATGCACCACCAAGATCCAGAATATATCCTCAGAGCCGATATACCCTCCCACAGATGTTATACACCACCAGGATCCAGAATATATCCTCACAGCTGATATACCCTCCCACAGATGTTATACACCACCAGGATCCAGAATATATCCTCACAGCTGATATACCTTCCCACAGATGTTGTACACCACCAGGATCCAGAATATATCCTCACAGCTGATATACCCTCCTACAGATGTCATACACCACCAGGATCCAGAATATAACCTCACAGTTGATATACCCTCCCACAGATTATATACACCACCAGGATCCAGAATATAACCTCACAGCTGATATACCCTCCTACTGATGATATACACCATCTGAATCCAGAATATATCCTCACAGCTGATATACCCTCCCACAGATGTTATACACCACCAGGATCCGGAATATAACCTCACAGCTGATATACCCTCCTACAGATGATATACACCACCTGGATCCAGAATATATCCTCACAGCTGATATACCCTCCTACAGATGTTATACACCACCAGGATCCAGAATATAACATCACCTACTTATTCTGTATTCAAAGGCTTTCATTTAATGGTGACAGTCTGTTGTTGAAATGTCCCCCCTACAAAAATGATGGTTGTATGTCCCTCAGTTACACAGTTTGTGTAATGTCATGTGGGTATTGGGGGTGTTACATTTTTTGTGAAGGCTGACATACGCTTGGCAGTATTACCATTTACATGTCACTTTCTGTATGATATTAAAAACACGCCGATAGTTTGTATCGTAACTGGCGTTCCGAGGCACAGACAGGCCCACAGACGAGCTTCACCTGGATGCCTTTGATGTCGGGCGGAGACAGACAGTTCAGTGCTTGCCATGGAGTGCACAGTAGTGCGGTTTGTACATATTTTAAAAGCAGCGATCGATTCACTAGTTTCCCTCACAGGTTGGCCTGGGGAAATGCAGTAAGAACCACCGAGGGCTTATAACAGCGATGATCTCCTTTGGGCCAAATGGTTTCCACGTCTGTCTGCTGGGTAGGGAGCTGTATCCAAAGAATATAAGAGAATCCATCTCCTCTCTCCCACTCAGACCCCAAACACCAGGCTGTGGAATCCAACAGCGCCACACTAATCTAATCTGTTTACTCAATCAGACCAGCGGTTCTCTGCTCTGTTTGACATACAGTAAAGGGACAAGTGCCAGCCACAGACATGCACCTGCATTATTATGGCTCAGCAGCTGGTTCCTGTGGCTTGGGTTTCCCCTTTACAAATGTGTCTGTTTGTCGTGTTCAGCAACTCCTCTCCGAAAGCGGCGCACAGCCTCACTTTTACGACGCGAGCGTTTCAGTTTCTCTGGATACTTTTGTTCGGCCGGCCCATGTCACTGTGTTGGGACTCCTAGGCGTTAAGCATCTGTTAAGCATTAATGATGCTAACTGGCCCGTGTAACAGAGGGCCATCTGCACGCTAGTCACCACGGGGCAAGATCCGGGCTGCGCGGAACTAGAAACAGCCCACCCCCCAAAAAAAAAAAAAAGTCAGCGAACGCTTAGCCAGCCCGTTGGCATTTATTGGCCCTCTTCACATTCTACACTGGAGGGGGGTGACTTTTAGCCCGTCTGTGTCTAATTTTATTTCTGCATTGTGTGGCTGATGACCATCAGCACTAGATCTGTGTCTGCAATGTGAGCAATTTATATTTAAGTATTTTATTTAAGCAAAAATTAAAACGCAACTACAAAATTTCAGCAGAAATGAATGCATTTCAGTCCTTCATTTCAGTGTGCCTTTCAGTCCTCTCATTATGTTGTTATCCAAAATAGCGCGGAAAATAAGGGTTAGGAAAGCTGGCAATGTATCCCACCCCCACCCCCCACCCAGGTCAGGATCAAACGTGCTGCAGACCCTCTGACACGCCCTGCACCCTGACACCCCCCCCCCCATTTCACGACAGTGTGTCGAGCCAGCATAACCACTAAGACAAACACTGGGAGAGTCTAAGAAAATAAATAGGGTGGGTCGTGAAATCCACTGAAAGGCGAATTACCCACCCTACAGAGGCAGCCTGCTAGTGAGTCACGCCGGTATTTCCGGCCCTGGGCCCTAATCCACACCACTTCAGCTGCTCGCCCGTGATAGCGCAGGCGCTTGGTTACACGCCAGCACCGAGCGACCCGGCGATTTTAATGAAATGTTCTGTCGCTCTGTGTTTTTTTGCCAGAAAGCAGGAGTGCGCTTCATCAAAGAGCTTACTGCACTGCACAAATTAAGCGCTCTCCGGATGCGTTCAAGTGCAAAGCCTGCGTTAAAATCCTAATACCCCACTAATAACTCTTTATTCTTCAGCTGCCTTGCGATTACTAAACCCAACACGCAACTCAGGGAGTAGCAGAACCTACTGAAATGTTACTTGATAACTTGATAAATATGTGGCGCATTAGGTTCAAGGTTTTCTTAGCCATGCATCCACGCAATATCCATTATGGGTATTTTTTCTCTTTCTAGGGAGTAGGGTCACTGTGATCCTGGAGGCTGTCCAGGAAGCTCAGGCCATGAGCCAGGCGGGGCACCCCGGACAGGGCCATGGCGGTCACCAGGACCATTATGCATTAGAGGCTCCACTCCATCGGGTTCCCGCGAGGCGCGTTACATGTGACAATCACAGCCAGAGAGAAATCCCCCCCCCCCATCCTGCAGGGTCCCTAAAAATGTGCCTATGTCATGCCGTGTTGTGTAGAGCTCGCTCTCTGTGCTCAGCCAGGCCGCAACCAAAACACCTCACATCTACTGAGATAACACTGACATGTGCCTCAGCCTTCCTGTAAATAAATGATCATAATCACGTTTATCTTTACATATGTGTCAGTTTAGAGATGCCATGTGAATGGGCACAGACAGCCCCGTAGAGAGCCCCTTTAGAGACCCTCTGCGAGCTGCATGTTCACCCATCACCAGAGTTCTTACCGCGACGCAAGCATGCAGTTTGTTTGAACAGCAGTGTGATTATACATGGGCATAATTACCCACAATGCCGCTCAACTCTGCCTTCTGTTGAAATCTCCATGTTTCAGTTTTTAGTAGTGGTCCCTTGATCTGGCCTTGCAGTGGCACTCTCGAAATTGTATAAGACTGGTAACACTTTACTTAAAGCTGTCATCTATAATGCATTATCGATACCTTCATAGTGCATTATAATGGACAACATAAGCATTAATAAAGCATTACATCATTTTCTATTAACAGTCCTTTATAGTGTTAATTGTAATACTTCGTAAGCTCCAATGAAGCTGTCATTTATAACACACTATAGATACCTTCATAATACATTATAATGGTTTGTATAACAATTAAGGATGATTTGTACTGCATTATGATGGTATCCATTATGGATGCATTATGGATGAGAGCTTCATAAAGCATTCATAATGTATAATAAATTGTTATAATGTATTATGCCTTTTTATAAATATTTTTTTATAGATATTTCTATGTCTGTAATTCTTCATGAATACAGTATAATGTGGGATGAATGTGTTCATAGATTCTTATAGACCCAACATTCATAGAAAGTGTCACTGTAAGACCAAAGCTTTATTGATTTTAAGAATGGCTCGTAGCTGGGTGTGACTGGTCGTCTGTGCTGTCATCCTCCAAAATGTGCATCATGTCAGCATATCTCAGTGAAAGGCAGCTCCCCAGCCTGTGAAGTGTGTGCCTGTACGTGGCTGGCACTTAGGCGATCACTCATGTCGATTAATTCACAGCCAAAAGAGCCGCAGCGCTGCGCCGTCTTCTGATTCACTGTCTGTTCCCATCCGTCCGCCGTCCGCTTCTCCCTGACAGGCCGGGAGAGTGAAGATCTGTGCCCATTAATCCTGCATCCATTTGCAATTTCAAACTCAATGAATTATGCAAAATGATCAGTGTTGAGACTGAAATTGTTTTAAGTAATGTGCCTGCTTGACCTCCATGTCGTTTTAAAAATCACACAACTGTGGTAAAGTGGAGACAAATTATCTCAGCCTGTTAGCAAATAAACAAACACTGAGCTCCTCACTGGCAGCCAGACGTAAGCTGCCTTTTGAGTAGCGGGTAGTTGACAGAAGCTTATGGTTTGCGATCTTTTCACACTTAACGCAGCAGTGTGTTCCTGCATATTATTCAGGAACCTTTGTTCTACGACCTGTTAGACACGCCCACTCCCCAACCCTAAATACAGGTACACCTTATTTTAAGCACGCAGATTATAAGTGGCACCCGCACTCGGTGGCTGCCCTGGGGTGATGGTGGCGCTGGGGTGATGGTTAGGTGACACTGGGGTCTGTTACGGATGGAGAGACATTAAAGGCTCCATCAACTGCTCAGCTGGAGAGAACAAGATCCTCAAGAGAGTGGAGCGGGCGCGGGACCGAGTGCCCCCTGACCCCGCGTAGCCCCCAGCCCCATTCGGGGCTCACTGGCACTGCTGCCACTGGATCCCCGTCAGCTAAATCTTCTTGGCCGATGGCAGGGGTTTTAGTTTCGAAGTTCAGCAGAACTTGAGCACTTGCTCTGCAGTTCTAAAGAGCCCCCCCCCCCACTGATGCCAGCACAGCCCCCCAGTGCCTATCTGCAGGTCGTCCGACTTGTCTGGCAGTCACCAGTCACATTTAAGCTTTGCTCAGGGCCCCCCGTATAATCCAGCCTGCCTGACAGTGAAGCCCGCATCCTGATTTCCCAGAGCTCCCATCCCAAGTAACGACCCAATCAGAGGCACTCAAAGCTGACGATGTGCTCGGATCTGCATCCCCCATGCTGGCACCGTCCCTTATCAGCTATCAAATGTAATGTAATGCAACCTAATCTAAATAATCGCATACAGTCTAATTAATGTAACGCAGGACAGGCTGTCAACACAGCAGAATAATCGATTTTCTAAACGAACATTTAAGGCCCGCTTTTAAAAGGCATCTGGCGTTTTTGCGTGGAAGGGGACCCGGCGTGATGCTAACGAGCATGGGCGTTTGGCTGTGATAGGCTCGCGGGCCCGACGGGCTCCCCGGCAGAGCGGCTGATTGAAGCTCAACGCTCGTGCTGCCCGCATGCCCCCCCACCCCCCGACACTGGCTATAAATAGTGCACCGTGCCCAGAGCGGGGTGCTGAGCGGACACTGGGGGGCACTTTTAAAATAGCTCACCATCACAGCAAAAGAGCATCCTGGCGACTGGAGACCGATATCTGCCACAAAACGGCATTGCGGTCCGGAGATAGCGGCGCGGTCGCAGCGCTGAGACCTCATGCGGTTTACGCACTGCTGGGTTGTTTGCAGACCTGGCATGCTACTGCTCCTGCACCCGCCTCCCCAATGGATAGCGGGGCAGACAGTGGGGCAGGGCAGATAGCGGAGTGAGGTAGATGGCATGGTGGGGCAGATAGCGGGGTAGATAGTAGGGCGGGGCAGACTGCAGGACATGGCAGATAGCAGGGCAGATAGTGGGGTGGGGCAGATAGCGGGGCAGGTAACAGAGCGAGCAGATAGTGGGCCAGGACAGATGGCAGGGTCTGCAGATAGCGGGGTGGGGCAGATAACAGAGTGAGGCCGATAGCGGGGCAGAAAACGGGGCGGGGCAGATAGTGGGGCAGGTAACAGAGCGAGCAGATAGTGGGCCAGGACAGATGGCAGGGTCTCCAGATAGCGGGGTGGGGCAGATAACAGAGTGAGGCCGATAGCGGGGCAGAAAACGGGGCGGGGCAGATAGTGGGGTGGGGCAGAGCAGATAATAGGGCGGGGAAGACTGCGGGACAGGGCAGATAGCAGGGCAGATAGTGGGATGGGGCAGATAGCAACGTGGGTCAGATAGGAGGATGGGAAGGATAGCGGGGCTGGATAGATATATAGGATAGCGGGATAGGACGCTATAGATGGTCTGTGCTACAAATGCTGAGGGCAGCAGGTCACTTTGGCGCTTCGGCCAGAGGGGGGAAGCACTGTAACGTTTGCAGATTTGGTGGCGGGATGATGGGTTAAACCTCCACCCAAGCCTGCACACCCAGGGCCATTCCCTCCCTGCGGGGGTCAGCGTGTCGCCAGACCTGCCCCCCCCCTCGCCTCTCCACTACACCCTTCCGGATGAGACTGTCTGAACTTCCCAGCACACTCAGTGCAGAAGCTGAAGCCGCCGCCCTGCCAGGCTCGTAAGCAATCAGGCGCTATTAAATGCATGCTGCTCCACAGAATTCTGGGAAGGGAATGTCCTCCTATACAGGAAATAATATATGTGCATTAAGGCATTTCTCCAGATGATTTCTGATTTCTGTTTCCTCATGCATAGGTTATACTGGTGCATTAGGAACAGCTAGTATGACACTATTTCTATCCCTGAGCACAGGGATACAGGCGTGACCCTGGCGCTACACTCCCAGTGTGTCGGCACTCATCCCAAATGTGACCCCGCCCATGTGCCGTTTGGACGAGGGCCCTTTCCTCTGATTCTCCTCCTCCGGAGGGCTGTAGCCAGTCCGCTCTTTGGGGGGGCTGTCGAGTATTCTCCCTCTCTCCCTCCCTCTCTCTCTCTCTCCCTCTCTCTCTCCCTCTTTCCCTCCCTCCCTCTCTCCCCCCTCTCTCTCTTTCCCTCCCCCTGTCTCTTCCTCTCTTTCTCTCTCTCTCGGTCCCTGCTCCTTGCTGCGCACGGCAGTTCCCGCCAATAGCGCGTGTCGCTTTGATTAAGTGCCGCGGCTCCCGTCCTTTCCGGGCGTGTGTGCCCGCACGGCTCGATCAGCGCGCTGGTGGGGGGTGGGGGTGTCAGCGTGCCGTGAGCTCTGAGGGCTCCTCTGCCTTCCCCTTCATTTGCATAAGTGCGTCCTGCCGTCTGTCGGGAACGCTAATGGCTCCACGGTGGGGGAAAGTGTGGCTGGCGACCCGGGGAAAACAGCCTGGATGTCTTTTTGGGTTTCTCTGTATAGCGTTCATATCCGTGCCCTGTGACCCCTCTGCTCTATATCCCACGGCGGGGGGA
Organism: Petrocephalus schoutedeni; assembly: GCA_026780765.1. Taxonomy (NCBI): domain Eukaryota; kingdom Metazoa; phylum Chordata; class Actinopteri; order Osteoglossiformes; family Mormyridae; genus Petrocephalus; species Petrocephalus schoutedeni. The sequence continues at coordinate 8,772,386 of JAODKL010000021.1, read as the reverse complement.
ATCAGCCGAGGCCCCTTGGCTGCTTCTGCCGGTCAGATCCAGCGGCGGCTGGCTGCCTCGGGCACATTAAAAACGTCGCCTCCGGACCGGCCTCGGAGTCCCGTTCCCACGGTGACCCCTGTGGGAAACGTCCCCTGACGCAGTTTCCGGGGAAATGAGCTCACGGCTCCCGGAACAGTGTTCTCTGGCCGGCGACCAGCCGGCGAATACCCTAGATAACCTTTATGAGACTTCTCGCTGAGCCAATAGCACTCTGAGGCCTTTTGTAAACTCAGGATTTCTCCGATATGTTTTTTTTTGCCCATGCAATTTGCACTAATGTCGCATGCAAATGTGAGTGAGAAAGCGCAGCATCGCTGGGAACCCCATTAGGCTGTCGATGCTGATTCCCTGCGGGCGTCACACCATCCGGAGCCTCTGGTGGGTGTTTTTAGCCTCAATTTCCCAGCTAAAACAGGCAATGATCTGCCTACTGTCCCTGAAATTCATGACTCCATCCAAACAGTACACTTAGTATCTTCTTTATAATTGAAATTCATGGATAAAAGCAACTGAACAAAACACAGATCTGATATGTCTAAATACTAAGTTCAATGCCAAAGTAGCTTGAGCTGGTTCTGTAATTAATGATTTGAAACTGGCATCTGCATTGATGCAGGCCGCTAATTGTGCATAGTTAGAGTTTAAATATAGCGCAAGGCACAGATGTCACATTCGACGAGCTCTGATAAGGTTCCGCACAGATGACATCATCGCCGAGCCAAATGTGAGTCACGGCGAGCTGGAGAACCGGAGCTGCTTCTGTCCTGAGCCCTCGCAGCTGACGGATCGGTTCTGATGCCACGAACAGCGGGAAGTTTCGGGCAAGCTGGAAAGCCTGTGCAGGCGGCTTGTCCCCGGGGAGCCGTGGAAGTACTTTAGGTATTAATACAGCCACTCCTAGACATAGGTATGACATATATAATGGGAGCGTGAAACAGGAAAATATTCACAGAACGACACCATGAATAAGGTCTCAGGCCCCCTGCCAGAGGGTTTGATATCACACTCACATTTCTAAAGTGGGGGGCTGGGGGCTGGGAATTGTTCCTGCCGGTGTTCTTGCTCCATGTCAGGTGGTTCATCTGTGTTCTGAATGTTATGTGGGTAAACAGGCTAGGTGTCCCCACAATGTGACGAAAACCTGTAACTTTGATGCAACTGCAATCTAAAAACTAAAAAGTCGTTTGTTTGGTTACTTGATTGGTTAAGGTTAGGGCTGGGTAGAGGTTAAGGGCGTCATTGATGGAATTAAGGTTTTTTCCCCCCATAGAAATTAACGAACGGACCCCCTCAAACGTGTGTGTGTGTGTGTGTGTGTGTTTGAGCATGTGGGTTATGTATATATTCCATTGAGGGGACCAAATGTAACCATAATGTGCAAACCTGTTATTTTCACCTTGTGGGGACATTTTCTTCAGTCCACATGACAGTGGATAATCAGATAACAGTGGATAGGGAAATTCAATTTTATAAAAATCTGTGAATGGAATCAAAAAAGTAAAATTTTTGTTTGGCTACTTATGGTTAAGGTTTGGGCTGGCTAGGGGTCAGGGGAGATTGGGTTAGGGTTTTTCCCATAAAAATTAATTCAGGGTCCTCACTAAAATATGAATACAATTGTGTGTGTCTGCATGTGTCTCCCTTGTCACCTTGGGGTCCTCCAAATGCCCCAGTTCCATCCTATAGTCCAAAAACAAACTCAGATAGACGGGCGTCTCGGAATAGGCAGTACGAGTGGGACTGGTGAATCCTGGGACCTTCCTGGAATGGTCTTTAGGCTCATTGTGACCCCATGCTGGAGGTCTGGAGATGGATGGATGGATGGATATTTCCGTGGAAAGGCGTTCCGTCCGGGTTTCTCCCCTGGGCCTCTGCTTGTGATGTCAGCCCCAGCAAACACACACAGGTAGAGGTTGATGCAGTCAAAAGCTGCCATCTTGGATATGAAATACAGCAGCATTTGAACCTCCTCGGGAGCTGATACAGGAAATGCGGGTGTAACCCAGCATTAACACAAAGATTTTGGCAGATATTGCACCGCATATCGCATCAGTCAGCCTCGCAGAGAGCTTAGGAAAGAGTTAACCTGATGATTGAGAGAGTTAACATGAAGAGTCATGTGTTTTCCAAAACCGACCAACCACGGAACGGATGGGTGGGGGGGTCAGTCCAGCATGTGGCACACAGACGCACAGATCCGACAGAGTAGAGGAGCCAGGAGAGAACTGTAGCGACACGCAGAGAACCTCCAGGAGAAGAAAGGGAAGCAGGCCAGGACTCCTGACCTGGAGGCGTGTTACCATCCGGACTGCAGTGTGGTATTTGTAGTCCTCCTGCTGCATCCGCGTGCGGCTGGGGTTGCTGCCGCTCAGACTGCAGTGTGATATTTGTAGTCCTCCTGCTGCATCCGTGTGCAGCTGGGGTTGCTGCCGCCCAGACTGCAGTGTGGTATTTGTAGTCCTCCTGTGGCATCCACCGTGTGGCTGGGGTTAAGATCAGCTGCACAGATCTATAGTCTGTGTACAGTCGAGGTTGTATAGCTGTGCGGATTAAGGCCAGTGGTCTCTCTTTTTCTGCATTATTACTGCCACCCTGACAAGCTCCCTCTTGACCCACTCAGCCACCGGGATAATGCCTCGCAGCCTGGCTGAAAGCGTCTTTTCTAACATATGTTTTATCTGGCTCCTTTCACTTGATTCCACTCTATTTCTTGCTGCCTGTTGAACACGCTGTAAATTGCTTTTGCTGGGGCCGTAACATCCCCCCCCAACCCCCCCCTTCCCTGCTCCTGCTGCCCCCCCCT
>JAODKL010000021.1:8751905-8767213 GCA_026780765.1 Petrocephalus schoutedeni | reverse complement strand
AAGCTAAAAGCCTGGGTTCCTTTAAATCAGAGCTAGATAAGATTTTAACAACTCTGAGCTATTAGTTAAGTTCTCCCGAGCTTGATGGGCCGAATGGCCTCCTCTCGTTTGTAAATTTCTTATGTTCTTATGCACTTATGTACACCGATGCCTAGAGCAGTGGTCCCTGACAGAGGCCTTGTCCTCTTGGGGCAAAGCCCGCCCCAAGGATGTCTCAGTGTGAGGTCACTGGCCCAAAGCTTTTATGATTTCATTGGGGATTCCACTGTAAAAAACTCTGTCCACCTTCATATCAAAACAAATACGTATATATATATATATATATATATATATATATATATATTACTTTGTCATCACTTTTGTGCATCTGGTAGCTGATAATCAGAAAGCCATTTCTGACGTGCTGTGTTCTTCGGGGGGTGGTACGGTACAATGAGGATGTGGTGTCATGGTGTAAATGCACAGCATACGGGGGGGTGCGCAGTGACAGTAGTTACAGTAGTAACGAGCACTTCAGCTCTGACCTTTGGTGGCCCAGAGACAGAGAGGAGAAATTGGAGGATGTGATGCCCTAAAAGGCAGCCTGTGTCTCAGTGGGTTGGGGCTCTCTGCTTGTGACTGGGAGGTTACCGTGCCTGATGCCATGATGATTTCACCATTGGGCCGTTGAGCAAGGCGCTTAACGCCAAATTGCTCCACAGACTGTCTGACTCTGCTTTCCCAACTGCATGTCTGCATAATAACTAAATAATTTGATGGGTTTTTTTTCCATCTGAATATATTTGATTATATTTATTGTCCTTACGGGCCTCATGTATACCAACCTGTATTTGTTCTTGAATAAAAATGTCTTTGAAATTAAAAAGCAGAAATTTTGTTTAAAATTAAAATTCATCTAAAAATCATTAATTCATGAAAACTGTGAGGAAGAAACACCAAATAGTATGTATACATTGACCGATTCATTAATAATAATAATCTTTGGAGATGAGATGTAAAACACCAGGAGTGAATTCAGTACACTGACACACATGTAGTCCATGACTTTTTAATGCATTTGAAAAGGTTGCAGATTGGTAGCAGTTTAGCACTGCTGACGCCATATAGCACCATTTGTCTGCGTCTGCACTGTGTGTCACTGAGTGACCGCATGTGCACACTCATTAGTGAGCGCGATTGTGCCCGTGAGGTAACTGGGATGTACGTGTGCGTGCCACAGCGTCTTTGTGTCTGACTTGTGCCAAGCTCCTCATCCCCTGAGTGGGAGAGTGAGTCAGCCTTTCAGGTAACACAAGAAAGGACTGAACCATGCCAAGAATGTCTTAATAAGACAGAAAAAATGACATCATTTTTTGTATTATTGGAAACTGACTTATTAGGGTCCAAATAAGACAGCCTGTTAAGGCCCAGCCCTGTTACATGTCAGAACACAGAGAAGAAGGATAATTACAGCGTAATAGCAAACACAACTCATCATAAGACTCATAAAATGTAGCCCTGCTAACGGGTTGCATGGAGATGACTGTGCTGATGGGGTTGAGAACAACTGTGTTCTGCCTAAATATATGATATGTTAGACTGCTGTGGAGTTAAGTTGTGGGAAATTTAAGCGAGGTCACACAAGTCTGAAAATGGTTTCTGAGATGCAAAGCCTATCCGAGGAATTGGACCTCGGGACTTTAGAAGCTCTTTTAGACACCACTGCTGGAAACAATTCAGAGATGAGGACCTGGTAAAAGTCGTCTGAAGTATTCTAATTCATTTAAACAAATGCTTTTAACCCAAGCGACACACTCTTTTGAGGAAGCAGGGTCAGCCGGCCCCTGGAGCGATTAGGGATTTTGCTGAAGGCCCGAATAGTGACGTCACTCTGCCGGACCTGAGGCTTGGCCTGGCGAGGTCCCGAACCGTAATGCCTGAAATACCTGTAACTGATATACATGACTAGTGTATCATTTCAGAGGCTCTCACTCAGCACCCAGAAACTCCTATTGTTCTCCATGGCCTGTCACTGTAGCACCCAAACACTGATGTCTGGAAGACATGGACACAGTTTATAGAGTTTTCACGGCAGGCTTTCTCATATGACCAGCTTGCTCAAATTTCAAACTCACGTTTGTTCTGGCTCATTTTTAAACACTGTAGCTGTCTCTGTGTTACTCAGAATATTACATGATCATATTGCATAATTTTGCTACATTAACAAGCTGATGATAACACTATGATGTGTGCACAATGATTAAATTATAGCGTAATTAAATTATAACTAAATCATAGCGTACGATAATTCATATTCAAGAAGGTTGCATGTAAAACCAATACAACATAATACACACATCAGATTTATGAAGTGAGTGAAAAGATTTATTAACTGGCTATTTGTAACTGCTCACTTCAGCACAATCAAAGGTGTGGTTTGAATAAATGAGAAGCAGTCCTCTGATTGTTTAACCTGCTCAGAGTTGTGGCATATTTCACACTTTGGCTTATTTTTAAATTATCGTGTGCTGACCTTCTTTCAGTGGTGTCATGTTTTACTTCCACTTAAGAGTATGAATAAATAAGGGTACCACTGTATATGCGCATTGCTTGAATTTGCTGTATATATCAATAGTCGCCCGTACTTTAGAGCAATAGCTATCACATGCCTTTCAAAGCCCCTCCCTCTTTCAGCTGTGCCGGTATGGGATAACAGGAGAAGCACAGACTCTAATTATAACTACCTAAGGCTACTTTACTTTCAGTCTAATAATAGGCACTCGCGCTGGAAGCTCATCTCAGTGATGATGTGCTGAATGAGCCGTGTGCCGGTTCCCCCTGATTCACGCGTGTGCTTTTGTCTGAGCTTTAGCCTGCTTCTGTACCTCGCTCCGGCCGAGTTGTCACATCTGTGCCGCTTCCACGCTGAATTTTTCTCAGTTACCAGTCCGTGCTGACTTTCCTCTGCAGTCCATTTCCAACCCGACTGCTATGCTGATGCTGCCAGCTGCTGGATGTACAATTATAAATCCCACCCCCCCCCCCCCAAGATAATTAGGTAATTTTCTTCTTCTAGAGTGTCATGTTCAGTAAAGATCTGCCATAGCTCCCATAGCAATTGCGTGTATGCATTTCAGCAAAGAAGGGCCAGTCCCCCGCACTCATTGGTTGCTGATGGTGTAGAGTAAAGAACCTCAGCCTGGCGGGTCTCGCTTTCTGGGCTGTCTGGCCCTTTTTTTTTCGCTTGCAGAGCAGATATATTCCTTGTAAGATCTTCCCGACCCACTTCCACTCCCCCAAAAATCCAGCGTCCCGCAGATCTGATTCTGGCACGGTGCCTGTGTACTCTGCGTATCTGCTCTCCTGACTGCAGGCTGCCAGTTTGGAGCATCCTGGTCGCCTAGCTGCTGCCGGGCTTTCTTAGCAGGTACTGCAGACTGTGACAGGCGAATGGTGGCACTGAAATGTGTTCCCCAGCAGTATCGTTTCTGTGTCCCTTAACATACACGCAGGCCGGTATGACTGAACACGCGTCGTGCCACAGAAGGTGTGGCCCTGCGTTTGCCTTTGCAGGCTTACGCCCCCAGGGTTATGGGTCCAATGGTCATTTGGAGAGTCTACATGTCATGTCTCCTGTGCTTGAGTTTGTCTGTTTGTGTGTGTACAGTTAAAAAAAAAGAAAGATAAAATAACACCTCTTATTTTTAGGCCAGAGTACAATTTACTTTTATTGAAAGTAGGGCCAGACAATTCCAGGAGCAGGTTGGATTTCAGGGTCTCAATTTGAGGCCTCAGGGTGGGGGGAATTTGAACCAGTAACCTTCTGATCACAAACACAACATTCTAACCCTCTGAGCCACACACATTTTTGGCAGACAGAAGCCAATCAGCAGCGCTAACAAGGTTGGGGTGCAGACAGGGGGAAGCCTAAATACCAGGCTTGTCAGTCTGTAAAACTGTATAATCTCACCCGGATTTCAAAGGCACTTCTTGCGATAGTTTGACTTTCTATGTATGAAAATGAAAATGAGTATGAAAGTATGAGCATGAGCAGGAAGGCAGGTCCTGCTAAATCAGTGACAGAGCTATATATCAAAGGTTGCTCCACAGCAGTAGCTAAATTTAGGTAGTGGTAAGTTATTATGTTTTTTTTAATATATCTATAATGTTTCTCTGCAGGGCTGTGTTTGAAATATCCGCTCGTCCACTGTATGATGGATTGGCCATTTTGTAGTGCTGTTCAAATTCAAAACTATAAATTTCATTCACTAAATAGTGCAATAGAAAATTGGCAGGAGGCTCCCCAAAATGTAGTGTATAGAAGCTGTACCCTGCATCGGCCGACTTAGACCATCATGCATTGCAGCCGGTCATTTGACTGTCTGAACCATATTTGAAAAACTTTACGCAGTCTGAACTGTAACTGTAACTGAACTGTCACCTTTAACCATTGTTAGGTAGGCCTCTTATGAAATACCTGCATGTGGGCAGGGCACTGCCATCAGTGCCAGGGTAACCACTGCTTTAAAAGCAGATGGCTATTCTAATGTATTTGACTGCTTCGCATGTGTAATGTTAATTCACAATTAATGCTGTAAACTGAAGATCAGTATAAAATACCACAATTACAGTTACAGTATTCATTATACTTGCATGGGTAGATAGAGTACAGTCCAGTATGCCGCATATAAAATACATGTGCACAGATTTGTGTTGTCAAGTTTTATTTTATTTTTAAGTCATATGTCAGTTACAATGTGTACTTCTCCGAAATCAGCGACACTGGTGTCCATGTTCTGGAGGGCGTTCACGCGGCAGAGATGGCAGTTGTGAATGTCTGGCGCATAATTGCGTAACAGTGTAACATCTGCCTGCTGTCCGAAATGTATCAGCCACTGTCAGAACCCAGTCTCCTAGTGAGTATTCTATGTACTGAACACTTCATAGTGAGTGAGTGGACAAGGGGACATTCCAAAGGCAGCCCAGGTTTGGTAATACCTTATGAAGCCATATTTATTACATTCATCCAGTCGTAGGCCAGTTCTTCCCCGAGTCGATCTACTGTCCTAGCACCACAACACTGAACAGGTGTCAGGTTGACCTACACTCTTGCACTTTCTCCTCCCCCCCACCACCTCAGGAATGGGGTGACCCAGTGACTCACATATGCCCTGACCGACCAATGGGAAGCATTCTTAGCTGCAGGGAGAATTTAATGGATTAGAGATCTGCTATTCTATTGGCTCACCCTCCAGACACTCTCATGTCTAATGACTGCAAGCGGGGAGCTAAGCTGGCAGACTGCGCTCACGCTGACTACGGTCATTTAACAGAGCACTAATATATTCTTATCATGCGGCACTGCAAGCTTTTTTTCTGCAGAAAACCGTGACGTTGTGTATGTATTAATGTGTCTGCATGTCTGAAAGGCGCTCTCACCATAATTTATCTACTAAAATACTTTAGCTTGTATGCTCACTGTTGGCTCCGTTAACTTTGTCAACATCACACAGAACAGGACATGTTGATGTATGAACTGCTATATTGTCTTCTCCCTGAATATGGTCAGAAAGACACAGTGTCTTTCTCTCTAATTACAGTCACCCCCCAGTTCAACACATGCTTAAAATGCCTTCTTATATTGGGTAAATGAAAACAATCTACTTTCTGCACTGTAAATTACTCATCCACCTCCCAAGCTCTCCCCACACACATTCACACGGACCAGGCAAACTCCCTTCACTGATGAAGTTCAGTAAATTATTTTGACACAGATATAATTTTAGCAATAAAGAGAAAAAAAACACATAAATATTTCCCTTAGAAGTATTGCATTTTAACACCTATATTTGGCCGCATGACATCATTTCACAAAAAAGTTGTCCACAATTTCCTATTGTTTTCTAATTTTGTCAGCGGGATCACCCAAAGACGATCCCGCCCTGCTGCATGGCCTGCCTGCTGAGTTTCGGCGTTCAGTGCTGGGGCAGACTGGGTGTGTACCATGCACATCAACCAGATGCGAGAGGACATGGTGTACCAGCCCTTTTGGATTACACGCGTTAATGATCACAACGATCCAGCTATTCATTCCTGGCATAGATATTCCATACTCTGCAATTTTGAGGTGGCTGGAAAATTATGCTCAAAGATCAATTATAGAGCTGTAAAAACACACATAATAGTGCACGTAAATACTGTATGTGATTTAAAATTTATTTCTTTTAATTAATTTTTATCCAGTTTGATCCAACAACACTAGTTTACAACAAAATATTTATCATTAGGAATCATTGCACAAATTCATCATGTTGACTGCATATTGCTAAACTAAAGTGGATCCTGTTTTTTTACAAAAAGTCACTGAACATTATAACATCAAAATAAGTCATTGTACTGCAAAAAAGGAAATGTGTAGTTTTCCTTTCTTCTGAAGATATAGACTTTGTTGTGCTACAATATAATGCAAGATTTACAGTTTTCTGAATTTCCAAAACCCATTCCCGGAAAACTTTCACCCTTTTCTCAATTCAGTAAACTTAAAACCCAATTCTCGAACAACATTCACAAAATGTTTCAAGTACAATCTTCTCCAACCTATTTTATCTTTGCTCAAAACCAAACACTGATTTCAGATCACACATCAAGCCAGTCAGTACATAAACACTACTGAGCAGTCATTACACACCTCAGCAAAAAAAAAAAAATGAAAACACAACCAGCCAAAACTGCTGGCTTGTAGAGAAACACGTTTACTGTGGATGTGGTCTTTTGCATGCTGAGCTGCAAAACTGGAAGCCAAAAGACTATAATAGAAAATGGTCATGGTGGTGCAGTGGTTAGCACACACACACCTCTGGGACCATATGGGAATATATGCCTTGATATCTCAGTGTTAGAATGGGTGTGTCCCATATACATTCCTTTACTTACACTTTGATGCAATGATGTGGGAGTAATGCCTCCCACTGGAGTGGAGAATTCAACTTTATGTGTGGAGCTCTCCTTTTGTGGGAGGAGCTCTCCCTGTGTGTGGGAGGAGCTCTCCTTGTGTGGGAGGAGTGCTCCCTGTGTGTGGGAGGAGCTCTCTCTCTGTGTGGGAGGAGCTCTTCCTGTGTGTGGGGCTCTCCCTGTGTGTCGAGGTCTCCTTGTGTGAGGAAGAGGCTTCTTCCAGGGGCTTTGGCCTCCTCCCAGTGTCAAAAAACAAGAATGTCTGTGTACTGACATCTCTCAATTGAACCCTAGTCCATGTGCCATTTCTTTTTGTAATTACTATACTGTGAGAATGAAATATCCCTAAAATGCTGCAAAACCTGTTACTTTTTAGCTTGTGGGGACATTTTTCAGGTCGCCACAAAAATCTGTGAATGCAATAAAAAAAACTAACAATGCCTAAATTCTTGTATTTTGTTTGGTTACTAATGGTTAAGGTTAGGGCTGGGTAGGGGTTAAGGGTGTCATGTTGGGGTTAGGGTTGCACCCATAGAAATAAGCAGAGAGTCCCCACGATGACATGATTACAAATGTGTGTGCGTGTGTGATGTATTGATTACACTGTGGGAACTAAATGTCCCCAAAATGAAATAAACACCTTGGGACCACCTTTTCAGTACCCATAAGGGGAAACTCGGTTTTATATAAATCTGTAACTACAATCAAAAAAATAAAAATGCCAAAAGTCTTGTATTTTGTTTGGTTACTCAGGGTTAAATTTAGGACTGGGTCGGGGTTTAGGATGTCATTGTTACCTTACGGCACGGTATGATGATGGTGAGGGAATGAGGGAGATGATCTGCTGCTGGCTCCAATGAAAAAACAGAACATAATAGGGAGGGCACAAAGTAACAGGACTGCTAGGGTCAAAAAGCAAATGGGGTGAAAACAAGAACTAAGTACAAGAAATCCACAAAATAACACAACCAGGGAGCAGGACAAGGGAAAGCAAAGAGCGTCACAAGCACACAGGACATAACGTATATACATAACAATGGGCCAACAAAGAGAGTGGGGGCAGGCACTGAAATGCACACAGAAGACCAGGAAAGAGAGGGGATTGGTGTAACACAAAATCTATTAACCAATCAAAAGAGGCAACGAGTATCCGGTGAAGGCAATAATACCTAATAAACACAGAAAGCAGCAATAAAACTGAAGACCAAAATGACACAGCAAACACTAGGGTAACAACTAGGGCCGAACGATTTTAAGAAAATATTGAACCTTTCTGTGAACAATATCTAACCATTAAACAGGGAGGTAATTCACTTACGACTCAGCAGCGGAACCGATATTTCTTTTGCACTGCGAATGTGACGTTTTCCTTGGGTTTCACGTGTCTGTGTTTGCGGGCGTATACGCAGTCACTTTAGCCCTCTTCTCATTGGTGAGCATGATTGGCACGCGAGGAGCATGGGACTTCTGATTGGTTAGACTGACTGTCACGCAAGGAGGACCACATGAATTTGTAAAACTATTCTCACAACAGTTTTAAACCCTGGGTCAGACGTGCTGTATAATGCATATCCTAAATCGCAGACACACTAAGTACTAAATACCAGGAAACAAAAACACAATACAACGCAGGATAACCCACGACTAGAGGGTACAGCAGCCAAACCGCACACTCAGCATGCTGACTGAGTTACACAATGCCCCGAAAAAAGGTAGATACACGAGGACTGAAGGGCTACAAGCAGCAGAGGGGAGTGGCACATGCTGGCCAAAAATAGGACAGAGTGGACAGGGTCAGAGGGGTACCAACCCTGACATGTTGGGATGAGGGTTTGTCCCATAGAAATTAATGGGCGGTCCCCACAAAGATACCAATGCAAACGTGTGTGTGTGTGTCCTGTGATGAACTTGCAACCCGCCCAGGGTGCTCCCACTTTGCCCGGTACTGCTGGGAATATTGGATACTCTAACCTCAATGGAACCCTGACCCTACTGGATAAAGCCATACAACACACAAAAAGCTACAAGTATTTTTAGTTCTGTATTCTAAAAATAAGGATCAGGCCAGAGAAAGGAGTTTGCATTCAAATCACAAAGATTGGTGATATGGTTCATTTGAGGTGAGTAATATCCTCTTTCAGGACCTGACAGAATACATTAAGAAAAAGAGTATTTTTAAAGTACCTCAAAAAGCAGACATACAATTGAAAGGGTCCAGATATGAATTCTTATAAAACCTGTACGAGTGAAATGTATCTGGTGATCTCAGAGCATTTCTGACATTAGTGTTTATAATTATTATAGAGTTATAAACTCTGCATGTACAAACTGAGCAAAGTAAAGCAATGCTTTGGTCTGTAACATTAATAATCCATGCCAATCTGCCAACCACAGAGTGTCCAATCAAGCTCAAGGTAACAGACAGCCTATCCCATAGGGTCTCAGTACATGATGCATGTTACTCCACTGCAAGGTACACACACACATGCACGCAAACACACACACACATATGCACACACACACACACACACACATACGCATGCAAACACTCACACACCCAGACATATGCAAACACACACACACCCATACACACAGACATATGCAAACACACATACACCCAGACATATGCACACACACAACCATACACACAGACATATGCAAACACACATACACCCAGACATATGCACACACACAGCCATACACCCAGACATATGCAAACACACATACACCCAGACATATGCACACACACACCCATACACCCAGACATATGCAAACACACATACACCCAGACATATGCACACACACACATACACCCAGACATATGCACACACACACCCATACACCCAGACATATGCAAACACCCATACACCCAGACATATGCAAACACACACACACATACGCATGCAAACACTCACACATCCCAGCATGCACATACGCCCACAAACACACACGCACACACGCACATACACACATTCATATACTCATATTTTTGTAGGTACTCTACATACATTTATATGGGCATAACTATAATCCTAACTATGACTACCCTTACTCTACCCAGCCCTACCTTTAATAATAAGTAACCAAACAAAACGCACCATTTGGTCCCCACAATGAAATATGGACATGCCCCGCACACATCGCTTAAGCCAGATTGAAAACCACAGCCTTAGGTCAACAGAACGATCATCAGAAACTCTGCCTGCGGACCACATGCAGACCTGCAGCTAAACGACAATAACAGCAATAAACTGTCGGGTCGCACTGTTTTAACCACAAAACACGTTTTACTACCATTATAAAAAGAGAGGCATTTTAACTACTGTTATATGCGTTGTGGATTGTTAACCGGATAAAACGTTTTCCCAATCAGCTCAGAACAGAAGTCCTATTCAGAAACTATAATCTGTGAATTAATCTGGGAAAAATACATTTACCAGTTTGCTCATTTTTTATGTGTGCTAATGTATCCATTTCAAGCAGAAAAGCAGAACTTGCGGGCGTATTCCTAGGTAGGTCTTGTTGTTAGGGAATGAGTTAGTCTTTTTCCCTTTGATAGTAATAGTTTCCATTGCTGGGAAAAAAAAAACTTGGATTATTGTAACTGCGTGGTGTACTGGGTGGCTCTCATGATGGAGGTGGGGGTGAGAGAGAGAGAAAGAGAGAGAGAGAGAGAGAGCGCGTAAAGACGACAGAGCGCCGCTGCAAGGTCCTGCGGAGCAGACGGAGCTGCCGCACGCCGGGGGACATGTCACGCCGAACCCGCAGCCACCGGCACCGTGACGAGCCGCTCATAGGATCGGCCGCACTCTGAAATCTGCCATATCGTTTCATATTTTTTTAATTCGCGGAGAAATGCTATTTGTCAGAGAAAGCGGCGTCCCTCACTCTCTAGTGCCCGCAAGACAGCGATCGGGGAGCGCATGTGTCCCTGCGCGTCTTCCCATTCAGCGTAGGTGCGCAGGAGCCGCCGATCGGGACGCTGGCTGTAAACGTAGGTTACTGTGATCGGACCGGAGACCTGTGTGCGCTGCGGGGTCAGATACCGAGGGGGGCACATAGGAAAGCGGGCGGTCCCCGCGTAGGAAACGCTGCCTTTCGCTTTTTGCTGTTTTTCTTTTTTAATTTATCCGGGATCGCAGCCGCTTTCGTTTCATCGCGCAATACAAAAGTAGCCGGTGGAGCCCCGGACCTCGATCCAGAGGATGCAGGTGAAAAAGCCGAGGTGCTCCGACATGAGCACGGAAGACGAGCCGCGGGATGACACCCAGAAAAAGTCTTCGTGCTTCTCCAACATTAAGATCTTCTTGGTTTCGGAATGTGCTCTAATGTTGGCGCAGGGCACGGTCGGAGCTTATCTGGTGAGTGGCTCTCTGTCTGCGAAGTGCACCGGTCCTCTTTACAGGACTGATATTAAAATGTCAAATTCCATTTCATCATTTTCGTTTTTGTTCTGGAAACGATGTAAACACCAAAGGCTGTCGCCACTTTGGATAATGCATCGGACACATGTTGGCAAAATGTCGCGTCACGAAGAAAAAAGGGATTAAACACTAAAAATAAACGTGGGCTATAGTTCACTATTCCCCCCGCAAATGTCCGGTTAAAAGACGCAGGGATCGGGCGCAGGGCAGGAGTTTTGTCCTGTGCCAGGCGATGCACATGCCGCCTTTATGTTTCACTTAAGGCTCGTTTGCCACGGCTATTATCCTGCGAAATCTTTGACCTTCTCTCATTGCGCTGAATGAACCAGACACTGCGCACTAGGAAGCGGCCGAGGGACGCAGTGAATGGACGGGCCACTTTATGCGGCATATGTCATTAAAAACGCGACACACGGACCCTCACCCCCATCCGATAAGGTCTTCATTTATGTCAGATAGCTGTGAATTTAATTTACTATGCATTAACAACTTTTATGCAGGCTACAATTGCAATATGTTAAATATGTACATTGATACATTGTCGTAATTTATATAACGCCCGGGCATTTGTTATTTAAACAGTCCAAAAGTTTGCTGGATGCAGACTTTTGAAAATTTAAAAGTTGTTAGACGTTTAACTTATTTATCTGTGAAGTCCATTTTTGTTGGCACGTTCGGAGTGGAACATCATTTTACAGCGCATGCAGACAGCGCGCCTCCGGTTTAATTATTTACTCGTTTGTTTTTAGGTGTTGACATCAGCAAGCAGTGTTTAGACTAAGACCTCAGCTGTGCTTATTTGCCTAGTGGATTAAAAAAAGAGCGACTGGAGGATGTTTAGCTGCGTTGTATGTCCGATGACAAATAGGTACAGCAGTGGGCTTTCCCCACTGGGGAAATCAGTGATGTGAACCCAGTTCTTTTGGCCTTATTTGGAGTGGAAAGCCAGCCATCAGATCTCAGGCCTTCTGCCCATGAGAATGGAGGTGCACAGGTCGGAGGTCCTTAGAGAAGCATTCTTAGGATATTATACTGAGATGGAGTTTGATCAGATTTTTAGCTTGAAGGCCAGATTGATCAGCTTTTTATCTTGAAGTCCAGTTCTCGTCTTTATCTGTGGTAGTTATACATGCAAACACTTTTACATGGTCTTGTTCGTATTGATTTGCCCCCAGAGGGTGGAGATTTTTCCCTGTGCCTATTATCGAGGAAATGGATGGACAGGGTGGGCCGGGGAGCCTGAGAAATGGCCTGTTTTCAGGGTCAAGTGTCAGACACGGGTCGGGTCACGCCAGGGGCCTCCCACCCTGTGCATTACTGTTAGCGTTAGCCGCTCACCGGCTCCCGTATGCGGCCCAGATCTCTTCAGTTTCTACGATCCACGATTACGTGCTTCCGAACATACCACTGGACTGACATGATCGTCACTTACAATTTGGCCTGCAAAGTGTCATGTGAGCTTATCAGTTTTAAGTTTCAACGCTGAAGAATGTACCAGCCGATTACACCTGGTGTCTTTACATATGTTTTTACTTTTTAAAATATTTATAAACGCCTTTTTACTTGTTTTTCCATTGGATAGCCTGCATCTGACTTCTGATTCCTTCAGCGTGAACTCCCCCTGACCTTTCCCGCCGCGTATCTAATTTTCTTTTTTATTTCCCTCTGCTGTGGTCAGACTGAAAGGCTCTCGCACAGCAAACGCGTCGCATTCGCGGGGGGCCGAGACATTTCACAGCGCGGTTCTGCACGGGGCCCCCACCCTGGCTCCTGCTGTGACTCACTGTAGAAGTGAATGGCCGCAGTCCAGGCATTGTGCTCATTCCTGGCCGATGCGTCACCTCTGTGAGCCCAGGGCACACCAGAAGTCAGACTTCCCCTTCGTGGCATGCCAGCAGTTCTACGTTTCCGTTTTCATCTCCCAAACAAAATACGCATAAAACAGCCACCTGGGTTGGGAACCGCAGTTGCGTCCTGTAAGGCTCCGCTTCATACCTCCCCAGCTCGTTTTTATCTTATTTGGCACCATATGCCTTCCTAAATATGGTGATCCGTGCTTCCCTATTTTGGACATGGGTGGTGTGGCTTGGATACCCCAGTCCTCTCCTTAAGATTTCCCTAGGTAAACCCAACACACTCAGACTGTCTGGTCTCAGCACGCCTGCCATTCAAATCGTGTCGGCATGGTTTGCATGTTTCCGGGGCTGGCTCCTGCTTGTAGGCAGCCCGGTGACCCCGCCATGTTCCGTAAGGCTCTTCTGAGCCCTCTGTTTGCTCACAGGTGAGCTGAGCGTCGAAGGGCTGCGGGGAGCTTCCCGCTACGATAAATGAGAATACTAAAGCTTTCCCCTGTGACAGAGGGCGCGGACAGGCCTGAGCGAGAGCAGAACCACCCGTCTCTCCCGATCTCTCCCGATAGGCTGAGAGATCGTAGAGCAAGCTGTCCTTATTGGATGATGGGCAGTATGACCAGCTGACAGAGAGATGACATAACCAGCTGTCCTGATTGGCTGAGGGACGTTATAACCGGCTATCCTGATTGGCTGTGGGACGGTATAACCGGCTGTCCTGACAGGTTGAAGTACATCATATCCAGCCCTGATAGGCTGAGTGAGGTAATTGGTTGCCCTGATAGGCTGAGGGACAGCATATCTAGTTGTGAAAAATGGATGGGTTGACACCTCATAGCGACTGCAGATCATTGATTGTTTCCTGGACAGTGTGGACAACTTCTGGGGAGGTGAAGGAGAGGTGTGAAAAGTGTGTTGTTCATGTATTGATGGATTGAAAGGTTTGCTTGCTCTACTGAAGCTGCTTTGAAGCTCTCATGAAAACCTGGCTGCTGTGCACAGGCTTAGAGGCCGCCTGAGAGGAGCTGATCTTACCGTTCAGGGCGAGGAGTCACACGGCCTTGGGGCACCGTGAGAAGGTCGCCCTGGCGTGAGATACAGAAGATAACGTGTGGAGCTGTGTGCTGGTGGATTTATGGCAATCACCCCGGGACAAAGCCAGTTCATTAATTCTGCAGACTGTCACCCAAGCCGCAGCTGTTTGTGTGAGATGTGAGGATCCCACAACCGGCAGCCTCGGGTGGACAGGCCGCACGCGAGAGCAGGAGCTGTGTGGGAGGGCCCCCTCTCAGTCACCTCGCGGGTATCGCTTCCGTAGCGACTACAGCGGCTGTGGAGGGCACTTAAGCATCCCAACCACAGAGCAACAGGTTGGGTTCCAGCAGAGGATGTGAGGCTCGTAGCAGATGGCGTGTGGCAGCAGACACACACAACACACACACACACACACACACATAACACTGCTCTAAATATATACACACACACAAATACTACTCTAAATACACTCACACACACAGACACTGCTCCAAATACACACATAAACAATACTATTGTAAATATCCACACGTAATATCAAGCAGACACACAAGTACAGGAACATACACAGGCATGCAGTTCAGTGTAAATTGTCAAAAGGCCAACTACTGAACTGTAGAGATTAAAAACAAGCTGTACCTGATGGCTGGGGTGGGCAGGGGTGCAGAGCGTGCCAGCATAGATAAGCGGAGTGACGTTTAGGGCTGCAAAGATTCGAGTAACTTGAATAACTTGATTACAAAAAATCCTCTGTGCAAATTCTTTACTTCGAAGGTTCGTTTAATCCACATAGCTATGTACTGCTGAGTGATCACTGTGCTTCACATGGAGGATCATTACTTTCGCACAGTGTGCTTACTGTACGTGTAGCAGAGCGGTAGTAAGAACAGAGTGTCGAGGCTGTGCAGATCGGGGAGCGACGAGGCTGTGCAGATCAGGGAGCGACGAGGCTGTACAGATTGGGCAGCGACGAGGCTGTACTGATCGAGCAACAAGGCTGTACAGATCGGGTAGCGACAAGGCTGTACAGATCGGGTAGCGACAAGGCTGTACAGATCGGGTAGCGACA
>JAODKL010000021.1:8708143-8722354 GCA_026780765.1 Petrocephalus schoutedeni | reverse complement strand
ACACTGACAACATAACCCGCCACAACCGAGAAAACCGCGGGTAACGCGGACTCTCGCGATAATACAGGAAGTTAACAGGGGTTACATGGGAGTCACATGGAGAGCATTAAAAACATGCATATGTCTCCATTCTAAAACCTCAGCTTATAAATAACAGGGTTTTTTATGTAAAAATAGCAGGGTTTATGGAAAAAATGGGGTCAGGAATGACCACTCAACAACTACTGTAACTAGGTCATTGCGTTCAAGACGCTTTTTAAAATCAAGCTGTTCTTTGACTGATGAAATTTCTATTTTACACCTAGGCCCTGAAATTTTCT
Organism: Petrocephalus schoutedeni; assembly: GCA_026780765.1. NCBI lineage: Eukaryota > Metazoa > Chordata > Actinopteri > Osteoglossiformes > Mormyridae > Petrocephalus > Petrocephalus schoutedeni. The sequence continues at coordinate 8,722,034 of JAODKL010000021.1, read as the reverse complement.
CACCAGGATTCCTCTTAGACACATTCTCATCACCTTGTTCTCTGTTAATTAGTATGTAGCAAAACAAAGCATGTCAGCTAACTCTGCTAGCTGGGGTGCACGCCTCCGCGGGCTGGCACTATAAGGCATGTTACTCCTCGAGGATGAAATTGTCCTTGAGCCAGTTTGTTTTGTGAATTATGTATATGTATTCTGGCCTTTTCTGTTTGCTCATATGTGGGACTCCTCTGCCCTCCCCCATCTCCAGTGATTCCCAGAGTGACGAAGCACCTGCTTTCCAACCCCGTGTTCACCTGCATCATCCTGGCTGCCTGCATGGAGATCGCTGTGGTTGCTGGCTTCGCCGCCTTCCTGGGGAAGTACCTCGAGCAGCAGTTCAACCTCACCACTTCCTCAGCCAATCAGCTCCTGGGTAGGTGACCCACCCTCCCATCCTCAGACACGCCCGCATCACATGGACACAGGGTCGGCCACCGTGGTTACCCCTGCCATCTATAGCAATGTTTTTCAACTCCAGTCCCCAGAGACCCCCTGACAGTCCACATTTTTGCTCACTCCCAGATCCCAACGTACCTATGCTAGATACTCAGTGTTTTCAATTGGCTGGGAGCTTGAAGGGAGCAAAAATATGCACTGTCTGGGGGTCACCAAGGACTGGGTTGGGAAACACTGCTCTGTAGTAGGGTTCCCCAGTGATTTGATGACCAAGGACCAGCTTATGTTATACTGCATGCATGGCCAAAAAATGTCACCCTTTGAATTAAAATCAGCAAGTGCTTAAGAGCCATTGATTGGATCATCATTACAGCTCAACACCGATATGCAGCAATAGAGTGAAGTCAGAGTACCAGCATCTCCTGAATGGCCAGGTTATCCCACCGATGGATATTTTCTTCCCTACTGGCATGGGCATATTCCAGGACAAGAATACCAAGAATCATCAGGTTCGAATTGTGAAAGAGTGGTTCAGGGAGCATGAGGAATCATTTTCACACACAAATTGGCCACCGCAGAATCTTGACTTTAACCCCACTGAAAGTCTATGAGATGTGTTGATGAAGACTTCATGGAGTGGTCCAACACACCCATCAGCAATACAAGATCAAAAAATTAATGCAAATCTGGATGAAAAGAAATGTTGTGATGTTGCATTAGCACATGGAACCAGCGCCGTTTCATGAGGAACACATTAAATAATGTGCCGTTGTATTGTTTGCAATGTAATACAGGTCAAAGATAATTTAACAAAGCACTGTTTTCAGTTTGATTGTAATTTAACATACTGTCCCAACTTTTTCTGATTTGGGGTTGCAGTTTTTTCCACCCTTCTGCAGTTTGGGAACCCCTGCTATGCATCGGCTCCTACTGGAAAACATGTGAACTCGCAGCCACTGTAACACGTACCGACTGATTCAGGCATTCAATCCAAGTGCAGTCTGACCTGACTGTAGGCTCCCGGTGTCTTACAGCATCTATCGTTTTGTTGGCTGTTGCCTGTCTTTTGTGACAGACGTTGATGTGTCCTGCTCAGCTGTACTGTGTGGATGATGCAGTGCTTCTCTAGGTCTTCCTGGGTCTTGGCTTGAATTCTTTAGGTTGGTGTCACCAGTGTAACCCCTCTCCTCCGGTTTTGCAGGCATGACGGCGATCCCATGCGCATGTCTCGGGATATTCCTGGGAGGGCTGCTGGTGAAAAAGCTCAACCTGTCTGCCCTGGGAGCTGTCCGCATGGCCATGATGGTCAACCTGGTCTCTACCGCCTGCTACGTGTCCTTTCTCTTCCTGGGATGCGATACCGGGCCTGTTGCTGGGGTGACCATCGCCTATGGCAACGAGTAAGTGGTCCATCAAAGGCTTGTGCTGTTTTTTTGTGCTATTTAATATCATTTTATTTTATTTATATATTTTCTGTTTAGAGGACCAGAGTAAATTTATGAATTGATTTTCAATCCAAAATTGCATTTGGTAATAAGCTTAGTGAAAAATACTACAGAATAATATTTTACTGTTTATGCTAGAAAATACAGGGCTATTTTATAACTGCAGCCTCTAAATAAAATGGAAATATGTCATGGGTTGTCCAAAGACTTGAGCTCATCATCTGCATCATGGTGCCTGACCTCTTTTATGAATTGCAGTCCTCTTTGGATGCATTTGACCCAAAATAAAATGTCAGCGCAGGAGAGTTTAGCAGCTGATCCTAAACGTGCCAGACATCGCTTTCAGCCTCTGAAAACACAAGTGTGTCTCTTTTTGACCAGTACAGTTTTCTTATAGCTTATGAGTCAGTAAATGTGGGTGTTCATTAAAAAATAAGAAAAGTACAGCAAATTATGGAACAAGCAACGTGAGCCTTTCGCATGAAATTATAATGCGATTTTATAATGCGCAGCCCGTGTGGTCCCTGCAGGGATATTTTATCAATACTAGGGTATGAAGTTCATGCAGTTAAAAAGGAACAGTAACTCATATTTCTAAATAAAATGATAATAGTTTAAAATATGGGCAACAGCGCTATCATTAAGAGTAACTGCTGTTTTTATGCTCGGGAACCATCCAAAAAGCCATAAAATGAAGGCGATTGATGTACTGTCTACAGGGTGTACTTTGGCTGTTAAGAGCAGGATGAAGCTCCTCCAGGCAGGATTTAATCTGTTCATAAGACACAAAATGCATTCATAGTCTGCAGGAGGCGCTGTGGAGTCTATAGTTCCTTGTCTGTTTCACCGGAGTCTTTATTGATTCTCCAATTCACTGTGGTCCTGAGATTACCATGACGATTGCTTTGGAAATGCTGAGGGTTCTTATCGTAATGAATTTGCATCTTAATGAAGCTGAATATTTATTTGTTGTGTGAGTTTGATAAAGATGGACTAGTATTTCACTTGATATTTATATGCATGCTTTTTTATGAAGTTGTAATTTGATTGATATTCAGTACAGACTCTGTGTAATTTGTAATCTGGTGTAATGAGATCACTTTTGCATATCTAGAAAACAGTGTTACAGAATGGCACAGTACTGTATACATCCAGCTTTCACATTGTGGCTGGTTTGGAGTGAACTATTCACCTAGAGACCTGATTACTTGGAGGTGGCTGCGTACCGGGGAGCATGCAGACGCTACACACACATGGAACGGGCTCTGAACCCCTGACCCCGGAGGTGTGAGGCCCACTGAGACTCTCCACAGTCCTGCATGAGTCTCATGGCTGCCTGTTAGCTGTCTGGTTCAGGTGCAATGAGAGGTCACCTTCATTCGCTCCTGCAAATGGTCCGGCTGCAGGAAGACAAAAATCACTGTGAAAAAAAGAATTGTGGAATAAAAATAGCATTTGAAAAGAAGGACTGAGGGCACTGTCACCTGTCCACACAGGACCCTGAAGGTGGGACAGCGACCGGAAGCCACCTGCATTCAGAACTGCAACTGCCACACGTCCTCCGTCAGCCCCGTGTGCGGCTCGGACGGGGTCACCTACCTGTCAGCCTGCTTCGCCGGCTGCACCCGGCCTGTGAGTGCTGACCCCGCCCACCCTGTACATTGACTCCACCCCCCAAGAACATGGCCCAGTACACCAAATCCACACACCTGGCACATGACCCCGCCCACCCTAATCCTGGGGGAGCTTCATTGTCTAACCCCCATGCCCCATGCCCGTAGGACCTGACAAGCTGCTTGTGCGTCCCGGGGGACAGTGACAATGCCACGGCCGTCCCGGGGAAGTGCCCCAGCCCCGGCTGCCAAGAGGCCTTCCTCACCTTCCTGTGCGTTATCTGTGCCTGCAGCATGATCGGGGCTATGGCACAGACACCCTCCGTCATCATCCTCATCAGGTACAGCACCGATGCATGCACTTGCCAACACACTTACTCACGGACACACTCACTGACACACTCACTGATATGCACTCACACATACACACACGCACACTGATACGCACTCACTGACACACTTACTGATATACACTCACTGACACACACACACACACACTCACATGCACTCACTGACACCCTTACTGATACGCACTCACTGACACACTTACTGATACGCACAGTCCGTGTATTTCTATCATTATCGGGACACTCCATTCATTCCTATGGGCATAGCCCTGGTCCCAGCTATTAACCCCTACTCAGGCCTAACCTTAACCATAAGTAACCAAACAAAATATGAGACTTTTGGCACTTTTAGTCTTTTGATTGCAAACATAGATTTTTATATAATTGAAGTTATACATTGGGTCCCCACACTGTAATAATTACAAAGCCACTGAGACACACATTCAGTGACACACACACACACTGACACACTTTCACTGGTATGCACACACACTCTTACATGCACTCACTTACACACACACAGACACACACTCACTGACACACAAACTGATCGGAGATGGAGCAAAAACACAGACTGTCTCGGGGTCCCAGAGGACCGGGTTCAGAAGCACTGCTTTAAATAACGAGCTCCTAAAGGCTTCCGGGTTGTCTCAGGCGACATCCTTGCTCTGTTGGCCACTGACACGGCCCCACATGTTTCCCGGGAACTGTGGAACTGAATGGATCCTCGTGCTGGAGGGGGTGACAGAGACAGGGGAGGTCAAACAGTGCTCCGGGCCTCTCATACGACCCCTTTCCTCTTTCCCTGCAGGACTGTGACCCCTGAGCTGAAGTCCTACGCCCTGGGAGTTCTTTTCCTGCTGCTCAGACTGCTAGGTAATTGCCTCCTGGCTGCACACATCGCTTTAGCTATGCAATATGCAAATGTGCATTTCCGATCTTATCGTGCTGAAATGCAAATTTGACTCTAAGGATCTTTCATTTATGACGATCACTAATTAGAAAATGGTAGGCAGCTATCCTGCTGGCATCCACAGGAACCTCGTTTTGCCTTTGCAGGCTTCATCCCGCCCCCACTGATCTTCGGCGTGGGCATCGACTCCACGTGTCTCTTCTGGAGCACGGTGTGCGGCGAGAGGGGAGCCTGCATGCTGTACGACAACGTGGCCTACAGGCAGCTCTACGTCAGCATCGCCATCGTCCTCAAGGCCGTCGCCTTCCTCCTCTACAGCACCACCTGGTGGTGCCTGCGTAGAAACTACAAAAAGTACATTAATAACCACGAGGGCCTGAACCCAGCCAAGCTGTTCCCGTCCAGCCTCACCCTGGACAACCTGGGGAAGGACATCAGTCAGAACCCAGCAAACAGGACAAAATTCATATACAACCTGGAGGATCACGAGTGGTGTGAGAATATGGAGTCTGTTTTATAGGATCAAGCGAGCAGCGGCACGGCCTGCTACACCTTTAATTCTCTTTTTTAAATAAAGGGACTTTTTTATATGAAGGTCGTCCATTTGAAGCACTAGCTAGGCCCTGCCACGCTTCCTTTCCATCGGGCCCATGTGCGTCTCCCCCCCCTGGGCCGGTAAGATGGCGTGGTCCATTTCTTCAGAGGGGGTCCGTTCGTCCACTGGCTCAGCCCCGGGATGCTTCGCTCGCCACGCCAGCATGCGGTTGGGGCCCAAAGGGCGGTTAGGTGGTCAGGAGTCGTGGGCCGTTCGCGTCACATGCAGCACGGGTGTGAGATCCTAACCAGATTTTGACGTGCCGGGAAGGGTGTGGAGGCCGTTGTAAAGGCTGTAGTACACTATGGCGCACAGCTAGCTTATTCAAATATGCATCATTCACTGAACCCTAAATCAGCCATATTTTTCAATAATTTGAAACGTAAATCCTGTCATTCTTGAAATAATTAATATAATGCTATATTTAACTATATTTAAGACACTGTTTCAAGTTTTTTTATTTCTCTTATTAATGCTTTTACAAGCAAAGAGAATATTTTTACATTTTTTTTTTTTTTTACTTTTTTAGTGTACATAATTATATACGCTCTAGTGGAGAAAGGGTGTGTCCCTGGGAATGGTATTTGTTCAAGGTTATAGCATATCAACACAATAATTCATTAAGCGAAATAATGGTAAACAGTTTTATATTTTTTACCACTTACCTATACTTTTTGGTTAATGATTAAAACTGTATTCATAAAATAATATAAATGTTATTTTAGAAATTGATCTGAGTATAAAAACCTTAAGTGGCAGGAACTATGGCACTTTACAGAGACGCATGGCGGCTATACGTAGCTGGGAGCTCAGCATGGGTGTCATGGGCAGTTTGCTTGCACGACGGTTGAAGGGTCAATATTTATTTTTAATTGCGGTTAACCCGCCCTTACCGTATTTTATGGTGTGTATCGAAAGTCCTCAGTTTAGTGTCCATCCTTTCCAGTGAAGCAGATCGGGTTTGCGAGGTCGTCGTCTCCTGATCAGAAGGGCAGATGTTTACGTACCACATGGTGCTTGGCTTTCAGAGACACTCCTCTCTGCTTCCCCAGGCCTCCGGCGTCTCTCTCCTGTGTTTTCTTTAAATGACATTTATGTTTTAGCACCAGCAAGCAGCCCACCCCAGTCATTACTCAGTTAACCTTCAGGAAGTGTGTTCAGTATGTTTTAGTGAAGTTGTGCTTCATTGCTGTTAAAATAAGTCCTTAAATTCATTCACAGGGGAAATTCCAGCACAGAGGCAGAGACGGTATAGTCTGAGGGGGGAGCTTTGTGTATATTTCACCCCCCAGCCCCTACCGCCTGTACCTCCTACTCTACTGTCACTACCATGGTTTGTGAGGACTGGTTTACATGCAGCTTGGATTTTGCCACCTGTGATAATTAATTCCAAAGTTAATATCTAAGTTATTTAAAAATAAACAAAGAAATGTGCAGACATAGCTACAGATAAATATATTCAGATATAAATGTACATCAATGTATGTTGATTTGAGTGTGAACTGCCTTGCAGTTATTCATAATTAATGAATATACAGTATATAGATCTTTATAATGGTGATGCATATATATATAATATAAATATTTGTATAAGAATTTTGTGATACTTATACATATACATTTTCATTCCTTTCCATTCTTTGTTAACTATAGAAACTGCTAAAATTTTATTGGACATTTTTAATGTATTTTTCTTGTTTACCAGATTACACTTGATAGTTTGTTCATAATTAAATTTTTCTAAGGAGTAAACACCATTCCATAGAAGCATATCATCTTATGAAAAACTGTTTTCAACAGATGGCTGTAGTCAGTGTAGGAAATAGATTTAAGAGGCACGTGTTCATATGTGGGATACCTTGACCTAGATGTTTGGAGATCTCAAGCTTCCGGTTTTGAAGAACACAATGCATGGATGTTTCTGGGGTAGCTGACTGGCCACCCCTAGAGACTCTGAGATACTAGCTGGCGTGCGGTGGCTCAGTGACAGTTTATAAGCTGCCTGTCGAGACCTGATTTGCCAGTTTGGTCGTACGGGGGCAGCCCCAGCGCACCATCTGAGATGGCTCAGATTCATGTGGCGAGACTGTAAGCTGTTCGTAGTGCTGGGGACCTGCAAGCATGTGGTCTTAGATGGCAGAAGATTAGCACTGAACAGCTGGCCAGTCTTAGCCATCAGCCTCCGAGATGAAAGCGTGTAACCTCCGACCTGTACACAGGTGGGGAGGACAGCTTGTGGGAGGGGGGGTCATATCTCCTCATCTGGAGCCGCGAGAGATGGATACAGCTGAATATGAGCTTGTGACGGCGTTGAGGTAACGTCGCCCATATTTATATCAGCTGCTGTCTCCTCCAGGCCAGGAGGGGGCGCTGGTGGGGGAATCTATCCCAGAAGGGGTATAAAAAAGCGTAAACTGGCACCCAGGCCTTCACTGCAAGAACTGCCCCCTCTGGGAAAAATGGTCACATCAAGGATCATGTCTATAAGTGAACACAGAAGGCTGTGAATACAAATCAACCAAAGCTTTTTTCCAGTTAATTGCAATATTTTTAATAGAGAAAACAAGTTTGTGAATATTGCTCGTTCTGATATATCTTGATGTATATCAATTTGGTGAGCTACTGTTTGGAATCATCAAGAAATCGCCATTTTACATTAACATTTTACATTTTTGATCGTATTGTGATGTCGCAGATCAAAAGGCAATAATGTTTGACAGTGACATTATCAAGTGATGACTATGTCATCATCTTATCAGGTCTTATGAAGGTTTCTTTTTTAATTTCTCACCAGCAAACCCAAATGACCCTTTGCCATTTTCCAGCACCCTTCGCCATGTTCCACAAGGGGGCGCCCACAGTTGACTTGATAACATAAATGTACCCCGTGACTTTTGGGTTCTCTTTGATTTACACGGCTTGACAGAAGGCCTGACTCTAAGAGATGTCAAGCTTGAACTAGAACCAGAGATCCTGCACACACACACACAGGTCACCCTAGAAATGAAAATAGTAGCTTTGTGATTTAGACAAGTTACTATGAAAGCAAAAAGCCAACATGGACTATTAATAAGAGCCCAAAGACAGGAGGATGATCAGAAAGGTGAAGTCTTGCCGCAAGTCACGTTGGGATTTCGAAAAGCCGTCTTGTATCAGAGATTTCAGAATGCTTGCCAAACCTGGCTCCAGCAAAGGTATTATGCATTCATTGACTCACCGCCCTCATTCCCTGCATCCACCTCTCTCCATTTGAGTGCCAATGTAACACCAGTCAATCTCTAGAAATTTCTCTTATGGAAGAACAGAGGAGGCCATTTGATCAGCGCATATAGAGTAGGGGAAGTCCTGTACTCAGCCTGTAGCAACGCGTCCTAACTGTCCTCAGAGTACTATATGATGTAATCCTGGCTTTCAAAGTGTTGTTGATAAATGGTGTACCTCTCGATGTACTATACAAAGTTGTTTAGGCAGAATAAATCATTAGCATGTAGGATTTTCTGTCACGGGTAAATCGACTCGTCTTAAAGTTTCTTTATTCACGGAAGGGTTATTTGGGTGTTAATTCCAGATTTTTTTTTATTGTGTTGTGGTTACATTAAAAATGATTAAGTGTTTCAGTGTGTCACGTAGAGAAATACCTCTTCTGCGCCCTTCAGCATTACACATTGGTTTTCTCGAATTATTTACAAAGGATATCAACTTGTTTTATAAATAGTGTGCACAGAAATCTCATGAGAATTTTGTAACTGCGCAATGTAAAGGTTCCACTTCATTTGGACTCAAGCTAGGGCTGTGTCCGTGTTGGCTGCAAGCCACATGGTTGGCACTCGTGTCACGTGAACATCCACAAGGTTGCATGTGTAAAAATACAGGTCACCCACATCACCGGTGTCTGTGCATGGTATCCAGGTACAGCCAGTCGAGCACCGGTTAGTCCGATCAGTCACCCAGTCTCCGTTCCCACACTCTGATGTTGATTTAAGGGCTATTTTTATAAGTCATTAGGATGCGGCACAAATCCTTGTGCTATATAAAGAAAAACAAAACCACACCTCCTTTTGTCTTTAGCACTGATCCACTCTGTGTTTCCTACACCGCTTTCAAACTATTGTAAAAATCACAGTTACAATCACACTTTCCAGTAAGTTCAGCCAACTTCTAAGTCCATTAGTCTCCTATTCATTGTCCTTTCAGTGACGGCAGATCCATGAATCAGTTAAAACATTGAATCAAGCTTAATTTGCTACTTGGCTCCCTTCTGCAGACTGTCTGGGGCTGGCCAACACCTGGAACAGATGCTTGTCGCAAAGGTTTTTATTTTTTTTCTTTTCGTTCGGCTGACTGAGCATCTAAATTCCTAAGCGTTTTGTCGATAGCAATACTCGGCATGGTTGGGTGCCTTTTCCGGGCTTGACAGACGCTGGGTCAGGACACAGCCGCTTGTCCCTTTACGGTGACTTTCATTTGTTGTTGAGTTCTGCTGTCTTCGATGGCACTTCAATAAAGAGGTGCCATTACGTTATGAAATGCAGAATGACAAAGAGATTTCATAAGGTAAATGTCCCACCCCCTGCCTTTTATTTTTCCCATAGAATGTATCATTTTAGCAAAAGTCGTGTGATGTATGTTTGCTGTATAATAAATTGAAGCTATTTTCATTCATGCTCTGCTCCCGTTTGTTACACCTATTGCTTCTTTACCCTTCACATTTTTATAAAATTTTGCCATGCATGGAAAGGCTTTCTAATACCACTTCGTTCTTTGAGAGTTTGTTCTATTAATTCCGACCGGCACATCTACATAAATTAATCCGTAAGGCATGGATCGTTTAACAGATTTAATTTCAGATGTATTTAAATAGTATCAAACATTTTCTTACAATGTTTAGTTCACAGGTACGCATATTCTTAAGGTCCAGGGCCTCGTTTTGGAGGGATGAACCATCTGGTATCTGGTTCACTTCTCCCGATCTGTGCTTTCCATGACCTTTAATGTCCCTGACAGGCCTCAAAAGCTCCCCGACACCCCACTATCTGAAAGGCTGTCACTGTGCAAGGACAGCTACATGGCTGCCTGGCTGTCACACAAACAGGGTCATTTTATCAGCTGATTTTCGGGGTAAAACAGCAAAGTATTAAAGCATGGATATATTCATGAGTCATCTTTGTGCACTTCATCAACATCGCCTCATCATTTTTCAAAGTATACCTGAAAAATCACTATGTAGAGTTATGGAATCATCAGTTAAGAATTAATTCCAGAAGAGGTTGGTAACCTTCCCGCCACAGAAATGACATGGCATTTCTTTAAAAATAATTTATAAAATTATATTAATTGATTAATTTATTTACTATTTATTGAAGCACATAGGAATTCTTTGGCATTCAAGAATGTCCTCTCACTCTCCAATAAAACACACGCATCATAGCAGCAATGAGGTGTAGGAGACAGAGGCAATATATATATTTATATATATATATATATATATATATACATATATACATATATACACACAAAGTATATATAGAGAAAAGTATCGAGACACCAGGCCATTACACCTACAGGAACTTTTATGGCATCCCATTCTAAATCCACAGGCATCTGTATGGAGCTGGTCCCCCTTTCCAGCTATAACAGCTGCCACTCTTCTGGGAAGGCTTTCCAAAGATGTTGGAGTGTGTCTGTGGGAAGTTTTCATCCAGAAGAGCATTTGTGAGGTAAAGCACTGATGTTGGATGTGAAGGCCTGGCTCGCAATCTATGTTCTAGTTTATCCTAAAGGTGCTCGATGGAGTTTGTGGGCCAGTCAGTTCATCCATACCAAACTCACCCAACCACGTCTTTATGAACCTTGCTGTGTCCCTCCTGCACCAAACTTTACAGTTGCCACAATGCAGTCAGGCAGGTAATGTTCCCCTGCACGCTCATAAAAAGGGTGCTAATTTGTACCTTTGCTTGTCACTGGGGCTGTACCCTCAAGGGTGTTTCAATAGTATTCTATAGCTGTAGGAAATCGTATCTTCTAAGGCACAAAAATGGACTCTGAGGAATATTTCTGTACCATTTGGGGTACATTAATGTTGCTTGTACCTTGGGGATGTTCCTCAGAGTCCATGTCTCTCAAAAGGTACAATTACCTACAGCTATAGGGAACTTTTGGGAGACCCTTGAGGGTACAGCCCCAGTGACAAGCAAAAGGTACAAATTGGTACCCTTTTTTCTGAGAGTGTGGCATCCACCAAACCCAGACGCATCCATCAGGCTGCCAGGCAGAGAAGCGTAATTCATCACTCCACAGAACATGTTTCCACTGCTCCAGAGTCCAGAGTCTTGCACCACTCCATCGGATGCGTGGCGTTGTGCTTGGTGATGTCAGGCTTGCATGCAGCTGTTCGGCCTTGGAAGCACATTCCACGAAGCTCCCGGCGCGCAATTTTGAGGAAGTTTGTAACTCTGCAGTTACTGAATCAACAGAATGTTGGTAACGTTTATGCCCTCTACGGCTCAGCGACCCCACCCTGTTACTTTATGTGGTCTGAGTTTCTGCTGGTCTAAATGCCTCTACTTTGTGATAATATGACTTATAGTTGACCATTGAATATCTAATAGGGAAAAAAATTCAGAAACTGACTTGCAAAGGTGGCATCCTGTGACAGCACACTTGAATTGAATTGAGCTCTTTATAATGACCCATTCTTTCACAAATGTTTAACCTGAATGCATGGCTTGGTGCTTGATTTTATACACCTGTGCCAATGGGCCTGAATGAAACACCTGGGTTCATGTTATACTTATTTCTTCCAAGAGAAAGTCCAGTATGTCACCCTCCTGCTGTTTACCTCATCTGTGTATAACATTTACAGTTTGCAATGATTTGCGTACCAGATCCTTTTATAAATATATTTTAAGGGGCAAACAGAACAACATCATTCTACCTGGTGTTGCCTTGAAACTGCTGCATGTGAAGGATCTGTCACATTACCACCCCACTGTATTTCAGACATCTCAAGTAATGGAATCCCTGTGATCTTAACTGACCTGGTTAACTTGTTATGGTTTAAATGAGGTGGACACATTGCAAAGCATCTGGCTGCTTTGATTATAGCAGACACCTTAAAAGGACAGTGCCTCTGAAAGAACAGGAGCTCATAAGAGACATTTAATTTCATTGAAAATGTCTTGCATTCCTTAATTGGAGCTCAACTTGAAAATGAAGTGCTTCCCGACAATAAAGCAAAATTATAGCTAATCTCTGTGCTAAGAACCCTAAGGAAGCTTAAACAGCCTGAGCAGAAGTCTACTTAATGACAGCCAAGCCAGATCTCTTCTTAATGAGGGAACACAAGTTTACATGTGCTAGTCAGTTATGTTCAGCCTGCTAATCCTCCCTGTCTAGGAGGCACCGTGGTCGAGCAAACCTTTGCCTCGTAATGTAAGCCGGCCCTGCGTGAGTCACGGTGGAAGCCATCGCTGCTATTCTCCCATCGGAAAATGTATGAGTCGCTAAGCGAAACATAGGCTGCCCTAAGGAGTCACTTGACTTTGATCAGCCAATCAAGGTGAGGTACAAACGGTAAAGCATCACACAAAGTAATGATCTGGGACTGTGTGTGTTCAATCGTGGTCCCAAACCAATAACTTCTCTTTTATTTATCAGCAGTTTCTTGGGAGGGGAAAGCATAATTAACATTTCATGAATGGCCAATTCATTATAGTAATTAAGGCCGCATAATTAAGTATTTCAAGACAGTAATGCACTGGATGCAAATGTGAGCACTAATTTAAGAGAGAAAATATGTACATGCACAAAACTAGATTAAAATTCTGCTAAGCTCTGTCTGTTGTATAGGTATGTTTGAACAGGCTGGTGAATCAGCAGACCCCAGAAAGCCATCAGACTTAGCAGAAGACCCCAGAATACCTCTGGACCGGGGGGGCAGCAATGGGCATTTTCAGTTTGTAAAGGAAGGGGTTAAATCAAAATCAGAAACGAGGGGGAGTCGCGTCAGGTACAGGGCGGGGGGGGGGCTGAGTAAACCACTCTGTATATTAGGTTATTAGTTATATGTATTTATGATGGCTATAAGTGCATATGATAACTTATATGATCATAGTCTTGAAGATAAAATGTTAATTTGTGGCCATGTTGTGCTACCACTTTATTAAAGAAATACCAAGTAAACTAAAAAATGCAATCAAAAAGTTTTATTCTTGTGCATATCGAGTAGTTATAGTATTTTGTGAAACATAACCAATAAATGACACGTAGAAGTGCATCAAAATGCCTTTTCACTACAAGTAATATTATTGCTTATTTATTCATGAATAAATTGCTTCTTACACACGTCTTACCTCTAGCAGAATCTAGGCAGTAAGTGGAGTTTTGGCAGTAGTACAATAAATGAAAAGCAAAACATGGGGCAGAAATCCAGGTGTCATGTAAGACTATTTCATCCACTAGAGAAATTAATAAGAACATAAGAACATAAGAAATTTACAAACGAGAGGAGGCCATTCGGCCCATCAAGCTCGTTTGGGGAGAAC
>JAODKL010000021.1:8677939-8698303 GCA_026780765.1 Petrocephalus schoutedeni | reverse complement strand
TCATTTTTGGCTTTGTATGCGAGCATCAGTGTTTTGTATCTGATGCAGGCAGCCACAGGAAGCCAGTGTAGAGAGCGTAGCAAAGGAGTGGTGTGGGAGAACTTGGGAACTAAAACTCAATAAACTAAATAAACTAAACTAAATAAATTCATTTTGTGTACAAAATGCATTTCGTAAATGAAAGATTTTGTGGACGAAATTCATTTCATGAGTGAAATAAATGCTTTTGTGGATGAAATGCATTTGTCAACTACATTTCATTTTCTGGACTAAATATACTTCATGCACGTAGTAGTCAAGTCACGGCTCTGCTGTTTGAAAAAAGTCCGCTCAGATCCAATGATCGGCTTTGTCAGGTTGCCAAGAAGTGATTGACAGGTCTTTGATCCAATAGGGAGCATGGTCAGGTTGACAGAGAGTGCTCTGATCAAATGATGCTGGGAAATATCAGTTTGACAGTATTCTCCACCAGTAGCATTAGGGGGAACTGGGAGGCCCAATCGTATTTCGGGCAATAGGGTGCAACCCCGTACCACTCTTCGAGACCCGCCCCTGGATGTGCCGGAAGACAGCTGGGCTGTCATAGTAATGAGGCCTTGTACCACAAGAGTTATGAAACAGTCCAGTTTAACTTGGATGTTAGCTATGTTTTTCATCCTGGTCATCTTGCTCTCACTTCAGGTTTGATTCTCATGATCTGGCCTTTTGAATCTGTTCTGGTTCTGTGGTTCGGATTTATCTGATTGGTTCGTTCCCAGGTCTCAGCTAGCACTCTGCCTCTGGGTGCCTGTTTGCTGATCACTTGACTTTGCATAGTGTTCCAGACTTGAGTTTTGGTTGATCCAGTTATTGAGTCCTTGTGGTCAGCAATAGAGGTCAACCAATATTGGTTTTTCATGGCCGATATCGATACCGATTATTGCTGGTTGATAGGGGCGATAACTCATATTCAGAACCGATATGCATTTATTTGCTTTTATGTGTTTTCTTTGCATCTATTTACAATGTGGATTTGGTGATATATATAAATAGCTCACAGGAGCTCCATGGTGTTTTGTAACTTCAGTGGGTAAGACTGTAATGTTTTAATCTGGGGAAACACCAGCTGCTTTACCTTCCAATCTCAGCAACAGGCCACAGACCACGCTCAGCTAAAACTCCTCTCTCCTGTTCTCCTCCTTGGGGCTTCACGCTGCACTCGAGTGTGAGTGTGGTGAGAGTGACAGCAAAGCTTCAGTGTTGATTGGCTATTACTCGTGTGACATAGCCAATCAGAGATTGTTGTGGGTGGGACATTAAATGAAGCAGCTGGATGAGCGCAAAGAGCACAGAGGCAGAGAAGGTAGCGGAGCCACAGTAGCGTACCTTGTAATTACGTAATATCGTGAGCGTTAAAATAAAACGCCGATACCGATAATCTACAAAATGCTTAATATCGGCCCCCAATACTCAGCCAAGCCGAAAACTGGTCGACCCCTAGTCAACACCCCAGGTCCTGTCAGCAATGAGTCCTTGGAGACTTGAGTGCACAGTTTGGGGTTTAACCAGGGTCGGCCTGAGCTTTTATGGGGCCCTAAGCAGAATTTGATTTGGGGGCCCCCCACCACCTACTGTACATCAGGATATCTTGATATTTCAAGTGCTCGTGGGGGGCCCCTGGTGGTGTGGGGGCCCCAAGCAGCCGCTTAGTTCACTTATGCCTTGGGCTGGCTCTGGGTTTGACCTTTTGTCTGAGATCATGCACTGTGCTCAGCACCTTGTCAGAGCTGTCCTGTTTTCCTTAACTTCTTCCTGCTGTCATGACAATACATATGTGTGGAAGTATTTGACACATTTCCTCAAAGGCTAGGAATATGGTTTCAGGAAAATATCTGTGCGTTGTCTCATTTAGTAAAAGGTTAAAGTAGTTAAAAGTATTGTGATTTTGTTAAGTGTATTGTGTTTGTTTTTGTTTTTTTACCAAAAGCAGGGAGCATCCTAAAGGCTTTGCATCCTCATATTCTCAGCCTGATTGTAGTGTTCTTAAGCATGCAGTTGCTTTTGGCAAATACTTCATATTTGCATAAATTGCTTGCTGAGGTACGTATTTTACAATGTGAATATTGCAAACAATATTTTGTGTGGGTTGAAACTAAACGTCAGGTACACAGCAAACTGATAACCATCCAGGTGTGATATGAGCAATATTCAGTACTAAGTATTACATTAGTACTGCAGTTTTAATTTCATTGCTGTTAATTAATAGTATGCTTTAGAAGTGAACGGTCACTGTTAATTAACAGTTTTCATTTGACCACACTGTTAATTCACTCCGACACATTCCATGACTGGAGAATAATGAATGTAAAGCTGATTATAATCTTCCTTGTCAATCTGCTTGTTTATTGTGAGCTACTGTAATCAACCTTCCCCAAGGCAGGCATGGACCCTCAGTGTGATAGATATGCAGATCCTGAAACAAATGAAAATACTGTTGACGCTTGTGACAGTACAGCTAATCAGTTTGCCAGAATTGGGCAGCAGGTGGCGTAATGACTAAAACCAGCTGTTGCTGAGGAGGCTGCTGATTCAAACCTCAGGAAAGATCCGACTGTAGGGCACGTGAATTTTTTCCTGGAGAATGTTCAGCAGTACCCATAGGTAAAATGAATAAAGGTATTAGAAAGATGACAGAATGTAAGCATTATTAAATGCTTTCTGTGCCCAATTGTTTTTATGAAGTTACAGTTAGTACATTATTTATTACGTATTGCATTTCAAGGACAAATTGTAACTGGTTTCTGTGCTGTATGCTGATAATTGCTATTCTGTGCAAAGGAGAGACTCTCACAGTACTTCTGTGTAATTAATAACAGCTGGTTTCTTTAAGAAGTCATTAATAAATACACTACACCGGTCAAAAATTTTAGAACATTCCAATTTTACCATCTTGTTCTTTTTTCCTGAGGTAGTTCTTTGGACTTGTGTTTTGGGTCATTATCTTGCTGTAGGATGAACCCCTGACCAAATAGACGCATACCAGAGGGTGTTGCATGGCGCTGCAGAATGCGGTGGTACCCATTTTGGTTCAGGGTGCCTCTCACTCTGTACAAGTCACCCACCTTGGATCCAGCAAAACAGTCCCAGACCATCACACTTCCTCCTCCATGTTTGACAGTTGATGCCACACACCATCCTTTCGCCTACTCGACACGTACAAAGATCCTGCGTGATGAACCGAAGATTTCAAATTTTGGTTCATCAGTCCAGAATACCTTCTTCCAGTCTTCAGTAGTCCAATGGTGGTGTTTCATGGCCCAGGCAAGCCTCTTTGTCTTATTCTGACATCTTAGCAATGGCTTTCTTGTATTATTCAACTCGTCCTGTCAAACCTGTAGCTCAAAGACATGCTTACTACGACCACTTGCTTACTACGACTTCAAGCTGTGCTCGAAGCTGTTGTCCTGTGAGCCGCCTGTCACGCAAGCTGTTAATTCCCAGAAACTTGTCCTCTGATTCAGTTGTGGCTTTGGGTCTGCCAGACCTCTCCCTGTCAGAGTTTGCCCCAGTTTCTGAGTGCCTTTTGATGGTGACGTAAACTGCACTCACTGACACCTTGACTTTCTTTGCAATTTCTCTGTAGGAAAGACCTACATTTTTAAGTGTTATGATGGTCTGTCTCTCTTCCATTGTTAATTACCTTTTTCTCGCCGTTTTTGTAGCAACACAATACTGTTCAACTGATGCTCACGAGGGTATAGTACCACAGTGTGTTCCAACTCTGCTTTTATGCAGACAGAGGGGGTTGTAAGTAATCAAGAAAAGTTGGAACACCTGTAGGAATTAGTAGCACCAGCTTTCAAGGTTTGATCAACCTCCATTGCTGCAGAACAGGTTTAAATTGTTAACCCATTTTGTGTTCCCTGAAAAAAAGGCCTTTTTGTATAATTCTGTAATGTACATTATTTTTCAGTTTTGGGTAACCTTACCTTTTTTTTTTAATCTCTTACCTTTGTGCCATTTCAAGCTATTCGTTGGACTTGAAAGACCTGAATTGCAATAAATAACTGGAAAAATTGTGGTGTTCTAAAACTCTTGACCGGTAGTATAGGTACCTTCAAACTTGTAACCAGATATAGTTTAAAACCTGGGGTTTTAAATTAATGAAGCACTGGTTTGGTGTGTATATTTATAGGACTGTCTCCTGGTTTTAGTTACATTGCAGTTTTAAAATAAGTTTAAAAGGTGTCAATTTTTTATGTTGTCTCATCTGGCGATGCTAATTAAATAAAAGCAATAATAGCATAAAAGGCAGCCTCGGAACAGGAAGGGAGATGATCTCCGAATCACTTGGCCACCTGCATCTCCAGGTTAAGCGGCGTCGAGCCGGTGAGGCATTATCATTTTCACTGGACATTTCCACTCAGATCAAACAGGACAATGGTCATTTTAAAACTCAATTTCTGATGACACTGCAGCTATATTTCCAGAAGGGCCGAACGATTTTAAGAAAATTTCGAATTGCAATTTATTTGACAGATATTGCGATTGTGATTTTTTTACTCAGTATTCACTATATGTGTATGAAAAACTGTAATTGAGCACAAACGTACATTAAAATCTGAACTGAGTTATACATTAATCCAAAGATAAGAATGGAAATATGTGAATTGAATCTAAAATGTATTTATTCTAGCTAAAATTATATAGAACATACACTTAATAAAAGTAATTGTATTTTTACATGCACATTTTAAGTACCGCGTTTGCAAACAGTGCTCGACTGCGTTTTACCCTTAGCAAAGTGCTTCCGTAAAGTCCCATGTACACAAGGGTCAAACTATCAGAGAACAATGACGCATAAAACTACTATCACAAAAGCTGCGACTGTGTTAAGTTAAATAATAAAGTTAAGTAATAAAAACATTAGGGATCTTACGGCTAGCGCTGCTTGTACCCCTAATAATAGGACCTTTCTGTGAACAATCTCTGACCATTAAATAGGGAGGTAATTCACTTATGGCTCAGCAGCGGAACCGATATTTTTCAGCACTGCGAATGTGACGTTTTCCTTGGGTTTCGTGTGTCTGTTGGTGGGCATAAACACAGTCACTTTGGGCCACTTCTGATTGGTGAGCATGCCTGGCACGCGAGGAGTACGGCACTTCTGATTGGATGGACTGACTGTCACACAAAGAGGACGGAATGAATTTGCAAAACTATTCACATGACAGTTTTAAACCCTGGGTCAGACGTGCTGTATAATGCATATTCTAAATCGCAGCCTTTGTGATTTGCTAATCGCATTGTTTAAAATCGCGATTCGATTTTAAATCGATAAATCGTTCAACCCTAATTTCCAGGTGTAAAAACAAATGAGTCAAACAAGGTGTTTCACTGTGGCAGTACCTTGAGTCTCACAATTACACAGTGAATGTGGAAGCAGGTTTCAGATGGGCGCTCAGCTGCATCTCATGTGGGGAGAAGTGAGCCTCATCTATCCTGCAAGTTGTTATGGAAACCTTGAGGGCTAATTCAGTGCCACCAAGGAACTTATTGTTCCCAGTGAAAGGATAGGAGGACATGCACTAAGGAAAAATTATAAGAAATTCTTTGTTAACTTGATCATAGATAAAACCATAGACATACTCTGATGCATCACTGACTGATTTAAATCTTTTCAAGTACAGTCCATTCAAACATATGTTACATACAGCACATGGACAAAAGTATTAGCGTACACCTGTTAATCGTGTTTCATTCACACCCATCACCATGGGTTTATAAAATCAAACACCGGGCCATGCAGTCAGGTTAATAAACCAAAGAACAGGTCATTTCGAAGAGCTCAGTGTACTCAAGCGTGCTGCTGTCATAGGATGCCACCTTTGCAATAAATTGGTTCATGAAATTTCTTCTCTGCTAGATATTCCATGGTCCATGGTAAATGGCATGGTTGCAAAGTGGAAGCATTTAGGAACAACAGAAACTCGAAGTGGCAGACCACATAAAGTAAGAGAGCAAGGTCGCCGAGTGCTGAGGTGTAGAGTCGCCAGTGCTCTTTTGACTTTGACTGCAGAGTTCCACACTTTCTCTGACAATAACCCCAGCAAGAAACTGCACTCAGGGAGCTTCATGGAATGGGCTTTCTTGGTCAAGGAGCTGCATGCAAGCCTCACATCACCAAACACAATGCAAAGCGTCAGCTGCAGTGGTGTAAAGAACACTGCCACTGGACTCTAGAGCAGTGAAAATGTGTTCTGTGGAAAGACAAATCACGCTTCTCTGTCTGGCAGAATGATGGATACGTCTGGGTTTGGTGGATGCCAGAAGAACATTACCTGCCTGACTGCATTGTGCCAGCTGTAAAGTTTGGTGTGGGAGGGATAATGGTGTTGGGTTGTTTATCAGGGGTTGGGTTAGGCCCCTTTGTTCCAGTGAAGGGAACTCTTAATGCTTCAGCATATCAAGGCATTTTGGACAAGTCTATGCTTCCAAGTTACCTACAGTTTGGGGAAGACAATTTTCTGTTTCAACATAATCGTGCCCCAGTGCACAAAGCAAAGTCCATAAAGACACGATTGGGTGAGTTTGGTGTGAACTTAACTGGCCCGCACAGAGCCCTGACCTCAACCCCATCGAGCACCTTTGGGATAAACTAGATTGTAGATTGCGAGCCAGGCCTTCACATCCAACATCAGGGCTTTACCTCACAAATGCTCTTCCAGATGAATGAGCAAGAATTCCCACAGACACACTCCAACATCTTTTGGAAAGCCTTCCCAGAAGCGTGGCAGCTGTTATAGCTGCAAAGGGGCACCAGCTCCATACAGATGCCTGTGGATTTAGAATGGGATGCCATAAAAGGTCCTGTAGGTGTAATGGCCAGGTGTCCTGATATGTTTCTCCATATAGTATATGTAAACTATCTAAAAATTAAACTGTGAATACTACCATAATCTGCTTCCTGCCCAGTGATTCAAATGAAATAATGTATTACGATCAGGTGCAGGCTATGATACCATAAAATATTTTCTAAGAGAATAATTATATTAATAGAGAAGTTATTCATGTTATTCTCTTGCACAATGTGAAGCTGAACTCCGTTTTATTCATTTGCGCTTCATAACGCTTGTAAAATGTAATTAACTTTTAGATACGCGTTTAGCCTATTTGCATACGAATAGAGTGTAACCCATAATGACGATAATATCTGTCCGAGCACTCAGCGAATATCCTTATCTTTCTTTGAGATGTGGTCAGTGTTGTAAACAGAGAACCGTGGTGGATTCACAAATATGTTGACAAATAATAATAATAATAATAATAATAATAATAATCATCATCATGGTATAAAGTGCTATGCAATATATTATATTTACCCCGAAATCACATGCACCTTGTGTTAAGTGTACGTGGTAATATGTTTGTTTGTGTGCTTTTATTTCTGCTTTAATTGGCTTAGGAGCGATGTAGGGGGCAAGCGAGGAGCGTCCGGCGTGAGATTCAGGCTTCAGAGCCGCAGCAGGTGGGTCCATCGTCCCCCCTGCCTCTGTCCCGTCCCGGTCCGACGCCGGGCCTCGCTGCTTACTGGAAGGGGCGGGCAATCCGTGCAGCTTACTGCCCATTTGCTTTTAAAACAGATTAATGTCCCTGTAATTTGACCTAAGTTAAGGGGAGAGATCCAGTTTCCATAGAAACGCAGACAGCCTCGCTGATATGGAAATGTCTGTAGGCTGTCAAATGATGTGCATTCAGTCTAATTATTTGGCAAACTTTCATGGCTAATTATATTCCCCGAGTAGGCTATACTAATGCAGGAGCCTAGACGGGTTGACTTTAAACAGTTCTTTATCACTGTATCAGATGAATGTCTGCTTCTGCCGAGTATAGCTTTTATATACCTCATTAGAGAGAAAATTACACTTGATGCCAATAAAACAACAAAAAAGACGTACTGGAACGGGCGTCCGAAGGGCATGTCATCAGGGACGCTCGGCTAATTAGCCGCATGTCGGTCGGATGCAGGACGGTGTTCACGGAGCCAGATTCCTCTCGGAAAGTCGAATCGGCGGCGAGCAGCAGTGCCGCCCCGCCCGGGGCCGCTCAGGAGCCCCCCTCCAGCGCCTGGCGCTTCAGCGGAGCCCTTTCACGCCGGATCAGGTAGACAGCTTCCCCCGCCAGCCCCCGTCGTGCCAGCCGAACACTCCTGTTCTTATCCGGCAGCAATCCAGCTATTTGTATAAATCGAATTATGGCTAATAAAGGACCCCCAGCTAGATATTAAAACGTTATATGCAACGGCGATGATTATATGCAAATGTGCAGATTAACAGGCACCAAGGGATAAACATGTAAACATCAATTATGCGCGAATACCAATGGCTCTGCTGGGAGCCGTGCCACTTCACGCTGCTGAAATTGTATAGCTGGTGGTTTCGCTGGCATCTTTGCCCGCGGCCGCTTCCCGGCTTGGTACCCGGTTTAGGTAAAGTAAGGAGGGCAATAGGCTGCAGGTGTGACGCGGCCACCGGCCTCTCGCTTCCAGGAAGGACATCCTGAGGTTCCTGGATGCAGAGAGAGACATCTCTATCCTTAAGGGCACCTTGAAGCCCGGAGATGTCATCCACTACGTGTTCGACCGCCAGAGCACCACCAGCGTCTCGGAGAACCTGCATGCCCTCCTGCCCACCACGTCGCCCATGAAGAACCGGCACTACCGACGCTGCGCCATAGTGGGCAACTCGGGCATCCTGCTGGACAGCGGCTGCGGCCAGGAGATCGACTCCCACGATTTTGTCATAAGGTGCGGATTGTGCACAAAGCCAGCCGGCTTCTCCGGGAAGGTGTCACACCTCCGGCTTTCATGAGAAAGACATGCATATTTACAGTCCACAGGAATCACCGTAACTTTTCCGCCGCTGCTTTTGTGACGCACGGACTTCCAGAGCGAGCGGCGATACTTAGAGCAATTAGACTCCCGCCGAGTAAATTTGACATTTAAAAAGCTCCAGCGATCTGCCGAGAATTTAATGAGGCGCATTCTGCAGACCTGCTATTCCTGGACCAGCTTAGCATATTTAGGCGACACCCCCGGCCTGGGCGCCCGCCCTCCGCCCGCCGCGGATGCGCTGCGTTGGCCCTCGCACTGCGATCGCGTGCCAGGCGCGCTCTCGCCGCCGCGTCCGGGTCCCGGTCCAAATGCCTTATTTCTTTTGCGCTGCCACCACCACATCAGCGACCAACCCTTTGCACGCACACCATTATTGGGGGCGGGATGGAGTCCCCCTGAGCCTGGTCAGTGTCAAGCATAACATGCCAGAGGTGAACTTCTTCACTCCCGACATGGGCCATGGGGTTTAGTGGGGGCTAAATTAAGACAGGATATTCCTTTTTTTTTCTAAAAAAAAGTCAATATGAAAGCAATTAATTAAGTTGCTATTTCTTAATCTGTACATTTTATAGGATGAAAACGGATACCTTCTGGTCATCTGCTTTTGAAGGCATTCACAGCTGAAGATAACGACCTTAGTTTGCAGTTATGCGCATGCTGTAATCTATCTGCTTACCGCCTTCTATCCAAGGTGACCAGTCAGGGTGGTCCAGAGCCTGTCTTGTTGGACACACACATATGCACACGCACACACATGCACCAATTTCACTGTGTGAGAATGCCAGATTAGCAAGCAGGAGGGTATGCAAACTGACCCGTGAAAAGGTAGCCCTGTCACACTATGATGGCTTTATTCAGGCTGGCCTAATTTGGGGGGTGCAATCAGTGCCTTTGATAAGACATCAGCACTTTATGTTTCTGCTGGGGAAAGCTTTTTGTTGTATTATATACAATGCCTGGCCAAAAAAGTCCCACACATTAATATATCATTGGAGCGCCTTTACGTTTGATTACAGTGCACATTCATCATGGCATTTATTGCCACTTGCTTATGTAACATCTTGACATTTTTTTCATCCAGATTAGCATTCATTTTTCGCTAAGATCTTGTATTGATGACAGGCGAGTTGAACCACTCCATAAGGTCTGCTTCAGCACATCCCAAAGAATTCAATGGCGTTGAGGTCAGGACTCTGAGGTGGCCATATCATGTGTGAAAATGCTTCCTCATACTCCCTAAACCACTCTTTCACAATTTGAGCCCCATGAATCTTGGCATTATCATCCTGGAATATGCCCATGCCAGTAGGGAAGAAAATATCCATTGATGGGATAACCTGGCCATTCAGTAGATGCAGGTACTCAGCTGACTTTTTCTTGGCAAGGCATTCACATGTTAGTTCTTATAGTACATGTACTTTTATATGGCCAAACTACACTAAAGAGCTGAAAGAGAAGCTCAGGGTCAGAGTGGGCCGCTGTGCCCCCTAGAGCCGCCACTGTTGTTTGCACAACATGTAGACCCTCTCACTTACCCTAGTGTGTGTGTGTGTGTGCGTCTTAGGTGTAATCTGGCCCCAGTGGAGGAGTTTGCACGGGATGTGGGGATGCGCACAGGCCTGGTGACCATGAACCCCTCGGTGGTGCAGAGGGCCTTCCAGGACCTGGGCAGCGCGCGCGGGCGGGAGCACTTCCTGCAGCGGCTGCGCGGCCTCGGCGACGCCGTGCTCTGGATCCCCGCCTTCATGGCCAAAGGCGGTGAGCAGCGAGTGGAGCTGGCCCTCAATGTCATCCGGCAGCAGCAGCTCGCTGTCAGGCCTGCCTTCCCTTCCCTGCGGCTGCTGGACGCCGTGCGTGGGTGAGACGGCAGACATTGCACCCTCAGACTCACACTGGGGACCATACACACACCCTTTGACTCACACAGGGAGCCAGAGACACCCTCGGACTCACACTGCCTGTGTGCTTAAAATGATATCTGTCAGGTACTTAAACATCTATGCCTAGTTTTATGTCACACCACAACCCTAGAGGCTACAGAATGTTTCTGATGCATTAGACTCACATACAGGGCGCAAATAAATGTATTGCGGTGAGCGTGTGAGGCATTTTAATAAAGGAGATGGCAGCACTTTTAAAATGGAAGCTGCTCTCTTCATTAAGAGCGGCACAGACAGGGATGCCAACAATTTACACGACACTCACAGCTACATGCTAGCGAAACACACGCATTGAATGGCAAACATTACAGAGATATTTATTATTTACAACATAAATATTAAAATACGCATATTCATTTGCTAGAATTATAGCAAGCATGCCGATAAGTCCTGCTGACCAGCCACAGCGTTACATTGTCTCAGCCAATTAGTGACAGCGGGTGAGATCATAGCAAACAAAGTTCGTCACAAAGACCCCGCACGGGCAGTGTGCCAAAATGGTGATGACCGCGGTGATTATGGCTTATGCAACGTCAATTCCGTGGATTCCATTTTAAGTATATGGCCACCTTAATCTGTAAAGCATGTGTGAGTGACTGATGGGATGAGCACACTGTGCAATTCGTCCTGTCTGATGTTCAGGAGCCAGGCTGCCTCGGGGCTGGATGAGGGATGCTGAGACCTACGGGCAGTATTGAATGACAGGGCCGGGTGGGCCTTAAGAATGGGGGTCCGCTCCGTGTTACATGAGGCTGTCAGGGTCATGCCCAACCCCCCAAATAGGAGCGAAGGAGAGGGTGGCATTGTGTGTCTCAGAGTAGCCTGAACTTATTTCTCATGGATATCAGAATCAAGACTTCACCTCCTTCGGGATGAAAGACGAGCCCCGGACACAAGAGTGTAGAGCTACTAGAATCCCTGGCTGGCAGGGAGATGGCCTCTTTAGCGGCCCGCGGCCTGCTCCTCTTACGCTCCTCCTGCATGACAGACAACGGCAGAGTGCTAGCGGGTGGCTTGCCAGATCCCCCCAGAGCGCCCACTTGTGCAAACAGAAAAATGCGTCTCATGTTGATCAAGCTCTTCAGAAGCCCCGAACTCGCAGGCTTTTAAAGAGGAGCTGTATAAACAGAGAGACATGCAGCACAGCTGTGAGCCCAAGACTGGCCACCTGGGGGTGATATTAGTATGTGCCTAAATAGCGATACCAGAAAACTGCGGTATAATGTGTGGAAAGTATGACGGTTTGAAAAAATTAAATACGTCCGAAGTTGGATGTAGCCTACGGACGGATGAATTTAGATTACTTTGTTGTTGTTGCTGCTGTGGGTGGCTAAATAAAAATTTTGTTATATGGTACTGTCCTGCCGTTTTCCTCTCTCGAGACAGCGGTCGGCTCTCACTGCCGGTTTCACCCTTCGCGGCTTCGGCTGATACGGCGATATACGCGATACTCTGTAGTATAAATATATAATTCATCTTTGAATTTCTTCGGATTATAAAAATCCGGTTGCCTTTCCGGAGGACTTTCCTAGCCCTAGTGTAGAGTTACAGCAAGGGTGAACCATGCACAAATAAGGAAAAACACCAGAAGACACTCCTGCATGCTATAATAAATAGTACAGTCCCTTATTGTTCTAAATTTGGAAAAAAAGAGAGAACTACAAATAAGAAAAAAAGTGCTGCTTTTTATGTACACTGTTTATTTTTGTTGTAAAATTGGCTAATTAGTATCCAGGGACGATGTATGCATACGTCATGTCCCCCATAACCTTACGTGAGCAGCTGAGTAGTTTGAGTGTACTTAACGTAGTGCGAAAACAGCATAAACACCAAAATGCAAGAGAGAATCCTCCTTCCCTTACTGACTTCTTACTGTGTGTGACCTTTCATACACCATTCCATAACCCACCCACCCCGCCCAGGGTATCTGAGGCAGTACAAGGCAGGGCCACAATCTGGATAGAGTACGTACAAATACATTCACACAAAAAGTCACACTACAAGCTATTTAGAGCACCAGCTACTTAATTTCCTCACCTCATTTCATTGGAGGTACACAGGCACACAGCAGAGATTCACCTTTGTGAGGAGTGTGTCTGTGTACCTGCACAGTCAGAGTACAAACACACTCCCCCTTAAGGTGAATGTCTCCTGCTTGTCTGTGTACCTGCACAGTTTCTGTACAAACACACTCCCCCTTAAGGTGAATGTCTCCTGCGTGTCTGTGTACCTGCACAGTCAGAGTACGAACACACTCGCCCTTAAGGTGAATGTCTCCTGCTTGTCTGTGTACCTGCACAGTCAGAGTACAAACACACTCCCCGTTAAGGTGAATGTCTCCTGCATGTCTGTGTACCTGCACAGTTTATGTACCAACACACTCCCCCTTAAGGTGAATGTCTCCTGCGTGTCTGTGTACCTGCACAGTCAGAGTACGAACACACTCCCCCTTAAGGTGAATGTCTCCTGCGTGTCTGTGCACCTGCACAGTTTATGTACCAACACACTCCCCCTTAAGGTGAATGTCTCCTGCGTGTCTGTGCACCTGCACAGTTTCTGTACAAACACACTCCCCCTTAAAGTGAATGTCTCCTGCGTGTCTGTGCACCTGCACAGTTTATGTACCAACACACTCCCCCTTAAGGTAAATGTCTCCTGCGTGTCTGTGTACCTGCACAGTTTCTGTACAAACACACTCCCCCTTAAGGTGAATGTCTCCTGCGTGTCTGTGTACCTGCACAGTTTCTGTACAAACACACTCCCTGCTACGGTGAATCTCTCAGCTGTGTGTTTGTATGCCTGCACAGGTATTGGTTGACCAACAAGGTCCACATCAAGAGACCAACCACAGGCCTGCTGATGTACACTATGGCCACACGCTTCTGCGAGGAGATCCACCTCTATGGTTTCTGGCCCTTCTCACGTGACGCACAGGGGAACGCAGTGAAGTATCACTACTACGACAGTCTGACCTACGGCTACACGTCCCGTACCAGCCCGCACACTATGCCGCTCGAGTTCCGGACCCTCAGCAGACTGCACGCGCTGGGGGCCCTCCAGCTACACACAGGGTCCTGCCGAAATGAGACAGCACACCTCTAGATGTGGGCAGGCGGGAAACTGCTCTGCGCCATCCCCATCACTGGCGTCCGGCCTCCGACACGGCTCCGCAATTGGCATCCAACGTGAAATCAAACTCCTGCATATTTCGTTGGGACCTGGTGCTCAGCAGAGGTAAGCCGATTCCATCGGATGGAATCCGAGTCCGGTGGACTTTACCCAGAATCCTCTTTGATGTCAACACAGACCACTTAAACAAGGCAAGTTACTGTGGGAACGCTGAGGTTTGTCCGTTGGGAATAACTGTGAGCCCCCATAAAATAAATGTGAACATATGACAATGTAATCGGACATCAGACCCTTTATGTATTTATTCTCTACAGACTGAGACTGGTCTATATACTTTTGTCTGACTTCTTGTCGTGATATATTACTGTCAGACTAAGACTTTTACAAAAGACTACACCATGCAGTTAATAGTTTTTCTCCCTGACGTGTCTAGAAGTGTGCGTAAGGGGAGAGCATTTTAGTCCGGCATTTCGTTCTCATTTTTGTAAGGTCAAGGTTTATATGGTTTTCAGGCTCACTAGCACCCCCTAATGAGAAACCCTTAAACTTCAGCTGCTGGTGACACAAGAAGAACTTGAAACGTGGTAACTAAGACAACTGTAACTTCACAGAAGAGAGGAGTTACCTGCCAGGTAATGTCAATATGAAATCATTTAATATTCCTAACAAGTTCTGTACAATACCCTTACGGCTGACCTGCTGCTATCTAGCTGTGTCTTGGGGCTATGTAAATCACCTTCTAGATACTCATTGTTAAGGAGAGGCAGCCCAGAAAGGCACTTATCAGTCAAACCAACAGAATGAGACAAAGAAACCTTTGTCAGGGGAAGAGCAAACAGCCAATTCCAGGAATTACCCACATTTCAATGCAGAGATATCTTTACAAGCTCCTCCCTGTCTCCCCTAGGCATGTATTAGACACATGCTTTTCCTCCGGACCACGTTTCCAAACACTGGTGAACTGCTACTCAGAAGCCTGTGCCTGCTGTGGAGCTCACAGCTGTCTTTGTAGTGTGCGGCGACCGCGGACAGCTCTCACGGGCCAGCGGGTCACGTGCATGCCGTCCGCCGCACACTCGGGGCTCTCCGGCGAGCCGAGTCAAGCGGAGCCCTCCAGGTTCCCTTACGCTTCTTACACGAAGGCATTCTGCACCGCAGTAAGATGGGCAGCAGGCTGTGTAGAGACCGAGCGGGGAACTCAGAACCCTCTCAGAACCCTGCCCTGCAGCACTGGGGATTCATATGAGAACGGCCCCATCACGGGCAGAAGGACGTAATCAAGGCCACGTGTGACGCCCGCAGCCTCGCCGTGTCCTTCCGACCCTGCTTTGATAGAAAACACTCCACTCTTACATGTCGCTCTCATCATTTGGGTTAAAAATAGTCTGGTGCCGAACTACAGACGTCAGCAAACCACCCAGAAAATAAATGTGTTTATCTGCAAAGGCATGCGTTCCTGTGACCAGTGGTACTGAACCAAATTAATCCCACAACATCCTTCTGGGCCTCATTGGAGAGACTGACTCTGTAAACTGGGGGGGGGGAGGGGGTCATTTCTGGCCTTTTTTTTGTAAACGCGCTTAACACAATCAAGCAGGGTTTCTCTAGCCTTGCCTTCAGTGAAATGAAAAGCGATTTGCCTGCTTTCAGCTAAGCGTGAAGATGTCAAGCAGGAGCTCCAGAGTAATGAAAGCAGCAGGAAATCATAAACACTCTGAAAGTGCTACCGATTCACAATAAAAAGAAGATCAAATTTCCCCAAAGAGTCAAAATACAAGAGCATTAAAATGAATTCCATACTTTATGTGAACTGGAAAGGGTGTCACCTGAAAAAAAAAAAAAAAAAGATCATAAAAATGATACCATAGAAAGTGAAGGTCAGGGCCGCTGTCTTCATCTCCGATACACTAGGCCATCAGCAGAAAATGGCCACACCAACAGCCTAAAGAAGCACTCTACATTAAGCCCCGGCTAATTCCACTACATACCATAAATGGCATACACCAATATCCAGGCATTGATAGGGAAAAAAAAACATTTTAATATCATAAAATATACTTTATTGGGTGAAAATATCATTCCCTTCAGCGGAGACTGATTCACTTGCATACAAATTAACAGTCCATACAGTAGCACAGTGGCATGAACCACAATGGATTCGACTTCATGGGAAGAGGGAGACGTATAGCAGGGAATGAGCAGCGGAACGCAGAGAGAGAGCATAGCAGGTACTGTGCTGCAGTCTAACACCAGCATGGCACTGGATGGAGGAGGGTGTGGGAGGGTCATGCAGGGGGGTGGCGAGGCCTCGGGGTAGATGCGGGGGCAGGGAGGAAAAAAAAAAATTGCCAGTAATCACCTGGACTAGGCGTATAAAATAGCTGGTCGCTGGTCTCCTGCCCCCACACCTGTTACGAATCACCAGTACCACCACACAGAGATCCAGTCTTATCACAAACAAGGGCATTTAAATGTACCTTTCATGAATAGCCAGTCGGACATAAAAAAAATTTACAAAAAAAAACCCACCACAAAGAGGCAGGGTCAGTGTTCTATGTCTATATAGTGGTTATTTAAGCATGACAAGCTGGTAAGTGTGCAGTTTTTTTCTAGTGGACAGAAATGGCATAATCCAGTATCTAAGCTGTAAAGGCACTAATAAATAATAATAATAATAAAAAATTACATGCAGTGAGATATTTTAGGGGACCATCATGAGAATTCACCCAGTCACTCATATGATTGGTCCAGTTGAGCCAGAAGCACTTCTCCAGAGTTTGTCCTCACAGACATGCAACGATTCATTAACAAATCATCACGAGAGATACGTTTGCACGCTATTTATTCAGCTAATAAACAATGCGGAAGTGCACTTCTGAAGCAAATTTCCAGTTTTCTACAGCACACTCAAATGCATAAATACTCTACAAACCAATGAACATTTGCATTTTTTTGAGAAAGAAAAAAAAATTTTAAATAAATCTTTTTTGTAGTGCACATAGCGGTGGTGGTGGGGGGTGCCAGAAGCCAAATATTCAAAACAAGTTCACTGCCCCCTTTCCACCACCAAAAATATTGTGACAGTGATCTAAAATGTCTTCCCCAAAAAGCTCCTTCTGAGTTTTCCTCTTTAGGTATATTCTTCCAGGGTAATCTTTTGAGAACTTGCTTTCCCCTCCCCCGCAGACAGAAAACAAGAAAATACCTCTGGGAAATCTTTTGCAGCTTTGGTTTACATAGCAGCATTGTAAGAATGAACGCTCTCACTGCGCTGTAAGCACAAGCATAATATTCTTCCAGTCAAAGACCATCGACAGGAATCAACACATATTATACAGCTGAATACCAGGAAACGTAACAGTAAAATTAGGTACATAGAGTCACAACGCAAGAATATGCATTTATATAGAAGTCATCATCCCCAGAATACGTATAACTATATACATGTGGCATCATCCCGCCGCAGACCCTCAGAGCCTCTGGCTCTGCTGGGAGATCTGAAATCCCAGCAATGTTGTTTATGTACTCCAAGAATGGGGAATTCCTAGAAAACGGCATTCTGGGAAATATTGCCTCCCAGCCATTCAGCACGAGGGCCTACGGGAACACGTCCAGATCACAGGGAACAAACAGCGACTCGTTTTACCTTGTGCGATAATGAGGACATTCGGGATAAATAGCAGATAAGGTCTAATTTGAGCCTAGGCCCATGGTTGCAGATAAAATTAAGCACAAATTAAATTTGCCTGGCGTGCAGCGCTTGGCCACGTACGCAAAGGATTCGGAGGGAAGAGATTTCCAGACAGAGAGAGAGACCTTCACACACAAGTGACACATTTGACAATATTTTCTTGCTTCCTCTTCCTACAGACAGTAGGAAATCAGAAAGCTCTGTCTGCCTACATCCCCGACTTTAGAATCCTCCTTAAGCAAGATACAAAGTACAAAGAGTGATTTACGCTGTGGAGCCTGATGGCAATCGAGCATCGAGAGGGCTTTCCCCCGCTCACGCTGTAATTCACTTTGTACAGCCAGGTGAAAGGACATGCTGGTAGGATTTATAGTGGCGGAATCTCGTAGTGGTTGAGGCGACCATTGAAAGAGGCAACTCATGTAGACCTCGTGGTCAGCCCAGAGGGAAATCGTGTGATTGGCTGCATCGCCTCCTGATTCTGTCTTACAATGAAATGCAAGAAAGAGATAAAAAAAAATATATGGAAAAATGACCAAGAGAATGACAGTCCATGGTTTTGTATTCTGTAGACTTGATATCTGGTGAATGTCCCATCATCGAGTCCTTCACCTGAAAAATGTGAAAAGATTAATTTGTTAATATAGTACTAATAATGATCCATGGTATCAACCTTCTACCATAACAAATCCGGGGTACCTTTCCCAAAGACTCCTGTTAGCAACTTACATTATTGAAATTATTCCATTGCTATTAACTATGTAAGTTGTTAGCAACTAGGCTTTTGGGAAACATACCCATGGTCATTTAAGGCTCTTTGACTTGCAGTATTTTTTAGGTTTTTAAGCCCATACAAGGGATTGCTCTCTTAAACTGCACGTTCTTTACACGGCCATGGTTCCATTGAACCTCCCCCGACGTTCATGAGCTAGGAACAAAGAAACACTGCCACCGACAGACTCCTTAAAGCACTTGGGATTTTAAATCACAGAGTCCAGGCTAATTTGGCTGCTTCATAAGCTTCTCATTATGCAGAAGCTGAAAAATGTACGCCCATTCCCAACCGTTCGCCATGTACCAGCCAAGAAGGAATTTCACCACAAAGACCAGGAAAACAAGAAGTGGTGCGTCACTGGCAGGAAGTGTGGTCTGGGTCAGAGAACAATAGAGGCTGCGGAAGGGAGAAGTCGAACCATAGCACAGACAAACCCTACTACACATCAGAACCTTCCAGAGAAAGATGCTATAAAAAGCCGTTAACAACCCATATGGCAAATCCTTATAAAAAGTACATGCTAGCAAATGTCTTCTGCCATTTTAAACCATTTGATGTCATTAGTGTCCACACAGTCCAGAAACTTATGCACCAGACAGAAACAAAACAGCTGTTACACAAACCAGACCAGAGTTCATTTTAACTCAAAAAAGCCAGTGCTAAACTGATTCACACACTGTTACACATCGGGAGTGATGCAAGGCATCATGGGATACTTTGTAATATAGACACATATAGGCCCAGTCCCAAACCGGCCCCTACACGCTCCGCCTCACCATTCCGCCTTCGTTTGCGTGTTCCTGAGACCCGTCGCCATATTGAAGTACGTCTCAAAGCAGCAGGGGCTCAGGTGGAGTGGTTTATTACGCCCTCATGAAGCGAGTCAGCAGCAATGAAGGCTCACACAACTCCACAACTAATTCAATATCCCACAATGCTTTGCACACAGAAAACAGAACAGCGCAGAAAAAATATAGAGTTAATACTACTGAATGTTTAAATACACGTATGGTTATGACTGTTCATTTTCAGTTCATTTCTGTTCGATCACGCCACGACCTGTGGCAGGTCTTGGAACAGACAGGGTGGTTTGGGGACTACTGCGTGTCTGTATGTTATATAAAATTAATTTACAATAAAATGTGCAGAAACTTCAGATTGTTCAGTCAGTTCTACAACGGATAAAATTCTTGTTTTGTTTTTTTTAATATTATTAAAGAACTGACAATCTTCAGGGAGCCATTTCACCACACTGCAATACAGCTCCTCCCTCCTGTAAGGGCAGCTGGAAAAACGCAGGGCGAGAGCGAGCCGGCCACACCTTGTGAAAATTCCCTTCACTTTAAATGCATAGGGCCTTAAGTATGTGACCTGTAATGAAGGTGGTGTGTCGAGAGTGTAGTTTGGGATTGGGCCCTATAGTGCACTGTTTTACTGTCAGGACAGACTTATAAAAAAAGTGTGTACAAAATATGTACATATAAAAGTGGTGGCCTGTTAGGGGATTGCAGGGGCTGGCTGGAGCCTACAGTGGGGGAACCCCTCCCCCCAGGACAGGATGTGTCTGACCATCGCAGGGCACATATATGCTCACAGTACACAACATTCCTACAGGATTAATACTAATTTAGAACAATCAGTGTTAAGATATTTGCAAGCACCTCAGACTATCATGTTAAAATACGGGCAGAGCCCACCCAAGGCACAGTACTCAGCTGCCAGTTCATTACTTAACTCTGACTTTGAAGTTAAATGAACCCCCATCAATTTTCCTGCATTGTCTCTCGCATATGGCATCAGCTCCAACAGAACAAAGTATACAGTGCAGGACTAAGGCTGATGTTCCCTGCGGCCCATTCCTGGCGTTTGACTGACCTATAGCAAGACCATTCTCTCTGCTACCTTTCAATGGAAACAGATGGAATGGAAAGAAAATGCGTTTTCCATATTATATATA
>JAODKL010000021.1:8650647-8677839 GCA_026780765.1 Petrocephalus schoutedeni | reverse complement strand
CATAACATGTATATCAGAAATGTAATGCATCATATGTGGGTATATAAATATTGTGTGGCATATATTTAGGGAGAGTTTTATGGAAAGATACACGGAAATATATTAACCAAAGTGTCTTTCTTCCAAAGGCCGTCCATACCTGTACTTCACATCAAAAATGGTAGCGTCGTCTTCCTCGTAATTGTCCTCGTTCAGCGGTGCCATCTCCACCCGTTCGGCTGGAGTGGTTATTATATCATACTTTCGCGTTTTCCTTATCTTCCGGCCGGACCTGCAACAACAACAAAAAAAACATCAAGCCCGACATAAATTTAAGCTTTTTATAAAATCATCTTCATGCACCTCCGCATCGGCATACTGCCACAGTAATAACGGCACGCCAGGAAGTCTGAAGCCCAGCTCCGCATATACTCAGCCTATACAAAGCCTTAAACAGGGTCCTTAACAAAGTTCCAATTACTCGCCAACTTGCAATAATTTTGATGGTATTGATGGTAAATTATTTGTTTAGAAAGCTGCTATGGAGCGAGCGCGTATCTTCTAAATTAACTTACAGCTAATCAAATCAGGGGTGACGCTCCAGGTCTAATTATCCGACAAATGGGGTAAAGATCGTCTCGGTGCATGCTGCGTAGGAGGACGCAGCAGTGTGATCAAATATAAAAAAAATCGATGTTTTCCAGGCAAAAATGCTGCTGCAAAACGATATTACACTACACGCAGCGCTCCGAGTCTATTCTAGGGCGTGGGTCATTAAATGCTCTCACCTGTACATTTTGATGAGCAGGCAGATGATCAGGAAAACGGTGAAGGCGCATGTGAAGATGACGGCGCTCTTCAGCGTCGGCAGATCGCTGGTGATGGAGTAGATGCGGGAGCCGAGGGGCAGCGAGTGGTTGGCGCTGCCGGTAAAATGCGCCTCGTCCGCAGCCGGCGATGTGGAGTTCGGCGGCGCGGCAGGTGACGGCGCGGCTCGCAGCTCGCAGGACGCTCTCCAGGCGGCCGCTACCAGCAGCCAGAGCGCTATCCGGACAGCGGACATCTCGCTGCCGATCCCACGCCTCGCTGTTTACTATCAAATACCGCGGCGCCGATTTACCACCAAGCACCTATCTTATGCAGTAGATATACCGTATATGCGCCCTTTTTTAAAAACAAACTAACTTTGCAGAAAAATAAATTTAAAAAAATGTATGGATTTTCGCGTCACAAAATCTCGGGATTTAATTCTCCCTATTTTCTTTTCTGCATCATATTAACAAACTTTTTTCCCCCCAGTACACTCACAAACTAAGCAATCTTCGCCATGTGCAAAGCGGCGGTGAATATCTTTTTTTCCGCTTCTGCGAGTTAATTCCCTCCGATGTGCGCAGCCTTTTTCTCTTTCGGGCTTTCACGGTCCCGTTTAATTCGCATTAACCAGAGGAAATGTGGATCTGCTAAACCCGGAAGGGCTCGTGACAGACGCCGCGTGAGGCTCCCTTATGACGTAGGAGGGTCCCCCGGCGTCGCGAGCGGGTCCTGCCACCTTCAGCACTGTTGCATCCCGGTGCAATGCTTCTAAATTATATCCCCACGCTGTCCGGGACACACGACATTAACTGCGGTTACACGGATGGCGCAGGACCGCCGTGCAAAATTCAGTGCAAAGCCTTTGCATTTTTTATATGACAGGTGAAAGTACTGCTCGATCCGCCTTATAATAAATGTACAGTAATATATTTTGCCATCACGTACACAGGGAGTGTAAAAGACGACTGAAATGAATTTCCCTGAAATACTGAAGTAGCGAAACTGAAACAAAGAAATAAACATTAATGAAGTTTTCTGTCTATTTGTGGGAGACATTTTTTATTGGGTGCAGTGTCGTTACCCTTAGAAAATAAAATAATCCATGTTTCATTTTTATTTAAATGTAGGGTGGCAACAGGGCCGATTATTGACAACAAAACGCTTAACGTGCGTAATTATCTTACATAGACTATCGATGGGCAAAACTATAAACTATTGCCAAATGCATTACATTGTAATCCAAACACAAAATTATAAAATTCGCGTTGCCCTAATTATTGCTATTAAAAAACAAACAGTAGGGAAAAAAAGCTAATTTCTCATACATGTCGCTTGTTTAGAGTACTATGTGTATCCCGTTGCGAGCTACACGAAACTGTATTCCAAGCACACAATTATAATACTGTATTAATGTTAAGCCTTTTATGACCTCGCATAGAACAAGAGGGTACAGAAAATGGATGGAGGTACATTAAGGCTTTTCGTCTCTATTAAAAACCCATTATACGGCAATAGTTTATGGTAGCTTAATGTGCCACCACATCAACACAGGAAAAAAAAAACATTTCCCTGGTTACAACACATTTCCACGTTAACTTTTTAAAGTTTGCTCTCCAGTTGACCTCTGGGTTTATTTTTAACTCAAAAATAATACAATGAATCAACTGATTAATAAACTGAAATGTAAGACTTCTAATTAGTTGTTTTATGAGCACACAAGGCGGCTGCTTTTCACAAGCCAAATTTCTAAATGTCTTTTACATTTCATGTCATGTCTTTGTAGTGTGATTAGTAAATAAATAAAATTTAAACCTCCCTCCCCAAGACTTAGGAATTATATAGTTCAAAATGTAAGCAATAAGTGTCATGACAATGACCAAGGAAAAAATATGGGCCCTAATGAATAACCAGTTGAGAATTACTATATAGGAATTTTGTAAAAGCTAGTTTCCATCAATGCATTCATTACAAAATTTGCACAACAGGTGGTGAACCCACAATCTGCAACAGAATGTAAAGCATGTACATATGATTAATCTCATTACAGGGTGTCCAACACTAGCGTGACACGCTTTCAGACTCTCACACAAGAAATCTTACTGCAAATTATATTACTTCATTATAAACCTAAAATTAGCTACATCAAACGCATTGGGGGTAGTTTGCAAATCCTACTGACTATTTACAAGGTAATAAAACTGTTGCATACATGTAAATATGTGTGAATGTGTGAGCAGACTAGTTTCAAATTGAAAATCTCACTTCAGCCAGCTGACCAGTTGGCAGCCCCCCATTACAGGTTAGACTCTCTAACTGTGGATCCCATGCACAGTGCAATTGTGTGTGCATGGTAGCTCATTTGTTCTCAGTCCACACACTATCGGCAATGTAGAGACACAAATTCAGCATGTTTTTGTACTGCCCCCCAACTTATTTTGTTATCTGGCTTTAAATCAAATATTGGAAATATCAAATCCCTCGTCTTTTATAGACAGATTGAGACCAGGACCTTTTTAAAAGAGGAAACTAAGGGATAAAGTTACTAAATCCATTTACACACAAAGAAACCTAACAAAACAAACCCCGGGTAGGGCCCCCTGGAACCCCCCCCCCCCCCCCAAAAAACCACGCTCCAAAATCAGGCTTTTCAGCACAACCTCTCTCGCTGAGGTCCACAGAACCTTTACAACGGAATACTTCAAGTAAAACTTGAAAAAACTGTTCAAAGGACCTACCCACCACCCCATCTGGACCAAAACGAAGAGAAATGTCCAATATTAATGTTTATTTCCATTTTGTAGTCTTTGTTTTAAGAAGGGTCACCTCCCATCTCCAGAACTGAGAAATTTTATTAGTGCTTCGAATCCTCCTCGTCAAACTATTAATTGGAGTATCAATTGATTATCTATACACATTACTGCCTTGCTTTGGCTCGCTCTGCATTCCGACAGTGAGCAGATCCTAGTCGGATAAGCCGGTATTAAAATGGTGGAACAAACGCCATAAAAATGCCATAACGGCACCGCCAGATGGCGCAGCTTACTTTTCTGTTCATTTAGCTATTTCCCAACATGCCAATTCTGTAACGTCTGCAAGTAAGCTTGTGAAGTGATTGTTGTGGGATTTTCCGGAGGTGTCGTCCTAACAACCACCCCCACCTTACGACGCCCCTGCTCGTAAGTAAACCTCGTTGCAGTAAGCAAAACTGATTTGGACAGTCCCAAAAAAAGTAATTTTCATCCAATCATCCATTATCCAGTACAGGTTTCAGACAGTACAAGGTTTAAGTCAATGGAACATCCTGCACAGGATGCGAGTTTATTGAAATATTGTATTTAAAAAAAATCACTGCAACATAACTATAGCTTGATCATATCAAGTAAATATCAAATTGATTTAACCTGCAAAAAATCTAAGTAATTAAGATATGATTTGTTTTATTAGAGAGGTTTAAGGGTATGTCGTTTCCATTTCAGTGTCCTTCAAAAGTCCAGAGACAAACAGTTAGGTGAAATGGCGAGTGTAAATTGGCTATTATGCTTTCTGCTGTAGACAAGCATCCCGTCCATGGTGACACCCGTACTCATCCAGGATACAGGACAGGATAAGGCCAGCACTATGTTGCTTGAAACTTCATTTAAATATAAATATTTCGGCAAAAATATTCAAACTTAGCCACTGTATTCTATGTCTTTGTTTTTTTTGGCCAGGGGGTATAAATTACATTTTCATATATTTGTTTCATAAGAGATCCATCCTCCTGTAAGGGCGCCTATAACCCCAGGCGAAAGAGAGCATAAAGGCGGGGTCCACCCTGCCAATCCATCAAAGGGCATGATCATTCCATTTTAAAATGCTTCTATATTTATATTTGATTATCTAAAGTACTTGTCTGCTGTTTATATATTCCCTTCACTTGTCGACAAAGAGTAACTGTGCATTTAAATCCATGAATAATTATATACGAAGTATAATTTAAAATCTTTAAAAAATAGTTATGCTACAGACAATAATATGATTGTCATTATTCTGTCTGGGAAATCTGAATACACTGGCTGAGGGAACAGGCAGCAGCACCTTACCAGGACAGGACCGGAAGGAGTCTGGGGGCGAAACCTCACAATCAGGAACGCCAGGAAGGGTTCGGAAAAATGTGCAGAAGAGACCCAGACCAAAATAAACACCGAAAACCCACATCATTCAAAGGAGGTACACTTTTTAATCAGAAAATCTACCAATGTTGTTGTTGCATTCGTTGTTTTAGTATTTTAACATTGGATATTTATTGTTGCAGTTATTTAATGCTTAATGATTTATAGTAAAATATTAAATGAAAAATGAAAACTATAGCAAAGTCAGTAATATTGACGCCAATAACCATATAGTGCAATTAAATCTAATGATAAATTGTAGTAACAAAAAATGAGATCAGATTCAGCTACAGTGGTAAAATACTCTCAGTGACTCTCAGTGGTAAAATACTCTCAGTGACTCTGTGGTAAAATACCCTCAGTGACGAAAAAAGTTAAGCACCCAGACAGTGGTGGAAATTAAATGAATCTGCACGTGGTGAAAGGTTGTGTGACTGTACCGCAATGATTATAATATCAGATCAAACGGACCAGAGTTGGCAGTATGGGCACACTGCTGGTCCCATGTCCGTAGGGTGTGGCACCCCCCCGCTCCACCCCGCCCTGGGGCCTGGATACATGCGGCAATATGATGTGGAGTCGTACAGCCGTTGTATCCTCTCCTGCGGCAAGTCAGCCCACAGCTGTTGTAACCGGCCCTCGAGATCCTGCAGATTGGCACTGGGTCTGAGTCAATGTCCGAGCTGATCCCAAATGTGTTTGATTGGGGAAAGATTGGGGGACCTTGCTGGACAGGGGAGGACCTCAACATGACACAGGCAGTCCGTAGACACACGTGCCATAAGTGGGCGGGCGTTGTCTAGTTGTACCAGGGTGCAGTCTCAGGAGGACTTAGACTTGTGGATGCAGGATGTCACTGACATAGTGCTGTGCTGTCCAGGTCCCCCAAATCACTACCAAAGGTGACATGAAGTCATACCCTATGGCTCCCCACACCATGATGCCAGGAGTAGTGTGTCTCTCCACAATATTGGCAGCATTGGACCTCTCCCCTCTGTGCTGCCATACGCGCAAACAACTGTCATCCGTGGTAATGCACAACCGAGGTTCATCGCTGAACATGGTATGACCCAGCCATCTCTGCGCTGGTGTTAACAGTTGCCTACGCATGGGACGGTGACCCCTTAGTCCGGCTGATCCCAGTCGTCAAGACACTGTGACAGATTACACGGGGTGTTGTAGAGAGTCCAACACCTGTGTCCGGATGGCAGTTGGAGATGTCATGGGATTCTGTGATGCTTGGCGCACAATTAGATGATCCTCCCTTGGTGTGGTCTGTCTCAGGTGCCCTCACATGCCCATTGGCTCCATTATCGGGCAACTGTGACATCTGCATGGCCTACATGGCAGGCAATTGCACGATATTACCATCCAGTCTCATACAAACCCACAATGCGACCCCTATCAAACACTGTCAAGTGCTGCTAATGCTGTCTAATTCGCCTAAGAGACATCCACAGGTCCTTGCAAATCAAATCATTTACATAGCCATCGCTGCTCTGCACGTGTACCAAATTACATCCAAATCAGACCATTACTTCTGGGTGCTTAACTTTTAATGTCACTCAATGTAAATATAGGTGAGCTTTTCTGTGCAGGCTTCGTGGACTCCATTGCCTACGTGGCAATAATAGCCTGGAGGTGAAGTAAGAGCCTGGCAGGAGCCTCGATCAAGCCAGATCCGGTTGCGGTTGCTAGGTTACCAACGTCGGTATGTCAAGTGTGAAAAGCGTGACGCTTCAGACGACGCGTATGGCAGCGCAAACCGATCGGTAAACGAGTCAAAACCAAACATGAACTTTTTGTTTTTGTCGTCTGAATGTCTTAATAGTGGATATAACGTAGTGCTGTAATATTAGTTAGAATAAAAAAATGTAATATAAAACATGTAGTACTGAAAATTATATATGCAGTTAGGCAATAATAAAATACTATTTTATTTTACTGTTCGGAACAGAAAAAAATAATGGGAAAAACACTGCACAGGTTATGTATTTTCGAATAGTGACGTGCTTCAAACGACTGGTTCATCTTAAAGCACTACTACGCAACAAGAATGAAACCATACAGGACTGTAGAAATAGTCCAGTTTTTCATTTAATTTATATTTCGTCAAGCAATACGTTGCCTTTATGCCACACACACAAATAATGACAAAATAAGGTAAAATACTGAAAAGAATTTTGCATTAACCAACTTGATTAAATACGAAGAGACGCGCATGCTCTCCGACTCGGCGGAGTAGGGCTGTGCGCGAACCGGTTAACGACGGCCACGTGACCACGGCGTCCAAAGCGGGCCTCCGTGCTTCTTGTTGCTGGGCTGCGGCTGCTCGCGCGCGAGCCTATGGCTGCGGTGCCGCTCTGATTGGTTGGCGCTGGGGGCGGAGACACCCCGCTTTCGCATGTCCATATAGGGCAAAATGCTGCTGCGAAGGGACTCCTCGCCAAAATGGCGGCCGCTCGTTGTTACTGTATTACATCTTGTTTTAAATTCAGTGCATCCATTTAAATGTCTGTTGTCAAGGCAGCTGTTATAGTGTGTAAACGAGTGGTGCTCCTAGGAGGAATGTGCTACTGTATTAAGTAAAATATAGGAGTTTGAGATATAAAGGTCCATGAATAATAATATGCTGCGAAATTTAAGGTTGATGCGGTACCACTGTATTTGCTCAAGTTGCCCAACCTGCTTAAGTAAAGTGATTTTTACCCCCGGGAGACCAAGGAAGTGTAT
The DNA here is from genome assembly GCA_026780765.1 of Petrocephalus schoutedeni. NCBI lineage: Eukaryota > Metazoa > Chordata > Actinopteri > Osteoglossiformes > Mormyridae > Petrocephalus > Petrocephalus schoutedeni. The sequence continues at coordinate 8,670,163 of JAODKL010000021.1, read as the reverse complement.
GTCTATCAGTACGAGCTAATAATGTATGCAAAATGATTCATTTATTGTAACCGCACGGTAGCATAAATGATTTTTAAGGAATGTAATAATTTTAAGAAATATAATACTGCTAAGATGACCCTGCGAGGCAACGGTATAAGTAATACTTAGTATTAAACGGAAAGCTATTAAAATGAGTAATATTCATATATTGTAAATGTGTCGTGGACACTACACTGCCTTCGCCATGTTGTCACACTTTAAGCCCCGAAAGCAGACGCACTTCAGGCCGAAGAGGGCCCCGCTTCGGCAAGGCCAGGCTGTGCTCGGCTCTCTTCTTCCCAGCATGCCCGTCCGGCGGAGGACGCGCCGCTCGCCTGCGCGTAAAAAAGGAAAAAAAAAAGAGAGAGAGAGAGACGGGCTGCATGTGCTACGGAGGACAGATGGAGGGAGAGGAAGGAAATAAAGAGAGAGAGAGAGGGAGGGGGAGAGAGAAGGGCGGACTCGCCAGGCAGCCCGACACACACATACCCAGAGCAGGAGATGGCAGGGCGAGCGGCGGGCGAGCCGACACGGAAAGCGTGACAAAACGGGCAAAAATCGGCGGGCAAAGCGCCTCCGCGCCGCTCGGATGGCGGACCGGGACGGTGCTCCGGCGAAGTCTGGGTAAGAGACGGGAGAAGGGCGGCGCGCTCGTCTCTCTGTCGTAGTTTGGCGCCTGGCGGAGATGTGACAATATGGTGGAAAGAGAGAGGCTTTTACAGGCGGGAGCAAAAATGGCCATGGTCGGTGTGTAGCCAGCAGGGAGAAGGCGGCAGCCGGGGCAGGCTTTCCGACCACGGCGTGCGGTTCCCGCGGCACCAGCACGGGCGGAAAGAGCCTTTCTCTGCCCTCTTAAAGATGGGCAAACGTGGGGCAGGATAGGTTTATAAAGAAAACGGGGGACTTATAAGGGCGCTTGCTACGCATTTTTAATGTGCTTTGTCCTTGGCTGAGCAAATGTCCTTGTAGGAATTAAACGACAGAAAACTGCGTTAAATTAAGAACCAAAAAGCCAAAAACGTTGCAGAGTGTGAAACGAAAGTGATGTGTATATTTGGGAGGACAACAAGACGATTTCAGAACACATTTTGGAGGAAAAGAGTCTTTGAGCTTGTTTTTTTTCCAGCCTTTATTTGTGCAATATACACTTCGGAAAAGCTGCGTTTTTCGACATGAATAGGTGTTTGAACCGAGTCTAAATTGAAATAATTTGGTAATTGTATCCAGTTACAGCAGTACTTGTCATGGGTTGTACATTTTAAATTCGTTTAGTATTTAGCTGAATTTGTTTTAGTTATTAAAAAAAAAAAAACCTACAAAAAATGACGACTTAATTCTAAGTGTTACTTTGGTTTAGATATTGTATAGGAAATGTGAATTTGATAGGATTTCTCATATGTTAAAAATACGTTTTAAAGAGTGTTTTTCCAAGTTTATAAAATAGGGTGTTGGCTTTTAACTCTTTGTGGTACAGTTTAGTTTATAGTACAATATAATTTACTGAAAATAATGAAAACTCCACAATTTCACTTTATAATCTTGACAGTGGAATGGAGGGACTTGAATGAACACTGTCTGTATTATGAAATATTTCGCACTATCAAAATTTGGTATAATTAAATTTAACAAAATTCCTTCTTCCAAAAGAGATCACACCACATTTTTTCAAGGTCATTATAGGAGGCTAATATTGGTAAATGTCAGTTTAAAGACAGAATGATGCCTATACTGCAATATTTGAAAGTTTTCTCAAATACTTTAAGGTTCTGTATTATTTCTTTCCCTTAATGATGTTACTATGTGTCCTTATAGTTAGGAGGCTGGTGGTAATTTTGTCAGTTAAATATATCATCCGTCTTCCAGTCAGTTAATTTTAAATGTTTTGTGCTTGTTTTTCATCAGATGTTTTATTCAGTACCCTTTTATTGGTCATCTTCTTATAAATATTGAAATATATTGTGAATTTTGTTATTTAAGAAGTTGGAGCATACATACCTTGTAGTGGTGGAAATAGCTGTTCTAATTTGAATTCGTTATAACTTTGGAACGAAAACGTGGTTAAGTTTTAAGAAAAAATTGTGACCAAAATTTCTGGAAATGTCATTCATCATTTTTATTATTTTAAATTCAAAAATGTGTATTTCAGCTTCTTCAGTTTCAGGCCTACTGTAAATGATTTAAAATTCTGCGTGCTTATTGGTCCATTTGTTTAAGCATAGTTCATTATTGGATATTGAAATCCTTAAACATTCTTTGTCATAATTGGGTACTAAATTGCTCTGGCTTTTGAAGATGAGAATGTTTCATGAGTAGAATTTTATTCAACCAGTATGTATAGACACTAAGAATCTGCTGTCCTTGTAATTGTTGTGTATTTATGTAATGTACAAAAACGTTTTTCATAACGAAATGCGGCATTTTCTTTCAGGGCCACCTGATATCTACTGAAGATGGAGGAACTGGAGGATGCATGTTGTTCTGATTGAAAACAAGTAAGAAAAGTTTCTTTGTAGGTGTCAGTATTTTTATTAAGTTTTCTTGGACAGACGCAGTTCATTATAGTCTATGTATAATTCATGGTTTTTTGATTTTACAGTACATTATGATGACCTGTAGGATGTGCTTAGTAGTTCTGTGCAAGACATTTAATATATGAAACATTTTGTGCATTGTAAAAATATACATTCCCCCATCCCCAGCTGATGAAGGTACATCTGTTGAGAAGCCCAGGAGGGAACAATGGAGAAAACACCAGTCTCTGTTGTGAGTATTTTGTATTTTCAGTGTTAATGATCATCTCCCTTCATTGATGATTGTGATTACACATAATTAAAATTCAATGGTCCTCCTTTTTCCAGGCTAATTTGTGAGCGCTAATGAATGATAATATCCAAAGACTGCCTTGCAAACAAGTGCTGTATGGCTCCAACTTTTAATAGTGGTTGGGGGGGCACAGTTTTTGTTACCCAATTAAATAACATAAATCTTATATATAAATTCACAATTGGAACCGTGACAATTTTCGTTTTCATTGCTTCTTGTCGGATGTATGTTGATGTATAAATAGCTGCATGGCTATTGTCGGTAATGCAACCGGTAACGATAACATAGCTAGCTTTAAAATTAACTCTCAATCTGATAAATGTCTACCTATAACGGACATTGATTTCATATAAAGTTTAGTGACAAACACTACTCATTCATATTAGGACTAAGTGGAGCAAAACTCTTGAATAACTGAAGGTGATCCATGTCATTAACCCATGGAAAGGGTCTTCAATCCCTATGGGTAATTCTTCTGTGGCTTTAGTATTACCCAAGCTTTTCAGTTCATTGTTCAGGACATTTTAATTCAACCAAAGCGTATAGATGTGCATAGAAACGATTACAATTTTCATCAGCCCCATTCTCACCTGGGGGTCATGGTGATGGTAGTATACCTAGAAGAATCTCAGATTATGCAACCTGATATCCTCGTTCAGTTTTTGACAGAAGCCAACTTGATAAACTGCCTTCTATGTAGTGTCTGTTTATTTTCCCCCCAAGTTTAACTTATGTTTTGCTGTACAGTTTATTAAATTACCCATGAGCTTTATTCTTTTTGAGATTTTACTCATATTCCCAAGCAATATGACCTACATCATTGCGCATAAAATATTTATGGATATGTTTCCTGTTATCCAAGCGAAGGTGTTATTGATATGTACCTGAATTAATCATCTGGAAGATTTGTAAATATTTGTGTATTTATCAGATTAAAGAGAGACAATTTTGAGAACTTATTGTGACTGTTTAAATGGTCTAGCAGCATACTGTTGCCAACCAAAAGTCACAGATTATATGCATGATTATAATATAATGGTGAGGGGCTGACGTCCCACAGAGGGGCGTACCTCTGCCTTGTGTCCTGTGCTGCTGTAATGCCCGCTAGTTTCATGACTGTTCAGGATAAGCCATTAGAACGATTCTAACATGAACTCTAGACATGTTACATTTTATGTAGGTCTATATTGCATGTAATGAGTATTGCATTTCTATTCTGTTCATTTAAAGTAGATGTTTTTCCCCCCCCACCATATAGGATTTAGAAATGGACAGACTGAGCATGGGCTGTCGCTGTATAGAAATGTGGAGAGATTCAGGTAAGCCTCTTGTCACTTTTATAATAAAGTAAGAGTACACCACAAATGTCTGCCATTTTACTCCGAGTTGTCAGTTTGTAGATGATTAAAAATAATGTGGCATACAATACAGAGCTGAAAGCTAATAGTCCCCTTGTGAAATTCTTTTTAATTCCATATTAAAGTGCCACGTAAATTTCACCTCTGTATGAACACTTGAATAGCTGTGCCTTCATTCTTGGAACAGCACACATTTCCTCCTTGATCACGGAGCGTGGCGTGTATTCTGCTGCTGTGTTGGCAGAGCCCTTTTTTTGTTTCATTTCCTGTCTAAGATAATGTTACATTTCCTCCCTGCTGAAATGCATCAGTTTTAGTTTTTTTTCAGGGAATGAATACACATTTGATTTGCTTTCACATTCACACACTGTTATCAGGTGCATCTGTCCATCTCTCGAAATCATCACATTCTTCTTGCGTTCTTGTGGACAGATCTTGCTCGTACATTTTGGTGAAATTACTCATACTTTACATAACTTGACGGGGCACGTGTGTCAGTTTCAATGTCTTATTCTATCTTTCATTTTTCACTTTAGCTATATTGGATAAAATACACCTTTTCTGTATTTCCAAATAAAAATGGGGAAGCATCTGTCCGTTTCTCCTTAAACAACAATCCAGTGCAGGGTGAGAGTGAGATTGGAGTCAGTTCTGTAAAATTTGGGGTGGTGGATAGCCTAGACGGGAAGCTGCATTTTTGTTCATAATTAGTGCAATAATTAATATTTTAGAAATGAAAAATCTGTTAAAGGTGTTAGGACCCCAGCATTAAGTGTTATGAGATCTAGCTTGGAACTACACACACTAGATAAAACCGACTGAAGTTGTGACAAACAATGGACTGTTCTTCTATCGGATCCTAACCTTCAACTATAGCCAAATAGACCTTATTAACTTCCAGTAGTGTGTCATATAAGCTGGTGGTGTTGCCGCGGGTTGTGCCAACAGACACAAAGTAGTGCGGACAAATGCAATGTGCACATGCGCAGTAATTGCATGATGCCGATACTGAAACAATATACCAATAGCCATGCACAGTACGGTATAGTGTGATCCTAGTTTATACCTGGTAAAATATTTCAATACTTATATAAAATCCACATGTTTATCAGCTTCACAAAACCGCTACAGATTTAGTAAATCTGTATCCTTTTGTTAAACAAATGGATGGTTATGTTCAACACAGCCCAGTCTGCCTGCCAAGGACTCGGCTAAGACGTGCACCAGGAATGCTTATTCTGTGAGAACCCCACCCTTCCAATGGCATAATATTTCTGGTTGTGTAAAGCCCAATATGCTTTAAGTCTGAAGTAAACCTCATGTGACAGAAATGACTACTAATATTAATTATAAAATTAATATGGCTTGTATTGGTCAGCATATTTGTTTCTTGGCCAATTTAAAGAATTTGAACATTTTAATCATGTTGGCATATTTAGACATCAGTAGCCTGATTTTAATTTTAGCTAGCAAGCAAGGAAGCATTTCATTTTCAAATAGTAATTAACATTTTGACATTTTGTAACGTTACCTAAAATTGATCTATGTCAGTGGTGTTGGTGATTATATTTTAACCATGTGTGCATCCTGTGGATGTGTGAACCCATGCTAAAGAAGTATGAAAAGCACGTTTTCATATATCCTTACACTTGTATTTTTTCCTTGGTTCACAATTTGAATACGAGACCTCTCTAAATCAGACTAAAATGATTTAGGCCTAAATCATTTTACAGATCTAGATAGATTATGATATACAAACTGATATATGGAAATTAAATTTTGGATTATGAAGCTTCAAATTTCAGCTATCAAATGCATGATTGCTGAAATGGCAGAAAAGTATTTGGCAGAAGCTAACTGATAAGGCTGCCGATCTACAACGTGATTCATATTACATTATATATTTATCATTAAGTCTATCTGAAAGGCCACAGATTACTACACAAGTCAGCTTTCCACCTAGCCAAGGCATTGCAGCGACAGTTCTGTATTGGGAGCTCCTGGATATTCTCCAGTCAGCGATTAAACTCCAATCTTCCCTGTTAGATGTTGGAAATTGTTCTTTTGATTACCTTGAATCTTCACATGAGACTACTGTTCAGCTCTTCATCTGTGACATCTTGCCCCTAAATGAGCCTAATTTTAATAATGAGCTATGCAAAAATTCCCTGGCCACTCCTTGACTTCAAGGCAGTCTTCTTTGAGAGTAGAGCTGGACTTCATTTCCATTCTTGCCCTACCTGTTAAAGCCTGTAAGCTTTGGGACATTACTCATAGGCATTCTTTCGGATGATCTAAATGGAAGGAACCTGCTTTATTCCCTCATTATTCTCAAGCTCAAAGCTTTGGTTTTCTTTTAAAGATGTCAGTTGTTTCACTTTTGACAGTAAAGCAGTAATGGTCATCATTTGTGACCAGTGCCCGAACTTCAGCAGTTCTTGAAGATCTCCAGACTTTTCGTAATCTTGCACAAACCGCTTGTTTAACTCCTCAACAGCCGAATCGAGCGCCTATTCTGTTCTTTGAAGAAAGTCAAGTATATGATTGTACAACTAGCCTTAATCATTCGATAGATAATATTCGAAGATAAGTGTACACCCAGACCTATTCCTGCTTACCTACCATGCACTTGGGTGTTCATAACCTTGGGTTGTCATGAGTTGGAAAACGTCCTCCTTTTTTGCAAGAACTATTTGCACTTGAACTCCTTTCATCTTCCTTGCAAATATGATTATAACGGTGCCAACGGCTGTATCATTTCAGACTTCAATGGAAAATGTTTTGTCTACGTTGTTCTGCTTCAACGTGTAGCAGGATCTGCCAGCAGCTATTTTGATTTTCTGCAATTATTCCCTTTTTACATTTAGCCCAGTGTGCTAGGAGTTATGGAAGGTCTTTGAAGGGATGAAGTCAGTTGCTTTGTTCATGGATGTACAAATCCTCCGTATCCTGGCCAGGGTCATGGGGGGGGTCTGGAACCTGTTACAGGCAGCAGACGTCATATGGCTGGCTGCTCTATCGCTGGGCACACACATGGACACACATGGGCAGTTAAGAGACTCCATTTAGCCTCAGTGTGTCTTCATACTGTGGGAGTCACCCTGTACAGTATGAGGAGAACATGCTAACTGCACACACATAGAGCGGAGATGGGATTCAAACCTGCGCCTGAGGGTGCGGCTGCACTGCTGCCCACTAAACCACCCTTGGCATTATTTTTTTTTTTCTCTAAGGAAAAAAATTCTTGAGGCTTTTCAGCTCTTCCCCAAGTAAAAATGCTTTTCATGTCTTTATTATGTAGTATCAAGCCTTTGTCTTGTACCTGTCCTAAGGTTGATACTTCATTTAAAAATTCTAAAATAATTTGAGCCAGTAAATATTTATCGTTACAGTTCTGAAGCATAATATTGATTTAAAAACTGATACAGCACTGACAGTACCATGTACCTCATAGAAAAGGGTTAATATTGCAAATTTTCCTATAGATTTAAGGTAGCTTGTGTGACTAACTTCACCTCTTTGAACAAAGAGGTTGTCTATGCTAGTGGAAGAGCTTAACCTACCAACATTTAGGATCCAGTGCAGGAACTAAATCATTCTTGGTGTAGTCTAACAGCAAAGGGAATAGTGCCACATGAATGTTGCAGTGGATAATTCGATTCAGTACTTAAGTGAACAAATAGTTGTTCTAGTTTAGCTCTTTCATAAGATTTAAAGACTGGTGCAGTTCCTTTATGTAAATCATTTGCATAAAAACCATTGTGGTGTAACTATTTTTTTTTTCTAACCTTGCATCAGAACAAACACCATTTGTTAGGTCAGGCCTTTAGGCACATGGTAACTAATATACATTTGTACCTGAACAGACAGTGATAAATTAGTGAAATTTAGTCTGAAACATTAACATCTAAATAATATTAGAAATATGACACACATGCATGTATGATGTTGATTGAATGAAAAATAGCAGATCCTAAGGGGGGGGAAATCATCTTTCTTTGTGTGGATGCCAAGTGTTTTGCGTGTATTGCATGCCTATATCTAGATCCTATTGGCTATTGGCTAGCTATAATCAAGTAACTTCATTGTCACTTAAAAGCCAATGACAGACATTTGTGGTGTTTTTTTACATTCAGATTTACACTGTGTATGTACAGGTTTATGTCTTGCCACTTTTCCCCTTGATTTTTTTATTTTTTTTTGGAAAATGTCAAATGTTCAACTACCCAAAAATATATTTAAGAACTATTGCATTTGTAATTGGGTAATTAAATATTACAAGAAGACTCTACACAGTCCTGAATTGCATGTAGCCCTGATTTGTGCTTGTATATTCTAAAATCATGGGCTTAAAGTTGGGCGGCTTTGTTGAAATATTTTGTATTGATTTTTATTATTGGGCTGATCAGATGCTGCGTTATTAGTTTAAGCATTTTTTGTTTTATGATTGAAATCAAGATGCAAATTTATTCAGTTGTAATTCACGTCTGCCTATCTGCAATAACTGTTACACGTGATATATCGACTATAGGGAAATGCAAAACTTAGTATGTTTGTTTGGTCTATAAGTTGAACATTTGACAATGCTTTTCTGCTAGACTGCTCTGGCTAGAGACTTAAGGTGACCTATGTTGTAGCAGTCAATGCATAGTTTCACAATTAACTTGATGCTCCAGAAGACTATCAATATGAACCTGCTGTGGGGTTGGAAAAAAACAATGGTGCTTTTTGGAAATTGTTTGGGTGTTTATGCAAAACTTGACTGCCAGTTTTGACATATCATTGGGGTTTACAACTTTTTTTCCTTTTTTTCCTTTAATTCCATTAAGACCTCATGAAAGTGAAGAAGTTGAAGTGGAGACCATTGGTATGTCATCAAGATGGCAGCTCCTTTCTCTGCTTTGGAAAGGCTTTTATTGTTGGGAAAAGCAGTCTTTGGTTTTGAAATTGACTACTTGCTACATTGCATGGAAGTTGTTTTGAGAAGTAATGGTTGGAGAAATCTGTGCTGCTGTGTGCATATTGAAAAGATGTTTCTGAAACCAATGCAAAGTTTGTATTGATTCATTTTTCAAAATTTTATTGTAACTTTGTGTGTAATTGAATATTTTTGTTTTTCTATTAATGCTTAATAAAAAAAGGATACGTACCATTTTTCTTTGACTCTTTCTATTGGTCAAACAATTTAACTGGATTTTACCTTTTGATTCCTTGAGTTGACTTATTGGGAATAAAGTGACTTTACATTTAAATGCACTGGTTATTGGCAGTCTGCCCAATACAATGGTTTGTTTCATGTTAATTTAGAAAACTGTTCCTTGATGGTTCCATGAAAAATGAAATGAATTCATGCGTTTTTGGAATAATTCTGCTGGTTGGGTGTCTTCATCAAAAATGTTTCTCAGTTTGCAAATAACTTGTTGATTCTTGGGAGTCCTCCATATGCCACTGAAGTGTTGACCATTGAAGATATTTTGTAGACTTGTGATCCTACAAAAGGCTAGTGGATACATCGGAAAACCACTCTTGTTGGGTTCATCAAGACTTATAGCTCATGCTTTGCATTCAGGATGGCTTTTATTCTGGTTTCATTCCAGTTGTGTACTGCTACTGGGAACATGTAGCAAACATTACTACTTTTAGGGGCTAGTCTGCAATTGGGCTATTTGGTGAAAGTTTTAAGGTCATTTTTTTGGAATTCTTTAGTTTTAGTGTGGTTATAATGGGAATGGATTTAGCCAATGCTCCACTGACTGGGAATTTCCATCAGCTCCAGCAATTTTTTTTCAAAGAATAGTCTTGTTGCATAATTCTTCAAGGTACAAAGGGTTAAATCAGATGTGAAGGCAATAGCTGTAATGGTGTCCAAGGCTGCTCTGTTGCTTCTATAAAATGGCTTCAGTTATCTCGTTTCCTCATTTCCTGTCTGAACAGGAAGTGGTGGCACGGACAAAAAAATGTAATCTCTAAAAAAAATTAAAAATTAAACATCTTCACCCAATATCTTGCTCTGGGGATGAATTTGGTTACTTATGCCAGTATTGAGCCCCACATCCATGATTTGGGGAAGACAGTTTAGTTATAAATATTGGCATTTTTGTAGGATATGGAAGGGGTGGGTCTTCAGTGCATCACCTGAGTCCTGGGGTAAATGGAAAGGACGTCAATCAAAGGCTGGGCTCTCAGAGCTGGGAAGGAGCTCTAGATGGCGGCTGAGCCTCGGAAAGGGGCGCGCGCTCGCACTCGCACCGCGTCGCCTGCCACTTTTTCTATCCCTCCCGCAACTTTGAACAACTTTTGAGGCTGCCCGGGCTCAACCCAGGTGAAAGTAGCGCTAGATGCGGTGTGGTCGGCGTGAGATTTAGCGGCGTTTTCCGGCGTTAGGTCGATGCATTTGGCGGAGGGGGAGCCGCACTGTGCCGTCTGTGCGAGTCGTTGTTTCCCCAGCCAGGGCGGCCATGGCGCACCACCATTTTTAGTGCGCTCGCCTGGGCGCTCCTCCGGCTCCGCCACCTTTCTCCCCAGCTACCGATATTTCAGCGCAGATTCAAATTTTAAAATCGAGTAATTTCGTTATTAGTCGTTTTAAACGGATTTTTCTTTCTTTTTTCCGGAATCGCTAAAACGGCATAAATACTCCTTACGGGAGGCTAGAAAGCGGCGCCGCAGTCTACCTGTCTGTACATGGAATAGGTATGTCTACAATGCTTTTATAAATTTATTTTTTTTGGTGTTTTCGTTATGAAGCTCGTTTCTGTAACGTATTTTGTCTGATGACGCAGTTATAATGTGTGTGTGTAGCCGTATTTTAAAGAAATCCTTTGCACACATGGGCACTATACATTGATGCCCATGCCACTGGCCACCAGTTATTTGTCGGTAATATGCTATATTTCTATTTTTTGGTATTTTTTAACGTCGGACAAGGTGCTTTTCTGTCTGTCTTATGTCGTCGGCAACGTCAAATGCTTCTTCTTTCCTCTTAGCAAAAAAAAAAAGCCAAGGAAATACAGTCCGGCTTACCATTCTTTTAACTTTTTGACAGTTAATACCAGAACTTAAGATCCCCAAAAGCAAACGTTTTCAAGATTAAACCATGATGAAGAGTAAGGACAGAAAGCCGGACGATGACGGGTCGCCTCAAAGCAATGCATCAAGGTACGATCTTTAAAGTTTTCCAGCCCCCTTTTTTGACATCTGCCTTGATTGTTTGCCCTGTCAAACACGGGTGCTCACCTGTACACATTTAATTTTTTTTGGCGACGATCGCCCTCGATTAATGTCCATTTTACATCAATGACCTTGGCACTCTTAAACAGCCACACCCTAATTTTTGCTGGCATTTCTAAAACTTAAGCCCCGACTCCTGGGCCCGTGTAAATCGTGTACCCTAATGTACATCGGCTCGATGGATGCTGGTGATTTTTTTTTTCTTTTTTTTAAGAGTTCATGCACGATTGCCTTTTCTTTTATGTCTGTTTGTGACAGTATAAAATGACCTTGTCTGATTAGTCGCTGCTGCATTGCACCATTTTACATGTAATGTTCATTCCTATTTAATGCATTTTGAACACTTTATGGTCACATGTGGTTTTGAAATACTGAGTGGTCTTTTAAAACCGAAACCCTTTTTCAGTGGGGGGGCGGGGGAGGACATGGGCTATCATTTCAGATGTGTTACATGAATGAAGGTACTGATATAAACTTTTAAATTCTGTGTGAGAAAGGGTTTTAGAAACCACAACAAAAACACACTAAGCGAAACTTAAAAACGTAATACACTATGGTTGTTTATTAGGTTGTACAATTCATAATTTTGCAATGAATTATAGTGTTGCTCCTTGAAGGTAAATATTTGGATACTTGAAAGGTATTGAAGTTTAAAATAATTTGTAACAGATGTAGATAAAGCCCAGTCTTTACCTCCTATTAAACGTCTCTCTTTGGGATCGTAAAATATTGTCTGGTACATTTTATATGTCAGACTGTCAGTACTCAGTCCCACATACTTTGAATATGCTCATTTGTTTTGATATAATTACCCTGGTTGATGTAAAACATTTTCTGTTCATATACAAGGTTTGATAACATTGTTACATTTCCTCCTGTAGGTACCAGTAGACTTTTCCCATGTTTTTTCCTCATATATACAGATGCAATTAATTGTTTCAACTACATCCTACCTTGTGTTTATCAGTTCATCACAATAGAATATTTGTAAACTTTAACCCATTTTCAGTCAGCTATGTTGCTGTTTTTTCAGTTAGAAAAAAGTAAACCTTCAGACAACTTCACTTATGTGTGACCTTTTTTTTTAATATATATATACAACCCTGTTTTGGTTTTGCAAACATGACCTGTGGATTTACTGGATTGTCTTCATCATAATTGGGTTAATTTTGTTACATGTGCAGCCTATACATTTTTCATCACTCATTTGTGTTTTTCAGCTTTCTCTAATGTTCAGCCTTGTTGACTAAAACATCTATGTAGCATAACTCAGGATTTTGTTATCAGTGGCCAGGTGGTGAGAGACACAACCGTAACTGAGATATCTAATATTGCTTCCATAGATGTATCAAGAAGCTATCGGTGGGATTCAACCACTTTCCGTGTTAGGGTGTAATATTTGTTTCTCATCTTTGAAAATTAGCGCCTGCTGTGTTATTAGATGTGCGTTTAGTAAAAGAAATACTGTTTGTTTTAAAATGCAAGCGAAATACACATATTCCACCAATGAAGAAAGGTGCTAAATGTTTTTCCTTCTTAATGCAGTAATTGAAAGAACCACTGGAGGGAAGTAATTGCCTAGCACAAAAATTACACCAATGGACCATTTGATGTCTAGTCCAGTGCCTGGAGTTGTTTAAAAATGGTGGAGAAACTAAAGCACGTGCAAAATTTCAATTTCCTGTTGCACCAGGAAGTGAACGTTTGTGAACAATAGATAGTGTAAATCAGTGTTTATAAATTATTTTGCCCATATCACGTTATTAAAGGATGCATTTATATTGTTTTTAAATTAAAACTGTTAATTTCTGGTATGTTTTATTTTTAGCCGCTGGTTCTGTTTTGCATAGGGGAGATTATTTCAACTCATTTTATTTAAAAGTTTTCTTTATTGGTAGGGGCGGGGATTGTGTTGAGGTTCATTGCTGGACATTGTCGAAATATAATTCTAGTGAAGAAAAAAAACGCCATAGAGGCTGAGTTCTGTAGGATGGTTAGCTATGTGGAGAGTATATCGTAAGCTTGCAAAATTTAACGGAAGTCTGAAATCCACAAACACATCTTGTCACTAAACTCTCAGTAGTAAATTAAGGAAACTGTGAAATTGGGATAGGTCATTTAACTAGTACAGTGATGAATTGGTATTTTATAGTCTATTAATGAATATCTACATGTATGTCTGCACAAAACTATCATTTAGTAAGGATATTGAAATTACTTTGCAGTGCTCACTAGCGAATTATAACAAGTGAATGGAGGAACGTGTCGTCTTTAAAATATCCTAAATATTGATGTTCCAAGCTACTTACAAAGCAAACTTGTAGCTTTTGGGAATTGGTGCTGTTGTTTCTTTTTTAATTGTTTTTTGTTGTAGAACAAGGCTAAAATTGTTCAGTTAAATTATGTAAGACTATGTATAAAACTAAACTGGTATTCTATACCCATCACACTCAATTCTTGTAAATACTATTGTAAATATCGTGGGTTTGTTGGTCTTCACTATCTTCTACTAGTTGATAGCCATGCATGTAACATCAGTTGGAGTTTTAACAAAACTGATGCAGATACTACAAGTACTACATTGGTCCAGAAGGCGATAAGTCCGATCTCAATGCACTACGTAGTCCTTTCTTTTGACAAAATGGTTGTTTCCATATTTATTTGAATTTTAAATCAAGAAATGGTTGTATATCATTAGTAATAGAAAATATGCATGGATAAATGCAGAACTCTTAATGGAAATGTGTAAGGGATGATACATCTGGACAGATTATGACATTGCAAAGGGTTAAATTTTCAGTATTTGCTTTGTTGTTTCATGTGGCAGCCATTTTAAATGCACACAGACTGGATTAAAATCAAATCAACAGTTTTCATCTTTGATTAGACACTGTGCTTTTGACAGAATGAGACAACTGATGTTTTAATGACAAAAAGTGTCCTCTTTTTGGGGACAGCAGGCACAGTTTTATCAACCAATAAGGCATTTGCTTATGTAAGCGTCTTTATTTCTTCAAATGGCTGCTCGTCCACTTAAAAGTCACAAAATGGCTCTTGCTTTGTGCCGCATAGCTGGTCAGGCATGCTGCATTACACAGTACGTTCCTGGAACTACAGGAAGTGGCTCAAAGGTTAGAAGTGTATGTTTTAGATGGTGATTGGGTGTTCCCCTCGCATAGCAACACAGTAGCCTGTAGAAATTCTCTGTATGAGTCAAGTCCCGCCTCTTGCTTACATCATCTCAGCTCTGGAAGGCTGTGTTTCCTGCCTGCTTTGTCAGCTGAGAGTGCCTTGCTTGCTGGAGAGGAGGGCCCAGTATCAGTTCATTCTGTATTTTCTTAATGTAATGATTTTAATAAGAATAACTTATACAATATATAAATAGTTATTAGCAACACAACAACATAATAAAAAAAAAACTAAACACATTTTGCATTTTAGTGTGGGGTTATGTGTACCTGGGATCCAACAGGCAATTTCAGTGTCTGGTACAAAACAGTGCTTTATCCTTCTTTTTTAATATACATACAACTTAACCTTAATCCAAGTGTTTATTGTGTTTTAAAGGATTTTTTTTTTTTTTTTTACATTTTTACATTTTACATTTAGAAACTGAATCAGTTGTGAAGTTGAGTTCAAAATGAATGAATTTAGGATGTTTTACAGCAATGACAACAGAAAATGCATCTAAACGTTTATTTTGTCTGGATTCAGAAGAAAATTAACAGAAGCTCCGGAGGTAAGCGTCTTGGACCTCTGCTGGAGGTTCATGGTATTGCAATGTTGGGAACAATAAAGAAATTTTGAAAGAAATAGAGCCTCTATTTCTATTGTTTCCTGTCAGATTGTATACACTACATCAAGAGAACTGTATCAGTAAGCTAACTATAAGTCACATTGCGCCTTTATGTCTATGTGCTGATATGATACCCATTTTAAATGCATAATGCATAAATACGTATGTAAACAAAGGAAGCCCACTGTATTATATGGATACCTGCTCTGAAGGACTCAGCAGTGGGCATGCTTGCAGGGAATAATTAATACCTACTTTGTTTGTAGTTCACTTTTATGTAAAATATATATAATGATTCGAATTTTTTTTTAATCAAAGGTTAATTAATACAATTCTAAAGAGGTTCTTGGTATAATGTGACTATTTTACACTGTGGGGGCTGTACACACTAAATGTCTCTGACTTGTTTGTGATGTGGTCTTTTGCAAACACTATAACAAAAGTATGTTGCTCACTTATTTCACATAAACCTGAAAATACTACTAGCTGATTTCTGGCTTAATGGTGGTCAATATTAACCCCTATCCCGTGTTTGGGGTCAGTCTGACCCCAGAGCATCATTAAACGGTAGGCAAATTTCACATGGGGAAATTATCACGGGAAAAGGGTTAAATATGAAATGAGTGTCCCCCAATACAAACAAATATTAAAAAACAAAAAACCCTGGATTTTCCCCAACAGACCGATGGTATTCATAGTCTGGGTTTTATTGAATGCTCTAAATGTAAATATTAAGACTAAACATTTTACATTTTATTTTGAGGTTGCATGTACACTGAAGCCAGCCGGGAATTTCTGTGAATTTTGAATTCACCCAGTTTGACAGTTATTTGCCTGGCCTCCGTTTGCTGTCCCCCTGGTTTGAGAGAGCTTCCCGAGTTGGCCCTCTCTATCCTGGCGCTGTCTTTACTTCCCGGTGTCCCCACTCTGTTCTGGGCTTGTTTGTGTTGCCCATGCTCTGCGTGGATTTCCCTCCATGATCAATGGGAGTGAAGCACAGGCAGAGTTGATGCGGTTTTCCTTAAAGCATCGTTTGTGTCTATGTGAGTGAGAAGCTGGCCTCTGGTCCAAGGGTAGCCCAGCCCCCCTGAGGATTTCTACTGGATAAGTGGTTACTTAGGATACATTTAAAAGCTTTTCCTGTACAGTATTAATGTTATTTTTATTACTTTACAAAAATCGCTTTTCCTTTATTTTTTTTGTTAACTGTAACTGAGACATTCTAATGTAGATCAAACCCTGCCATTTTCACAGGGAAAATAGTATTTTTAACAATTCAGCAGGAAATGGACCGGGTGCTGTCTAATGAATCTGCTTATTGTGTTTTTCCACACCCTTTGGCTTATTTGTGAAATATCTGAAGTTGACTTAGTAGGCTGTGATCATCTGCATTTTTTGGCAGATTTATATATTCATGTTCGGCACTCTCAGGTCCCCTCATAGCGTCACAATGAAAGCAGATCCTTTGTTAACCTGTCAGCTGGGGTTTGTCTCACACTGTAGCAATTCGGCATCAGAGGAATCGAACCGCTCGGCGTCGGAGTCCGGCAGTCAGTCTGAGAGTGAGCGGGGAAGGGCCCTGCGCTTCGAGTCCAACAGCACGTCCGAGTCCGAGAGCCACTCTGAGTCCGAGAGCGAGTCAAAGCAAGCCTCGGTCATGGTCAAGGACAAGCCCATCCGAAAGAAGGATAAGCTAGCGGATGTTAAGAAGGTACTGAGATGCCAGCCTCCCCATGATGGGGCTCCCCGCAGTCTGCGACTTCCTGAAGTGGCATGTGCCAGGACAGCACCTTTTTAGACTGCATTAAATGTTTAAGGACCGCTTGACTGGAAACCACTTCCATAGTTGTGGAACGACTTACGATTTTTGTTCCACAGAAGTTATATTTATTTAGAGCAGGGGATTTCAACCTTTCTTAGACCAGGGAACCCCCAAATGCACTAGAGCAGAGATGGAGAACCCCTCCGTAAGTCTGTGGTCACACAAGTAGCTAAGGACCCGGGGGGGGGGGTTTGTTTTCCATAATTATCATATAATCGGGGGTTATATCAACTTTTCAGCAGTTTGTTGCGTTTCTGCAGGTTGAAAACCCCTGATCTAGTGCATATACCAGCAGACTGTGAATCTAAGTGAGAAGGTTGTGGGGCAATACGGGCTATCTGCTTACAGATGTGGGAGGAACATCCAGATGTTTATGGGGTCAGGAGGTCCAACCGGAGCAGACACGAACCAGCCCGCCTTAATATCGGTGCTGAGGTGAGTGGGAGAGCCGGGAGCTTGCGTGGTATGCTGGTAACCCCTACATGTAAGCGGCGCTGGTTAGCTACTCGGTGTGGATTTTTAGCTGCTTTTTCTGAATTTGAAGGGCAGCAGAATGTGAGCATTCTGCAGGCATGGCTCAGGCCTGCCCTCCCCCACCTGCTCTACCTGGCATTTTGTTGTTCATGCTGCCATCTAGTGGCTGAGAGAGACATTTTCGGCTGATAGGAAAACCGATGGAAAAGAGTTCAATGAAATATTCATTTAATTCCTAATAAATTAAATTCCTTTAAAAGACGGCCTTTTGGTTTTCTTTTTTTAATTTTTTTTTTTTTATAATTTTTTTTTTTTTTAACTCTGGTGACCCATTACATGGCACTGCAAATGGTTGCAAAGTTTGCCCTGTCTGTGAATCAACTGCAAGTGTCAGGCTTCTGGTGACACATGAATGCATCTCTGATACATCTGCAGGGTAGCAGCGAATCTGAAAGCGAAGGTCCCAAAAGAAAAGTCCCCCGACAGAAGAAGAAAGAGTGAGTGAGGCTGACTGTTTATGCACGTGCGCGCACAGAGGTGGCCGCTGTGTGCCCACTGACATGTGGCCACCTGGGCCGTGTCATATACCTGCATCTTTCTGTCGCCCGTGCTGCTCCGGCACTGATTAAGGTTGATTAAATAGAACATTTCATTGTTAAAAACCGCAGTGTAAAGATGGATATTGAAGAATTTTTATATTGTTTTTTCCTAATAAAATGCCATTTTTAAAGCAAGTATTTGCTGTAAAAGCCATCTCTATTGAATATGATTGCTTGCAGCTACATTTCTGATGTAAGACAACAATACATTTTTCTTATAATTATATGAATGCCGAGTAGCATTTGAAAAGGTGGTCTTTTCTTCGTGGTCTTTGTTTTGCACCTGCACCAAGTCTGCGTGCCATTGCTGAGGTGACAGGCCCCCTGGTGGCTGGTGTCGCATATGACATCAAGCATGCCTGTGCTCTGAGTGAAAAGGAATGAGCTCCAAGCCTCCAGCAGGAGCTAGCCTAAGGGCTCAGCGGTCCGTCAAAAGCCACAGGCCAGAGCAACGGGAGGACTGGGCAGCAAAGCACTGACCGGCATCCTGAAGGGTAAACCTGTGGTATTTCTGTGTTGAAAGAAGTACCTGGAAAGATGATGACTCAAATGAAGAAGATGAGGATGATGATGAGGAAGATGCCAGCAGTGCAGACAGTGAGCAGGATGAGAAAAAAGTTAGATCCAGACGACTGCCAGCGAGACGGTAAGGGCGTAGTGAAGCCTGGCCTTCAGACAGCTCCTCTGATTGCTCCGAATTGGTCGGGTCCATCTCAGTTCGATGCTACCCTGATCCCCAAATCTTAAAGAGCCCTTAGGGTGTAAGGGCTGAGCTTTATGTATTGCTTGTTTTTCTTAAATGAAGATATTCTCTTTCCAAATGCTATTTGTTTGTCTTTTTTGTCTAATTATATTATTAAGGCCATTTTTAAACAAGTTTGGATGTTTCTGCCTCTTTTCATTAAGAATTTGAAATTCAGTGTTTCAAGATTATAAAAGCTGTCTCAAGGCCACTGGTACGCAAGTCAGGTTGTTAGAGGGGGACTCAACTGCTGTACCCTGGAGGTCAGACTGGGCCTCAGTGGCGCCTCACCGCCCCAGCGGCAAACGGTCGTCCTCTATCTCTGTTTCACAGGCCTCAGAGCAAGTCAGTGGCAGCCAAAAGGCAGGAGCCTCTCAGGAGCAAGAAAGCCAGGAAGCAGGAGTTGTCGGACGATGAGGATGAGGAGGACGACGACGAAGACGAGGACACGCCCAAGAGACAGACGCGCCGTCGGGCGGCTGCCAAAGTCAGGTGAGGCTGTGCCCATGCCCTATGGCCGGGCCCTGTCACTGAGCCCTGTCGCTGTGCCCTGTCACTGTGCCCTGTCGCCGCACCTAAATGGTAAATGGACTGCATTTATATAGCGCTTTTGACCAAAGCGCTTTACAAATTGCCTCACATTCACCCATC
>JAODKL010000021.1:8634129-8644271 GCA_026780765.1 Petrocephalus schoutedeni | reverse complement strand
GGGGGGGGGGGGGGGGGGGGGGGGGGGGCGCGTGTTTATCTTCTGGTTTGGTTTTGGAGAAGGTGAGGTTAGGGGAGAGCAGTCCTAACCGGAAGTTCATCAGCCGTTTCTGAACACTGGAGGAAAATAATGGAAATGAAGACAGGATCGGTATTTAGTTCAATTCAGTTTCATTGGTAGTGCATTTTCACATTACATTGTCTCAAAGCGCTTTACAATGTCCCTGCCCTAAGCCCCCAGTCAGCAAGCCAGAGGTGACGGTGGCGAGGAAAAACTCCCTAGAATGAATAAAGCTTTGGAGAAACCAGACCCAAAGGGGGAGCCCATCCTCCAGGGGCCGGCAGAGGAGGTCAGATGAACAAGATGGCAAAATACTAATTTACACGGTCCAGATTTTAAGATTTGATTCTCGAAGCGGGGGGCAGGCTGCTGCTAGTGCTGCTTCTGATGGCAGGATGGACAGTGGTACAGCAGCAGGGAAGGAAAGAGATGCATCACAGGAGCAATGGGCAGGCAGGCAGGAGGGGTATCTCAGGAAGTATAGGCATTGCAGGCAGCAGGGTAGGCAGAATACCTTATTTGGCTCTCTAGGCAGCACAACACAGGAGCAGTAGGGGAAATAAATACAAGTGCATTAGTCAAAGCAGGGGAGACTAGAGGCAGTGCAGGCAGTTAGGTGAGTGCAGTGCGTAAGCTGGCTTCTGGTGTTGGCAATGGCGTCTCTGTGAAGAGCTGTTTGCCTTTGTTGAGGTTTGAGTCTTGGGAGGATTTCGAGGAGGAACATGGTAAAGGGAGAGAAAACGGCTACCAGAGTCTCCACAAAGTCCTGGAGCCTTTCCTGCTGCGGCGGGTCAAGAAGGACGTGGAGAAGTCGCTGCCCGCCAAGGTGGAGCAGATCCTGCGTGTGGACATGAGCGCTCAGCAGAAGCAGTTCTACAAGTACGGCGAGTCGACCTTGCGGCCTGCTGTGGCGGCCCGCGCACAGACACCAGCGCCTCCTGCTTCCTTTTCCCGCTCTATTAGATGTGGCACTGATACACCCCCCCACCCCCCGACAGGTGGATCCTCACCAGGAACTACCGGGCTCTGTCCAAGGGCAACAGGGGCAGCTCCTCGGGCTTCCTGAACATCGTCATGGAGCTGAAGAAGTGCTGCAACCACAACTTCCTCATCAAGCAGATCGAGGACAGTGAGAGCGCCAGCCAGCATGAGCAGCTACAGGTAGGGCCGCCCCAAGTAGAGGCCAGGAGCCGCGGACCCCCCCCACCCCTCCCCCTCTCTGACTCGCCGATCTGCTCGCTCAGAACCTGGTGCGTGGCAGCGGCAAGCTGGTGCTTCTGGACAAGCTGCTGACCCGGCTGCATGACAGGGGCAACCGCGTCCTGATATTCTCCCAGATGGTGCGGATGCTGGACATCCTGGCCGAATATCTCACCATGAAGCGCTACCCCTTCCAGGTACAGGAGGCGGGCCACATCCCGCGGGCGGGCAGGCCGCCTCGGCTTTTGGGGGGGGGGGGGATCATGGGACTTTGTGGTCTGTCTTGGTTGCAGGAGGGGTTTAAAGTGACAGGGGGGCAGTGAGCTTTAAAGTGGGCCAGTTGTTGACTCAGGTGTTCTGGATCTTATGTCAGGGCCGGGCATTCGGCACATGATTGGCGGAGTTTGATACGGCCCAGGCTATTTTTACTCTCGAGTTATTTTTAATGGGGACTGGCTGGGCTGTAGATATCTAGACAGCTTATTCCTTTAAACTGCATATTAGTATATGGAATTCTCGCGTTTGTGCTGGGCTAAATGCAGCATGTTTACAGGGGGGATATTTACTTTAATTGGGAGATGAGGTTTATTGCAGGTTGGGGCAGAAAGCCGTCGGGAAGCGGTTTAGGCCAGAAGCCAAAGCTGGGCTCTGTTTTTCCTTTCAGCGGTTGGACGGCTCAATAAAAGGAGAAATCAGAAAACAAGCCCTCGACCACTTCAATGCCGAGGGATCTGAGGTATGTGAGCCGGCCCGTCGTCCTACACAAAGCTTGCGGTCTGCTGGCACGGGGCTATATTACCTCCCATGTGCTTTTGGTTTTAATGGATTCTGAAATGTTCCTAAATAGACTACAGTGACTCAGAGTGACCCTGAGAGGTGTTACAAGTAGTCTAGGGTTCCTGTTTTGTTGTTGAAAATGAATCTTGACTACACTGATTCACGGGGAGCAGTCTCATCATCATGACTCATCAAATAATTTTTTAAGGTAACCTTACATCCTGTGTTGAGTTACCTACCAGGCGTGGCCTGCAGTAACAGCAGTGTTAGCTGAGTGCTGTCTTGATAGGGAAGCTGATGGCAGCCATGTTGCTGCTGGAGATTGGGGGCGTCCCATTTCGCAGTCTGCTGTCATGGTCTGCTTGTCTGAGAAGATGGCTGGTCTCCATATTGTAGGACTTCTGCTTCCTGCTGTCCACGCGAGCCGGAGGCCTGGGCATCAACCTGGCGTCGGCGGACACTGTGGTCATCTTTGACTCCGACTGGAATCCCCAGAACGACCTGCAAGCTCAGGCCCGAGCGCACCGCATAGGACAGAAGAAGCAGGTGACTGGGCACCGGATGCGTGTGCATCCAGATAGCGGATGTTGGTCGGAATTCTGAGGATAAAAGTCGTCTGAAATATCCCCTTCTGTGTCCCCCATAGGTGAATATTTATCGATTGGTCACAAAAGGGACAGTTGAGGAAGACATCATTGAAAGGGCCAAGAAGAAGATGGTTTTGGACCATCTGGTCATTCAGAGGATGGACACCACGGGACGAACAGTACTGGACAGCAGCTCAGGAAACTCAAAGTGAGGGAAAAGGAATGCTCACCTCTCTACCTCGCTGGTCTTAACCTGTGGTCAGCCCCTGGAAGTCAACTTCCACGTGACTCTGGTCACACAGGCTCATTTTGTCCCGTTACTAATTCGACACTGATCCTCTAACACGACTTGACCGGCCGCTTGTTGCCTCTGTTTGTGTTCACAGTTCTAATCCGTTTAACAAGGAGGAGTTGACTGCCATTTTGAAGTTTGGAGCTGAAGATCTTTTCAAAGAGGCAGAGGGAGAAGAGTCTGAACCACAGGTGTGAGGATGGACCCCACCCCCCCTCCAAAGACAAGCGTGTGCGGACGATCAGACTAAAATGGGAAATGCTGTGCTGATTTGTAACAAACGGAATCTCCTCCGGCAGGAGATGGACATCGAAGAGATCCTGCGGCTGGCAGAGACCAGAGAGAGCGATCAGGGCTCCAGCGCGACAGACGAACTGCTCTCCCAGTTTAAGGTAACGGTGTTTGGAGCTGCTGATCCTGGCCCTGGGACCCCCCCGGCCAGCCCCACACCATCTCACGCCCCCCTTCCCACCTCTGCCAGGTGGCCAACTTCTCCACCATGGAGGAGAGCATGCCCGAGCTAGAGGAGAAGCCCACTCGCGACTGGGATGACATCATCCCCGAGGAGCAGCGTCGTCGGGTGGAGGAGGAGCAGAAGCAGAAGGAGATGGAGGACATCTACATGCTTCCGCGGAGCCGCAGCTCCAACAAGAAGGTGCGGGCCGGGCCGGCGAGGGTCTTCACGAGTGGCAAACCGGCAGCCGACATCTGCTTTGGGACTCTGCTTCCCTCGTGTGTTTGGGTTGGGAGGGCCTGTGTCCCCCGTCCCATTTCCGGTGCCTTGCAGATTCAGCATCAGACTCTTCCTGCGTTGTCTGTGTCCTGCGTTTGAAAGGCCTAATTCTCTCTTGAAGGCCCAAGCCAACGACAGTGACAGTGACGTTGGTTCCAAACTGAAGCACAGGTCCTCTGGGTCTGAGAGTGAGACCGACGACAGCGAGGATGACAAGAAGCCAAAGAGGAGGGGCCGGCCCCGAGCTCGCAAGAACAACGTGGAGGGCTTCACCGATGCCGAGATCCGCAGGTGACCGATCGGCGAGGATGCCTGACAGTAAATGTGATTCACCAGACTACTGTGATAAAGGAGTGCATTTTGGAAGTGATTTTCAATGTAGCTGTATTTCATTTCCCCAGATTTATCAAAGGCTACAAGAAATTTGGCTGCCCATTTGACAGGCAAGTTAATGTTTATCTGTATCAGTCCTTACAGACTGCCGGTGTTCTAATGTAAAGATTGTAAAGAAGCAGTGTTTCCTAATCCGCTCCTAGGGGGACCCCCAGAGGACCCATGTTTTTGCTCCTCCAAGCTCCCAGTAGAGCAAAAATGTCTGGCAGGGAGGGAGCAAAATCGTGGACCGTCTGTGGGTCTCCTTGGACCGGGTTGGAATGGTGGGTCTGAAGGGCATTTTGTGTGGCTGAGAATCGTGGCCCTATGCTGCTGCAGACTGGAGGCCATTGCGCGAGATGCAGAGCTGGTGGACAAGTCCATCGCGGACTTGCGCAGGCTGGGGGAGCTGGTGCACAGCAGCTGCCTGACAGCCGTCCAGGAGCACGAGGAGCACCTGAAGGAGAACCCCAATGAGGGTGAGGGCGCCGTCCTAAAGGACGAGCAGCAAGGCTGCCGCTTCCGTCGTGCCTGTCCTGATCCGCTTCTCCATCTCCCGGCAGCCAAAGGTCCGGGGAAGCGAAGAGGGATTAACATCAAGATCTCTGGGGTGCAGGTCAACGCCAAGTCCATCATCCAGCACGAGGAGGAGTTTGAGTCCCTGCACAAGGCTGTGCCCTCCAACCCCGCAGAGAGGCACAAGTGAGAGGCCGCTTCACCCTCGCGTTGACCCTCTTGACAGAGCCACCTTGCGTTATTTAGGTCTGAAGGCCCGGTTAACCCACAGAAGCATAGCAGATGGACGTGTTGATTCAGGACCTGTTTTTGCCTCTTGGCACCTGGTCCAGGTTCCAGCTGAGCTATCGCGTGAAGGCGCCCCACTTCGACGTGGACTGGGACATCTCGGACGACACGCAGCTCCTGCTCGGGGTCTATGAGCACGGCTACGGCAACTGGGACCTGATCAAAACTGACCCAGAGCTCAAGCTGTCCAGCAAGGTATGGGGACCCGGGGAAGGAGACTGCATAGCATCACGTGCTGGAACTCCAGACACTGTCTGGCGTCTTCTGGCAGGTCGGCGGCTCTGCCCGTTATACACTCCGCTTGTCCTGTGTAGATCCTTCCAGATGACCCAGATAAAAAGCCTCAAGCCAAGCAGCTGCAGACGAGATCTGACTACCTCCTCAAGATGCTTAAGAAGGAGCTGGAGAGCAAAGACCTCCCCAAGCAAGGAGATGAGGTTGGTGAAGCCCGGCCCCAGAAACACCACACAGTCTTGCCGTTAAGCCAGAATCCGCTTACTGTCAGCCCGCTGTCCAAACAGAGCCAGGCGAAGAAGAAGAAACCTCGCAATAAGAAGGAAGCGAAAGCGGCCAAGGACGAGCAGGGTAATGACGCGTCCTCCCCACGCCTCTCTGACCACCCCTCAGAGGAAGGTGAGGTAAAGGTGAGCAGCAGAGGGCGCCGGCAAGCAGGGCCCCGTGTGCTGCAGACATGAGGCTTTGAGGCTTACACTTGCCGCCCCCCCCCCACCCCACAGGATGATGGAGCAGAGAAGTCCCCCACCAAGAAGAAACAGAAGAAGAAGGACAACAAGGAGAATAAAGAGAAACAGGGGACTCCGAAGAAAGAGAAGGATGGAGAGAAGGAGAAAAGGCACTCCAAGCCAAAGAAAGAAAAGGTCTCTGACCAGGAGAAGCTTGACCGTTTGATTTTGGTTTTGGTCTCGGTCAGGCCACCCCAGATCTCATGCCACCATGCCCCCCTCCCCAGGGCAAGGCGGGCACCAAGGGGAAGCCGCCCCAGGGTCCGGTGCACATCACGGCAGGCAGCGAGCCGGTGCCCATTGGCGACGAGGATGACGAGCTGGACCAGGAGACCTTCAGTATTGTGAGTCTGAGAGGGAGGAAAGTGCTGGGCCAGCATGCAGACGCGGCCTTCTCTAGACAAGGGGCAGTAATGAGTAGCTAGTGGCACAGCTACCAGAGCAGTAAAGCGGTGCATTTATTAGATAAATATGTAAATCAGGTTTTGTCTTGAGAGCCCCGGCATAGCTGTGAAAGTGGCTCAGTGCTGCCCCCTGTTGGCCCACAGTGCAAGGAGCGCATGAGGCCTGTGAAGAAGGCCCTGAAGCAGTTGGACAAGCCCGATGAGGGTCTGTCCGTGCAGGAGCAGCTGCAGCACACCCGCAGCTGCTTGCTGAAGATCGGCGACCGCATCACAGAGTGCCTGAAGGCCTACAACGACGCTGAGCACGCCATGGCCTGGCGCAGGTAATGTGATTATTATTGTGGCCGTCCCGGGTTTCTGTGGTAGGCCTGCCGGTGAAGGCGCTCATGTCCGGTTTGATGCCGATTCTTCACGCCGCCTTGCTCTGCTGAGGACCCCATTTCCCTTACTGTCGGGACGTCCTGTGTTGTGTGGCAGGAACCTCTGGATTTTCGTGTCCAAGTTCACAGAGTTTGGCGCAAAGAAACTGTACAAGCTGTACAAAATGGCTCAGAAGAAGCGGTCGCAGGAGGAGGAGGTGGGTACGCCCCTTGCTGGCCGCCGCCGGCATGCCCCCCCCCCCCCCAGAGGCTGACCCATGCTCCCTAATTACAGAAGGAGCACAAGAAGAAGGAGGATGCCTCTGCGAGGAAGAAGCCCTTCAGGCCAGAGCCCTCCAGCTCCAGCCGGGACTCGGCGGGCGCCCAGCCGTCCCCGAAGGGCCACGCCCCACTGCCCCACCTCCCACAGCCTCCCCCGCACCCTCACCACAGGGAGCCGTACATGCCGCCCAACAAGAGGCACTTCCCTAATGACAGTGAGTGTGGCGGCTTCATCCCGCTCAGGGGGCTGCCAGCGTCCATCCATCCACCCATCCCTCATCCATCCCCCCACCCATCCATCCACCCTTCCCTCATCCATCCTCCATCTATCCACCCATCAACCCACCCATCCCCCATCCATCCACCCGGCCGCAGCATGTACTGAGCAGTTAGTTACTTTGCTTTCGTGCCCCCTGCCCTAAGTGCTGCTCTCCTCTCACCCCCCGCCTCAGATCGGGGAGACTGGCAGCGTGACCGTAAGTACCCGTATCCTAGCAACCAGTCGTGGCAGGCTGACCGGCATCACCCCTATGAGCAGCACCGATACAAGGATCACCACTATGGCGACCGGCGTCTGCACGGGGAGGCCTACCGGAGCTCGGGCAGCTACCGCAAGCGTCCCTACGAGCAGTACGGCAACGACCGCGACCACAGGGGCCACCGGGACTACTACGACAGGTGAGCTTCCGGCCGGGGCGAGGCCACCGCCGCCGCGTCCTGGCCTCCGAGTGACGGTCTGCCTTCTCGCAGGCACTCGGACCCCAAGAGGCGGCGCGTCGACGACTTCCGCTCTCAGAACTACCACCAGGGTGGCAGCCATGTGCCGGACTACCGGAGGATGCAGGAGCATCATGGCCCCGCGGCGTCGGAACACTACCGACCGTTTCACCCTGACAAGGCCAGCGACTACATGCCCCCTCCGCTGCTGGACCCGCGCTCGCCGCAGGCCCAGAAGTCCCCACTGGACTCGCGCTCGCCCCAGGAAAGGACCGCAGAGCAGAAAAACACGGCCGACTTCAGCTGGAACGTCCGAAAGACATGAGGCGCGTGGCCCCGGGTGCAAAGGAAGCACGACTGAGCGCATGCAGGGTGCATGAGCAGACACTAGGGGGCGACACATGCTGCTAGGGGAGGCAAGCCCTGTTCCCGCCACCCTGTTCTCTGCCCGGTTGGACTTGGCAGGTGGAAAAAAGCAAAACAGACTCTTGGCCTGTTTACCAGCAACCACCTCAGCTTTTCATTTGTATTTTTTACAGGGGGACAGAGAGCAAAGACAGATATGGGGGTGGGTGATGTATCAAAAAGTGTCAAATAGATTAACTGACTAAGGTGTGTTTAGTCCCATGGACTCGGTGTTGCTTGGGAATATGGAAGTGCCTCAGAGACTTGGCTTATTTTTGAAAGATACAGAAAGCAAGGGAAGTTTTCCCAAAGCCACCTTTTTTAAAGTTTGTTTTGTTGTCGTTTTGGAATAATCTGAGGTCTGACTACACAGTGAGGCCAGTGCATGCCCTGGCGGACCCGCCCACCCGCGACTCGCCACCGAGGACCCGGGCTGTCCGCTGCAGACGCCCGCAGGCTCCGTGTATTTTATCATCCCAGGGATCGGGACGAGTTGCCGGCTCGTCTTGACCGCTCCTTAGACCATCCTTGAGAGCTTTCACCATGAAACCTCTTGCCAACCCCAGAATTTGTCATAAAAGCATCAAAAATCAAGCTGTTTGAACTTAAGCTGTTCTGTGAATAGCCATTGCCAAGTCCAGATGTTCCCTGCTAAAGGTGAATTTTGTTTTCGCAATAACCAGTATTTAAAGTGAACACAGGCCTTGTACAAAATATTTAAACACTAAAAAGACTTAAGCTGTCGTAATCGCTGTCCCTGTCAGAGTGATCGGGAGGCCATTTTGACGTGCTTTATTTCTACGGTCAGTACAAAAGGTACCTGCAGCTACTCTTGCACTAAAAGTACAGTGTTCTACAGTAATATTGGATGTTCCTTTCTTTGTAAGTATTTTGTAACATCACAACTTAAACAGTGAAAGTATTCCTGAATCCTTTTTGAATACAGGTGAATTATACCTTGAAATAAACTGGGAAGATCGTGTGAGTGCCATCTGGTCTGTGTACAGATCTGTGAGGAGGTGGGAGAGGGCCACCACTTGCCGGTGTAGCGCGTTAACACATGTGCAGCAGAGTGCTGGACAGGAGGTGACGCAGCGTGAGCCTCTAATGCCGCCTGTCCTCAGGCATCAGCACGGACAGACACAGGAGCATGGGAGGGAGAGACACTGGCATAATTAGTATTACTGTAGTAAAACTTAATGTAAATATTGTTTGAATATGTACCTACTTCAGTATCCCACAGTATTAAAAATGTTTGTTTTAGGTTGTGCTTTAAAAGTTTTGGATCTGGGTTTTGGGTATGAGGTCATTAATGTGTTGAGTACTAAAGGCCTTTAGAACTGTTTATTGGAGCAGGTGAATCTTCAGCTTGTCATGAAGTGGCAACACCAGTCTGACTAGATGCTAACCCAGGGGTCACACGCACAACACAGTTCACTCAGATCACATTCTCGCCCACCTGCACTGGATTTGGGGTACCTATTTGTGGGTTCCACATGGCTGAATAACACTCATTCATTCCTCTGTGCAGTCAGCGTTCATTATATAACACATGTGATAAACCTTGTTTTCAGTTTCGTGGTATCTGTGGTGTTCACACGTAGCTGCTACCCAGAATCCCCTTCTGCCACAGCTAGCAGACACTTCTCAGGTATATACCTTTTCAGGTAACTGGTTGGTAGCGTTGGAAACATCCTCTTAGCATAATTGTTTTGTCTGCTGGTCTGGAGCGGACACAAGTACCAGGGATTCGGTGAAGCAGCACATCTAAAGACAAACTGATGGGTCCTCTCAGAAAAGATAAGTGACTTGAGCTATAGTAGGTGCTCGTTTGTTGGGGGGTGGCATTATTAAGCATTTCTTAAGGAAGTTCTAAAGTTTCTAAAGCTTACCATGTCCCTGCACACCAGTCTGTTTTACATTTCTATGTGTACGGTGCAAAGACACTATGAGGATTTGCTAGCAAAGTTTGACCAGTTTTAAAACCCAGGGTATTTGTTTATATAATAATGTACTTCACTGAAATCACATTTGGGATTTGCAGTGGCTCAGGGTTGTTTTCCTTTAATCCATTATTTACAGTTATTTCCTCATGAGGCACAGTGTTGGAGTCCCCCTACCCCCCAGCTCTGAGTGTGTGTTTTTGTGTGTGTGTGGACGGTGTATATGAATGGTGTGTGTGTGTGTGGACGGTGTATGTGAATGATGTGTGTGGACAGTGTATGTGTATGTGTGGACAGTTTATGTGAATGGTGTGTGTGTGGGCAGTTTATGTGAATGGTGTGTGTGTGTGTGGACGGTATATGTGAATGGTGTGTGTGGACAGTTTATGTGAATGGTGTGTGTGTGTGTGTGTGTGTGGGCGGTTTATGTGAAGGGGGTGTGTGTGTGGGTGTGTGGGCGGTAT
>JAODKL010000021.1:8609981-8630056 GCA_026780765.1 Petrocephalus schoutedeni | reverse complement strand
ATATATATATATATATATATATATATAAGGGCATGGGGTTTGGGAACAGAAAGGTCATTAAAGAGTCAGATAATGGCTAGCTAATGAGCTGATGCGTGCTGCAGATTGTATACAGAGGCCTCTGCCTGAGGAACAATGCGTTCAGTTAAACAATGGTCATTACTCAGGCTCTGAGCACTAAGCACACATTTAGCATGCATGATAAGGCAAGCCTCTTTGATTTTCTGTTATTCCAGAAGAGATAAAGTGCAGGCCTTCATCACTCTCTCGTGGCTCTTCAGATATGTTACCTTCACCCTGGACTGTGATTGGAATGGCCAGATTAGACTCATGGATCAGCTAACTGGCGAGATGATTGTCCTGAGTTGGACCTGCCCTCTTTCACGCAGACAAAACAAAGGCAATCAATATCACGTGATCACTTTTTGGCAAGGCTTCACGATTAAATCATTTATATCTTTAAGTGAAAGGAAACGGTGGCAATATCTGAGGTGAAGATGTGTGGCCGTGCGACAGAAACTAACGCGATTCGTCACGCTGGACAGCAGGGCGGCGCTCGTGTGCTCTAGTCAACGTGGAAGCCTTGAATCACTCTGCGTCTAAACAGTCGAAAATGACCACACACTAGGTGTCCTTCTGAAAGGGAATCACGTGTTTACAAACTATCGCCAGCTCCCCATATGACGTCGGCCGAAGTAATAGTTAGGACTATGCTGTAAATACAGATCTCTAAACACGTTAAATAAATGGTCTTGTTTACATTGACTGCTCCAACTCGAAAGCTAAAAAATGGCACAATGCTGTGTGTGTTCAGCGGCAGAAGATAAAGGCTTCACGGAGGTGAGATTCTAGCGATCATTGTTTCGGAAATCTACTAATCTGCTCTGTGACAATCATTACCGTCACCAGAGAAATGAAATCAATGATGGCTTTCGCATGCTTTGCTATTTCCCCAGATCCCCTTTAATTTGCCTTTACTCATGAATACTGAGGAGAAGAATCTCATTACGCTCCACTGAATCCATCTAGTCCTCGGGGCCCTGGGGCATTTTCAGCCCCAGCTGCTGTTGTGGACACAGATGACGACCGTCTCTGTCCAGGACACCGCTTACGCCGATGAGGAGGGTTGGACAAGCCGTGGGTCCCGGGTCTTCACAAGCAATTAGGAGAGATAATATATAGGAGAGATAATGAGTTTCAAATCTCCATGGCTTGTTTACTTATTGAACATGTTCTGAAAAGGCTGTGGTTTGAAATACCCGGCTTACTTCAGCTTCAGCCAGTGTTTACCATGAGTCCAAGAGAGTGGGGAACCTTGATAGCTGAAATATTGACTGTGCGGCACGACCCATGTTTTCTTCTCACGCTAACGACGGAAACTTACTGACGGCAACACACCTTCGAGCTGCTGATGTTCAAAGACGCCGTTATCTAATTGTTCCTCTGTTAAGTGTAATTAGGCTGATAAGCCCTAACAGTGGTCAATTCAGACTTTACTGTTCCAGGATTCTTAAGTATTATCAACAGCTTAATCCAAACATGAATTAATCTTCAATAAGTCTTTTAAAAAGCTTGTCTCCACTTTATCTTTGCTGTATTAAGTTCATTACAGCTACATCAAACAGTATTCGGGGATAAGGGAAACCTATTTTACCCATTTACTCTTTGGTGTTACCCTGGCTACGGCTGAAAAAAAAGAAAAATGGTGAATCTGTCAAGCTTAATGGATTGGCAGCTTTTGGTGGATGGGGCACATAGTACACAGCGGTCAAACAAGCATAGAAAGGCCAATTAATACAGTGTTTCCCAACCTGGTCCTGGGGGACCCCTAGACAGTCCATGTATTTGCACTCTCCCAGCAAAGCGTGGACTGTCTGGCAGGGAGCTGGTAGGGAGCAAAAATGTTGACTGTCTGGCAGGTAGCTGGGAGGGAGCAAAAATCAGGACTGTCTTGGGGTCCCCTAGGACCAGGTTGGGAAACACTGAATTAATACATTGAATCCAAGGTCATTGCCAGCCAAATAGCTGCCCCCAGAATGTTAATTGTTTTAAACACCTTTTGAAAAGGTCAATGGAAACAGAATATTACTGGCAGCTACAGTGAATAAGGGCCGTCTATCAGCAAGGGTGGTAGTGATGACAGGAATGTGCTTGCTTAATGATAGGATTTCTCCTTGGCGTCATGTGATTCCCATCCCCTGCTCTCAGTAATGACTGTCTCCACCAACCTTAATTGGCCATGAGTAACTGCTTTTGCGTAAAAACAAATTCTGTAAAAACAAATAAGGTCTGATACGTGCGTGGTCCTGCTTTCATCTGGGGATCATTATTCCAAGATTAAGCACAAATTCCCATAAACCCATGTCTTATGTTTACATTCATTGTCTTGTTAGTTGGGGTCATATAAACTCCATTAGCCACAGTGTATGAATGCATATCATTTTAGAGGATTGCTTGTAAGGTATTACCATGGAGCACTGCTGCAGTGATTTCAGGGAATTACGCCTGTGTTTGTCGGACAGTCATGTACCATTGAGCCTGAAGCGTTTGCATCTAAGAGTTCCCTGCTGACGAGGTGTTCCTGCTCAGCGAGCTGGCTGAAGGTGAATGTGGAGTGAAGGTTCTTACCTTAGAGTAAGACGGAATCATGGCGGTGCAGAGAGAACACAGCACACCCGCTTTCAGAATCACCTTTTAATTTATCACCCGGAAAAGCCGGAGAGGTGACTCCTTATCCAAATATTGTCTTTAAACACACCGCTGAGCGCAGAGATTAAATGTAAACTGGTACACCATGTGATGCTTACTGGCCAAAGCCGTGTAATAAATGGGAAAATATGTCGGGGGGGTGGGGGCAGGGTGTGCCAATGGACCAGACTGGTAATATCTACTACCTCATGCTGAGGACCGAGGCATGGATGCCAGGGGAGAGCCAAGACTGTGATCGCATCCTCGGCCATGCATAGCTTCAGCACAAGCCAGTGCGTGAACAACAGCAGCTAATTGGTCAGAAAGGTCACCTATAAGGCTCCACCCACTTAGAATATACCAAACAAGACATGGATGGAAAGACGAACACTAATAATAACTGAATATGTGGCAGGTAACACATTTCACAAATGAATACAGATGGTAATTTTAACTGATGCAATATAGGGTCTTTTCTTGGTCTCCGCTAGTAAGAGTCATTCCTGATCTCTAATCTACTTGCCAGCCAAAGGTAATACGAGTTCAATCTAAGCACTTCTGCATCCAGGATTGTCCTTGTCCTGAAACCAGCAAAGGACACATCTCAAGGCGCCTGGCAACGACAGCACCCCCCTTCCCGAGCTGTGCGTCGCCTTAACCCCAGCCTGAAGCGGGGTCCTTCCCCTCGTGAATCCTATAAATAATACATGCGGCTACTCTGGCAAAGTTGGTGTTGATTAAAGTGACACGATACATTTGGGGCCGTATTATTTGGGAAGCCTGGGTGTTATGATTGTTTCAGAGTCTAACATGGAATCAGACCCAGAATGACACTTGGGAATGTGTTCACCTCCTTCGCAATCTTTCATGCAATCATGGAGTGTGCCATAAGGCGGGGCAGCTCTGTATAGGAGGCTCCGAATGCGGTTATAGTTCAACCAGAATACGCCGGGCTCCGGGGTCAGCCTAACCTTACCTGACACGGCTATCAGGCCCGGAATCTCCGGCACACCTGGGCTGGCCCAAGAGCCTTACACCCGCTGCGCGCTAAATGAGAGCAGACCTTCTCAGGTTCACTATGCACACTTTTCATCACACACTCAAGCCTGAAGAGAGAGGAATTCTAAATTTACTGAACTTTAATGGCTAATGTCATTTGTTATTGGTTTACCAGTAAAAAGTACATACATAGTCATTTGTAGTTTAACCGTGAATGGTACATTTATACTATAATTTAATATTGATCTATTCATGTATGCCAATTAAATTTTTTATGGTATATAAGCAAAAGAGATTGTAAGAAAAAGCAAACCAATGTTTATTTAAATAAAAACCTTGCTTGGCTCTTTTATTCCATCCAGAACACTTCCTTCGAGAATTGGTGTTGCGTGAATGTATGAGGCTCACTTTGCATGGACAGGACACTCCTGCAACCGGTCAGCATCACTAAAATGGCCTCCCTTGATGGACGGCTGACGTGAAAAAGAGACACCCCCCGGGAGTCATTTCATGGCGTGTTTGTTACCCGTTAGTCAGCGTGAAGAACAGAAGCCCCCCCACCCAATTAAAACTCACCTCACAAATCTAATTCAAACACCTAATGCAAGTTGAAAGAAAGCGATACGTGGAGGACGCCGTGAACGCAGCCCTGATGTGATGCTGCCAGCTTCTCCAGGCAGGAGTCTTTGGGGAACATCAGAGCTGGCTGCTTGGACAAGCCTGCGGCGTATCTTCAAACGAACAAACCGCACTTTCAAGGTAACAGATAAGAACTTCGACCAACCCAACTACAAGTACTTAATTCAGATGTAAGGGAGGTGTGGAGTTGTTCACATCTTAAGGACGAAAATCCTCATAGCACACTTCTGAGCTTTTTCGATCATTTGCTGTGAAATTCAGCAAATTAGTACCATCGTGGATTTATTATGGAATTTCAAGTGAAGACAGGACGATGGACCTCACAGAGGGGTCATGCAGCAATTAAATTGGATAGGATTGGGTTGGTATTATGGTTTAGCCATGACTCAGAATTTAGCTGGTATTAGGGTTATGCCTAGCCTAGCATTATGGCTGCTATTAGGGTTTGGCCTGTGGTTAGTGCTGACCTCAGGGTTAGTGCTAGGATTATCATTTTGTTTATAGTTAGCATTAGGGTTAAGGATATGGTTAAGATTAAGGTTAATCCTAGGATTGGCATTAGGTTTAGCATTAGGATTAGGTCTAGGCTAAGGTCAGCATTAGGGTTAGTCCTAGGATTAGCATTAGGTTTATCGTTAGGGTTATGGGTAGGCTTAAGTTAAGGATTAGGGTTAGGGGTAGGACTGATATTAAGGTTATTTAGGTTTCACATTAGGTTTAGCGTTATGGTTAGGCCTAGTGTGAGGGTTAGGGTTAGGGTTGCTCTTAGGATTAGGGTCAGGGATTAGGGACTAGTCACGGCTGGGACTGGGTTTAGGTTTGCCTTTAGGGTGTACAAGGAGTGCTGGGTATCACTAAGACGCAGAAGGCTCATAGCCAAAACTGGAGTGGTAAGATCACATGTCTGATTAACTTTGATATGAATGATATTAGTATTTACTGATAACCAAGGTCATGGCTGTAGCATATCTACAACCCTCTGCCCAACATCACCACAAAAAATAAAAAGGTGCATAAAACTTTAAAATGAAGTCATACGGATTTCATAAAGATTAACTCACCAGAGCTTATTAACAGTCTGTGCTAAAAGGACAATTTAGTTTGGGGGGGGGGACAATTTAACACAGAGAAGCGGTATATTTATTGTCCATCTAAGAGTGGGTGATAGTCCGGCAAGGTGCGTTAATCTCGCACACATCCCCCAGCGATGCAATCGGGAAATTCAGCGGAAACAAATGACCTGCCAAAAAAGCCCATTGCTGCTTATCTTAGTGGCTTGAACCAAAGGGAAGGAAGGGGACCAAGGCATTAATAAAGCTGAGACAGAGAGACACGGCTTTTTAATTGTGCGGCTGGCTGAGGCACGTCTGCCCACTTCATGAGATGCTCTTAGCTAAACAGCAGATGCGAGGTGCACAGAACTTCACCTGTTGGACCATCGGACAGCCATCACAAAGACGTCGCACGCTGTTAAAATGCTAAATATGTCACATAAAAATGCTGTGCGCCCATAATATGACTGTCGCTAAAAGATAACGGCTGAACATTCATTCTTGATGCCATGATACTTTCAATGAGAAAAACACCATAAGTGTATGTTGGTAACCCCTGCCCACGAAATACCCTCCTAAGCTGAAGAATCCAGACTCCAATAGATACATTCAGATTACAGGCACTTTATTAGCCAGCTATTACGCCCGGCCTGAACGGTGCCTTATCACTTCTGAATGTAAATGTGTTCACCTGCAAACTCCTGACGTTCCTGACATTGCGTTACGCTCAGATAAATGCGACGTGCATCGCAGTGTTGATCTGCGGGACTGCACATTTGAACCAAAACTAAAGCCAGATGCTTGTCGAAGGTGGAACTTAAGAAGCCCAATAAAGCCAATCCCTGAAAGCAGCTCACAGCAGTGCATTGTCACTAATACCCATGTATATGTTCAAAAGGCAGATGAGCGATGATGTCACCGGCTGGACTGGTTTGATATGCATATAAACTTCCCTCTAGCAGTCATGCATCACAGGCTGACTGATACATCTTCACACATGGAGATCTATAAAGATTAGCAGTCCCAGTGGAAGTGCTGCTCCACGACAGAAGCACTTTCACACAGCCAAATGTCAAGCCCCGATATTTCCGGGTAATTTTAAAAGTCAATTAGGATCTTAATGACAAGAGCGCAGCCCAGCCTGCTAGGCGGTGAAAGAAGGGCCTGTGGAGATCTTTAAAACGTGCTGAAAAGTTATTGAACAATTATCTCTGTGGGAGAATACATATTAATGAGGCAACTCGACCTAGATAAATAAATAAGGAGGGTAAGCCAGACAGGAAGCCTAAATCCAGCTCTGTTGCCATAGTAACTGCCTGCCCTCCAAACAGCTGCTTTCAATTTCAGATCTTCATATTGTAAACTAACAAAGCTATAAAGAGTTGAAATATATAACTTAACTCCAAATGATGGCTTAGTAGTACTTGCTGAGAAGCTGACGAGTGTCACAGGTGTTAAGTGCTTATATTTTATGAGTGTTTATTTTACCTTAGGCCAGCCCAGCTGCATGGTTGGTCCTCACACTCCCGAGGCGGTAAGAACCTGACAGGGTGCATCATTGGACGCTGCATAGCTGCAATAAGCAGGTGCGAGGAACCGGAGGAAAGTGTGACGTAACGTGAGGTGGGATTTTAATGGAGGGAAGAGAGCAGGCTGTGAAGTATACATTTTTATAGCACCAATTTAAATAAGAACATATCATCTCAAGATGATAATACATCTCAAGGTGATATCGATGAAATAAGTAATACCAATGAAACAAGTACATTTAAGGTACTATACAAATAACTCTTGATTACGTGTGTTCAAACAGGCTATATTTAGAACTGGCACATGTAGAGCATGTTATTGACAACTGTATATAAGTCCCCACACAGGAACCAGGTCTTGACACTGGACTGATGGTGCGAGTTAGTTTAACCCAGATTACACCATGTCTCTGTCATGTGTGGTGACTCATAAGTCACCTGTAAGGGGCCCTGTACTCCCTGAGTCAAATTATAGTGCTATGGTGCTATTATGCTCTTTACTGTATAACTGCTTAACATTTTAGTGTGTGGGAGGCAAAATTATCTGCAACAAATAAAACTGTTTATACAGAGAGATGTTTGGCTAAATGTAGGCAGGTACTGTAGTACCCCAGTGATCTGCTTTTGATGAATTTTTTTTTATATGATGAGCCTTTCATTATGGACTCCGGACATTACTATTAGGTAATGTGTGTATAAGTGTGTTTTTATTTTATTTCAGATGAGGAGGAGCAGGCTACAAAGCCTTCTTTACCCTCCACATGAAACGCAAAACAAGCTACTTTCAGGTGCATTCTGGGAGCTGAGACAGACGGTAACCGTCACTTCAAAGCAACACAACATAACATTGCTGTAATTAAAATGAGTCTGTTCAGTAAAGAAAAAAAAGGAGTAAAAAATGGTAAACAGCTTGGCAACAGTGGTGGCTTTGCTGACAGGGTGCGTTTGCTTGACAGAATGTCGCGCGCTACCTCAAGAGGCTCAGAAAAAGGGTACAAACCGCCCCATGCTTTGCGGTTTTCCTCAGACATGTTTCCATGCACCTCCATTCATCCACAGCCTCCCCACTAACAGAACTGAGATAAAACATCAATTTGATCTGAGGGATGAATACTGAGCTGAATGTGATACACTGTCATTTTAACTCCAGCCTGTTTAGCTTCAATGTCACCAGGAGAGACAGAGATCAAACATTATAGGAATATGGAGACGGCAGCTTTATCTTGAGCTGCCCGTGCTCGCGCTCAAGGGCTACAGTGATTCCTCATATCTCGCGAAAGCTCCAGTAGCGAAACCTTCCCCCCGTCTTTCATGTTATCAAATGTTACATCTATCCACAGAAGCTTCTCCAGTGCAGGCTTGTGGTGAACTTGTGGGCTATCCTCAGGAATACAGGACACGCGGCAGAGAGCAGGCCGTTGTAGGACACACACTCACATAAGCAATCACACAGTATAGGCAGACATTAGAAACGCTATTTGAGACACCATTGCACCTAAGCCAGGCAGGAATGAGATTTGAATAGAATACAGGCAGTCCCCAGGTTATGAACAAGATCCATTCTCAAAGCCTGTCTTTAATCTTTAAGTCAAATCTGTAAGCAAGTCATAATAATAATAATACAGCATATAATAGTCCTGTAGATTACATAATGATAATAATAACTACACATGGTACTGTGCTATGTGAAGAACTGCTGAAGCCACGTAATGTTTTCATGAACATCACTAAGCAGTGTGTGCGTTTGCTATTATGAAACATTGTCTCTAACTCACATTTTTAAAACAATAGGTTTTATGGCAGTCTGTTCGAAAGTATGATTTGTCTGTAAGTCAGATGTTGTTAACCCTGGGTCTGCCGGAAAAGAATCCAGTAGGGATCGTTTATTTGTCCTTGTGAAGGATCTGGGCAGTTGCCACCTACCCCATGGCGCTCTCAGTGAGAGACACAAACAGGTATACAGGTGAGAGCAGGATTTGGGGTGAAATCGCAGGGTCAGCCAACATGCCACTGGAGCCAGACGCAACTCCAAAGTCAATGCTTTAGAATATTTACTGGCTTAATTAAACCTTTGGTGGTTGGATTTTAAGCCCCCCCCAACAGCAGCGGCCCATCAACATGCCAACCACAAGCCCGCTGCATAGTCTGCGTGCCACCAGCTGCCTTGCAACCAGAGCGAGAGGCTCTGGGGCGGGGTTTTGCCAAAGGCTGAGAGCCGCCTGGCAGCCTCTGGCCTCTGCGGACCGCCCACAGGCAGCTGCTTTGTAATCATGCGGGTTCCCAAAAATCCACAGGGCAGGAGACACAGCCAGCCTCCTAACGGCCCGTCAGTCACCCGCGCCTCACCACCGCTCTCTTGTCCCACCACGAATTTTCCCCGGCCTCAGCTCATTAATAATGATAGACATAAGTACTGATTTGCTGACCGAGACGAGCCTGAGCCCCCTCGCACTCCGAACCCCAAAGCGGCACGTGCGGCCGGCCGGGAGAGCTGCGGCCGTGTGCCGGCGTCTCCGTGGAACAAGCACGAGCTCTAGGAAAGAGGAGAGGTACTCAGCCCCCCCCCCCCCACCACAAGCCGGAGAGCCGGCCTGCCTCTAACATGCTCTGCTCACAGCTGACTCTGATTGGCTAAACTCGAAGCAGCTGAAAGATTGGTGTCTGGGTTTGTGTGTTGTTTTTTTTCCTCTGAGATCTTTTGGCCATCGCAGTAGGCGGCGTGCCCAGCAACAACAGCGAATACCACGGGTGTGAGCTCATCAGCAGGAATTTCGCCCTCTCCGCTCCTGTGCCGCACTGCTCCTGACACGCCGGAATTCTCCGTCCCGGCAGATCACTTTTTCAAACTGACGCGTCGCCCTTCTCTCAGTGGCCGTGGAAGGACCATGTCTGTTGGCGGCCACGATGCCTCACACATGGTTTAGAACATGCCGAAATCATCACGATACCTGTGCAAGAACGAACCTCCAACCTCTAATTTCCTAATTTAAGTAGCTCCTAAAATCAAACACTGAGAGACAATATCCAACCAGAAATGAAATGAGCAGTTAGTTTACAGTTTATCTGAATAGACTAACTAGCTAATAATACAAAAAAGTAGTGTGTATGTACTGGTTCTCGGGTGTAACAGCTGTTTTAAACCTGGTGGACTTAGACCTGCTTAGTGGCTCGGTTGTTTTTTTAAACTGCAACTTAAACTATACTCTGTCTTAGCTGATTCCTCTAGCCGGCTCAGTCAGTATTAGTATCGGTCGGCTCCCAGCATACAATGAGCTAACACGAGCTAACAGGAACGGTGGCCTGGCACTCGGCTGTCATTTTCTGCAGTGCCTGCTTCATTACATTCACGCTGCATAAGCAGCATGAGTGGGCGGCTCTGAGCCTTGGGGAGCATCACATTGGCCTCAAGCCTCCACGCCTGCCGGCTTGATCCCCGCTCTGCGTTTGTGCAGTTCGCCCCGCGTTTCTGTGGGTTTGCTCCCAGTCTGACGGCACTCGCTTTAACTGAATCGATGTCACTGAGCCACTGTTAGCGTATGATTTGGGGTGTTAGCGTGGACATGTGATGGGCTGGAATCGCGGCCAGTGACAGGCTCCTGGCTCTCGTCCTGGATGGATGGATAAAACACTGAACATACTAGCCACAGCGGCCCACCGAAAATTCACATTTTTCATTCCCAAAAAAGTGTTGTGCCTTTGGACAGGGGGCAGAAGGTGATATGATGTTTAAAAAATTCGAGTTCCTTTTTGGGGTTGATTTAATAGCTCAGAGTTACGTTTAAAGGCATATAACTGGAACCTAGAGTTTTATGCTGCTTGTAATTCAAGACACTTACGTTGGGTGGATTTGTTTCCTAATTAGTCGGGTATATAACTTTTCACCAGAGGAATGACTCTCTAGGTACGCGTCCAGAGTGCTTACACTCTGTTTACACTTGACTTATTTCGCACATTGAGAAACTGCTTCTAACAAGCACTTTTAACAAATGCTTCAATGTCCCATTTACCTGCTAATTGCATGCTTAAGGTCGCGTGAATTTAATTACGAGCGGCACTTTGCTGCTATTAATCTGAATGCAAACTGTGATGTCTGAAAGTAAAACTATTGAGCACAGGTGCCCAGTGCTTACAGGTGTCTGTCAACCTTAGGTATTGGGAAACACTTTTTTTTTTCGTAAATGCAGGAATTCCTGGGTGTAATATAAGCTGTAATATAATGTAAGTCTCAAATACGGCACAGCAATGACGACTCTCTTTCCCCACTAGCATTTATACTAAATTTAAAACTGATTAAGGTATTTGGTATAACACTTACGCAACTCTAAACGGATAAATGCGCTGCTCGTAAATCATTTCCAAACATTTGGAACCTTTTCTTGTGTTATTATGATGGCAGAATATAAAAAAAAAATAATTAATAAAAAAACCAAAGTATAATATGACCGTCTACAAGAAGGAGAGACGCATCCTCCTACCCTGATTGCTAAAAAACGAGCTGGCGCTTGTCAATGAACCGTGAAAATGTCAGGCGCGAGCCGGGTTTAATTAACAGGCCTCCAGACTGCTGATAGGGAGAGCTGGTGAAGGGGGAGAGCTCGCAGTCTCCCCTCGGTTTGGCTCCAGGTCCGAGCACACATGCACTCAGACTGGCAGCTTCAGCGGCTCGCCCCTCGGCAGTGCTTCTGCGGTGAGCCCTTCTCCTGTCCATCTTTGTTTTTCGAATTATTCCTGCTGAAATCTGCCGCTGGAGAAGTACGCGTTCTTCAAAAGGAGGCTTGAACTCAAGATATCGGTAACAGAAAAATCTCAGTTGCATGAGAAAAAAAATGAATACTTTGTACCGACGCAGGCAGTGAGCACGGGATAGGAGGTGGCTGGGAGATGGCCCGGCTGATCTCGAGATCTGCCGAGGTGCCTGCGCTGGAGAAGTGAGTCTTCTCCCTGGCCCTGCAGAAACAAAGCATTTAGTCCCAACTTCTGTCCTGTTTTCACAGAAACATTTCCTGCAGATATGTGAGCCAAAGTGATAAATTCACTGCAAACCTTCGGCAGATAATGTTTAATATAATCCGTGTCACCGTCACATGGAGGTTGTATGTCACGGTCCCTGGAGGCTGTGGCGGAATGTTCCAGAAAGCGACGATTCCAGGCCACATGCCCACCACGCTGCTTGCTGAGGTGCAGTAGGTCAGGAGATTAGCCATCAAGGCTCACTGCATGTTATGGAATACATTTCAGCGTCAGATTTATTAACATAATTGAGCTAATAAGCGAACATGAATAAATCACATGTTAAAATGTTCATTACATCCTACAGAGCCGTGCAGCAGTCTCACATCCTCCAAGGTTGTGGGTTTGATACCTGCCCCCCAGTTCTGTGTGGAGCTTGCATGCTCCTCTGGTGTCTGTGTGGTATCTGCTTGGTATCTCCTCTGGTATCTGTGTGATTTCCTCTGGTGTCTGTGTGGTATTACTCCCGCTGGTGTCCCTAATCCCCCATCCTAAGTGTGTTTCGTTCATTCTTATACTACAAACTGTATCCGACTCTAAATACTGATTGATTGGTGTCACGACCCTGCCTGCTGCTCTCTGAGGTTTGGTGTTTCTCTTGCAGGTTTGAGATCTAAGCAGGTGTAGCCGGTTACTCTTTATTGCTCAGCTATGCCCCCGGGGGGGTGTTAAGCGCCCCTGTTAGGCCTCTCCCCACCTGACCAGCATCTTTTGGATGGTTTACCACATACTGATTCTCCAACATTTAACCTCCCACTGATCTCTTAACTGAAACGTACTCTATTTTCCTTTTTTTTCTATTTTTTTTTATTAGTTGAGTTTAATCCATGTCTGTGCTCCCTCTATAGAGCTGGCCTGAGAAGGTGGCGCCCTAGGCAGCCTCTTATGGCACTTATGGGATTGACCAGCTCGGGCTACATGCATTGCTTTAGCGGGTGACGGAGTGCTAATAATATCAGTGATTAACGTTACCCATTCAGACTTAATGCCGTCCTACTCCATGTCTCGACCTGCCCACGGTTAGCTTCACAAATTCCTAAACTCTGTCTGTCTCACATCCCCATCAGGGAAACGGGTGTGGGATGGAGCTCCTGTCTCCTTCGCCGGCATCTCCTCTGCGCTCTGATCGCAGTTCGCCGGTGCTGCAAAGGTATCATGTGGAAGTGATTTCTGCGCCCGTGTCCGCCCCACTGCCCGACGCGAGCCAGGGAGAGTGAGAGAGAGGGGGAGAGAGAGGCCCGTTTGCAGATTCAGGTTTAGCATGGGAGAGACAAGCCGAAACAGAGACACTCCACATGGAGCTGGCCAGGCAGCGTTCCAGCACCAGAAACCGTACCCTTTGTATCGCTTTAAATATCACTTCATCACCGGATTAAAACAAAGGGCGAGAGAGACGGAGACGCGGCCAAGACTAATGGCGTGCCGGGTGAGCGGCACCAAGCCGCTTCCACGCAGCTCCGCTGGGCCAAACGAAACAGAACCGGCCCACTCAGCACTTCTCTTTGTAGCCGAGTGCCGGACTGTCTGGACGCGGCCTCTCCTTTGAGCGGAAATGTCTGGCGACAAGTGCGTGTGGGATGCTAGGCGTGCAGCGGAGCGCCCCTCGGTGGTCAGTGAGCATTGAGACAGCCCGGCTAGATGGGGGGATGCTTTGCTCCCCTGGGCAGACTGTTAGAAAGCTGGGCCAGGCAGGCTGAGCTTAACCCTGTTCCCCTTCATTAAAACTAAACTAAACTGGCGGCCGCCGCCTGTCCCGCGCTCTGGCCCCGCCCCTGCCGCCGCGGCCCAGCCTTCACGCTGATGCCGCATCTCCCGCTGGGCTCCACCTTTAGCCTATTTGGCTGGCGTTGCCGGGGGCCTCCCACGCCACCCATGCATGAAGGAATTCTCTGAGTCACTGCCGAACCTCCCGGGGATGGCCGCCTTCTCTGGAGGAGATGGGAAGAGGGAGAGAGGCTGAAGGAGAAAGGGAGAAATGGATGGAGAGAGAGAGAGATAGAGAGGCTGGGAGAGAGAGTGAGACAGGCTGGGAGAGAGAGAGACAGGCTGGGAGAGAGAGAGAGAGAGAGAGAGGCTGGGAGAGAGAGCAAGAGAGACAGGCTGGGAGAGAGAGAGAGAGACAGGCTGGGAGAGAGAGAGACAGGCTGGGAGAGAGAGAGAGACAGGCTGGGAGAGAGAGAGGCAGGCTGGGAGAGAGAGAGAGAGAGACAGGCTGGGAGAGATACAGGACAGACAAGAGGGTGCTAGAGAGGCAGACAGTCGAAGCACAGGGATGAAGAGAGATGGAGACAGAGAGAGTGAGGTAGGGAAATGCAGACAGATGGAAAATTGGGAGAGAGGGAGGGAGAGAGGGAGGCTTCTGCACTGATGCCATTGCCAGCATCTGCATGTTCATGTGCGTGTGGACTTGTGTTCACGTGCATATGATGGCATGTTTGTGTCTGCGAGTACATGTGCACATGTTGGTGTCTGCATGCTCCAGACTTTGTGTTCGTGTCTGCGTGTTCACGACTGCGTGTTCATGTCTGCATGTTTGTGTCTGCATGTGCATGCGCACATATTGGTGTCTGCGCGTTCAGGACAGCGTGTTTGCATGTTTGGTACCGTGTCGAGCTTGTGTGTCCACCTGCACATGTTCCTGTCTACATATTTGGGACTGTGTGTTAGTGTCTGCATGTTTGCATGTGCATGTGAGCACAGCCGCGACTGGGCCGCTCGACTCCGGGTCTCGGAAAATAAAACACCGAGACGCTGCGGTGCAGCTGCTGCTCCGGGGATATTCGGAATCGGGTGGCGAAAAAGCGGCCCGCCCCCGTGGTGAAGGCGCCCGAAAGCGAGGGCTGCGATGGAGGCCGGGCTGAAACATGCCTGCGTCGCCGACAAGGGCATGCGACTCCTGCACACCAGCCGACACGCTGCCGGGGCGGCGGCCTGCGCATGTCGCTTCCTGCAGTGGCCCGCT
Organism: Petrocephalus schoutedeni; assembly: GCA_026780765.1. NCBI lineage: Eukaryota > Metazoa > Chordata > Actinopteri > Osteoglossiformes > Mormyridae > Petrocephalus > Petrocephalus schoutedeni. Next base: position 8,615,177 of record JAODKL010000021.1, on the reverse strand, counting down.
GCCGGCTGCCGAATGCGCCGCCTTCCCCGCTGTCTGCCTAAACTGTGCCCGATGACCTTTTACTGTTGCGCTAAGCAGGAGATCTTCCCAGCCTTCCTGCTCAGACTTGCTCCACTCCGTACGGGACTCGCGCTCCGTTCATTCCCAGAGGTGCCGCTATATCGGAGCGCTCGCCTGTTTATTTAAAAAGGCGGCTCGCTCTCCCGCATAGCCCCCTCGCTCTCCCTTTCACTCGCTGTCCGCCCCCCCCCCCGCTCCCCTGCACTCACGCACCCACCCTCTCTCTCATTCCACCACCCACATCTCCATTCATTTTCAAAGTCCTCCTTCTGCACCTGCAAATCCTTCCAGACAATGCGGCCCGGACCGGCCCGTTGTGTGCGGCCAATCGGAACGGCGACGGAACGCCTCCCCCGGGGAGGAATCCTGAGAACAAACGGGCAGGCCAATAGAAAGTTTTTTTTTTGGGGGGGGGGGGGGCATTAGATCAGAGGGGGCCTGTTGATTATCACAAAGGACCTCTTCTGTTTTAGTTTCCCAGCAAGCGTCAGTAAACAGAGTGGCGGATTTCAGCACTTTTCTCTGGGCCGGGAAAAACAGCCCGCATTCAGCTATGGGACAGGCAGCCATTCAGCAACATCCAGCAGCCCCCCTCACCTTTCTCTTCCCGAAAAGTACGTGCTTTCCGTGATTAAACCCAAAGGGACTGCACCGAGCGGCCAGCTCGTTTACTAATGCCTGGCTCAGCATCGTAAATGAGGCGGCTAATTGCAAACTGGGTCATTAAGAGAAAGTTTACCCCGGGTTTAAAGTAGAACTTTCGGTAGGGAGACGATTGTTATTTTTTTTTGTTTGTGATATTCATGTTTTGAGTTTACCATGCATACTAACAGCCATTTATGCATCTCCATATGAGATTGGAGCCCCTTACTTATACATAAGGACGGCCCTCGCTACTGGAGTCTTTAGCTACCTTAGCGAGGGCACAGCCTTCCGAACTGGCGAGTAGCTTTGGCTAAAACCCTCCCTCGGTCTGCTGCAGCTAAGTAACTGAAAACGGGTAGCTAGTGTCAGTGCATATTTGACAGATGCTGACACGCTGTTGAGTAACTCTTTCCCTCGCTAAAAGTTTCGGAAATGGCCGTCATTTTTAACGGCTTTACTGCGCGCCCCGGCACGCGGCGACGCCCCCCCAGAGGAATGATTGAAAGTCTTGCACGGTGAAGGCGGGAAGTGACTCACGCTGACTCGCCTCAGGGACGCCCGAGAGGGACCCTGAGCGACGCTCCTGACAGGTTAACTCCTTCACAGACCTGCCAAAGGCCTCTTTTGGCCAGGCCTCAGGTAAACCGGAGGAATATTTCGCATGGTTTTACATAATAGCTTCTGTCAAGTTCCATATAGAGTCACAGCCAGATTGGATTCCATTACAGGAAGCAGGAAGACTCTACATTAACTGCATTACGCAGATGCTTTTGTCGTACAAGTGAGGTCCTAGATCTCCAGTCTGACACTGAGCACTCACACACCTGCTGACTTCTGGGCAAGTTTAAGGCACCTATTTTTACTAAACTGCATGCCTTTTGTCTGCAAGAGGAAACCAGCGTCACCGAGAGTGAAATCCACAACCCTACAGGTGTGAAGCTCCGGGGCAAGGCAGCTGAGCCATCAGACTCAAACTCTCCCCGCGCTTTTTCGGGCTTCTTCTGCACTTTTTTCACCCTATTGTCCAGCTAGATATTTTACAGGAAGTGCCAAGCAGAGGGTGATGATGGTGGGGCGCTTCTTGGCAATCGAATGCGTAATGGGCCACCCGCTTCCCAAAACCCGATATAGCGCCCTCCCGCCTTTTCATTTGGCAGATGTCATTCTGAAGGCAATTAGTGCATTTCCCCAGCTGTTGGGTTATTGTCCAGGAGTGCACCAGAAAGGTACCAATAAAAAATAAGCAATTAGCAAGTCTTAATGAGTGAAACATTATTCTGTAATTTATTGGTGTCTGTTGTTTTTACATTGAGGAGCCAAGCTCAGATGCATATGATAGATAGATAATACCTATTTATGAGAAACAAACATTTCACACTTCACATAGCAAGGGACATCTGACTGCCAACCAGTTGATCGCGTTTTACGGGTTGATCTTCCAGCTGATAGTAACAACCAGACCCCCCCCCCAACCTCAATGAGGAAAGCCTATTGTGGGGAAGTCCCCCCATGACTTGGTATCTCTTCAGATAATTTTCATAAAGTTGACTGAGGCATGAAGTGATGCAATAGGCTTTTTGTTTTAAATTAGAAGGGTATATAACCATGGAAGGGTATGTAACAACAGAAGGGTATATAACCATGGAATGGTATATAACCATGGAAGGGTATATAACCTTAGAAAGGTATATAACCATGGAAAGGTATATAACAACAGAATGGTATATAACCATGGAAGGGTATATAACCTTAGAAGGGTATATAACCATGGAAGGGTATATAACAACAGAAGGGTATATAACCATGGAAGGGTATATAACAACAGAAGGGTATATAACCATGGAAGGGTATATAACAACAGAAGGGTATATAACCACGGAAGGGTATATAACCATGGAAGGGTATATAACCTTGGAAGGGTATATAACAACAGAAGGGTATATAACAACAGAAGGGTATATAACTGTTGAGTTCTGGTTTGAATCCCATCCCCTCCTGTGAGGTGTGCGTGTTCCCCCTCTTTCCTCCTGCAGCCCTGTTATGTCCCTAAATGTCCTTCTAGTACAGGGGTAGGGAACCTGATCCATGGAGAGCCTGTGTGGGTGCGGGTTTTTGGGATGACCTCTCTATCAACCAATAATAAAGCATTGGTTCTCAGCTCCGGTCCTGGGGACCCACTCTTATTGGCTGATTGAGAGGTCATCCCAAAAACCCGCACCCACACCAGTTCTCAGGTTCCCTACCCCTGTCCTAGTACATGTGTGCCCTGTGGTGGACTGATATCCCATCTAAGCTGTTTCCCTTTGTGTGCTGAATTTTCAGGGTCAGGGACTCCATACCGGAATCAGGTGGATTTCTGTGCGAACTTTTACACGCACAGACAGGGACACGCGCACTCACGCAAATAGTGAACATCACGAATGCCGCAGGTCTGGACTGCAGATGCGCCGCGCGAGCCCGCTCGCATTCCACACACACACATACACATATATCAATTACACAGCAAGCAGTTAAGTGCCAGATTTCATTTTTGGGAATAATGCTTCATTTTACAATGAAAAACAATGTTGTGGCTCAAAGCACTTTCTCCTGCGTGCGTTAATACCTCGATATGACATCTTTCCCAACATGCGAAGCCTGTTTCGACTCGCAGAGACTTTAAGTACATACCACTTTAATCCAAAGCAGAGTTACAATAAAATTTTGTAAACACAACACATAGCATTGAAATTCCTGATTATGTGCCTATGAACTATAAAATAACTTCTGATACGAAGAACACATTTGTTAGGCTCAAGTGAAAAGCCTTCTCAGGTGTATCTGGCTGCGAAATGTAAAACAAGAAGGTTACAAACTGGCAAAAATTATTACTACAACACTGAATCCCGTACAGGGTGTCAGCTGAATCACACCAGGAACAGGCTTCATAGTAAAACTGAAACAAGCAACATTAACAAACGTGTTCATTGTTAAACCTGGGATTCCTGCTGCTGAAATAGGAGATACGTCCCACATGGGCAGCGAAGACACCATCTGATTTAACATGGGGGGATCAGCATCTCCCACCCAGCCCCAGGGCGTGGCAGCACCGGTCATCGCAGGGACCACCCCGCTGAGCCCCTGGAAATCCACTGGCCCTCGGCCATCGAGAGCCAATCACACCAGCCGCTGGACGAGCCCCAGGAAGAGCAGTGGGACGAGCCCCGGGAAGAACAGTGGGACGAGCCCCGGGACGAGCTGTGGGACGAGCCCCGGGACGAGCTGTGGGACGAGCCCCGGGACGAGCTGTGGGACGAGTCACGGGATGAGCAACAGGACAAGCAGTGGGATGAGCCATGGGATGAGCAGCGGGACGAGCCGCTGAACAAGCCCCGGGACAACCCGCAGGATGAACAGCGGGACGAGCCCTGGGACGAGCAATGGGACAAACAGCGGGGCGAGCCCCGGGACGATCAGCGGGACGAGCCCCAGGACGAGCAGCGGGACGAGCCGCTGAACAAGCCCTGGGACAACCTGCAGGACAAGCAGCGGGGCGAGCCCCAGGACGAGCAGCCGGACGAGCCCCAGGACGAGCAGCGGTTCGAGCCGCTGAACAAGCCCCGGGACAACCTGCAGGATGAACAGCGGGACAAGCCCTCGGACGAGCAATGGGACAAGCAGCGGGGCGTGCCCCAGAACGATCAGCAGGATGAGCTGTAGGACAACCCCCGGGACGAGTCACTGAATGAGCCCTGGGACGAGCAGCGGGACGAGCAGCGGGACGAGCAGCAGCCTGCCCAGCACCCGCTAGGCATTGGGGGGCTGGCTGGGGAAGCAGGGGGCCGGGGGTTAAACCTGAGACGTCTGTGAAAACATGGTGGTGCAGGTGCTGTGGGGAGGGAGGGGGGGGGGCAACCGGGTCGTCAGGTAAGGAGGCATGAAGAGTCCTATCTTATCAGCACATCTCTGCACAGTTATTCAATGTTCAGTTTCAAGTTCACACTATGAGTGAGATGCTGGTGCCCCCCGCCCCCCCAGATAACTGGTAAGGGAGGAAAGGCCTTATTCGACATATTCTGGGCACAGTGCTACATTATATGCCTAATGCTATTGGACTTTTGTAAATACATACACCATCAAAAGAGTAAAATAAACCCTATTGACTGGATGTTAAGTCAGAGCTGCTTGGCCACAGAGACCTGTGATGTGTGGCTTAAAGCCCCCCCACAGTCCCGTATCAGCAAGAGGTCGTCCTCCGCTGGGGGACGTGGGAACGCGCGGGCCGGAGCTCATTTACTCTCTCCCCACCCCTTGAGGTTTGGCTCCGGTCAATGTGCGCGATTGTGTGTGGGCGGGCACGTTTGCTCTAGGTGTGTGCGTGCAAACATAGGTGTGTGTGCCCTGCTGAGGTCGGGAGGAGGAGAGGCGGGAATCACACGCGCTTGTTAAAAGAGGACATCACTCATCAAAATCAACTTCCCTTTATGTTGCAAAAAAAAAAGCCCCCCCCCC
>JAODKL010000021.1:8544740-8562960 GCA_026780765.1 Petrocephalus schoutedeni | reverse complement strand
GGGGCAATGTGTGATGGCACCCCAGCTGTGGGCAGCTCTGTCTTCCAAGTGCCAGATTCTGGAGATTTTTCACGTCTCTCCAAGCCGACATCTGGAGCATTCTCATGCATGCGTGCCGTGAGCACTCACAGACGAAGAGGACTGCTCAGCGGGGCTCAAGCTGTAATGGGATGCATGTTGATGCCGTGGGAAAAAATGACAAAAACCATCTCCTTTGAAAATATAACACCCCCCCTCACCATCCCCCAAAATGAGCAATCTCACTCACATACAGATAAATCTACCAGTGCAGACTTACACAACTGGTGGTCTGAATCAAAATTTAATCCAGACTCTGCAATGTAACCCCCTCCCACCCACCCTGACAAATTTTTATTGTCAGGCATCTGCTCAGCAAATTTTAACATCCGGGACCCCCCCCCACCACCTCAGTAAATGATTTGACTCCCACCTCCCCTGATGAAATAGCTTTACGTTTTCTCCACTGCTGCATTCAGGTTCAGGGGAGGCAGCCCTAAGGGAACTCCGCATATTCAGGTTCCTGAGCTAAGCTGTTAGAGAACTGGTGGACAGACCCATGGGAGAACCTCTAGAACACGGTCAGAATATCTGTGGACCGGGTCATCGTGTTCCCTCCCAGGTTCTCTGGGCTGTGCGGAGACTTGATGCTGAAATTTTCACTTGTTAATCCCCTTTATGTGCTCTGCTTGATCTATTTACTCATGAAAAGTGTAGTGTTCACCATTAAAGACATGCTGTATGTTAATCTGTAAATGATCGAAAAAAAAATTCCTGGAAATGTAGGGCCAGACAGTGTTCTTTAAGAAAAGAAAAGAATAGGTATGAGTATGAATCTTAATCTCTTATTGAAAAGGAAAAAAAACTGGAAATGTAATGTTGAAGGACACTGCTTTATAATAAAAATAAAATGGACAGATGGGTCGAGCTCGATTTGAGCCAAATCCCAAGCGTGCCTTTAGAACACATACTTTAATCAGGCTCTTTATCTCAATGTTAGTGTGACGTGAAAAGCATCTCGCAGATAAAACTAACCAAGGACATTGTCCTTTTGTTCATATTCATGTTTATACTCAAAGCACTGAGTTATTTTTTTAAACTGACAGCGTAAAATTCAACGCAGTTTTCTGTCAGGTCCAGCTCCAGACAGAAAAAATAAAACAAAAAGATTTTGCCTCATTAAAATCTTCATTTCACATGAATGAATTGAGCTATTATTTTCAATGGCATCAAATACATTGAAAAGTAATAAGTGCATAATAATTGCATAATCAATCAAATAGTTATCTTATAATTAGATACTTTAAAAATAGTCATTATCAGTATTTTATGACCAAATCAGAATATAACAATACATTCAGCTGTTGGCTGTTCACTGGCATCACACTCAGGACATGCATCTGAGTATGCAAAGTAGCATCATTTCAGTTAATTGTTTTGGATTTTGGGTAAGCATCACATTTGACACTGACATGCAGAAACACAAATATTTAATTTGAACCACATTCATAGATGTTGAGGTATATTCATTTTCTTTTAGAACAGAATGATTCTGAAATATATGTGACTCTGCTATACTGTATTATACTGTAATTAACTCATAATGTACATAAACTCAGCAATTAAAATACTTTTTGTATGTACTTTATTTGGTGAAACTTGGATAAATCCATTTACTTAAATCAAACAAATTCCCTGAGTTTAATTATTTTTTTAATGACTTTGTAACTGAGTGATAACAGTAATGCAGTGTGTTAAATAAATGACTGGTTCATTGTTCAGATGATCCAGTAGCTGTATTAAATAAACTTTCAAATCATCAGGTACCAAAAAGGTGTGATGCTGAATTTCATTTTAGAGTTGCAGCCCTTCTGACCAGAGCAAGGCAGCTTCATAAGCTTTTGACAAATTTTAACACCATCAGCTACAATAGAAACAGATTCATTTCTCGCTGGCCGTTGCAAGCCTGGAGGTTTCAGTTAAAATAAGACTCCTTTCTACTGCAGTTAGAGATAAATTGAGTGAAATGGGAGCATTTTTCATGTCCTCGATAATTCCTGTTGCTGTTTGGGTGGTTCAGCTTTTAATTCGGCAATTTGTATTCATCAGAGGTTGTGGCACCCACACGGGGAGGGTGAATGATGCTCGAAAGAATTACAGGAGGCCAATTAAGCAACTAGCCATTTATCCTGGGAACAGAACGGCCCTGGTAACATTTCACTGCGTCTCTCTTTCCAAAGGAGTGGCCAGCAGTGACAAACCTGCCTCCCAGGCCGGGGGCTTTAGTTCCAGAATTGTAGCCCTTGCACTTAGCAGAGTAGCAGGCATGCACCCAGCCTTCCATTTTCACGATTGTTTTCGTAAACACACTGGAGTCAGCTGTGTGTCGGCCATGGCCATGGGAAACAGGCTGTACCCATCGCCGGGTGGCCCTCGCTTCCCACTTCACGTGGACACCATGCCAGCAATAAAACAAGGCTGCTTCTAAAATTAAAAAGGGCTCCTTTGTAGATTGCTACTCGGAGTAAGTCCATGGATATTTGCTTACCACTGACAGCTGTCGGAGGACAGGAAAATCCAATTTCATCCTCTGAAATTGGACGGAATGAAAATGTAAATCCAGGGTCTTCTGGTTGGGCAAAGCAGCTGGCTTCACACATGCTCCTCTGCGGAGAGGCGGCGTGGAAATGCACGGAATGCTCACATTTTAGATTTGCTGTGGTGCTTGTGGACATGCACATCCCATAATCCTTTATTTTATTTGTCAAATTCTGTGTGAGGGGTAAGAGGTCGCCGTTTTTGCCGGGTGGAACTGAGTGCTACATTGTGCACCAAATTAGCATGATGCTCTGGAATACTGTCGCATAAGTCGACTAACCTTCTGCAGACTGTTTGATTTAAAAACAGGGCAAAATATCTACAGTGGATATAGAAAGTGTACACACCCCCTGTTAAAATGCCAGGTTTTTCTCATGTAAAAAAATGAAAGCACTATAAATAATTTCAAAACTTTTCCTACCTTTAACGTTACCCATAACCTGTACAATTCAACTGAAAAACAAACAAATCTGTTAGAAGAAAAATATCAAAAATAAAATGCATATAATAAGCTGGCTGCATAAGTGTACACATCCTTAAACTAATACTTTGTTGAAGCACCTTTCGCACTAATTGCACCATTCAGTCCTTTTGGGTAGGAGTCTATCAGCATGCCACATCTTGACTTGGCAATATTTGCCCACTCTTCCTTGCAGAACCACTCTAGATCTGTTAGATTGCGAGGGCATCTCCTGCGCACAGCTCTCTTCAGGTCACCCCACAGATTTTCAATCGGATTTAGGTCTGGGCTCTGGCTGGGCCATTCCAAAAATTTTCTTCTGGTGAAGCCATTACTGATGTTGATTTGGTTGTATGCTTGGGGTCATTGTCGTGCTCAAAGGTGAAATTCCTCTTCATCTTCAGCTTTCCAGCAGACACGTGAAGGTTTTGGGCCAGAATGGACTAGTATTTGGAACTGTTCATAATTCCCTCCACCTTGACTAAAGCCCCAGTTCCAGCTGAAGAAAAGTACCCCCAAAGTACGATGCTGCTACCACCACACAGCACCTTGGGTATGGTGTTCTTTTGGTGATCTGCAGTGCTGTTTTTGCTCCAAATATACCTTTTGTAACTGAAGTCAGAAAGTTCCTCCTTGTTTTCATCAAACCATAAGACGTTTTCCCACATGCTTTCAGGAGACGATGTATTTTTTTGCTAAATTTAGCTGGGCCTGGATGTTTTTCTTTGTAAGAAAAGGCTTCCGTTTTGTGACTCTATCCCACAGTCCAGACATATGGAGAACACCGGAGGTTGTTGTCACATGTAGTGCAAAACCAGTATGTGCCAGAAATTCCTGCAGCTCCTTCAGTGCTGCTGTAGGCCTCTTGGCAGCCTCCCTGACTAGTTTTCTTGTCTTTTCATCAGTTTTGGAGGGACGTCCAGTTCTTGGTAACATCACTGTTGTCCCTCATCTTCTCCTCTTCTTGATGACTGTCTTCACTGTGTTCCATGGTATATCTAATGCTGTGGAAATAATTTTGTACCATTCAACAATGAGATCCCTTTGATGCTTTGTAAGCTCTCTGTGGACCATGGCTTTTGCTGTAAGATGCAACTGAGAGAATGTCAGGAAAATCCTACTAGGACAGCTGAACATTAATTAGAGTCACTTTAATTGGTGGTAGGAGTGTACCCAAAAAGACTGAATGTTGTAATTCAATCAAAAGATGCTTCAACAAAGTATTAGTTTAAGGGTGTGCACACTTATGCAACCACCTTATTGCATGTTTTTTATCTTTTATATTTTTCCCCTAACAAATGTATTTGTTATTTAAATTGAATTGTACAGATTATAGGTCACATTAAAGGAGGGAAAAGATTTGAAATAATTTATAGTGGTCTAATTTTTTACATCAAAAAAACCTGGCATTTTACAGGGGTGTGTATACTTTTTATCTTGGTAACAGTTTACTTAAATCTTTCATCTTTTATGCTTTATATATACCTTCATAATGCATTATAATGGTTAGTATAATAATTAATAAAGCATCACAGCATATTCTGTTGACAGTCAGAAGACATTATAGTGTTGATTTTAATACTTTATAAGGTCCAATGAAGCTGTCATCAATAATGCATTATAGATACCTTCATAACGCATTATAATGGCTTGCTATAAGAATTAAGTACTTCGTACTCCATTATGAAGCAGAGGTGCAGGAGAGATTTTTGAACTGGGAGGACCAGACAGTGAGGGTGCGTGCACGGGCATGGGGAGGCGCGCACGTGTGTCAGTGGTCCCCTACCTGCAGCAAACACACGCTCATGATGGTCAACACAGTTTAATGAGTCCAAACATCACAGTACCGTGGGATGCTACTTGTCGCAGCTTTGTTATTTTTCTCCCCTCAAAAGTGGGGGGTCGGATCAGGGTCTCTACATCCCACCTGCCATCTGCACCCCTGTTATGAATGTATCTATGGTGCATTATGGATGAGAGCATTCATAATGCATAGTTATGGCCCCATATAGTTTTTATAAATATTTATAGCCATTATAATGCTTTATAATGTGTTATGCATGAGTTCATTGATTCCTATAAATAATTTTACTTTAGCTTTAATGTTACTTTAGCACATAATGCAAAAATTCACAAGGGTTACAAAGCAGTAATACCACCAAATGAAATGCATCTGTGCCTTTATACGAAAATAATAAGTAAAATTATTGACTTACCCATTCAAACTTTCAACATTATCCTTAGCAGGTGAGCAACAAGCTTCCAAATCCTCCTCTTAGATATCATTCATATCATTACAGACAATAACATTTCTTTTATATTCACCTTATAGGTTTTATATCCATCTTCAAAACGCTATCTTCGTATTCTACAGGTCTAGTCACACTCATTATCAGACTCAAGTCTCAGTGTGGCAGTGCCATGGAATTATGGCATTTAATATAATTAACATCATGACTTTTTGTGGTAACTGTGAGCTTGTTTTTAGGCTATAAAATTCTCATTGGTACCAGGTATTCCAGGTCTATTTAATCAAACATTTAACACTAACTGGCCTCAGTACATATCCATTCTGCACACAAACACCAACTTGCTGTCTCGTTGCTCAGGACATCTCATTTCTGCATTTGTACACAAAATATTCTTTTGCAAATTAAGAGACTGCGTTGAAGGCATGACTGACGTGAACTATAGCTGAATGCCGTTTCTGTCTCTGAATTTCATTAATAAATATTCAATAGTTACAATAACTATTATATCAACAAACATGCCTTCACTTGTCATTGTCATTTTTTTATCAATATGCTAATCATCTACTCTTTGTAATAACAAGTATCAATCATTCATGATCTTTAGGGAGGAATATTTTTGCTCCTCATTACAGGTAAAGAAATCTGATTGAACGTGAGTGAAAAATGCATTAAGATCAGTGTGATTTAAGCTGCGCAATTCGTTCATTCAGTCAACGACCAGCAACAACCGGATGAAAAATGAGTGCAAGCAGCATGAGCAGATATGTATCAGGGTCTTTAAGAATAGTATTATTCATCCTGCTAGAAAAATCAAACCACCACACGCTATAAGGTAACATTTAAACAAGTCAGCACACTAGCTTGGCTATATTACATTCTTGGCAGCGATCACCAAGGATCAGACTTGTCAACATGAGTAAGGCCTACATTACTGTTCTCAGCCTGAAGGTGGCGCCATGTGGGGTGCTGTATGTTTATGTTTCAACATACGATACCTGGAAAGCTGGGAAGCAAAGGGCACTGTTAAAAAATTATTAATAAGTAATTATTCCCTTACTCCCACAGTGTGTCTCAAAATAATTGCCTGTATATGCAGGTAACTTGGCATTCTTAAATAAAAACATATGTGTTAAAGTATTTACATCTTGCTATATATTTTTGCTTCCTAGAGATTTTCAATCTCCTTGCACCAAAGAGCTATTGTCACCGTTTGTAGCTGATGGAGTTCGACACGGTGCCAAATAGCTTGACTCATTGGAGGTCTTTTAAGCAGATATTTCCTTGTTTCTGTCAGTGTATCGCCAGTAGATGCATCTTGAAATGCCGACTAAACAAACAAATGTAACAGACTGCTTGTACCATGCATTATGCATTGAGTGCTTGTTCCTCTTTCGGAGCTGCTCTCCATGAGCAGTGCTGCTGCAGGCGCACGGCGGCTGCCTCGCATGTCCAGGGCTGCGGGTTCTAGTTCCGCACGCTGTGTGTGGTCTTTGTATCCTTCCCGGGTTTCTACCGGCTTCTCTAGTTTCCCGCTGCTGTTAGAGAGATGCTGTTCCTGACAACCAGCGGCTTCCCTGTGACTGTGTGCGGGCCCATTGAGAAGGATTCATGGATTCTAACACAGAGCCTGGATCAAGCCAACCCCATTTGGATAACCGATTATATAAGAAGGATGGAGGTACTCCAGCACCTAATTTGCATGTTTGCATCTCTTCCACGGAGATTCATTCCATTGATCCATAAGTCTGGCTGTTCTGTTACATCCTAGAGGCATCTAGCCTGCAGAGGCAGTTGAATATGATCTTTGTTTCAAGCTTGCTAGATTACGTGCTGATCATGACGTGTCTAAAAGGAGTGGCAGATAGCTATTTTAGCATGGACATTTGCTGTGATTCTCCAGGAACTCGTAACTGGTTAGCATGGTGCTGACAAAGTTAAAAACAGAGAAAGTGAGAATGTAGATGTGTCAGTTGGGCTTGTCGATCTACTCTTCTCTTTTACAGATTTGCTGTAAATTGATCTAAAGTCTTCAGTTCACAGGACCAACACTCTCCCATGGACTGCATGTTCTTGGCATCGAGGGGATGTGGGTGCACATTCTGTTCATGGTGGCATGAGAGTTTTGGTCTTTTGATCGTTTTTTTTCTTTCTGCAAATGTCCATAGATCTAGTGCCCCTTAAAAGCAAATAAAGACTCTCAATCCCCATGTCAAATATGACAAATCAGATGTATCCAAAATATCAGTGAAAATGCTAACTTTTTCCCTGCATGTGTTTCTTTGGCTAATTCTAACTGATGGCACCTTAGAAATTGGTATAATTAGGCACAGTGTCCGGTGGCGGCCGGGCTCATTTCTCAGCTGAAATTCTGAGATCGTTCTGGGAAAACATCAGACAGCAGAACTGGACCCCATCAGGATTGTGACACGGCAGAGATGGACGGCGGTGGAAAAACAACGTGATGCTGGGCATCTGGAGGAATGGAGACGCCTAGAAGCACCGCTGACACGGTATTTACACGGGGTTGGAGGAGCACACGCATGAAACAGCCTGTATTTGACAGCACTGGCAACTGCTGAATCTCGCTGTGCATTCGTGACACTATCTGAAAAGAGGGCCTTGCTTTCCATCAACGTGAAACCAGAACAAACTGGAGAAGCCCTGGAATGAGGCTTCACTGCACACAGTGGTCAGCCGTAAATTCTCTGTTCACATGCAAACACACATATGTAAAAATATGTATAGTGCCCTCATCACAACTGGTCTGTCTTGTCATTGTAATATCTCACAAGACGAAGCGGACACCACACAGATTTGAGCGAAGCCCTCTTTATTCCGCCTCAATGCCCCCCCCCCCCCACCCCAGTGTCATCAGTGTCAGTTTGAGTCCAGAGTGGTGTGCTGGGCCAGAATGTCTCGCATCTGGTAACATGATCACCCAGACGTCAGTGAATTTTATTTCAACCGTTACTTAGGCCCATGACTGGGGTGGTGTTTGACTAGAGAAAACTAATGAGAGGGCAATTTTGGCAGCAAAAGAAATAATTTATGCATAATTTATAGCAAAAGAATTTATGCACAGGTTCTGGGACACCCATACATAGTACGGGTGCAGAATGGCTGCTGTCACCGCAGCCAGGTGGGGGCTACACGGTGGTGCCGGTCAAAGTGGCTCCACATTGGTTCTGTAAAGCGCTTGGGTGTCGTGGAAAGTGCTAAATAAATGTAACATTCACTCATTCATTCATATCGGAGATGAAGGCAGGTACAGCTTATTGGTCAGATTAAAGCTTTCTGCCCCCTGTCACGTCTCCATCCTGCTCAGTATGGCCAGACCTGGATTATACATGCATGTTATGTGCATTTAAAAGGAATCACTTAACCTGGTATTGGTTACCTGGTAACACTTTCTATGAAGCCCTTATTCATAAAGCCCATTAACTCTTCTTACGATTCATTATAGTTTATGAATGCGTTATAATGCATTATGAAAGTATGTGCAATGCAGTATAATGACTGCTTTAAATAAATTGTTACCGGTTATTTTAATGATCAAATAATTGCAAAATAGCAGTGCTTTCTATTCTTGAATACTTTCCAAGTCTGATTCATGAGAGTCAATGGGTAAATACGAGGTCCTACTTACAGCTTAAACTCTACATTTACTTCTGAGCTTCCAACCCTGGTCTGCATCCATTAATCAAATGATCAGAACTGATCAGAACTTATTCTCACCAACAAAATGAACACACCTGTCATAAACTATGAGGAAATGACTCAAATGCGAGGAATGCTTTGCACTTATTCCACACGAGATCCGAAATCACATCCAGGATTAGGGAATGTCTAGATAACAAGAGCGGGTGTGCTGTGGCTTTGTTTATTGCGGTGAGATAAGCACACATAATTACACATATTTAATGCTTCCATATTCCAACTCCTGGCATCACATCTCTTTAATAAAAACCAGAGGTTCTTGTGTAAAAGAACATAAAAATGCAGTGACGCTATTTACAAGTCACAATGCTTGGAAGAGCAAATCCAAATTACATAATTCATGGTCAAGTCCTACAGACCAGCAGACCTCTTGCAAAGCCCCTAATTAAAATCTCCATCCTGCTCTCGATTTCATTATTAATGTTGCTTCTTTTATCACAACTGTTATAAACCATTCTGCCAACTCTGAATTAGCAATATTTTTTTCCAAGTTCACAGGACATCATTCTTTCTGATTTGTCTTATACTGATCTTATATCATATTTTTTTGTTAAGTCAAAGAATTGCTGGCGTTACAATTCTCGAACTACTTTCAATAATTCAACTGCAAAATAGAGATTGCACAGATACAATGTATTTTCAAATAAAAATTGCATTTAAAGGGTTCAAGCACAATTATAAGAAAAAAAATATATAATTACAAGATTTTCATAGTTTAAGCAGCTGATGTGTCAGTAACAAGAACAGAACCAAGAGACTGATATAATATTCAAAGCACATTCAACGGTTAGAAAATAAATAATGGTATGTCTGCAGGTTAAAATGGCCTCATTTCTCCAGGCTGGACAGGTTGTGGCTGAAGCACAGCAGTACAGCTCTTCAGCTCATTTCAGATAATCTTCACTTTGATCTAGAGGTCGACTGATATTGGTTTTTCAGAGCCAATATCGATACCGATTATTACTAGTTAATGGGCCCGATAACCGATATTTGTAGACGATATGCGTTTGCTTTTCTTATGTTCTTTCTTTGCATCCATCTGCAATGAGAATTTGGAGATATAAAGCTGCTATTAGAGTAAGGCTGCTCTATTTGAATCTATTTGAATTTTGCAGTCACCTTGTAATTACTTAATATCGGAGAACGTTAAAATAAAAGGTCGATACGATAATCGGCGAAATGCCTAATATCGGCCCCCAATCATCGGCCAGGCCGATAATCAGTCGACCTATAATGCTTTCCAAAAGGAATATTTCATGTGGAACACGGTAACATATTTGCGCTTTAATAATGACCAATATGCCTACGGTCCACTGACTGGACAATTCACCTCACTGCGCTGAAGCAAGGCTGCTATAGGGACCCAGGCACTGCCCAGATGATTTTCTGGTTGACACAGTCGTACCGAAGGAAATAAATCATAAACGAATACCACAGGGACAGGTCATAGCCTCCTGCATGGGGCTAGAACCACAGCATTTGGGCTGCTGTCTTTGATCATGCCTGGCAAAATATAAGTATGGTGTGCTTCAGTAGCTTTGCATAATTTCCAGGGGCTTGAATTTCCAAAGCGTGTATATACACCATGTCAAGGAGGGAGGATGGCGGATTTATTCAGGTACGAGAACTGGCCTTTCTCTTTGAATAGGAAAGTAATGATAGGCATTGAGATATTCTGTATTGCACTGGATGCACAGAAATAGATAAAGCATGGGTGTCCTTCAGACCATTACATAGTTGCTCTTTGTTGGGAAAGTGCAATCATGCCAGCAAATAGCACCTTCTTGCCTGAGATGATTCGTGAGACTGCATGCTGTCTGTCCTCTTATAGAATGACCTTCTCTTTCTAGAAGACAGGAACTAAAGGTTCGCTTTATATGAATTTTGGTGACACGCACCAGAGAACAGTACAGTTTTAATTATTTAAGCAAAAATAAAAAGGGATAATGGTTTATGGCAGAAATATTATTTGTATTATTTAAGATGTTCAAAAAAATTCAAACCATTTACGGCAAGGAGGACAGAAAATGAGAAAAACCTACTGAATAAGAAAATGGAAAAGATAATTATTCGGAAAGATAAAATGGAATAGGAACACTCCCGGTCCGAAAGCCAGCTAAAACAATCATAGGAAGGTGTTTCATTCTTACTCTCCTTCAACTAATTTTGTATTTCAAGCGGTTTTCAAATCACTATAATTCATACAATCTCAGTTGCAATTTGGAAAAAATATGCATCTTGCATTATGCATGTCCTGGGAGACACGTTTTATTTGTCTCTTGGCTTTTTTTTTTTGAATGAAACAATGATCCTTCATAATTCAATAACCATATACCATTATTGTAGAATAACAAGGTAATAAGTGAAAAATTCTCATGCAGACAGACTATGATACAACTCAATCATAACCTGATTAAAAACCTAAAAGCAAACAAAAACATCAGCTGTTTTGAATGAACACATGGGTTTAAATGACATCTGCAATGAGAGCCATTCAATAGTTTATTTGTTTGTTTGTTTATTAATTTATATTTTAATTAGTCGAGACATTCACGGTCATGCAAATAATTTACAATCACAGAACGGTTTGGCCTGTATTTACTGCAGCGAGCTAATAAAAAATTAAACAAACGGCAAAAAACAGATGCTGCTGGCAGCTGTCATATGATCTACACGCTGTTTTGCTACATTTTCATGTACTTCATATTTTCCCTTTCTTACTGTATTAGTGAATAGACAGTCAAAAGCAGGAAATAGCATAGTAAATAAACACAACAAGTAGCTAAGCTCAGAGTAAGTAGGCCTAGGCGCACATGTGCATTTCTCCTGTCTTTCTTTGAAATCTTCTCGATGCACACGGACTCACACCCACACGCTCAGCAGCACAATAGTGAGCCCTGGGGATCTGTGCCGGACAGGGACGGCCTTTTCAGCACTAAGTGATTCTCTGACTCCACTGAAAGTGAGACCTGTACCCCTGAGGGCTATCCCCTTGTTACCCTTATAAATAAATTAAGACTTTCAGTGCAAGTTTAGATTTCCCAAGTCCTACTGGCCTTACCAGCACCCACGTATGTTGAGCTGTTTAATTCCAACCATCGGACCCTAATGTTGATGGTAGACCCACTGTATGTCCACATTTTTGTAGGGCAGTGGTTCCCAATCCCTCATGGGACCCTCAGACAGTAGATGTTTTTACTCATCCCAGGAACTGGGAGGGAGCAAAAATATGTCTGTAAATTTTCCCTCCCAGGAGCAAAATCGCCGACTGTCTGGGGGGGAGCAAAAACATTGACTATCTAGGGGTCCCCAGGGATAGGGTTGGGAAATATAAACTTAAGTATGACACTCGACCCTGGGATCCATCTGAAACCTAATTGTTCTTGTTGGTCTTCAGCTGAAAGTCACACCACAGGAAGGAGCACACCTTAAGGACAGGGTCATGCCCTCATTCTTTCTACAAAGCTAAACAAAAAGTACCTGCAACGCCCAGTCTTGTCTCACAGATGGAATATTAAAATCGCCCCAACCTGCCGAGAAAATGATAGAGACCGTGGTGGAAGCATTTAAAGACTCACAATGAAGGAGCATTTTGGTCGATCTTTGGGGCTTTATTTCATGGTTGGCTGCTGAATGGAAAAAGACGGACATATACAGATATGGGGAAATAAGGGTCAGTCAGGAATAAGTGTTGCTCTCTGACTCTCTGCCTTAAGGGGAGTATGAAAGTGCCCAAACTCCCAAATAAAACTGCAGCACAGATGTTTCCAGAGAAAAATGCAACAGCAACAAGCAGCAATTGCGTTTCCTTCTTTCCGAAATTCTCTATACTCCAACCGTCCTTCTGACAGTTGTGTTCCAATACATCGGCTTTTTACATGATCCAGTATCACAGTGGGAATGTGCAAAATTGAATACTGAGAAGTTGCCTTACTCAGAGCAGTTTCTAATATATTTTGTGATTGAAAGAGGCCAACAACATGCCCTTAATCACCATGTAGGGGTGACAGTCTGATATGAAACCCCTGAAGTGAAACAGAATGTCGATCTGAAGCCTTAGTCTGTGAAATTTGTGTAAGATGCATCAATAACTTGCTGGATGAGTAGCCTTATCCAGCCTGGAGCCGCGACTAGGGATTCTGGAAGAGATGTCATTGTGGAACAGATCTCTACAAAGGGAGTCAGGCCCGCAACAAATATTATTTCTTGTGTAATAGATTTTTTTCAAAGCTGTGGCAATGGGTATATATAAGATGTCATAAAATATTCAGAGACCAAGCGGAGGCAATTTTCAGGGTCAGCAACCCATTCCTTTATACAGTAACCCATAATGATAAAAATACAATACATAAATAATACCGTTTAAAAAAAAAATCAAACAATCAAAGAGAGCTGTACAGATGAATTCTTCCACGTATCAGCATTCAGAGGTGGATTTATCCAGGTTGAATTATTTAAGAATGAAACTGCAACATGATCAGCAGGGAATTCCGAAATATTGGTTAATGTAACTTAGCATAGTTTTCTTTAAGAGGACACATGTTCACTGGTACGGCATGCTTAGAATTCTGGGAAATCTATGTAAGGTCATCATACATTCCACATTACACTGTGTGGTAATGTTGTGTCGTAAAAATTTGGTGATGAAGGTAAACAAAGGAACAAAAGGGAATAAATAAACAAATCTAGTTGTATGTAATAATCTGGTCGCTTAATGGTATCCTTACATTAGCATGTATTAATTTGACAGATGCTTTTGTCAATAGTAATGCACAAGCGAGGCAGATAATTCATAACGAGCATATAGTCAAGAAGCCTAATTAGGTAGGAATGCTGCTAGCCTATGCTTTCAGTGATTGGCCAGAAACAATCGCAGGTTAGTTGCTGGGGAGAAGAGATACAGAAGCAGTAAAACCTCACATGGGAGATACTGCTCAGCAGCTCTTGTGCTGCGTCTCCGGCCGGCACCATGACTGTGTCTGTGACAGTCTGCAGGTACCCGACACTGTACTATGCCTGTAGTGGGCTCTCACCTGCTTCTTTAATCACCACATGGTGATTGGTGACTTTTTGTTGATTCAACAGCTGTATTCACTCAGTACAAGCATGTCCAGGCCTTCCACTGGCTCTTGCGATATGGAAAAGCTTTTATAATGGCTCAGAATGTACTGTGAATTAAAAAAAGACTGCAAAGAGAAGACAGGAAAAACAAAAACAGTTCTTCAACTAGATGTCAGGTGCTACAAAAGCAAGTATGCCGTGCTTTTGAAATTAAGAAATATTTTGAGATACTTTTTGATTATGAGGATTTTAAAAGGCACTTTAAATGTTTTTAAATAGAACTTACTACAGCTTCGGGGGAAATGTTACCCCAAGCTGATGGCTCAATTCCATCAATTTTTTGTTAGTTTATAAAATATCAAAAGCAGTGATTAATTTATACAGTAAGTTCAGATAGCTGATGTTTATCTTGGGATGTCCTTGTGGTTTGCTGTAAATATGTGAGGTTTACATATTGGAAAGTGATTTGCCATTAGGACATGGAATTGTCCTTTAGGGACAAATGAAAATGTGGCGTTTATCAGTCTTAATGCAAAATCCAGTATCCCCAGATTACAGGGTGGCATTGAGAAAATGAATAGCCCCCCTGCACTGCCTTCCATAGGTAGGACATGGGTTACAGTCGGCAGCGCTCCACTTAGAGCACAGTGCATGATTTGCCGCTGCAGGAATTTCCTGTACAGTTTGGTGCAGTGTTACAGTACACTGCTCTGGGCTGTTTAACTGTCTACAGTACAAAGGGTTCACCAACGATCCTGTGTTTTTCCTCATATAGCCATGTGGCCATTTATTCGCTGGCCATATGGAATGCAGGGATAGTTAATATGACATCACTGGGGTCATAACCCTTTCTTAATTGGTAAGAAATGTGAGGCACCCCAGGAAGCGAACAAATAACCACAAGGAGCCTAAACAGGCAGCTCTGTGTTAGTAGGGAACTCTGAGTTAACAGGGGGCACTGTGTTAGCATGGAGCTCTGAGTGTTGCAGGGAGCTCTGTGTTAGCATGGAGCTCTGAGTTTTGCAGGGAGCTCTGTGTTAGCATGGAGCTCTGAGTTTTGCAGGGAGCTCTGTGTTAGCATGGAGCTCTGAGTTTGCAGGGAGCTCTGTGTTAGCATGGAGCTCTGAGTTTGCATGGAGCTCTGAGTTTTGAAGGGAGCTCTGAGTTTTGCAGGGAGCTCTGTGTTAGCATGGAGCTCCGAGTCAGCAGGGAGCTCTGTGTTAGCAGGGAGCTCTGTGTTAGCATAGAGCTCTGAGTTAGCAGGGAGCTCTGAGTTAGCAGGGAGCTCTGTGTTATTAAGTGTCTGTACACAATGCACAGATGCGTTTTGGTGTAATGCCTTCTTCAGTGTGCTGGTGTTAAATAAAGTATTAAAAAGTATTTAAAATGCAAGATATCTAGCTAGTGAGGATAAATATCAAAATTCAGCAATAGATTAATAACCATGAACAAAATATAGTAAGAAGCAATATTTATCTCTCTACATATTTTCTCATGACTTATAAATGGCAGCTCATTGCCCAGCAAGTCTCACAGTATCTGACAGTAGCTCCAGGGGGCCTACATGCCATATCTACACAGTGGCACTTAACATTAATCAAACATTACTGAACTTCTCAGTCATTTTCACCACCTTTAGCCCTTTTCCCGTGATAATTTCCCCATGTGAAATTTGCCTACCGTTTAATGATGCTCTGGGGTCAGACTGACCCCAAACACGGGATAGGGGTTAATGAGCATTTGTCCATTGCTGTGTGGCTGTGGTCTTTAAGACCTGTTCCCTGTATAAAGGAGATAATCATTTTGAAGCTCTAAGTTCTCACCAGCTCAATCTGTTCTTACTTCTTTTTCCCAGAAGAACTCTTGGGGAAACTCAATGACAAGTGTCACCTTATATACCTTTATAGCATGTCCGGATGTCTTGGGGACGCTCTCTTTAATGTCCCCAGAGGGTGCAGGCTTTCTTTGATGCCCTCTCTAGCAGGAGACCAATGTGTCAACACAACACTAAATCAGACCGGATTCTTTTTTTGTTTTTAAGTCTGTCTTTCATCGCTATTTCCAGCACAGCCGGGCGAGGATTCTGATGAGAATGCTTGGCGTTCATTTCTGGTAGGTTACCAGGGCTGTCATAACATCGGTCTATTGCCTGCATCTCCCAGTCCGCCATTGGTTCATTTTCCTAAGATGAGATGGTTATACTTGCCTTGTAACTCAATGACTTTGTCATTCTGCCCAAAAAACGGGGGAGACACGAGGCATAATTACACTGAATACAGCCCCTTGGCACGAGTGCCTTCTGCTGCTGTTTTCTCTTTTCAAATATATTTCGGCTTTTCCTGTGCACCATATAGCCGGTTTGGGATAATTGGTGATGACGGTTTGGGACCAGACTTGCGGTCGGGGCGCATGTTCTTCTCCCAGCCCGTCTGTAGCGCTTCTAATATGCGGCGATTACAGGTCGCTAAATATTACCCACTCCCCACAGCGCGGAGCAAATTAGCAGAGCCGAAAACCAACGGTCCCGGTGAACAATGCTCAGGCATTGTTTGCTCGACACAGATGCGTCGAGCAGATCCATCATGCTCAGCGAGAGCATATGAAAATGATTGAGTTTCGGCCAAATTTTCTGGAAGGAAAAGTACTTGCACATGTGTGATCCCTTTAACCCTAAGAATGCATTTCTTTCAAGTGAGATGGAATGAAAATTTGTTTATGATGCGTTTGGGAATGGAGGCTGCGTGAGGCTGAGAACGTGTACGTGGTAGCTTCTCTGTCTCTGAGGCTGGCTCTTTCGCTTACTGGGCTTAATCCACGCAGTTTGCCGGAAACATCAGCAGCAGAGGCTGCTTGGTCTGCGAAGTGTTCGCTGCACGTTCGTGGTGAGCTTGAGGCCTGGAGCACACACACAAACTTTCACACACACAATATGGGCCAGCTCAGAGGCAGCCAGTCACATAACAGCATGCTTATGGACTACAGGAGTAAGTCTGTGCAAATCTGGAGGGAACACGGAGCCAGAGGAGGACCTGAACTCCATTCCCAGGAATACACGGGAATGTCATTATACTGGAGAAGATTATGCTTCAGAAATATTAAGAACAGATTCATCACATGATGGATGTATCAGTACAGTCTATAAAATATAAGCCCATAATTATGATTAAAATATAATCCATTGTTAATGGTTCATACAATATTTTTAAAATATGATCTTTCCGAGTGAATGGTGTGTGAGTGTGCCCTGTGATGGGCTGGCCCCCCAACCTGGGTTGTTCCCCACCTCATGCCCATAGCTTCTGGGATAGGCTCCGGACCCAATAGGGAAAAAGCGGGTTGGAAAATGGATGGATGGGTGATCTTTCCATATATAGAAGCTGACCAATGCTCATATATCATATGCATTGCAGAATCGACTTTGGTGTTGTCTAGTCAACGAAATCAATTTTCACGTATTTCTTTCTTTCGATGGCATTACTGATGAATCGGTTGCGAAATTAGGCCTGCAGAAAACAGCAGGTGAGCTTGATAAAGTCATTTTGTACATCCGAGGGAAAATTTCAAAGCTTGAGGCTGAAGAGGGATCCCATTTTGTCCCGTTTTCGTTCCTTAATTGCTTTTCATATTTTTACCACCAGACAGAATTGAATGTGTAATACACAGGCCTTGGCCCTCAAAGCTGCTACTCTGTTTCCTGAAAAATCAGACCATGATAAAACCTTGGGGCCAGAAGGCGAGCGGAACCACATGACAGAGGGACTTGGCAGCATGCAAAAACCCCTCCCCCCACCTTCAGGCAGGGACAAAATTAAAGTACATGCCAGTTAAAGAGGGAACAGTCAGGTCGTGGATTTTGGAAATAAACCAACATTTATGAATATGTTTATGAATGGGTTTCTGAACACGTTTACAAGTTTTGGGACTGGTCTCAATATTCCAGCCCTGGTTAACCCATCATTAAACGGTAGGCAAATTTCACATGGGGAAATTATCACGGGAAAAGGGTTAATGGGGGCACTGACAGCATGACACAAGCAAGTATACAGACTGCCATCAATGAGGAGCTAGGTAGACCAGATGATTACTGACAAAGGCTTTACATGTCAGAGCCCAC
>JAODKL010000021.1:8505273-8516195 GCA_026780765.1 Petrocephalus schoutedeni | reverse complement strand
CCCCCCCCACCCCCCCCCCCCCCCCCCCCAGCTGTCTGACATCAGCACCCTCTGCCCAACATGTCCCCATCACCGAAAGTTACTGCGGGTAAGCCAACAGTCGCCAGAGGCCCGTGGCGGGCTGGCCAGGTTTACCTGGGTATGACAGTACTGAGAGGAACCAGGCAGACGGTATTAACAAGCTTTAAACTCCCTTTATTTCTGCGGCCCAGACACCCCAGCAAGTGTTTGTCTAATTTACAAGAAGCCGTGCGTCATGCATCTTTAAACGCCCGCAGAGGTGGAGAATTGTCAGATGCGAAGTGGATAACACACAGCTTGGAGTGCAGTAACCCTTGTATTCCACCCTCACTACGCATTTGGCTTACATCTCCGTACCTAAAGACATTATCGTCACGTTTACGAATCAAAAGTAGGACTTCCTTTTGGCGACGACTAAACATTTCGCCTATACGACCCAAGCCACGATCATTACTTCAGAAATTGTCCCATGCTAAGCCCATAAATTAGTCTTTAGTTTGAAATCACCCCTTGTTAATCCCAAATGCCAGTCTTTAGCTATAAATGTGTAAGCCAAATGTGTAGTTAATGCACTCCAAGATGTGCATCATGGGTTTTTAAACCTTTGCGGATATTTCATTAATTTAGTATTATGAACCTCTTGGAATTCAGCTGCAATATGAGTAAAACCTGAGTTTTTTACTGTTTACAGATTATTAAAATTGGACTTGCATACCGACCCATTTACGCAGGTAATATAGTATGACTGGGCTACAGGTGTATTACATTGGTAAATCACTTCGGTATTAAATCACTGACCACAGCCTGAAGCACTGTGTTTGTCTAAGTGAGCTAAAGCAATGTCTTTGCTTTTATAGTTTGTGTTAATTTTAAATTGCGTTTTTTGTCTGAAATTTATGTATCATTAGTTAAAATGAAAGTTAATGATCTCTCACTAATTTATTAGTGTGATTTGGCTAGCTGACGCTGCGTGTGCGGTTGTAGAAAATGTATTAACATCCTTCCGACCAATCGGATTGAAGAACCCAATAGCGCTGTGGTAGCTTTGGGCATGTTGGGATCATGTTTGACTTTCTTGACCCCACAACCTGCCTCAGCTGACAAATCACATGACCGCCTTTTAAAGAGGCCTCCATTTGCCTTGGCTTCTTGATCAACACTCTCCAGTCTACAGTGGTAGTGCTGGCAAAATGGTACTGCATAATTTCATCTTAACTCAGTACATAACTGCTAAATTAAGTTAATTGTGCCCCTAATTGGACTCATTCACCTTCATCTGGCAGCAGCAAAGTAGTTTGCAGTTTAAGGACAGCTTGAAAACCAAGATACACACCAGGACTCAGATTTCGAGAATCTCAGAGCTGTTTCTCTCATTTGGTCGCTGTAATAATATTTATGTGTAAGGATGGCATGTGTAACATCACTTTAATCTCCCTGTGTACTTTTACTCGTCCCATCAAAGGAAGTCACACATCTATAAGAATGTGTTTTATAAATTTCAATAGCAACAACAACTCTGAGACTGCAGTGATTTTTTGAGCAGAAGACGATGTCCCAAGGGACTAAGTCCATTACAAATGCTCTGTGCACTGGGAGATAGTTCTCTTTTTGGACAGTTTCCTGACAGAATGGGGACGCATCACACAGACATGTCCCCCGAGGCCAGTCACAGATCCACCAATTCGTCTCTGGGTCAGCCTCAGCTGGGAAAATCTGGCTGCCTGCGCACCATGTGAGGTGAGGAACTCTTTGAAGTGGGTCAAGGAGCTATCACGCACTAATCTGCTCTTGGATCAGAAGTCAGTCATCCATGAAAAAGTGACCATTGACAAGCAACACAAGCCAAAGAGCTCTGCAGGTCTGAAAAACTGGATAAATGTTCCATCCCAGTTTAATCTGTTTCCCGATCAGCAGTCACTCAGCCATGAAAATGTGACTCTCCGCAAACAAACCAACCCGAAGACCTCTGCAGGTCTAAAGCTGGCTGAAGACAGGCTGAAGGTCCGATCACCGAGACATTTGTTCCCAGACCAGCAGTAACTCAAAAAGCAGTTGATTAGCCTGACCTTCTGTCCAATCAGAACACAGCACTAGCCCATCTATCAAGCCCACACACTCTAGTAACTTATCCGTGATAAGTATATTTCTGCATTTTTTTTCCCATTATATAAGTATGCAATAATCCCATGTCACCACATTGGGAAAGGAAACAGAGATAATTCACTGGACTCACAAAATATATTTCTTTACACAAATTCTGAAAATATTGTAAAAGATTTAAGGGAGAGAAATTGAACGAGGAGACAGAACACAAAATTCAAAATCAAAAACAGAAATCTAGTAATATTGTTTAATTATTACTTCTGCTGGAAATCATTCCTCAGAAGATATAAATAAAAAGTTTGTTTTGCCTGTTCTATTTTATTTAAATCATTTTGAATTGTTATTTCAATTATTTATAAATGAATTGTATTTTTCATTGTGTCTTTCATTTTTTTAATGCTCAGTACAGTTTTGGTAAAGATCTAAATGGATCAACACACTATTGGAAGCTTGTGTCAAGGACTGAGGATTCTGTTCATGTCAGAAAGTCTCAGACAGTAATCTGTCCTGACCGGTCAGCAGACAGCCTTGGCGAAAGAATCCGGTAACTCAGCCGGTATACGGGTGATGAGGAGGACCTTAAGGAGGCCTTGCTAACTGCTCACATTAATATGCCTGTGTGATGCTGAGCCCAACCTGAACACCAGACGGCTGAGCACAAACAACTTTTTTTTTTCCCCCGTGCTTTTCGGTAACATTCTCCGCACAGCTGCGCAGGGCTACATCTGGCACAGCCGGAACGTCAGCATCTGCTTACTTGACGTGCGCAGAATGTTTTTTGTGCGCTTCAGTGAATCGGCTCCGGGGCCCTGACCTCTGCTCCCCCTGCCCCCACCGTGCTGGAATTGGCGAAGGCCGGCAGCAAGTGGTTCTGATTTCTAGTGTCATCTCCCTAACAAATTGCTGTCCTGGTCCCACAGCTGGGACACCCGTTCCTGGGAGCTTTATTGCGCTTAGGCATGGAGGAGACCATCTGCATCTGGTCCTCATGATCCATTTATCTGACCATCCCTTCCCCCACAATCATAATTCCTACCTCTACACTTCTGCTTTCTTTGGAAGGAGGGAAGCAGAG
Organism: Petrocephalus schoutedeni; assembly: GCA_026780765.1. Taxonomy (NCBI): domain Eukaryota; kingdom Metazoa; phylum Chordata; class Actinopteri; order Osteoglossiformes; family Mormyridae; genus Petrocephalus; species Petrocephalus schoutedeni. The sequence goes on along the minus strand of JAODKL010000021.1, from coordinate 8,512,996 downwards.
ACAGAGAACGTCGTAAAACCCGATCAAAGTGTTCTCTATATCTATAAACCTACGCCTTGATACAGTGTGTTTACTTTTCCATTTTTTTTAATGTACCGGCCCTCAAAGAGAATGATATATACTCTCACAACCCTATCCCACGAAGCTGGAAAAAGAGAGCGGGGCCAGAACGGAGCCATTACAGTGTATTTAGGATGTACACACACGTCCTCTTTATAAACACACTCACATGGGCTGAATCAGGGGAGTTGGCGAGCTGCATAGGTACCTTCCAATGCGTATTTACCAGATGTCAGCTTTCATGCATCAAAACTGCCGCTTTATTCAGAGGTTTATGTTTTTGTAATAAACTCTGGCGAATTGTTATAATGGAACACAGAAAAAAGGCAAGACAGTGGATAAGCCAGGATGGTCTTTCAGGCACACGATATTTAAAATGAGTGGTTTTGTACTAATTTATATATAAAGAACAGAAACAAAGCCTCTTCTTTAACATGCCTGATTAATACCACACAGGGTGCGCATGCAGAGAAAATTTAGATGAGGGTTTTTAAGCAAAAACTGCCATTGCAAAAGCGGCCTGGAATTAACCAGTTTCATCTGGAGTTTGCTGGCAGCTCAGAGTGATCCTGGATGAATTCCGACTGGAATTAAGCGAGTGGGCAGAGTATCTGAGGGCACCTGAGCCAGCATGGCGGGCTGAGCCACGGCAGAGATGAAGACGGCCACGTTCTGCACCACAAAACACTAACATGGATATATATGGCTATTTATAAAAAGACACATAACACATAACACGCAGTCCTGTTTCTCATGCATTATGAATGCTCTATGAAGCTCTCACGCATAATGCACTATAGATCTATATTGCAGTACAACATCTATTGCGCGTTATAGACTTCATAGAGCATTCATAATGCATAATACACATGGCTATAATGTGTTATGCCATTAGACAAATATTTATAGCCATGTTTATAATGCTTTATGAATGGATTATTATTTGTTATGAATGTGTTTATAATTTACTAAAAACATGGCCTAACGTAAAGTGTTACCAAGTCTTTTTGGGGAAATCCAGTTCATTTTGAGCTGTTTATTGCTTTTCTGAAATGATGAGGAGAATATTTACATTAACAGTGCAGGGAATATTGTCTAAGTAGTCTCAGTGCTTAGGGCATGTATATAATTTTTTTCTATGATTGCTTGTCTAATACAGGGTAAGAGGCGGCACAGCGGCCAAAGCAGGAGACACCCCAGCTGAGATGCCAGTCCACCGCAGGACACATGCGTAGTCACACAATAAGGGTCAATCTGAGAAGCGTGAGTACTGAGAGGAGCGTGAGAGGAATTGCAGTATAATGAACTAGTCACATCCAGCATGGTGAATCAGTGGGCGGTCAGGGGCGGGGCTACAGGTGGACTGGGGTGGGCGTGGCCAATCCAGTGAAAGCTCTGAAAAAATATTGGAACGTACTGAAGATCCGAACAAACATTTGCTCACAGGATTTCCACTCTAGTTCACCATACAAGTGCTCATGATATAAATCTAAATCTTACATAGTTTAATTACTATTACTATCCTTCTGACAGGGTGATGGCCCTGGGCACCCCTACCCAAACTGGATTCTGTAATTGTATTCTTTTTTGCATAACATATTTAGAAACAGCAACATTTTTGTTGCCCCCCTCCCACCCCTAAATAATTCAGATATCCACCCAAAGAGGACATCCCAGACTGACTGAGTTGGGACTTGGCACTTATGAGGTTTGAGTCCTGCTCTTGGAGTTTTCACATTCTCCCCATGTTTGTGGGTTTTCTCCTGGGGCTCCGGCTGCCTCCTGCAGCCTGAGCATAGATACCTTACTTGGCGTCTTGAAATACCCCGTAGTGCAGTTTTTCCCAACCCGCTCCTTGGCGACCCTCAGTCAGTCCACGTTTCTGCTCCCTCCAAGCTTGCTAATCGACACAGACGAAGGACAGGAGACAAGCAAAAACAGACATGTCTGAAATGATCCAAGAAAAACAATCACTTTACCAGTCACTTTACTACAAATTACTACAACAAAAAGCAGACCAATTAATAACATAATTCGATATCACAAAATGTACAGCTGAATATAATTGCAATTGGATAAAACATAGAAGTCCAAATTTAGTTCCCTGCATATTAAATACAGAAAATTACAAATTAAAGTGAAACAAAAGCCCCTTCTAATTATTGATGATGTCAAACCTTGTGCTTTAGTTTTGTGAGCGATCTATCACATCCGCACCAAGGCCAGTAATAACACCAAAGTACCCAATGGTAAGCACCTTACTCAGCCCTCGAGAGCAGGCTTCAGGGCTCCTGCTTGTTCCTTTGATCAGCTGTACGTGTTGGCAAAGGTGGAAGGGCCACCCCAAGCTGCCACAAGGACTAAAGCCTGCAGCAAACACCCCACAGAACAAGAGGAAAGAGGCAAGAGGAAAAAGGCCTTTTTACAATCCAAGGCCAATGAGAAATGTTTGCGTCCACCATGGCATTCTTTACTTCAATCTCACAGGGAAAATCAAGGTCCGTATTCCAACCCCCCACCCCCACCAAAAAATGCACCTAAGAACAATACCAGGTGTTTTTGCAAATGTAGCTACCTGGCCAGTGAAGCGGAACCCCAAAGTATAGAAATACTCAAAATACTGTAGCTGTGCTCCAAAATGTACAAGTTTCCTACGACTTGGATTTAGAAAAGACGGAAATCCAAATAATCCAGAAATGAGCTATAAAACATAGTAACTAACCATGCTAAGCCCAAGGCGGTCACTTATTCTGTAATATGCAGGAAGCAAGCACAACCTGAGGCTGTAAGTCAGCATTCTCCTGCTTACCTCCCTGAAGCTTAACTTGCCTCTAAAATACAGTATATACTGTACAGAGGCACTGTAGGGACATAGAGACCCTGGTTAATTCAGGGGGTCGGCTACTTTATAGGGGGGGCCCTAGCAAGGGGCAGAAGGTGACAGTCTGTCAGGGAACAGGGAGAATATGAGTGCAAGCCCAACCAAAGTCTACATCAAAGATTCAGGGCTGCCCTTGGCTGGCGAGTCCTGAGACGGCTGACAAGACTCGAAAAGTGACTCATGGGTACAGACACCAAATTCTCCCAGACAAAGGCGTCGCACCTCTGCTGCATCAAGTTAGGTCTTGCAGCCCGATTGCTTGCAAAGCCTCCCTGTTGAGCCGAGGAAATGAGTTCACAAGGACGTGACTTGATTTATGCACCAGTCATCTCAATGGGGTTTAGCGAGGACACGTAAAGCTAGGTGCAGCTGGGAGCAGACACTGAATAGAGCTTACTATTTCAAGGAATATATCCACCAGAATCTAGAGAGCCCTTAAAGTGGCAGTTAGTAATTCCTGCATAGCAGACCCAAACCGACTGATCATAGGGCCCAAGACTTTGGGGTCCCCCACAATAAATTTTGGCAGCCGACATACTCATCGACCCCTGCCTGATCACATATGGAGCCAGTGACTACTGCAACCATGCAACAGTCATTCAAAATTTAATTAAACTAATGGACAAAAAAGCTACAATAAATTGTGTTTGGATGGTTGGTAACTGATGAATAACAATACAAAGTCATTCACTAATTGCCTATAAAATGGTCATAGAGATAGGTGTCTGCAGCTGTACGCTTCTACGCACTCTGCTTACCCTGGGCATTTACACTTGTTATTATTAGGCTAACATTACATGTACTTTTTGCCTTCTTATGTCCACTGTATTGTAAGTTATATTCACTCTTCTTAGGAGTTGGGGAGTGGATTTCCAGTCAGAAGTGGCAGATTTAAGGTTGCCCTTCATGATGAGCTAGTGTAGCCCAGTGTGGTGTAGAGCTCAGTGCACTTGGAAACCAAAGACTTTGCTACTGTACATAAGCACATTTTTTCAGGATGTATACTTTACTCGGCTCTCTTAAAGGTGTACTCACACTAGCCATTCCGTACCGTGCCCGTGCACGTCTGACCTCCAAAGTCGTCGCTGTTGCAACTTTTACTTTCGCTTCGTTATAGCGAAAGTTCGCCAAGCTTCGCTCGAGCTAAATAATGACTATTTATTCTGATACTTTCTGCACGACCATCTCTAGTCACCAGTCAAGAAAATATATTATTACATCTGTATGATTCTGGATAAGAGATGAATCACAGTTTTTTCCCTGAGATTATTCCTCATAATTCTTGAGCAATATATTTCTCATTATTATTATTTTGCATTACATATCATTTTTATGACGATGGAACAAATAATATGTAGGGTTAACTACCACAAGAACAAAAAACCATTCATTACTTATTGAAATTGGCCTGCTTGCAATTAACCCATTGCGGGTCCCTACTAGCAACTCCCATGCTGGGCCAGTGCAGGATTTCGGTGGGCTCGCGCAATCCTGCATTGCCTGCTCACTCAGTCCGCAGCGTCTGCATGGTTGCTGGGAATATGTTTCCCAGCACGTGAAACAGGCGGCAGCTGTAAAGGCTGTGTTGAAGAGCATATACTGCAACACTTCAGCAGAATATCAACCATGCAGAACAATGGGAATGTTTCTGAGAAAACAGTGTTGCAGACTATGCAATTCTAACATTCAATACCATTAATAACAGTCCTGTTCATTAGACCCACCTGTACTATGGCTTAAAACTGACTAGACAATATTACTACCAACTTCCATGGTGGAAAAATGAAAGTTCATAGTACATAAATACAGAAATATTCATTGTGCCTTATCAAACTATCAAAACCTAACTCCACAGCTTAACTGTGAAATATTTATAGTAAAACTGTAAATGTCATGACAGTAAATCATGTTCATAGTTGAACTGTAAATTTAACTGTCAGAATTATTAAACACCAGAAGAGATGACCATGTGCCTCAAAGTAAAACAAGTGTGCACAGTTCTACTATAAAAAGTTCATGGTTGAAATATAAACTTAATAGTAGAATTATGAGTAATTAAGGTTTAACTGTAAACTTCACAGTTAAACTGTGAACTTTCACAGTACATTTTTCCTGGGGATGCACGATATATGTTACCAAACTGATACTGCCGGCCAGCGGCCAGTGTTTTATCAGTGTTCACGGTTAGCCACATGGGAGCTAAAGACACTGAAAAACTGGAGAAATCTGCAGTGGACAGTCAGCCGCTGTCCGCAGTGGAGAGCACAGGATTTCATCAGCTAGTTCACCATATATAGGTCTCAAGTGCCGGCCTGCGATGCTTATAATTCATTATTAAATCTGGCCTGTAGATTTATGTTTCATTTTCCACGGGACAAAAAACATCCCTGGAATGTCATTCCGCTAATATGTGCCATCAAGCTAGACAAGGTTCACTGATGGTGACAATATGAGGTGAAAATATATCGGTATATGGCAAAATTTCCACATCGGTGCACCGCTGACGATATGGTAGTTACTGAATTGGGACTGGGGCGGGACAGGAAGGGCACACGGCTGCTTTTACACAATCAACCCGTTTCAGAGAAAAGCTCTTTTTAATAGCACCTGCTTTGTTACACCCTCTTCCTGTCACATGATATAATGCAGTTCTGTCACAATAGGTAAGGTGGGGGGGGGGCACTCACCGTGAGATAAAATCCTGCAGGTGCCCCTGGATAGCATTCATCACAGAATTCTTATCATGGGAAAGATTCATATAACGGCTATATAAAAAGGTTTAACATCAGCATGGTAAAATTTGGATTACATCATGTTTACTTCAGCGAAATTTAGGATTGCTGTGACTTGACCTGTGATTGCATCAGGTTTTTCAATAGCTGTGTATGGTATGCTGGAGGAAACTCATTCAACAGTGGTGAACATGGTGAACCCCACAGACACAGATTATACTTTTACCCACTGAGCCACCACACGACCCAGGGCTTTTAATTTGCCTGTTTCTCTCCCCATTTAAACCTGTCTAAACCTGGGATGTGGTAAATACATACCCCCTAGAGAAGAAACGTAATGACCATGCAGTCTAGGGCTTGGATATGCACTAATGACCCAAAATGTTATGACCACCCCCATGTGAAGCGAATAATGTTCATTATATCATAAAAACCTGTGCTTGTCCAGGGCTAGGATAGAGTCTTATGCACAAGTTTGGCCACCCCTTGAAAACAGATTTTGGTGATTTTGTAACTGAAAAGATGTTAACACAGTCTCTCTAGGAAATGGAAAAAATACACAATATTTTCAGCAAACATTGATGTGAAGTTACTTTTCATGCCATAAATTGAACAAAAATAAAAAATAAACACATTATTATGGCACTGTGGAAAAGTTTGGGCACCCTAAGAGGTCCAAAGTCTCAGATTCTTTTTAAGGTTTCAGACCTTAATCAACTTGTTAGATCTGATGCATGGCAACAGCTGTCATTAGTAAATGTCAGCTAGTGCCAATTTCAAAGCTTTACAAATGCGCTGACTCTTCAAACCCTGTGCACCCACTTGTGGACATTCAACAACCATGGGTTCCTCTAAGCAGCTGTGTAAGACTCTGAAAATGAAAGTTATTGATGCCCACAATGCAGGAGAAGGCTACAGGAAGATAGCAAAATGTTGTCAGCTTGCAGTTTCCACAGTGAGAAATGTAATTAAGAGATGGCAGTTCAGGGGAACTGTGGCGGTCAAGACGAGATCTGGAAGACCAAGAAAACTCTCGGAGAGAACTGCTCATACGCTGGTCAGAGAGACAAATCAAAACCCCCATTTCACTGCAAAAAACCTGCAGGAACATTTAGCAGACTCAGGAGTGGTGGTGCACCGTTCCACTGTGCAGCGATGCTTGCACCTTCACGGAAGAGTCAGTAGAAGAAAACCTTACCTGCATCCCCATCATAAAATCCAATGTCAGAAGTATTCAACAGAACATCTAGAGAAGCCTGAAGCATTTTGGAAACGAGTGCTGTGGACTGATGAAGTTAAGATTCTTTGGCCACAATCAGCAAAGGAATGTTTGGAGAAAAAAAGGAGCAGCATTTCAAAAAAAGAACAGCTTGCCAGCTATTAAGCATGGAGGTGGATCTATCATGCTTTGGGGTTGTGTTGCAGCCAGTGGCACGGGTGGAGGGAAGAATGGATTCCACTAAATGCCAGCAGATTCTGGAAGCAAACATCACACCATCTGCAAAAAAGCTGAAGCTGAAAAGAGAATGGCTTCTACAACAGGACTGTTCCTAAACGTACCTCGAAATTCACCATGGACTCCCTCAAGCAACACAAGCTGAAGGTTTTGGAATGGCCATCACAGTCCCCTGGTTTAAACATCATTGAAAATTTGTGGGTAGATCTTAAAAGAGCTATGCATGCAAGACGACCAAAGAATATTACAGAGCTAGAAGCCTTTTGTGAGGAAGAATGGGAGAAAATCCCAAGTACAAGAATTGAATGACTTTCAGCTGGCTATAAAAAGCATTTTGCAAGCTGTGATATCTGCCAGAGGAGGTGTTACTAGTTACTGATTATGTAGGGTGCCCAAACTTTAGCAGAGTGCCACAATAATGTTTTTATTTTTTATCTTTGTTCAATTTATGACATGAAAAGTAACTATGCATCAATGTTTGCTGGACATATTGTGCATTTTTTCCATTTCCTAGAGCGGGGGTCACCAACTCCGGTCCTGGAGGGCTACTATCCAGGAGGTTTTCTGTCCTACCTGGCTTCTGATGAGCCACAG
>JAODKL010000021.1:8435216-8445799 GCA_026780765.1 Petrocephalus schoutedeni | reverse complement strand
GGGGGGGGGGGGGGGGGGGGGGGGGGGGAGGGGGGGGGGGGGGGGGGGGGGGGGGGGGGGGGGGGGAGAGAGGGTGAATGATGAGGAGAGAGGTGAGTGTGAGAGAGTGAAAGAAGGGGAGAGAGTGAGTGTGAGAGAGAGGGGGGAGAGAGAGTGAAAGAAGGGGAGAGAGTGAGTGTGAGTGAGAGAGAGGGGGGGAGAGAGTGAAAGATGGGGAGAAAGTGAATGTGAGTGAGAGAAGGGGGGAGAGAGAGAGTGAACCAAGGGGGGAAAGAGTGAAAGAGAGAAGGGGGGAGAGAAAGAGAGAGTGTGTGTGTGTGAAACAGGTACAGTGTTTTGTTGGTTTTTTGGAGCCGTATCAAGGCAAGAAGTTGCTGCGATATTAAAAAGCAGGTCCCCTCTCTCAGGTATGAAAATACCACGAACTCTGCCCTTTCTCCCCCATCTGCGAGCTGGTGCACAGAATGTCCCGCTCGGGGAGAGGTACGGTCTGTCCGTGGAGACCTGCCCGCAAGTCGGCGGGAAGCGCCGAGCTGGGGCTGAGAGAGGAGGGCCTGTGTAAAATGGAGGAAGCCCAGCCATTGGCAGAGAGGAGTTGCTAGGTAACAGGTAGTGCATCCCAGATCTGAGCTTGCAGCTTATGTACCCTATAGCGTTACTCGTGGGAGCTGAGTGCGCTGCGGGTTAACAGAGGCTTTATAATAGGACTGGACGGCGGAGAGAGATACGGCTATTTGTTTGCTCTGCCTTTACCGTCTAACGCAGTGTAAGAACCAACAGCTTCTGATAAATGACAACTATTCCTGCGGGCTTTCATGCATAATGCAGACAACCTATTCCACTATGGGTAAGGGGTGGGGGGGCAGGATCACCCCGCTGCACACTGTTCATCAAGATGTGTCACCTACCCTTATGTGCTTTATTTTCAGGGCTTGTTGTCTCTTTATGTGTTTATCCTGCAGTTCCTGTTAGCGAATTAGACGTAGTAAATCTTGAAACTATTTCGAATACTTAGGTTGACGATCATTGATGAATTAAAGGGTCGGGCTGCAGATTTTTGGGAGAATAAGTCAAGCTGCCTCTCACTGTCAGATGCGCGTGAGATGGGGAAGGAGTCGGCGTCGTGGAGAAGGGGTCCATGGAGAGCGGTGCTTCTAGAGCGATGCCAATGAATGTTAATTATTTATTACTGAAGATGCTTGAGAAGGTCGAAGCTTTTACACCCAAGGCACAACCAGGCGCACCTCACTGTGCAGCTAAGACTCTATGTATTTCAGCCAAGGTTTTTATCTCATGAAGGACCCAGGCGACTAAGGTATCTTACATTTCTAGGTCACATGTCTAGAATCACGAAAGTCATCTTCAGGTTTGGCTAAATCATTGCAGTTTTTGTCTGCGTCCCGTGCAAACGGAGGCTTGGAACCCTGCTGCTTGCAGTCTCACCCTCTTCTCCTTTTGTCTCCCTCTATTCCTTCTCCGGCGCAGTACTACTTTACAATAAGCTTCAACCATGAGAGCCAGAAGCCCCTGGAACTGCGCACAGAGGATGCCAAGGACTGCGACGAATGGGTGGCCGCCATCACGCATGCCAGGTAGGGCGGCTCGCACAGAAGCGGGGTGCCGGTAGGGCCCACAAACACATGCACCCTTCTGTAGGCAGTGCCTCATGCCAGATCATTCGGATTTGGCCAGCAGTGTGGACTGATGGGGTGCCTCTCATTTTCAGAGTTCTCTCTGGCAAGTCCTGAGTCCGGAGAATCACAGCATCTCCTTTTTCTTGCTTCCAATTAGCAATAGACCCACAATGTTTGAGAATGCATGGAAGCTGAAAGTTCTGCCCACCAGGAAAAGATGGCTAATTGTCCTTCAGTGCATAAATGAGTATATGAAGTAATTTGACTAAGAAATGAAAAAATAATCACACTAAGCCATGTCCCTCCTAGTGGTTTCCTCCCTTCTGTTTGGACTAATGCGCCAAGTTTGGCTCATTGAGTACATCCACTGTCAGCAATGATGTCACCCTTAGGAGTTTGTTTGGCTCATTGTGTACATCCACTGTCGCCGATGATGTCACCCTTCACAGTTTGTTTAGCTCATTGTGTACATCCACTGTCGTCGATGATGTCACCTTTTGGGGTTAGTATGACTCGTTGAGTACATCCACTGTCAGCGATGATGTCACCCTTCAGACTTTGATGGATTCAATGAGTAAATCCACTGTTGGCGATGATGTCACCCTTCACAGTTTGTTTGGCTCATTGTGTACGTCCTCTGTTGGCGATGATGTCACCCTTCAGAGTTTGATGGACTCAATGAGTAGATCCACTCTTGGCGATGATGTCACCCTTAGGAGTTTGTTTGGCTCATTGTGTACATCCACTGTCGCCGATGATGTCACCCTTCACAGTTTGTTTAGCTCATTGTGTACATCCACTGTCGTCGATGATGTCACCTTTTGGGGTTAGTATGACTCGTTGAGTACATCCACTGTCAGCGATGATGTCACCCTTCAGACTTTGATGGATTCAATGAGTAAATCCACTGTTGGCGATGATGTCACCCTTCACAGTTTGTTTGGCTCATTGTGTACGTCCTCTGTTGGCGATGATGTCACCCTTCAGAGTTTGATGGACTCAATGAGTAGATCCACTCTTGGCGATGATGATACCCTTCGGAGTTTGTTTGGCTCATTGAGTACATCCTCTGTCGGTGATGATGGCACCCTTCGGTGTTTGAGTGACTCGTTGAGTACATCCACTGTCGGTGATGTCACCCTTTGGTGTTTGATTGACTCATACATACACTGTAGTTGATGATGTTACACTTCAGAGTTTGTTTGGCTCATTGACATTGAGTACATCTACTATTGGCGATGATGTCACTCTATCCAGTTAGTTTGGTCCTTTTTTTCTGGGGAGTCACAAGCAAATTTTATCCCATGTGGCTACAAAGTAGGTGTGGTTTTTGAGTATGCTCCTATTCTATAGGTCCCTGTGACACTTTGTGACACTTCGGGCTGTTACCTAGCAATAGGCTATGTTGTTATGTGATAATCACTGAGCATGTGATACCAGGGGCATACCCTACAGTCAAGGAAGAGATTTTAATTGGTTCCCTCCTCTGGAGATTCAGATTTAGCACAGCAAGGTCTCTTTTACATAAATTACGCAGCCTCTTATCACTAAAAACTTAGATCTAAGGCCCCAAATACAGGAGTTTTTAAAATAATATCTTTAAAAGCTCACTTTTGTAATACTCTCCAAAGGACTGTAAAAAAAATGGAAAGCCTTTATACAGTAATTTGAGCTGCATTAGCCAATACATAGGCTGAGGAAATCTGGTGATTGATAGCGCCCTCTATAGTCTGTACAATGCAGTGCTTAGTTGCAGTTAGTAATATAATTTAGATTTGGGGCTAGGTATAGAAAAGCAATACCTCTCTAATAGCCGGGGCACTTCCATATATAACGTATACATACAACCAACTTCAATACAACATGTAAAGAATGACTAACACAAAATTATACTCGCGATCACACACAAAACAAATGAACAAAACCGCGAACACAAACAGACAGCCATTGCCCACAAAAACAGACACACACATATAAATATGACTGTCCCTAAGACACATGCAAAGGCAGCAAAGACATCCCAGCAGAAATGCAGACATAAAGCAGAGTAAACTGGGCCCTCACCTCCACGGCTGGATATTGAACCCAGTTCATCAAGCAAATAAGAATAGGCGGGAAACTTTTAGAATCAAATGAAATAGGAAGGGCACTTATTGTAGATACAGTGGCTTACACACTGCAGTAGGCGCACACATCTGTTCAAGCAGTACATCGGATCTGTCTGCTTTCAGCTGGCTCTACAAATGAGGCCTACTTGTTTTGCAACCAAGTGCTTCAAGCACAGTGGATCTGCACAGAGAGGTTCCTGTCAGTGTTACTTTGCTGCAGTTTGTCACGCTTTATAAAAGGTCTAATATGACCAATGAATGCTGCATCGGACCGGCGTTCTATGGGTGTTTGTTTTCAGCTACAGGAACCTGGCCACCGAACACGAGGCTCTCATGCAGAAGTACCTTCATCTACTCCAGATTGTGGACACAGAGAAAACAGTTGCCAAGCAACTTCGACAACAAATCGAGGACGGGGAAATCGAGATTGAACGCTTAAAATCAGAGGTAACTCACTTGCCATTTTTACTCGGCCCAGTTCTCGCCAGGTTGGTCAGATGCTGAATGCTACATTAGCCGACCAGGCAGAAACAGAACATAGATGGTGTTGATCTCAGAATGTCACTAAAACATGAATGTGTACCAGAACAACCTTTTAGGTGGAAATTAAATGAATGGATCAGGGCCAGGAAGCGGGTCTTCAGTTTCGGTTTGGCTCCACGGAGTTCTGTTTATCTGGACCAAACTTTATATGTCTGCTAATATAAATTCACTCTAGTCATGTTATTTTCCTGGCTGTGTCCTTTACAGGGCAGATCAAATAGTGATTCTGCTTTAATGTGCAAATGTGTAGCGGGCAGTATGACCCTAGGCTGAATATGCATGAGGCTGGCCCCATTGTACCTGTGGCAGCCCTCTGTGAAACATAATAAACTCTCCCAGCCAATACAAAACAAATGGGGCACTTGGCCGCGCTCGCCTCCTTTACAGCATTAGCGATGCACCTTCTCAATGCAGATGAGTGTACCTCACACGCACTGCACCGTGTACCATGTAAATCCACTGAGGCGCTGCATTTGTTTCCCTTTCAAAGCAGATCTGTGGTAAATATGTCAGGCAAATGAATATATTATAGCGCTAATGCTACACCGCTAACATGCTACACTGCTAATTTGACCAGCTAAAAGGCCTGTGGTCGCTTAGCTTGGGGTAATGGGAGGCTAAGCGTGAAGCCATGGTGTGTGTGCACGTGGCTGGGTGGGGATGGGGGGGTGTGAGTGGGTTTCTGGGCACCTCTGCTGGCTGTCCGGCTAGCTGTGGGTTTCTGGGTTGCCAGTATTAATAAATAGTTTAGTTTCCTGCATGGCATCTTGGGTGTATAGTAGCCTGCAGGAATGTATTGATGGCATACTGCTTTCAGAGCAGCTGTGCTGATGTAAGGAGGTGCTGATACAGCTAAAAAGGACTAAATCGGAGGGATGGGGGGGGGGGGGTGGTGATGGTAGGGGAGGGAGAACTTGTGAAATTTTAACTTTGCCAATGTTCTGCTCCTCTGGTGACAGATTTCTGGGCTGCTCAAAGACAATGAGAAGATCCAGGCCAACCCAGCGGCAGCCCCCAGCGAAGACGACTCAGAAATCAAGAAAATCAAAAAAGTAAGCGATGGCGGCCGCTAACCAGGCCACAGATGGTCTTGTGGTTAAGTTGCACAGCCTCGCTGAGCTGGGTCTGGCCTGGCACGCTCACAATATAGCTGCGAACACACACACACACGTCCACACAATCTCAAACTTTCTCTGATCGAGAATCAGAATCCTTTTGTTTGCCAAGAACAAAAAGTATCGGGAGCCCGTGCAGGTGGGATTGTGACAGAACCCTATTCCTGGCCCCAGGTGCAGAGCTTCCTGCGTGGCTGGATGTGCAGGCGGAAGTGGAAGACCATCATCCAGGACTACATCCGCTCGCCGCACGCGGAGAGCATGCGCAAGCGCAACCAGGTGGTGTTCAGCATGCTGGAGGCCGAGGCCGAGTACGTGCAGCAGCTGCACATCCTGGTCAACAACTTCCTGAGGCCCCTGCGCATGGCCGCCAGCTCCAAGAAGCCGCCCATCACCCACGACGACGTCAGCAGCATCTTCCTGAACAGGTACTTGTCATCTTCACACCCGACTCAGCCGAGTCGCTCTTTAGATGGACCCCGTTCGTTCTGGGAGATGGACTTGAGGTCAGCGATTGTTTTCTTTTTTCATTTCAGTGAAACCATTATGTTCCTGCATCAGATCTTCTACCAGGGTCTGAAGGCACGGATTGCCAGCTGGCCTACCCTAGTGCTGGGTGAGAGGAGCCTGCTCTGCTTCTGTACCGCCATATCTACTTGGCCATTCCTGTTGGGTGTCTCTAATGGGGACTGACCACTCTAAGAGACACTAAGTGCTGTAAACCTTGAATTTTCAAACTTAAGTTTAACTTTATTGAGCCCCAGGGGAAATTCTGGAATTCCCAAGAACCTATGAAACAAGCCCCCCCCCCCCACCCCCCATTCTCTGGGCTCTCCAAGTTTTATTTACTCTGTTTACCGAATATTCCTTGTAGAAGAACATGCTGTATTTTTCCAGTAGATGTTTGGATGAATATCTGTGAATAAATCCACACTGAAGGATCGCCAAGACCCCATGTAACGTTTCGGATTGCTGTGTCTCTCCCCGTCCAGCTGACCTCTTTGACATCCTGCTGCCCATGCTGAACATCTACCAGGAGTTTGTGAGGAACCACCAGTACAGCCTGCAGATCCTGGCTCACTGCAAGCAGAACCGGGACTTTGACAAGCTGCTGAAGCAGTACGAGGCCAAGCCGGACTGTGAGGAGCGCACGCTGGAGACCTTCCTCACCTACCCCATGTTCCAGGTGAGGAGCCGCTCCCTACCCGCTTCATGCTCCAGTTAAGGCTTATAAATCGGAATCAGTACGTGCGGTTCCCCAGTTCCTAAATATCCCATCACTTCTGTGGCCATGTGCACGCAGCGCATCATCCCAGATAGAGCCTCCCACTTTCTAGCACATCTCTCACTTACTTCTCTTCTAGGACCTGTGCATGTAACTGGCCAGTTGCATCTACCCAGCTGTCTCTTTCATAAGCTGTCTAGCAGCTGTTCAGGGGCCTGCTGTTGTATAATGATCTCTTCTTCTTGCCAAGGCACTCATTTGCTTTGCATTCCTATGCGGCCTCGTCTCTGAGCGTTTCTGGGGCCTAATCAGGGTGTTTCTGGGCCCTGTTCTGAACCTGTTTGCTGTGGCGATAAACTGTGTTTCCAGTCTGAGGTGCAGACACTGGTTGTCACGATTTAGATGCTTTGCTTGTCATTTTACAAGTTCCCACGTTCCCCAGATACAGTCACAGAGATGAGAACTCTGCCTTAGCGGCTGCCCTCATCCAGCACTCACGTCCCCCACATTTTGCAGATCCCTCGCTACATCCTAACTCTCCATGAGCTGCTGGCACACACCCCGCATGAGCACGTGGAGAGGAACAGCCTGGAATATGCCAAATCCAAGCTGGAAGAGCTGTCCAGGTAGGTGCCCCACGCACCCTCTCATCCTCCTCACGTCACAAACAGGCTTTCGGTCACGTGACTCTCAATTTTGCTTCATATCAAGGACTCAGTGCTCGGTGTTTGTGCTTTGGATTTATACGGTCAGAGAATGGTCTCAGTGTGAAATGTCCCACCGCAGGATTATGCATGACGAGGTCAGCGAGACGGAGAACATCAGGAAGAACCTGGCCATCGAGCGCATGATCGTGGAAGGTTGCGAGGTCCTCCTGGACACCAGCCAGACATTTGTCAGACAAGGTTAAAGCTTCCCAGTTCTTCTTTTATTCTCCTCCTTGCAATAACCCAGTAATAAACTGGAAGGTACATTGACCTGTAGCAATCCATACTCCATCCATACTCCATCCATACTCCATCTGTACTCCATCCATACTCCATCCATATTCCATCCATACTCTATCCATACTCCATCTATACTCCAACCATACTCCTCAGCTATTGCCTGGAGAGGCATAGCACTTAAGGTTGCACTGAACATTATTGTAAGGGTCTATGGAACAGCGTGTTCCTAAAGTGTATTGGTGGACTGATTCCCTCAACATAATTAGACAGTTGCAAGTCAAATCAGTTGTGAGTCAAGGACAGCTAATGTCGTACAGGAGCTCCTCAGTAGACTTCTAGAGACTTCTAATGAGAGAGGTTGAAAAATACTGGAGTCAGTTAACTCCATAGATGCCCTACCAGGAACTTGTAGACGGAACTTGTACAGTAAACGCACCCACATGTTTGTATTCATTGTCCCTTTATGGGGACAATTCATTGATTTCTATGGGCATAACTCTAATCCCAGCAATGACACCCTTAACCCCTACCCAGCCCTGACATTAACTATAAGTAACCAAACAATATACAAGACCTTTGGCATTTTTAGTTTTTTGATTGTAGTCACAGATTTTTATAAATATGAGGTTATCCTAGTGGGTACCACAATATAATAATTACAAACACACGCACAAAGGTGGTCCCCTCAACGTCAAAATAGCTGGGTTTTATCACATTGTCGAGACATGTCCTGACTGTCTGTATTGTGTGGGGCTCCTTTACCCCTTCGCACAACAGGCTCCCTGATCCAGGTGCCTATGAGTGAGAAGGGCAAGATTCCCCGGGGCCGCCTGGGCTCCCTCTCGCTGAGGAAGGAGGGCGAGAGGCAGTGCTTTCTCTTCTCCAAACACCTGATCATCTGTACCAGGGGCTCCGGGGGCAAGCTGCACCTCACCAAGGTAGGCCGTGCCCCAGCGAGCCGCCGAGCGCGCGCGTGTGTGTGTGTGTGTGTGTGCATATAAGGATCAAGGCCGGTCAATCTTTTCAAAGGTCAGCGCTAGGATACCTTTTAATGGGGCAGTTTACCCCTAAACTGAAAAATATATACAGGGATTTTAGTGTTATCTATCTATCTAGGTCGTCCTGCTGGGAGTCACCTAGTGTTGGAGATATTGGCCGTAGAAATGCAGAATTCTCTCAGATATAAAGGGAGTGAATGGCATTCTTTCTAAAGAGCTAGAAACAGCAATGTCTCTTACCAGGAATCATGACCCGGTTACTCAAGATAATCCACAGACTTTGTAGCGAGCAGTTTAATATTTTCTTCTACCGAACTCCACACACCAGTCGTATCACTGCTCAGAAGATCTCGTCGGGGTGTTCCTGCATGTGTGTTCTACACAGTAAAGACATGGGAAGAGCACATCATTTAGTATTGCTTTGGGGCTCAGCAGACTAAGCCTCTCTGCCTGTGATCGGAAGGTTGCTGGTTTGAGTCCAGCCTCAGCAGAATAGTTTCATGTCCATGAGCTCCTGGAAGCAAGGTCCTTAACCCCCTCAGCTCTCTGGGTGCCACAAGGTGGCTGCCCAAGCTTCCTTGAGAGCAAAATGGGGAAGAATGATACTCTTCTATTCTATATGGGGTTCAGGCCCAGCATTCTGTGACCGTCCAGTGTCCTCATGGAGGATGCTGCAGATGGGGCCTGCCCAGCGTTACCTATGAGGCACCAGCAGATGCCTGTAGAGAGGTGCAGGAAGTTTCAGTGTGATCCTCTTGCTGCCCTCACTCTCCCCACACTCGTCTGTCCTAGAATGGAGTGGTTTCTCTCATCGACTGCACCCTGATGGAGGAGCCGGAAGGCACCGATGACGAGTGTAAGCTTCATCTGACACCGGCCTGGCCTTTTCTCATGCTCAAGTTAGCTTCGACATGGCAGGGGAGTGTGAGACTATGATCATGTGACGGTCTCATTGGCTCCGCCCCTTTAGCAAAACCAGACAAGGGTGGGCAGGACATGGAGCACCTTGACTTCAAGGTCATCGTGGAACCCAAAGACGGCCAGTCCTTCACGGTCATTCTGGTGGCTTCCTCACGTCAGGAGAAATCAGCCTGGACCAGTGACATCAGCCAGGCATGTGTGCACACGCCTGTGGCCCACTGTCACAGGGTCAACTCCCCTTACGCTGCATGGCCTCAGGGACTGCGTTTCCATCCCGGTGACCCATGTGCCCTAGATTACCTTATCAGCCAGTCCTTTTTAAATTATATATATATATATATATATATTTCTGAATGTGTGGTATCAATTGTAGTTATCCAATTTTATAAAATCTCTGTGTATCAACTGGCCCCCACACTGTCATGTAGGGCAAAGGGGATGTTTAATGGATTCAGAGATTTTCATACCTTTGCATTATGGGTAGTTCAATTTAGCTTTTTATTGAGTTTGCGATTTCTGTTCTCATTTCATTTAATTTAATGCCATTTAAGTTCCCTGCTGACCAAAATTTTATTCAGAGAGATATATATATATTCCGATTCCCAGAATAAGCTTGCATCCACTTTCTTGATATGTAGGCCTCTGGAATATTATAATTCTACCTTTATTTCTTTATTTATTTTGTATTATTATTATTTATTTTCCGAAACACAGTGCATCGACAACATCCGTTGCAATGGGCTGATGATGAATGCCTTCGAGGAGAACTCCAAAGTCACCGTCCCACAGATGATCAAGTGAGTCCTTGTTGCGATTGTGCTAGGGGCTGCTGTGCGGTGTGTGTGTGTGTGTGTGTGTGTGTGAGAGCGAGAGAAAGAGAGAGAAACCCTGTGTGCCCATGTGGGCCTGAAACTGCTTTATTTTTCTTAGAGTTTTCGAACATGAGAATAGCTTTACAAGTTTGTGCAATACTGCATGTGTGAGGTTGAGTCTGTGCTGTGGGAGAATAATTCTGTGTGTGTGTGTGTGTGTTTGTAATTATTATATTGTGGTAACCAGATTGTGGTACCCACTAGGATAACCTCATATTTA
>JAODKL010000021.1:8399083-8422579 GCA_026780765.1 Petrocephalus schoutedeni | reverse complement strand
AACTGGGCCGGATTCGAACCCTGGTCCCAGAGGTGTGAGGCGGAAGTGCTACCCACTGCGCCACCGTGCCGCCCTTGTAAATAAATACATAAACAAATAAAATAAATAAATATAAATAATTAAATAAATACAAATAAAGTAGTCCTCCGCAGAGGCGGGGTGGTGGAGGGAAAAAAAAAAAAAAAGACTTCACACAAAATAACCTTTTTGTCCTAAGTGCAAAGGGGGAAGTGCTACTCGTGATGAATGTGACAAAACCAGCATTTATTCTACCTCTACCTCTAGTGGAAAGTGGAAGTTACTTACTGTAGCACTTCCGGCATATCTCCACCACAGACTGTGGGGAAAATGAGCCAGTGATCAATTCCTTTGTAAGAATAATAATAAGATACTGAAAATCCACTATATTGCCAAATGTATTGGGACACCCCTCCAAATTATTGAATGCAAGTGTTCCAATTGCTTCCATGGCCACAGGTGTATAAAATCAAGCACCTAGGCATGCAGGCCGCTTCTACAAACATTTGTGAAAGAATGGGTTGCTCTCAGCTGCTCAGTGAATTCAAGCGTGGTATTGTTATAGGATGCCACCCGTGCAATAAGTCCATTTGTGAAATTTTCTGGAAGCAATTGGGAACAACGGCAACTCAGCCAAGAAGTGGTAGGCCACGTAAAATCACAGAGCGGGGACAGAGCATGCTGAGGCGCACAGTGTGTAGAAGTCGGCAACTTTCTGCAGAGTCAATAGCTGCAGACCTCCAAACTTTGTGTGGCCTTCAGATTAGCTACAGAACAGTGCATAGAGAGCTTCATGGTAAGGGTTTCTGTGGCCAAGCAGCTGCATCCAAGCCTCACATCACCAAGTACAATGCAAAGCATCAGATGCATTGGTGTAAAGCACACTGCCGCTGGACTCGAGAGCAGTGGAGACGTGTCCTCTGGAGTGACGAATCGCGCTTCTCTGTCTGGTAATCCGATGGATGAGTCTCGGTTTGCCGGTTGCCAAGGGAATGGTACTTGCCTGACTGCATTGTGCCAAATGTAAAGTATGGTGGAGGGGTATTATGGCGTGGGGTTGTTTTTCAGGGGTTGGGCTTGACCCCTTAGTTCCAGTGAAAGGAAATCTTAATGCTTCAGCATATGAAGCCATATTGGAAAACTCCTAACTTTGTGGAAACAGTTTGGGGATGGTCCCTTCCTGTTCCAATATGACTCTGCACCAGTGCATAATGTAAGGTCTATAAAGACATGGATGAGAGAGATTGGTGTGGAGGAACTTGACTGGCCTGCAAAAAGCCCTGACCT
Organism: Petrocephalus schoutedeni; assembly: GCA_026780765.1. NCBI lineage: Eukaryota > Metazoa > Chordata > Actinopteri > Osteoglossiformes > Mormyridae > Petrocephalus > Petrocephalus schoutedeni. The sequence goes on along the minus strand of JAODKL010000021.1, from coordinate 8,421,274 downwards.
CAACCCAATAGAACACCTTTGGGATGAATTAAAGCAGAGACTGCGAACCAGGCCTTCTTGTCCAACAGTGCCTGACCTCACAAACGCTCACCTGGAAGAATGGTAAAATATTCCCATAAATATACTCCGAAACCTTGCGGAAAGACTTCCCAGAAGTGTTGAAGCCTATGTATTAAGAATGGGATGTCGTTAAAGTTGTCCCAAAACTTTTGGCATTATAGTGTATCATAGATTCCGGAGGGAATTTATCTAGATGGTATGTGCATATTCCATCCATCCATCCATTTTCTGACACCACTCTCATTCAGGGTTGTGGGGGGTCCAGCATACCTGGTAAATGTCATAGAAAGAAATATATGGAGTAAAACAGGTGTGTGTGTGTGTGTGTGTGTACATAAAGTGAAAGGTGATTAATCGTCATTGTTGACGCACCACAGCACGCAACCACCAAATGTGTCGTGACACAGCAGAGGGCAGCTATGTGAGCGCCCGGGGACGGACCTACAAGCTGTGTCCGCCAGTCTCAGTCTCCTCTGTCTTGCCAGCACTCCGGAGCTGACTGCTTCCCTGCATCTCTGGGATCCCCGGGATCTCTGGGACCCACGGCTGAAGTTGTGATGGTCGGCCTCTGAGGAGGGGGACAGTGTAGCACCAGTGAGATGGATCCACATAGTGGAGCCTATTTGCATTTCCTGACATGCTTGCGCGTCTTGTAAATAGCGTCTGCATTTTTGTGTCATTGTAAATAGTTGTGTGTACTTGGCGTCTATATTATGTCTGGTGCAGTGATAAATGTCATGCGTTATATGTTTTGTTTGCGTGCACCCATCCTGTGTGTTGTTGGGGCAGTCGGGATGGCCAGCATGATGGGCAGAGGGTGAGTGGAGTTGGTGCTGTACAGTATGTCTATGTTTGATTCGTTTAAGGGCATAATGATAGCCCGTGATTACCCTTTAAAACCTTTGTATTTTACCTCTGCAATGTCTTGGTATGCCAGACATTTCTATTGCCTCGTCGAGTAGATATGGTGCCAACACAGAAAAAAAACGTTGCCCCGTTAGTCTCGACTTTGAAACAACAAGTATATCCAAATGCACGCCCCCGAGGATAAAGCGGCACCAGAAACACTGCAGGGAGGGTTTCCCCAGCGCTTACGAATCACGCATGCGTAATAGGAAGATGCGCGCTCTCATTTGGGGATCCCGAATTGCTAATTCAGGCTCGGACGAACGAGACGCGGCAGGTGGCTGACAGAGGGACACGTGACCCCGAGGCGGAGAGCACGCGCCGCACATTCACTTCCTCGTACGGCGAGGCAGCAGGGCGACGATGAGAGCCGCCGCCTTTATTCTGCTCTTTTTGCTGCGCTGCGCCGATTTTTCCCCGCTGTTTTCGGAGGAAGGTGAGTTCTTAGCTGTTATAAAGTTGTGGCCGTTGCAAAACTGCGCTCACGTTCCGCGGCCATATACTTACCAATAAGAAACTTACGGAGCGCCTAAGCGGACCGGTCTGGAGAATATTTTCGAAAGTTTTAGGTTCCTCTTAATTGTTTTTGCGTTCCCTCGTAGATGTTTTGCTAGGAAATGACTCCATAGAAATTAAGAGATTTTTTTAAACTGTAAAAGCAATAGTAGTTACTCTTTAATAATGTTTTGCATGTACATCTTCCCCTCTTACTGAAATGTACTGACTTGGATTTATCGCCTTGTCGGAATGACTTCCCTTTCAAAGTCTACTGTTGCCTGCGGTGCTTTCCTGAGTATGTCGGGAAGGCTGTGGTTTATTTGCATTCATCAGATCATACTTTTACTACCCGCGGGTACATACAAACAAAAACACTAAAAGATCTGGGGGTTTGTCTGTTTTTTTTTTTCCAGACGAGTATCATTTCAAGTCATGGATGTCACAGGTAAAAACAAATTAATCGCAGAATGTGGTAATGAAATGCTGCAGGATTCTAAGCAACTAGAATCGACCGTAAAGAAGTCGAATGAACTTCTTTTTTATATTTTTCAAATCGTCACAAACATAATAGGGAAACAAACGAGCAACCCTGGTTTGTGGTACAGTCTACAAAATGGCAAAGAGCGAGATAAACGAAGATAATGGAATAATATAAAGAACCATGTAAAAGCTGCTTGTTCGTAGTTGGTTTCACTTTCTATAGATTTACATACAAACTTCTGCAGCATTGAAAATGACGCCTTTAGATCACCGGTTAACTTCAGTTTCCTTTGGTTACACAGCAGTGGTTTTACAGGCAGCATGACACAATGTATGATAAATTTCTGCTTTAAACTGTGGACTTTAGTCACTTTATTACGTGTGGTTGACCTGTTTCTTTTTTGTGCAGCACAACAGAGCTTATGACCTGGAGGAATATTACTACCGACTACAGATATTCACAGAGAACAGGAAAACAATTGACCGTCACAATGCGGGAAACCAGAAATTCACAAGTATAGCTGGCTGTTCCTCTTTTTTTGTTGCATTCGATTCAACTTGATTTTACCTTATTTTAGCTTATTTTTGACTATGTATTGTTCCACAGTGGGACTGAATCAGTTCTCTGATATGACATTTTCTGAATTCAAGAAGTCCTACCTTCTAACTGAGCCGCAGGTATGGTGCCCCTGTTCTTGGAGGTGGCTCTTGTTTACACACATGCAGACACTCACATTTGGTCAATGCCTGTTTGTCTTTGTCAGAACTGCTCTGCCACAAAGGGTGGTCATGTGACCAGAGATGGTCCTGTCCCAGATTCTGTGGACTGGAGAAAGAAAGGGAACTATGTGACACCTGTAAAAAACCAGGTAGGCAGACCGTCCTTACACTGGTTATCCTGTGTTAATGACAATAATAAACAAATATTAGCATATGTGTATTTCACCACGCTGGCGTTTGTATTACCTTTACGTAGCATCTCCATAGTTAAACTGCAGAAGAATACTGTGTGTTTTACATTAACACCAAGTACTGACAAATGTATATATTTATAAATAGGGTCCCTGTGGTAGCTGCTGGACCTTCTCTACCACAGGATGTCTTGAATCCGTCACGGCAATATCTACAGGAAAACTCCCCTTTCTGGTGAGACGTGTAGTCATACCTCAGCTTTGAGCCTTTTTACCATTTACACATTTACATCGCGTTAAATACTGACCAGCATCAACAAAAGTTAGCAACAGTCTCACAGACACAGGGGCAGCAAGCAGTGTGGGTTTGTTTCATGTCAGTGAAAACATGGCAGTTGGCAGTGACAGCGCACCAGAGATTAACATTAATGCGCATTTCATACGTTTCCATAAGGCTTTGACTATTTTAATGTTTATGCAAACAAAAAGTGTGTAGTGCAGCTGGTGGGTTTCCATTGGCATTCAGGAACTTAGCCGTACTCGACCCATACCTGAACCATACCGCAAAGAGACTAGTTACTGCACTGTTCCGGGTCACATCGGACCCTACTGCACAAGGGTTGGCTTGGAAGAGGCGTGGCCAAGTTGGAAGAGGACAATGACAGAAAACTGAAGACTCTTGTTTACTGTTCATCATGTTCATCATGATTTATTGTGCGCTAATTTCCGCTAGCACGTCTGTGAGAATCGCCGTGTTAAGTTCGCTTCGAACGGTAGTGGAATTAGCATTTGCATGCGAAAATTTGCATTATGAATCCGTTCCATTCAGCTTTTCTTTAGTACATTTTAAGTAGCAAATTCACAAGCTTGGAGTTATCAAAGTGCATAAATAAATTGTGATGTGTGATACTACTAAAAACTAATAACACATAGAACCTTCACGTGCGTAATCCATGCATATTGATGCAAATCACTGGTTCTTTCTTATCCGTGTGTCAGTTTGCGGTATGGGTCAGGTACGGTTCTTGGTGGTGGAAAAGCACCATCATTTAATTTGTGGTATTCAGTATAAAACTTGGTTAAATGATTTTGGTTTGTTTATCAGTACTATTTGAATATCTTCAGCACATTTTAACAATACTGCGTTAATACTGTCCTGAGCTAATACCGGTACTGTGAGAGACTTTTTGAGGTGCTTTAAGCTTGTGACACACGTTAAAGGGACACTGTAACTGTCATGGGAGGCACGTCGGCAGAATGGTCACATGTCCGTGGGCCCTTGAGCAGGGCCCTTAACCGCCCGCACCACCGGGCTGCCTCCTTATCTCCTCCCCAAACTCCATGTACAGTCACACCCCGCCTCACGTCATTAATTGGTTCCGAGAGCCCCGTTGTAAGCCAAAATGCCTGAGAAGGGCAAATAAATAGTCATTTCCACTGACGTAAAAGCACCTTTAATTCATTGTAAAACTCAGTGCTGACTTTGAAATCTTACCTAGTGTTTTGTTGTACATTTTAACCCATTTTAAAATAGGTTTTAGAGAAAGAAAAATGTATAAACATCTCATTTGGCGGTAATACCATTGAATGTTCTGGAATGTTTTAAGAACTCGCTGTTCCGTATACTTTTTTAAAGGTTTTTAAGATGTTTTTTTGTGATTTTTTTTTTTTTTTATATCGGTTTTATGCATCTTAGCTATTATTAATAATCCATCCATCCATTGTCTACCGCTTTTCTGGGTCGGGTCACGGGGGCAGCAGTCTAAACAGGGAAACCCAGGCTTCCCTCTCCCTGGCCACTTCGTCCAGCTCTTCCGGGGGAATCCCGAGGTGTTCCCAGGCCAGCCGGGAGACATAGACTCTCCAGTGTGTCCTGCGTCTTCCCCGGGGCCTCCTCCCATGCTCCTCACCAGGGAGGTGTCCAGGAGGCATCCTGACCAGATGCCCGAGCCACCTCATCTGGCTCCTCTCAATGCAGAGGAACAGCGGCTCTACTCTGAGTCCCCCCCCCCCGAATGACTGAGCTTCTCACCCTATCTCTAAGGGGGAGCCCAGCAACCCTGCGGAGGAAACTTATTTCGGCGGCTTGTATTCGCGATCTTGTTCTTTTGGTCACTACCCACAGCTCATGACTATAGCTGAGGGTAGTAACATAGATTGACTGGTAAATCGAGAGCTTTGCCTTTTGGGTCAAGTTCCTTCTTCACCATGACAGACACATCACTGCTGACGCCGCACCGATCTGCCGGTCAAACTCTCGCTCCATCCTTCTCTCACTCGTGAACAAAACTCCTCCACTTGGGGAAGGACCCCAATTTTATTAATAACCTTTTTTTTTTAAAGAATATCCTTCATTTTGCTCTTTTCAAGTAATATGTATGTGACATTGCGAGTGATGTGAAGTTGCAAAAAATGACTGTGAAATTACTACAGACAAGCAACATAAAGTTGAGTTTGACATATGCCAGAATGACAAATAATGGGGTACTACTGTACATCTTTGTTTTTTACAGTCTGAGCAGCAGCTGGTGGATTGTGCCCAAGCGTTCAATAACCACGGCTGCAATGGGTGAGTGATGCCTGGAGAAGAAAGTCGAGCTCCTTATCCCCCATGGACACCGGTCCCCTCTTCAGGGCTCTGTATATGTCTAACTCACAGCATTTCCCAACAGAGGACTTCCCAGTCAGGCCTTTGAATACATCAAGTACAATAAAGGCCTCATGACGGAGGATGACTACCCATACACAGCAAGAGTGAGATAGTACCACTGCTGCAAATGAGCCATGTGGCCGATTATGATGCCATTGATCTCAGAATTTGATTCAGTAGCACATTTAAAATGTTGCCCTTTAAGATGGCAGTGTTTGTTAAAGCCTTGATATTTTTTCTGTGCTCTTTGAAGGATGGCATCTGCAAGTTTGATCCTAAAAAGGCAGCTGTTTTAGTGAAGGAGGTTGTGAACATAACGAAAGTGAGTGTGTGGAGATCTCCTAGTTGTCTGTGCATGTTTTACAGAGCAATCAGTCATTAACTCTGTCTATTCCATTGGTGTCAGTATGATGAGACGGGGATGGTGGACGCCGTGGCGAGATTGAACCCTGTCAGTTTTGCATATGAGGTGACTTCTGATTTTATGCACTACAAGGATGGTATATACTCAAGGTGAGAATCAATAACCTGTAGGGGGCTATATGTTCACATCACACACTCCCAATGCTGTGACAGATTGCTTGACATTTCAAAGTGCCAGTTGCCACTGGGAACAAGACAAACATCTGTTCACAAACAATTGACATTCAACTATCTCATAAATCTTGCGTTCATAGTGTAATTTCTTCTTCAATAAACATGATCTGAGAGATTATTTCTCATTTCCTCATTCTTAATTGAAAAGCTGAGTCACTAACAATGTTTACCCTTTTTAGCACTGAATGTCATAATACTACAGACATGGTGAACCATGCTGTGCTGGCTGTGGGTTACAGTGAAGACAGTGGCACCCCCTACTGGATCGTGAAGAACTCATGGGGCACTTACTGGGGACAAGAGGGGTACATTATAATTATATTACAATACATTATTACATTATATATGCATTATATATTATAAGAATTCTGACATCTAAAATGTAGTTTGTCTAGTTTTCTATTAATAATAGACACACCTTTTGTTCACAGGTATTTTTACATTGAACGTGGGAAAAACATGTGCGGCCTGGCAGCTTGCTCATCTTACCCCCAGCTTCTGGCGTAAACTGTGAAGTCGTTATGAAGGAGATAGAATTATAATGAATGAATGAATGAATCATGTATGCATCATTGTTGTAACAATCTTGATCTGTGATCATTTTTTTTGTTGATGTTGATGCCTTTCTAAATCTATGATGCAAAAGGGAACCGCAACCAGTTTATTTTTATACGCGGCGTGATTACATACTACAAATTAAACTAATAATGTTAAATATGTTTTAAAAAAAAATTAAGATGTTAAATATTTAGACACAATACAAAACCTACGAAAATGTATCTAACAGTTTGGGATATTGATTTTATTTTCGAACAGTTTGTTAAAATCGTCACTAGACAGGTTGCTGCGATGTTCCTAAAAGCCTGTTTACTTAATAAATACATAATCTACATATTTTATTTAGCATGTGTGTTTTTTCCGACCTACCTAAAAATACCTAGCAAAACAAAATACGCTCAGTGGGCGTTCTTTGCCAGTAACGCATGATTGGTCACGTGGCCTCCGGACGCTTCAGATCGCTGACCCGGAAACATTTCTCTCAACCAATCGGTGGCGTCCAAAAAGAAGCGGAAAAATTGACCGAATTAAGACGCCTCTTCTTGTTATGGAACGCATCGTTTTCTGACAGCGAGGCTTTTGGTAAGCCTGTTACAATTACCAAGAAGTATAAATGCATTCTTCAAGTGTCGTTTTGTGAAATTTAAAACAATATGGTTAACAAGGTTTTTTGCCGTAGCTTCGCATTTCGTCTCTGTTGTATTATTGTTGACTAGTTGCGTTAGGTGACAACGAGCAACTCGGACACCTAACTCTAATTTACATGGCTTCATTTTTTAGCGTCAGTATTTAAATTATTTGTAATTTATCGATTTATTTACCATTTACCCTATTTATTGTAATGTTGCGTTGTTTCAAGGTTCCTTATTTTACTTCGCCGTTAGATGGTTTGTGTTCGCGATGCCGGCTGTCCCGCAAAACAATTTGAAGGAGCAGCTTGAACGACACAGCAGCAGTGCTACCCAGAACAGGCTTTCGCTCTCAAAAGCCAAAACGGGGTAAGGAGGAAGCGACCTCTGCCTGTTTCAGATGGGCTGTACTCTGTGCTGTCAGAAATGACATGCCTCGGGAATTTAGGCCGGCCTATCATCCATGCTGTGTGATTGACTATAGTTCGTGTCAACATCAGGAAGGGAAAAAAATTATGATTGATAAATCCACGGTGGTATTTCAAAATTAAATAAAAATATGATGAGAAAATAAATGCATTTTCCATTTGCGGTGTTTGTGTCTATCATATATAATATAAATTTCCTGTTTCGTGCTGTTTGACATGTTTGTAACGTCCACTAGAACAGCACAATAACTATTTATCATCAACTGAGGCAAGTACTGTTTTAGTGTCCTTTTCACAACTAGTTTTAAAAGTTAACTTGGTTCTTGACACTGGTGTCTCTGAATGGTGATGGTTTGTACTGTTTAAACTTAAAATGAAATAACGAGCAAAATGTAATTTTTCTCCATTTGTGGAGTTGTTTCCGACCTAATTGAGGAAAATATTGTTTTTGTTTTGGCACAGAGCTTTCTCCTTTAAGAAGAAGTCCGAATGTGGCGTTAAAGTTACGGCTTTGTCAAAGGTAACGCATACGAATGCTTTAGCAAGCAGGAATGTCAACATTCCGTATAGCACTACTGTGTTTAAGCCTCTGACATCTTTGACCAAGCCTGTAAGAGATCCAGCGAAAGTCAGCAGCGTCTTGGCTGCCAGTGGGCCGCAGACACTATCTCTGGGGTCAGGTGGATCGTCCCAGTGCAAATCCGGACTTCAGTCACCTGCAGATCCCGCTGTTGGAGTCAGAGTCGGAAGTTCTGGAAACGGCGGTGGAAAACTCACGCCGGATGTCTCTCTAGATGTCGACTGTTGGGATGATTTTGATGACTTTGAGTCTCCTGTCCGAATGAAAACATGTTCGCTGTCCAGCCCCGGGGGTTCGAGAAGGAGCAGTAGTAAGGAGGGTGCTCCCTCTGTGGGTCAACAGGATGTTAAGGGTGATGCTGATGCCAAGGATGTTCAGAAAGGGCCTCTATGTGTCAAGGCCTTTGGGGCTCTGCAGGATGGGGAGGGAATGCATGGAGTATTGCCTTGTCCAAAAGATGGGCAGGAACCAAGCAGGGAGGAGGATGTCACTATAGTGAACGATCGTCCAGAGTGTACGAGTGTATGGGGCGAGTCCAGGGTGATGCCAGCAACAGGTCATCCCTCCCATCAACCTAAGTCATCACTAAGCTACAGGGACGAAGAGGCTGTGGCTGAGCCCAGGCTACCCGACACAAAGACAGGTTGGCATTCTCCCATCTGCCTTTCTTTGCTTTGGTAGAGTCCATATTTGGCGGATTGATTATAATATGTGTGTATATTACATGTGATTTAAGATTTTGCCCACTATTTTTCTTTATCTAGACAAAGGAAGTGCCCAGGTTGAATCAGTTATAGACATTGATGCACCACTGGACATTCCAGAAGATGATTTCATTCCCCCATCACCAGAGGGCCAGTCCCCAAAGTCACCTTTTTGTTTTAGGTAAAACATGTTAAGTTTTTTTTTTTTTTTTTTTTAAATCACCACTTAAAAAACCCTAGATAGATTAAAAATCCTGAGATATGTTTTAAACAAGCATGTGTGTATCAAGAAGGACCAAAGAATTTAGTTTGTACTAATGATCAGTGTAATTGCAGCAGATCTGATGCCCAGAACTCTAGCCACATCAGACGTGTGTCGCCAAAGGGATCCTGCTGCAGCCTGCCGGGAAACTCCAATAAGCCTTTCATTTTTGAAGAGGGGAAATGTAAGTTGTGTTCTTTCCTCACCCCTTCGACTGTCAAAGTCTCTCTTTAGGAATTAGGCCAGTATAGCTGCTTGTGCTCCCTTGGTACTGGTTATTCAGCTGCATTCAGGCGGATCTTTGGCTCTCTGCCATGCCCCCTATGAAGGTGGGGGAGCACAGAAGGGGGGGCAGCTCTTCAGCATCATGGAGTCCATCTGCCAGCTGGTGGATTCCATTCCAGAGGAGGAGCTCATAGCGCTCCCCGGCGGGACGGAGATCCTGCTGCAGCGAGCTCGCAGGTCAGTGCAACTCCAGCTCTAGGTGGCTGACCGGAATGGCTCCGGGCACCAGGAGAACTGACGCTGTTTGCATTCTCCTTCCAGGAAGAAATTGCTCTTGATGTCTGCTGACACTCCACTGAGATGCCAGTCCAGCTGTGAAGCCACTTCGGCAACCAAGCAAAATAACAGCAGTTTATTTACCACTCCCCAGCATGCACAGTCTGCTTCCAAAACGGGGCTTTCTGGGAAATCCTTCCAGGTCAGGGGGTCCTCGTCTGCCCTGTCCGTCGGTGACAACACGGTCTTCAGTGATTCTGACTGCTTTATTAGCAGCGTACAGATGGGAAGTCCTTCTGGAAGAGCCGCTTCACTGTCCAGTCCTGCCATCTCAGTGGGAAAGGGGGCAGGACCCCCCCACGAAAACTGTGGCTCTCCGCTGGATTCCAGTTCCACCACACGCTGCAGCTTGCCCGCCGATCTAAGCCGTGAGTCTGAGAGAAACTCCACTGCCTTCTGGTCCCCTAAAAGGCTAATGAGTGTCCTGGAGAGCAAGCCGGACACCAGCGGTCGGGTCCAGGGGAGTTTTGAGGCCTCAGCGGACATGGAGCCAGATGATCTCTTCATCGACGACTTTGACATTGATGACTTTGACGAGTCAAACATCCCAAATTACTATGAGATCCCCCCAAACCAGCCCGCTAGGACTGTGGCTGGGCCAGTGAGAGAGGGAGGGCCAATCCGGATAGCCCAGGAAAAGGCGTACACGCCTCCAGCTTCTACTGCGAAGCCCGGCAAGCTTTGCTCTCCAGGTGAGTCTGTGTGTGATGTTGGTGGGCGCACCTCGGCGATCTTGCTCCACACGCATCAGCTCTCTTTGCCCCCCCACCCCACAGAGCCCACGGCCCCAAACCCAGCCCACGACCCCTTCCGGGGCTTCGGCTTCCCCCACTCTGCCGAGATGATGAAGGTCTTCCACAAGCGCTTTGGCCTGCATCAGTTTCGCTTTAACCAGCTGGAGGCCATCAACGCCGCGCTGCTGGGCGAAGACACCTTTGTCTTGATGCCCACAGGTCTGTGCACAGAGAATAGATACTATGTAGATGTCATCATATAAATGTATGATTTGGGTTTAAATCACAATGTCTCTCACAAAAACTGTAGCTGGCACATGTTGGTCTTTAATCAGTCGTCTGCAGATGAGCATGTTGTCCTGTAGTATCTGTTTACGCTGGCAGGATGATTACCCTGAAATCTGATTGGCCGGCGTGTCATTGCTGTGTTGTTATAGGCGGGGGTAAAAGTCTTTGCTATCAGCTGCCTGCGTGCATCTCCCCGGGAGTGACTGTGGTCATTTCCCCTCTGCGGTCTCTCATTGTTGACCAGGTGCAGAAGCTAACAACGCTGGATGTAAGTTTTTCTTGCCGTCCTGTCTGGTCTCCTGTGCTTTGGGTGCCAGGTGATGTTCTGTCTGTCTGATTACTGCGCGCCTCGCCATGTTCAGATTCCAGCCACGAGTTTGTCGGGGGACAGGAGTGACAGTAAAGCTGGGAAAATTTATATGCAGCTGTCTAAGAAGGATCCCATCATTAAGTTGCTTTACGCCACACCAGAGAAGGTGATGTCCTTTCTTGAGCTCATGCTTTCACTTCTTCCATTTTCATTTGTGTGCGTTTTTGACCGCACTCGATTTCTGGAATGATGCGACATGCTGAATCTGTCCCTGATTAGACTCTGAAATGCCCCCGTAGGTGTGTGCCAGTGGCCGGATGATAAGTGCCCTGCAGAATCTCTATGAGAGAGGCCTCCTGGCTCGCTTTGTCATCGACGAAGCCCACTGCGTCAGTCAGGTATGTGCCCAGAGCCAGGTAGCGGGCCCCGAATGCCCGTGGCCTACCGCCCGCTGCCACGTGCCCGGATTTTTCTTTCCGCTTCACGACGGTTCCCACGGGTCATGGAATTTCTGGAAAATCATGGAATTAAAAAAAAAAAAAAAAAAAAAAAAAAAAGTCTCTCGGGTTATTTCACACATTTCCCGTATTGCTTGAGTGGTTGTTGTTAGTTACCCATTTATACCCTCCAGGGCTCTACAGTGCGCCCATTTCACTCGCATATGTGAGTAAAAATGTCGGTGTGCACATGTGAGAAAAGATTTAGGCTCACTGGTGCAAGTGACTTCTAACATCGTTTAAGAAAATCACCTGAAATGCCAAAAAGTGCACTGAATGTGCGGGTCACAATTATCGCAAATGCTGCCACATTTACATGCATTAATAGGCGAGTTGCGTTTCAAGCAACAATTGGCTGCTTCAGAACCTGATAATCTCCCAGCATGCTCCTCTGCAGTGACACAGAGATAAAAAGTTTTCTCAAAGTCAAGAGTGCGAAAAGAACTGGCAGCGAACAAGGCATACGTATTTTTTTTAAATCAAACGCGCCGGAACTGGAGAATAAAAATATATAAATGAGGAAGAAGATCAGAGCCGCTGGTGAAGTGAAGGTGTACCGATTTTAACCCTGACTGCTTGAAGGATTTCGAGTGTCTTGAATAAGGGAAGGCTAGCCATCGGTTATTTTGCAGGGATGCCCCTATATCCCTTGAATAAGGGAAGGCTAGCCATCGGTTATTTTGCGGGGATGCCCCTATATCCCTTGCAGGCTCTTCGCTTTTTGTGTCGGGAAACCCGCATATGAAGCATGGTGCTGGAGTAAAACACAACGCATCTCTTCGGCATTTACGCTGTAGGGATGCATTCATTAACATATCAGACTTAATTACAGGATTATTTGCAATATGATCTATGATAAAACATTGAAAGATTTCTAAAATATTAACACAAGAATAGTTTAATAAGTTTTGTCTGTCATTCTTAATCTTTATGTTTCACTCGCCTGTATGTGACATTGTATTATGATGATTCATTAAGCTGAAGAGCTTAAAAATTTGACTCCTAAAGCTGCCTGTGCTCCCAAATTTTTGCCTGTGCTCATAATCTTTTTTATCTTGAGGGCACGAGTGTACCTGGAATAAAAAGTTAGTGTAGGGCCCTACCCCCTCGTCCACAATGGGAAATCACTCCATTAAGCTATGCCGTGTCCGGGAACTGCTAACAAAGGCTTAATTTCAAGAGCTTAGGTTACAAAATGATGACTTCAAAGACTGGATGTTAATAGTGGATGACAGAAAAACTAAATGGGTAACACTTAACTTGAGGCAGTAGAAATAATGCAGGATTATGCTGTTCCTTGCCTTGGAATGAGTAAGGAAAGAATGGTCCCAGAGGGCTGTAGCCAGAGGACAGGCCCAGAACATGTGAAGAAAGCTGCTCTAGTTTTATCATTCAGAAATACTTCTCTGTTTCGCAGTGAAAGAAAGCATTTAAAATGCATGAAAAATGCCTATGGTGCTATTAGGAAGTTTTAATATGAAGTCCTCGTCTAATCAAATCCAGCCTGTGGATTTCTGTTAGCAGGGCTCTTAGTAGAATAGAATGAAACGGAATAGAATCGCTCACTGTGTGTTAGCTAACCCTGAACTCTGACCCCAGAACTGTCCCTCTCCTGCGTATGCATTTGTGTCTCTGTCTTATAGAGAGCAGGATGGGATATTCCCCATGGGGATGGAGTAAGCAGCACTGTTCTGTATACGCTGTGTAAAAATAAGAACCAGAATGCCCATTTCTTAGGTTAATGAGCAAAGTCGGGCAATGACTGGTATGGTACCAAGTTAATCACCGGCTGGCTTCTCCCTGTATGATTTTCTTTGTGGGTTAGCGGAGGACCCCAGGCCGTGACAGACCTCTGGAGGAGGCCCATAAAAGGGTTGTGAGGCTGGTCCCCTGGAAAATAGTTAGACGTGGATGTGCTTCAAAATCTAATATATCAATCCAATGATAAAACAGATCAGATGGCATGCAGGAGGTTGTTCAGAAGGAAACCTTTTGCTTTATCTGTAGACCTTTGTGATATTGAGGGAATCATAGATTCAGAGTGACAGAAGGCTTCTCATGTCAGCTGAAATCAGGCTGAGAACGAGCATGGCAGCCATCCTGCCTGTGGCACACGTTCCAGCCAAACTCAAATCACCGAAAGTGACGTGCGTTAGCTGGCAGAGGAGGGGTCACACCGGCAGAGATGTGGCCACACCTGTTCATGGGAGCCCCACCAATTTGAATGTGCAATATGCTTATTCTTTTGAGTTTCACAGCTTTGCACTAGATGTTTACACAAGCCTGTCAGGCTATTTCATTTGCTTCTGTTCCCCTGGAGTGCGATTAACGTCTGCTGTTCCAGTGGGGCCACGACTTCCGGCCGGACTACAAGCGGATGCACGAGCTCCGGCAGAAGTTTCCCAAGGTGCCCATCATGGCCCTCACGGCGACGGCGACGCCCCGCGTCCAGAAGGACATCCTCAACCAGCTGCAGATGAGCAAGCCGCAGGTGTAAGTGTGAAGAGGGCGCTCGATGGCCACCGGGTGGCGCTTGAGAGCCATGCCTTCAGATATGTTTAATGCACCACATTGAGCTCTCTCGTGGTTTCCTTGCCTCGACAGGTTTACGATGAGCTTCAACAGGCATAACTTGAAGTACACCATCCTTTCGAAAAAACCCAAGAAGGTGGATGCTGATTGCTTAGAATGGATCAAGAAACACTACCCGCGTATGTAGCCGGCGAGACCAATTTCAGGCTGCTGTAGCAGAGCTAATGGCCTCACTGAGGTCCTATATATGTTCCTCCTTACAGGGGACTCCGGCATCATCTACTGCTTATCGCGCAACGACTGCGACTCGATGGCGGAGAGCCTGCAGAAGGCTGGCCTGGCGGCGCTGTCCTACCATGCAGGTCTGAACGACAGCGACCGAGAATACGTCCAGAGCAAGTGGATCAACCAGGACGGCTGTCAGGTAAGCCTCCCCGTGCTTTGGTGCCCTGGATCGGGAGCTCTGTGCACGGCCGTGTCCCTGGCCTGGACCCACATTCCTGATTCGCCCCGCGGCGCCCCCTTCGTCTCCACCGCCGATTTCAGGTGCATTACACACCTGCCGATGTCTGACAGCCAGTCGTTTGCTGGCACTTAATGCTCAAATGTGTTAATACAGCACTGAGATTCAGATGTTTCGTTTAGTTACCTAATATACCGATTAGTACTCGTGCTATGTCAGAGAATGTGATGGAAATACATTTCTGACTGAATGAATGCTGAGGGTGTCGGCTAACCGAGCCACATACGTTGTTCTCTGGAAGCTTGGCTCTAGATCAGTGTTTTCCTAACCGGGTCCATGTGAACCGTCAGGCAAGGTCAGCTGAGAGGGAGCAAAAGCACGGACCACCTGGGGCCCCTCGAGGACCAGATGGAGAAACGCTGTCCTAGATCCGCGCCATGACTTCTCTGCCTCCCCGTTAATATGGCCGACATCCCCTGTCCACCAGGTGATCTGTGCCACCATCGCGTTCGGCATGGGCATCGACAAACCGGACGTGCGCTACGTCATCCATGCCAGCCTGCCCAAATCTGTGGAGGGTTACTACCAGGAGTCCGGCAGGGCAGGCCGAGACGGGGAGGTGTCCCACTGCGTGCTCTTCTACTCCTACGCGGACGTCATTCGCATCAAGAGACTCATCACCAGTATGTATTTCAGGGAGGGGGCGGTCTGGGGCTCTGCACAACCCCGAAACCTTACCCTGTCCTGCTCCTGGCGGCTGCCAGCTGTGCACTGTGGCTACAGTCTAGACTCCGACAAGTTCAGAATTTTCCGATGCTGATTTTCATATTTGAGGATGTAAATGGCCAAAAAAACGATATTCACTTTTTCTTCCCCCTCTGAAATGCAAAGATTTTCACTAACATTTATGTATACTTTTTAAAAAGTTCTCACCATGATAGCATGACGTAATGCAGTAAAAAAAGAACTTGCTTTACTGTCATAAATATTTTTTGAACAAACGTACGATAAAATATATTAATTTTGATGAGTGAAATGTATAGAAATACAAGCATGCCCTCTGGTGGACAAACTGCACACCAACAACACTCAACATGGTTGAAGGATTCGTCTTCCATCTCGGTTTCTTTTTAATTGTCATTTATCGGTATTTATAAATACCAGTATTGATTTATCTGCAGTTACCTCATATACCTGATGATATGGTCCATGATATCAGTACACCAATTAATCGGTCAGGTTTTAGTTCAGTCTTGGGCTGAATAATAAATGTTATGGTTATTTTTACCATTTCACTTAATATAAGTGGGTGTGCTGAGCAGCTCCTTCAGTCAGAGACTGATACACCCTCGCTGCAGGAAGGAGGTCTGGTCTTGTCTGTCCTGTCTGGTCTGGTCTGTCCTGGTCTGGTCTGTCTGTCTGTCTGATCTATCATTGCTAGATGTCAAGGTGAACAATTGGTCTTTAATATGTTTGTAAAACTGATGTACAGTAATCTTATTGATAACAGGCTTGTGGTTGGCATCAGTGTGTACTTTCTCATATGTGAACCTATTATATAGGTTTTATATAATCCTAATGCCCGTTTTCTCCTATCAGCCCAATTCTTCCATCCACCCAATTTCCTGAGTGGGCTTATGGGAATGATTTCTCTGTTTAAAAAAATCCTCTGTAGAGGGCAGCACTATGCTGCTGGTAAATGCGGCTTGCTGATGTTGGCTAGCCTCCATTGCTAATCAGATAGGGTCTGGGCACCTTCTATACTATGTGAATGGCAGCTTTTTTAGCTTTTAAACAAAAGGTCTCCCATTTCCTTGTATCTGATAGTATTGACCCACTTGTCTGGCAGTATGCTTTGCGGTCCGTTACTCTGAAACTGCCTTCCTGCCTTTTAGCTCAAAAATCTGCTTAATTTACTACTTTCAGAACTTGGACCCTATTCAGGGAAGTTCAGAAACATGCTGCTAGTTAACAGTATGTCACATTAGGTAGTAAATTAGTTTATTTTTGACTGGCCAGTGTTGGTCTCCTGTGTTACCATGCAGAGGACTGTTGCAGAGTCTGTAAATGAAACTGAGATTTGCTGTTATTTTGCTGTTAGGTTGTTTTTTTTTTTTTTTAGGGCTGCTCAATATATATCGCATGCTTGCGCAATAATCACATCGCATTTGTTGGCACTGCTTTGTGTCTGTTGAGACAATTTACGGCAACACCACCGACTTACCTGATGCACTATATCGGTAGATGATAAATTTCTATTTAAATTTCTAATTTCTATAGTTTATTTTAGGTAATTTCGTGTGCTTTTTTTTTTTTTAAAAAAACATTGCAATATTGCGGAAATTTCACATCACAATGTAATAATATCATATAGCCCACTTCATTTGGACGTACCCTGAACACAAATATGCTGCAAATGTAGTCTGACTTGGTGAGGAGGGTGGTTTAAAGATGAGTGCAACCTTACAGGTTGAGTGGTTGGGTGTGTTGGAAGCACTGTTACCATCAAGCCCTGCTTCATGAACCTTTTCCTGGGTTTTAATTGCTCTTTTCACACAGTGGACAAAGAAGGAAACAATCAGTCCAAAAACACCCACTTCAACAACCTCCACAGCATGGTACACTTTTGCGAGAATGTGACCGAGTGCCGAAGAATACAGCTCTTGGCATACTTTGGGGAGAAGAACTTCAATCCCAGCTTCTGCAAGACCCATCCAGAGGTCGTCTGCGATAACTGCGCACGGCCCAGTGTGAGTGGAGCTCTTACTCTCTGCAAGCTCACAGGATGCCATCCTAGAGTGTCTCGTTTGAAATCGATTGAGTGGAGTTTTGGTTTCTTCAGCAATACAAGTCCAGAAACGTGACCGAAGATGTGAAAAGGATCGTGAAGTTCGTGCAGGAGAACTGCGAGAAGGTTGGAGTGAGATACGGCAAAACCGCACAGCAGAGCCGACTGACCCTCAACATGCTGGTGGATATTTTCCTAGGTATGTTTTTATGTGGTAGTGTGGCGAGTGTTATTTTTGGTGTTTTTTTTTTCTTTTCCTTTTATTTTATTTTTTTAAATACTGATTGTTTACGATGATGATCCTCACCCAGGAGTGAAAAGTGCTCGGGTCCAGTCGGGAATGTTTGGAGTAGGCAGTGCGTACTCCAAACACAATGCTGAGCGGCTCTTCAAGAAGCTAGTGCTGGATTACATCCTAGAAGAAGACCTGTACATCACGGCTAACGGCCAGGCTGTGGCCTACATCTCGCTGGGGCGGAAAGGGAGTAATGTCCTTAACGGCTTCATGCAGGTGAGAGGCAGGGCCCTCGTCTGTCTCTAGCCCTGCTCCTGTCCTGAGCTGCCTCGATATTCACGGCTTTGTCATTTTTCAACTAGGAAAGCTGCTTCATCCAAAAACATGCAGCTGCAGAGACCTGCAGAAGCTTTTACCTGTACTGTACACACCAACGTATTTATGAGAGCTTAAGGAATTGCTGACAAGATCTATAACACTTGCTGGATAATGTTGCTTCCGGTTAGGTCTTACCGTTGTTATCTCACCTTCACTTTGGGGAAATGATCCGCTGCAGGTGGAGTTCCAGGAGACGGAGAGTGCCTCCAGTATCAGGAAGCACAAAGCTGCTGTGACCAAAGCCGTCTCCCAGAGGGAGGAGATGGTCCAGAAGTGCCTGCAGGAGCTCAACGAGCTGTGCAAGAAGCTGGGCAAGATCTTCGGCATACACTACTACAATATATTCTCTACTGGCACGCTCAAGAAAATTGCCGGTGAGCAGAATGTTTCTCCCCTAAAGTGTTTCTGTGACGGATGTGATTCGTCCCTCACTGCACGTGACCCTTATGGCGTGGCCTCTCCACAGAGACCTTGTCTGCCGACCCTGAGGTGCTGCTGCAGATTGACGGCGTGACCGAGGACAAGCTGGACAAGTATGGAGCTGAGCTGATCGAGCTGCTCCAGAAGTACTCAGAATGGCAGCTCCCAGGTGAGCAGCTGTGGGGGGCACTGCTTGACTGCTTGATGTCTGTCTCTGTCTCTGTCTGTCTCTCTGTCTCTGTCTGTTTCTCTTATCCATCCGGTACAGTGTCATACGGTGCTTTTCCACTGGCACCAAGAACTGAGCCGTAATCGAACCCTAACCTTGCTGACATGGGCATGACCAAACCAAACTGGTTGCGTCACCACCAACAGCATGGAGGGTTATCTGTAGGAAAAAATATATATTCTATGTATTATTTATTATTGGTTGTTTTGCACATCATGCTGTACTGATGCATTCCTGATTTAACTCATTCAAATTTCCAACCTCCTGCTTTTAAAAAACGTGCTATAGAACAGCTCTTCGTTCCTCACAGACATGCTAGTGGTAATTAGCACACAGGACAAATAAAATAAAATATTTGCCCATGGTCAATCATGATGTACACCACGTGAACAGTAAATAAGCGTCTCTTCAGTTTTACGTCACTGTTGCTCTCCAAACCTGCCAACGCTTTCCCAAGCTGACCTTTCTGCAATGGAAAACCGAGCTGGAATCACTCTTCCTGGTACGGCTCAGGTACATCTCGGTTCCTGAATGCCAGTGGAAAAGCCATTAGTGAGCCTGATGCCTGTCTCACAAAGAATAGGGTGCAAGGCAGGGGGACACCTTTGAGGAGATGGCAGTGTTTAACTACCAGTGCATGATTATTTATTTTCATCCAGGCTGGTCTTTAATGCTGTCATGTTTTGTTGTGTGTCGGGTGAGAGTCCCCTTAAACAGCCTAAAGACCTTGGCTGGCTTTCAGCTTCTAGCCCGGGAGTCTGCGGCTTTTCTTTCCTGCCTGAATGGCTCCTTGCTTTATCTCTGTCCCATGCTCTGTGCAGTGGGGGAGCAGGGTGAGGGCCCCAGCAACGCACAGGGGTGGATCGACACGTCAGCAGGCCGAGACGACGACGACGATTATGGGGTCGACGAGGACGGGACGTCGGGCTATTTCCCACGCAGAGCCGCCCGGGGACAGAAGCGGAAGCAGGGCTCCAATTTCCGCAAGTCCAAGAGGCAGAGAGGCGGGTCTGCCGGTCGGCAGCCCTCCGCCAGTGGGTAAGTGCCGCTTTGCGTTTGGTGCACAGTTGGTCATGCTTTCATCTCCTCTGGAAAAGCTGGCTCTTCCTCCCCCAAATAAGTTTAGGCCATGAATGACTTATGGTTATAAACAATGTTTTCCCATTGACTGATGGCCGATCAGGTCGACCTGGGTAAAATAAATAAATAAAAATAAATAAATTTTACCCTGTCCAGTATGAAGAATAGTCTGCCGCATTGGAAAGCAGTGGGTGTGGATATAACATAATTTCTTATAAAACAGTTTTAATTGCTGCTTGCAAGCATTTAGGTAGCTATCAACTCAAGGATGTCACACAGACCAGAGCTTCCTTACTGTGAATATGATGATGATGATGATGATGATGATGATTTTGACATTTGCTTGACTTTTTTTTCCATCCTGCGGTGGTAACAGTGGCGACAGGCCCTTGGCATCTTGGAGTTACAAAGGAAAAGCCAAAGCCAGGCCCGCAAATGCCGGCAGGGCCCGCGGATCTGCGGCAGCAGCCCCGGCGGCCAGGAGGCCGGGCGTGATGGCCCTGCCCACACCCCGCTCCGGCCAGAGGCCCTTCCTCAAGCCCACCTTTTCGTACCTGGCCTAGTGCTGTCCCGGCTCCAGGATTTGTAAATACCTGTCAACTATGTACATGTTTAAATTTTACCCAGTCTACTCATTTGAATGTAAAGCACTGAATACCTTTTAATTAAACCAAAATTACATTTGTATTAAAGTGGTTTGGGTTTTCTTAAATATTAAAATAAAGGAGTTACTGTATTTAACTGACAACTGATATAACAGACTTCAATCTGTGAAAATTGTACACTGTATTGTCAGTCATGCTGTCAATGTAAGTTGTAAATAATTGTTCTTATGTGTCCATATACATCAGAAAAAGAAAAATGTTTTGCCCAAGTTAGAACTGATCCTAGTATCCTCCATATTTATTTGTGATACATTCTTTTTCCATACGCATTTTTTCTGTGCAGGGTTATAAGGGTACATTTATATACATATATTTATTTAGCGAGCGAGAGATGGATATATATACACACACACAAAAATGTAAGTACAGAGGAAAACTGGGTGGTGGTGTACCAAATGTACCTAAGGCATTTTGCCATTATAAGCAGGGGTCCACATTATAAGTGGCTCTAATAATTAAAGCTCCAGTATGAAGTTACTCAAATTAGGTATGCTTTTGTGCTGTGAAGACTGAAAACTGCTGCCCATTTTGCTTTTGATCCCGATGCGAGTATTTTTACTGTTGATATCACAGATGCGTACTCGCGTACCACTTATGTGGACCCCTGGTTATATGAGTGCTATTTTAAAGACTTTGGGGTTTAAAGGTTATTAGACCACCACCCGATAAGTCCATCAGACAGGGGACGTCCTGTAATTTCCAAGAGACTGAGCGTAGTCTGCTTTCAGGATGTGCATGAGGCTCGTGTGACGGCCACGTAAACTATATATTTGTGCTGCGTTCACTTTACTGCAACCTTTACAAAAAGAGGAAGGATTTCTCCTCAAGAAAATAAAAATAGCTACAGCGAGAATAGCTAAATAGCTTATTTTTAAATTAAGAACTTGAGTTGCGCATGTGGGTGGTGCAAATTTATGTCGTACAGCTTATGCCATGTTCAGTGTGTTGCACTGATTTTCCAGTTTCCCCCTAACGCCAGTCAAGCTCAAATCCATAGCTGAGGTATGAGGACAAGTGGTCTCGGCCTAAATATGTACAGACCACTGTTTCTCGACACAGTCCTCAAGGACCCCCAAATGATCCACATTTTTGCTCCCCCCCTGAAATTCCCTTTGTGTCCTTTGCAGGGCTCAATTTAAATAATGAGTTTGGGTTTTTTTACCTGCACCTTGAAATTCTTTTCTGGCTACAGGCCGAGATAGTACCACTGCTTGATTCAGTGTTAAGCGCTTTGGACCGACCACGTTTGGGAAAGGTGCTGCATAAACATTGAACTGAGCTATTGTTTAAAATATATGCAAGCTATACAGGAAAAAATGCCACAGTGAGGGAGAGCCGCATTTCTACTGACTTTATAATTTCTCCAGGGACTGGCTGAGCCTGCTTGCTTAAGTGTACGTTACTTGGGATCAAAGTAAATATTTAAACATGTCCATTTGATTGCCCTAGAGATGGCTGAGTTCACTCCTGCAAACAACAACAGATACTGAATATCCATGATACGGATCCCAATAAAAGGAAGTGCAGACGATGCATCTGAGCGGCTCTCATAGGCAAGGTCAGCGTTTTTGCAGCTGCACCCGGGCAGAGGAGAGGAGAACGGAGAGGTGCCGATATTGGGCAGGTTTTAAAACCTTAGAAAGACTTATAAAATGCAACCGGTGGCTGTGGAATATTACCAGCAGACCTTTGAAACTTAAAAAATTTGTGTTCATAACATTTATTAAAAATATAAGCTGATTTTATAT
>JAODKL010000021.1:8368457-8386395 GCA_026780765.1 Petrocephalus schoutedeni | reverse complement strand
TGCTTCCGGGATAGGCTCCGGACCCCCCGCGACCCTGAACAGGATAAGCGGGTTGGAAAATGGATGGGATGGATGGATGGATGGAATAATAATAATAATAATAGCAATATTATACATTTACATTTAGAATAAAATGTTAAACACTGAATTGAATAAATTATTAACCGAAAACATTGTACACTAATCTACACTATTTTAATGTTGCTGTAGGACAATGTGAGATTAGAATTGCTGGCTCACAGCGTCACTTTCTACCTGCTGGAGCCTGAGCCTGCCGTACCGAGGCTCTCACCTCATCGATTAGATCTTAAGCGATCGCCCCAGCCCCTTTTCCGCGACCACGCTCACCGCTTCGCGGAGAGCTGTGATTGGACAGTGATTACATTTCGTTGTGGTACGATTTCAGCACGTACTTTTCGACAACGAAAAGGAGCCGATGCAGCAGAGCAAAGGTGTGATGTGGCACGATTTTTTCGTTTAATTATATATAATGCAAAACCTTCTAATTGTTTTTATGGAAGGTAGTTACATCAGATGCAAAGCAATGGAATGAAGGTTTTGCTTTTCATTATATCACGTTCTCTTCGCGACACTCACTGAAAAGCAATGACTCCTGTGCATTGCATTTCGACATGACACGGTTTCTGCGTGCTGTGCACTGTAAAACAATGCGTCATGTCGATTGTTTTTCTGTATATGCCGAAGTCGCTTTTTTGCATTTCAAGGTGGCACGAATTACGCTCCATACCATATGGCCTCTGTTTTAAAATAAATATCTACTCATGAATTTAAAAGTCACCCCGATCCTTGGTTCTATTCTAGTCACTTTACCAAAATATATGTATTCCGGCAGTTAATATACATTCATACATGTGTTGAAGACCTTTGTTCTTTTAAACACTGTGAACCTCAAATGGTCAATGAAAAAGGTCCAGTGCTAAGGTATTTGAACACATCAAACAATAATAAACATAACAAATTTTAGCGCATTCATAAAGCATTATAAACACAGCTATAAATATTTATAAAAACGGGATAACACTATAGCCCTATTTCTCATGCATTATGAATGCTCTATGAAGCTCTCAAGAATAATGCACAATAGGTACCTTCGTAATGTATTATAATGGTCAATATAAGAATTAAGCTTTGTGCTGCATTACGAAGGTATTAATAGTGCATTATAGATGATACCATCATGGAGCATTCATAATGCGTAATACACATGACTATGTGTTATGCCTCTTTATAAACAGTTATAGCCGGGTTTATAATACTTAACGAATGCATTATAATGCATTATGAAGGTATGTGTAATGCAGTATAATAACTGCTTCAAGTAAAGTGTTACCCATAGTTTTAGCTCATGCTTCTTGGAATATGTATGTGAAAAGTTGTGAACTAGTTGTGAAGGTATGTGTAATGCAGTAAGAGTCCTGAGATAAACAACACATGCACTTGCATAATAACACCCGTTACAGCTACGTTAGAGCCGATTAACGGTATTAGCTTATCACCCCTGTTATGCTAAGCATCTCTTATACACATATTATAATTGTATGTACATTTTTTCAGCAGAATGGCTATTTTAGATGTATTATCTTGTATTGCAATGAGAATGAATTGAAATATAATACATGCAGACACACGCTTGAGCAGAAATGGGCTGCTTCATGCCAGCCTTCCATCTACACTGCACAGGGCGTGACTCCCTCGCGCAGCACTCGGAACGTACAGCACTAATGTACTGCTGCCGGCCCAGGGCCATTTCTGGTTTGGTTTCTGAAGAACAAACCATTGATGCTGCCAGTCCTACTGGTCTTCTCATTTGTGCCTCGCTGCTGTGTGCTAGGATCACGGTGTTTGGGGCGTGGAGTCCGCTCAGAAAAAGTCTTTGCCAATTTTGGCCGAAGTCCTCCTATACCGCATAATGAATGGCTTATGTAACATTTTTCATTTCTGTATCTCAGTTATATTATAGTATATTAATACTGTTAAACTGGCAATGCATCGGCTCCCTCAATAAGCTTTTTTTATGAAAATATATAAATGTTCGTCGAACACTATCAAAGGACACATACTGAATATATAATATGCTTGCAGTGTAATATGTTGCCTCTTGATGGCAGTGTTGCATCATGCTACTTAAAAGGAGTTCCAGAAATGGTGGCTTAATGTTTAAAGCAAAGTGATTACTGGTCATTGTTGAAACACCACAGACAAATGAAATGTATCCTCCGCATTTAACCTATTTCTAACATTGTGACATAGCAGTGGGCAGCTAATTCAGCACCCAGGGAGCAATGCCTTGCTCAGGGTATCTCACTGGTCAGGGAATCAGACCAGTGACCTGGAAGAGCACTGCCCTAACCATCAGCCTACCACTGCCCCTATTTAGTGCTACTGCCATGCCTGGACTGGGAGTTTGTCTCCCTTTTCCCAGCACTGTGTATGTAAAGTATGCATGTTCTCCCTGTGTGTGCGTGAATCCCTGGGAGACTCCCAAAACGTGCAGGGAGGTGAGCTGGTTACCAGTTCCTATAGTGGCTGTGTGCCCCGTGACAGACTGGCGCCCTCTTCAGGGCATCTCACGTCTTGCGCCCAGGGACACGTTTCGGGTCTCGACCCTGTACAGGATGAGTGAGTAACGAGAACATGGATGGGATTTCCAGAGCTTAAGAAGAGACTAACTTATAAAGATTTTCATTTTTCAATGTTTATTTCAAGTTTTTATATTCTTATGGCACCGATTACAAGGGACTACCAGAAAGAAACAATATCTCATACTGTTTCAATGGAGGGTTTCCTACCATACAAAGATGGTTTGGAATGAATAAGACTGAACAAGAACTGGATTTGGCACACAAGTTTGTATATATATGTATGTATATATTTATACATTAAGTACATGAACAGCAATCTCCAATCCCACGTTAAAAAGATTAAGTTATGCCTCTGACAGGAATCCCCCGACCACGTCTAATGGCACGTGACGGCTTATATGTGACAGCATGAGTGTGCCGTGTCTGTTGGAGAGGCAGATGTGAGAAAATAACTGTACTTCACAAGGGTCAGTGTTGCCGGGCCTTCTCTGAGTCTTTAAGCACTCACTGGGGGGCTGGGGGAAAGAAACAGCAGGGGGACTCGAGGCTCCTCTGAAAATTGTTTTAGAATTCCACTTGAATCAATGTGCATGTTTGGCATTTGATCTTTATTAGGCCTCCACCTAGAGGTCAGAGGGGCTGTGACCCAGAATGCACTGCTGCATTAAGAACGCTAGCGTTTATCTCAGCCTTTCGTGAATAAGTGGTTTCCCTTATCAGTTTTTTTTATTGTTAACCATCATGCCGAAAGAAATCAGCCATCAGCCTCATTTCTCAGACTGACAGCGAACGGAATCCACCAATGTCATTTATGCTGTTGGTTCTGGTGAGTAGATATGGGCGTTTCTGTCCTAGGTTAGTACCTGCTGGCTGATTATAAGGAGGCTTTCTAATCCTCAGTGTCCACAGTTACATCCTAATCAACATCATTATTGTAGCAACAGCATATCACTGTAATGCTTTGTTGGTGAATGTATACGGTTGAAACATCAGTTTCTGTCTTCAACAGTGTGCCCTTGACTATTGGCCATCTGATGATATATATATCCAATATCAACATTTATTAACCAACTGAACAAGTTACTGCTACACCTTTAAGTTCCTCCTTCAACAATATGGCCTTAATCTTAACCACTCTGCTACAAAACCGAGGTGGTGCAACAGAATGTGTGGCTTGTCACTGGAAGGAGCAATCGGACACAGACAACTTGCTGTCCGCCTTGCTCACCCATCAACCAAAGTAATCGAATTAGATTTCACAGAGAAAAAGCATCAGCCGAACACATGCGAGCATGCACACGTGCCACAGAAGGTGGGGGAGACACTGATGTACCATGCTCTACTTGCATGTACGGTGTGTCAAGGGGAGGTGAGCATCGTTTAACAAACAGCAAGTGTTATTAGGGTCACGACTGCCAAGGATACTCAACTGCTACTCAAAGTAACAAGGGTTAGTTTCGCTTTCCTTCGTCGACCGAGTAGTTAATGTCATGCCATTTTTTGCAGTGGAGTGTCCAGGACATGATGAATACCGTGTTGTCTTGAAACAGTGCAAAAAAAATTAAAACGCCAGAAAAAAAATGATGCCAACGAATACAAATAAAATCACATCACGATAAGTAATTAAATAAAATCTATTTAAACTGCTGTATTGAAGTCCACCCCATTTATAAATGAAATGACAGAATTATCCCTAACGACAGAAAAGCATCCATGATCTACCACTCGCAGCTGTCATGTCCAGTGACCTATGAGAGCCTTTTCACATTTTTATTGTTATGAATTATATTTTAATTTGAACTATTATTGCTTATTGAATAGTGCTGCTATTTGTTTCACACATGGAAAGACTGATTTAGCTACATAATGCTATTAAAGCAAGTAAGAATGTCGATCATCGTTAGATCCTCAACATCACTGCCCCCTTTTTAGATCCCTTTAGACTGAACAGACACAGATCACCTGTTTTTTTTTTATCAACAACAAAAGAAAAGTCTGACATCCTTCTTAGAAAGAAAATATTAAAAATATTAAAACTGTCTGTACAATTATGTGCTCATAAAATATTTTTGTAGGGAAAACTACCTTCAAGTTCACCAGAAAATAAGATGCATGTTTAAATGAAATATATTCCACTGTGTATTTTTGGTTTCTCTCACCTTCTCACTTGCATGCGTGAATGTCTAACATATCAGCATGCATTTCCGATATTCTGGTTCTGATTCTGGCTAGTTCTGTGCATTTTCTGCTTGCAGCACCAGCATTAAACATGAGAGGTTTAGCAACTTCCAGCAAATTCCCCAAGCGTTGTGCTTGCCAGACCAGTATTTCACAGCGACTTGGAGAATGGGTGGTCTCCAGTCACTACAACAGCAGACTGATGGTAACACAGACATCTTCCAGAGCCCAGTGTCATAACGGGAATTAAAAGCAAGCAATGCACACGGAAACATCACGTCCTGTCAGCATCTTCTGGGGGTAGGGGGGTTCCATCAAACGATTCGGCCTGTATTTAACACATTTACCTTGCTTTAAAGATGAACTTTATTTTTAAAATAAGAGGTCAAGTTTCTCCTTTGTGAACCTTTCACTGTCACCTTGTGTTTTTTTTCCTTTACACACTCTTTCACACGCAGACACACACAAACTGGTAAACAAACAAGTACTAGGGAAGGGGGGGGAATTAAAACAGGGTTGTATCCAGAATACACAGGGCATAACAGCAAAATTATTGCCTCTGGGCAGACAGACACTTCAGCTCTGTTGGGTCAGAACTCATCTATACTGAACATAATCTCCTTTCTCCAGCCTTGGGCCCTCATTCACTGTACAAGGGACACGCTGTATGTGTGGACAGAATGCCATCGACTTACAGCACAACATGAACAGGGGAGGCTCGGGTAGCATGGAAATGCCTAAATCCACACGGAGAAGGCCGTCAAAGAGAAGGGGCGCGGCGCTTGGCGTCACTGAATCCATCCCCGTTTTACCTGTCTTCCCTGACACATATCCCCACAAATGCTTCACCTCACCTAATCCGCACTTAAAAAATGTATAATTTAATTTTCAATAACAAAATAACATTTTGGTTCTCTTAAAATATACATGGAAAAACTGTTAATATATTAGGAAACAAACTACTTGGTACAAAAGTACAGTGTTATTATTTTCATACTATATTTTAGTGCTTTCAATAATTAGAAACATCATAGCTGATATGGAACTCAACTCCCAAATAACTGTTTTTGTATGATTAAAAAAAACGTTTTTACTCTTATGCTTGGAACTTTGAATAAAATAAATTTGAATAGAAATACTGAAAATACAGCAAAAATGCACACGTGAAAATAATTTTAAATTCTCACCTTGAGATAATAACACTGTCCATAAATTAAACAGCACATTTAGCTAATCTTCACCTTTATGGGAGCTAGTGAGGTTTTCCAAGAGGTTGACCATAATCACGTCCCTAATCAATTACTTACATTGCTAGGTCACACAACACAATAATATCTATTTTATTTAACTTTTTGCAAAACTAAATTATTAAGAAACAGAACTCTGCAACAGAGCTCGCTAATGCTCACACCTAGCTGAAATTTCTAGAGAACTGAAGAACTTTGCCATGAGAGCAACAACCTTCCCCAACCACGAATGATTTGCTGAACAGATATAAAATCACCTTCCTTGCAGCTTAATCAACCTTTTAACTCTCAAACAGTTCTCTTAGGTCACACTTCAGTTACACTCACCTACTGTACCACAGCCCCCCATCATAAAAAAAGACAAAAAACAAATATAACAGTGTTTATAGTACTGGCATAGATGTTATCACAACCTAAAACAAGAGGGAGTACCTATTTAACTTACTAAAAGAACCATTTCGTTTCATATTTGGCAAGTATATGGTGATTCCATAATTTACATCCATTCTCTTTCTGATGCCAATGTTACAATGATCCTTAATGGAAAATAAAGGCATTTAGCATTTTAGCTCGTGGCTGAAGCCTCATTGCTTTTTGACCGGTGTGAGGGTCGGCGTCGCGCTCGTCCCTCCACGCTGCTTCTCTCTCCCCCCACATTTGTTTATTTTTTTTTTGTTGTAAAAATAAAGTACCTGAAATCTGAAATGACCTGAAAATTCCGGAGAGGAAAATAAAAAGAAAAAAAAGGTCTCTGGCTTTATATAAAAAATGTCAAAAGGTAAACATGAGAATAAAAAAAAACAAATGAAATAAACAGGAAGCAAGCAGCTGGAGGAGTCTTTTGAGAGGATCCATGGTGAGGGTCTGTAGGTGTTTCATGAGAGGAGATGGGTTCAGTGGCAGAATGAGGCTGCTCTCCTTTGCTCACTTGACATACCATCTTCCCAAAGTCCCCTCGCGGGCCGGGCCGGGGGCAGGGGGGGGGGGGGGGGGGGTGGTTGCGTGTCCCCCTCCCTCGCACTCACTTAACGAGCGGCCCGCCCAGCCAGCTGAACTTGCAGGCAAACCATCGCCTGAGGGGACAAAAATATTCGTAATGGAACTGCTCAAACTCGGGCGTCTGCCGGATGTCGCGCAGAAACGCCACGTCAAGGTCGGACTCGGTCAGGACGATGAGGAGGAGGAGCAAGACGAAGAGGAGTCCGACAGTCACGAGCAGCAGGCGGAGGACACTTAAAACAAACTTATTCACCTGTTCCGTCTCGCCTATGGAGGGAGCCCTGCTCGCCCAGGGGTTTAGAACTCTACCATCTGGCCCGAGCTCAGACACGTCCCCCACAGAGGGGGTGCCTGCCTCAGACTCCTTCTCCTCCTCGATGCTGCAGGGGGCGCCGTTGATCTGGCGTGACGAGGCCAGTTCCAGGCTGTGCTCCGCAGTCGGCGTGGGCAGCACACTGTCGGACGGGCTGTAGGAGTCGTCGCCGATGACTGCCGGCCCGTCGGCGCCGTCCATCGCTAGCCCGCGGGCCCGCGGCACGAAGGAGTCGCCGTGTGACACCGAGCGCACTGGCGTGGAGTGGGCGCTGTCCCGCAGAGACTCCAAACCTTGAGAGGGAAAGAGGGGTGAGCCTGGGCTTCCGACGTGGATCCACAGGAGGCTAATGCATGAATATGAAAAAAAATTCCCGAATCCAAAGCCAGGGCACTTTGCAGGCAGTGAAGGCCTGTGCTTTTTAAGGAAACTGACTTGGCTCCCAGAAATGGAGAGAGCTTTGGGGGCTGTGTGGAGTTGGTTTGGCTCTTTGGAAGAAGACAAAAGAGCAGGAGAGAAAAATTAAGCCGATAAGATCAGTGTATCTCAACCCAGTCCTCACGGTCCACCAGACGGTCCACGTTTTAGTTCTCTCCCAATTGCCAGGGAACTGGGAGAGAGCAAAAAGGCGGACCATCTGGGCGTCCACGAGGACTGGGATGAGGAACCCTGGCTTAGATGGACTCAGTAAGAAGGTGACACGCATGTCCAGCTGAACAAATGCAAATGAGGAGCTGTACTGAGTGGCTCACACTGCTGCTGCAAAACTTCTGCCCGTTAAGGTTTTAACCCCATCCCTGCATATCAGACTGGTTTCCCTCAGGTACTCCAGCTTAATCCCAAAAAGATGTGTCTCTGAATTG
Organism: Petrocephalus schoutedeni; assembly: GCA_026780765.1. Lineage (NCBI taxonomy): Eukaryota > Metazoa > Chordata > Actinopteri > Osteoglossiformes > Mormyridae > Petrocephalus > Petrocephalus schoutedeni. The sequence continues at coordinate 8,378,192 of JAODKL010000021.1, read as the reverse complement.
CCCGTAGTGTGTCTCTGAATTCCCCGTATCCTGCCTGAGGTGCACCCCTGCCTTGTGCCCTGTGCTGTCTGGGACAGACCCTAAGCCCCCTGTGAGCAGGACCAAGATGTGTATTTGGAAGAAGTATGCTAATTTATGTAAGTTGCTTAAGCGAAAGTGTCATGTGACCAAACAATTGACCAAAATTATCTACATATTGGGCCACTCGACTGGTCCCTGTAATGATACTGTTTGGCAGATAATTAAATCTAGCAAGTGTGAAGAAAACTAATTCTTCGCCAGATATTAAATGTTTGCAGTTATATTCCTAGGTCTTAAATGTCAGTGAAAAATAAATGGAGCTATTAAAATGTGTTCACGCCAAACCTTCACACTAAAAGCAATTTAGTAAGGATTTAATGAATAATTAAACCAAGTAAACTCGTGTTTCGAGTGATGGATGTTTACGCTGCATGCCAAGAGAGAGGCGGTGGGTAAAAGCAGACATCCACTCGCACCACTAAAGGATTATGAGAAAAACTCTTGTGGCTCATTGATGGGCAACCAAGGGAAATAGTGAGGATGGGGGGAACAGGGTTAGGTCACTAAGCTGGGGATCACACACTAATATGAATACAGAGTTGATGAAAACCGTAATCCTCCTAATATAATGGACAAATGTGATTATTCATTGAAATTTTTATTGAAAGAATAGTCTGCTTTCATTAAGAGAACGGTCCCCACATTGATGGAGTTCCAAGGATCACATATGAGGTTCCTGAGGTCAGGATTACTTTGGTAATATTATATACTTTTGCAAATTACATAGCAAACAGTAGCTTGGGGTTTAGCATTGTAACTTCACCCTTCCAGGGTTGGGGGTTCAATGCCAGTCACTGGCTCTGTGTGTGTGGTGTTTACAGGTCTGCTGACTTCCTCCAGCAGCCCAAGAACAAACAATAAAGCGAATGGGTGGCACAAACTCACTAATGTTAAAGATCTGACAGGACTATCAACACCAGGGTGATTTTATGGCTATTAAAGATCTGACAGGACTATCAACACCAGGGTGATTTTATGCCTGTTAAAGATCTGACAGGACTATCAACGCCAGAGTAATTTTATGCCTATTAAAGATCTGACAGGACTATCAGCACCAGAGCGATTATAGGGTTGTTACAGATCTAAAAGGACTATCAACACCAGAGTGATTTGATGATTCTTAAAGATCTGACAGGACTATCAACACCAGAGTGATTTGATGATTCTTAAAGATCTGACAGGACTATCAACACTATTTAGGATCTGACAGAATGTCTCAAACAGGTTTCAGGTGACTGGTGTCACCAGTCCCATTGAGGAAGTGGGCAGCCTCACCCTCCATGATCGAGATGTGCACGGCTCTCCTGCGTGTCCGGGGCACACTGCTGAGTCGCGGCCCATGGGTGATGGATGGACAGCTGCGACTTGGCACCATGCCAGCTCTGTAGACAAGGAAGAGAAGGGATCTCAGTCTGTGACTAAAATGTCAGGAGACTGGATAGACAGAAAGTGCGTGGTGATAGAGGCAGAGGTCAGAGCCGAGGGCCAGAGCCACACCATTAGGCACAATCAGCAGACCTTTATAGCTTCAGTCGGCTAATCTGAAACGCACAAGGAAACGTTCCTCCAAGCACAACAAGGTTAACATGGAGTTACAGTAGGATATGGGATCAGTCTCGCACCTGCCAACCACCATTTTTCAGGAATTTAGGGGGTGAAGAAAAGGCAACCAGGTGAGATACTTTGGCCAGTGCAAATGTATTCTTCTTAAAGGGCCTTCAAATTGAAAGCCTGGTCACTTATTTAACAAAGCCACAAACCTAAGTATTTTAACACCATCCACTGGCTCTTGTTCCTTTTATGAAACATCCCTTAAAGGACCGACAGCAATCAGAGAAACAGTAGCTCGCTATTCGCAGCGATTGGCCTCATGCATTTCTCATCACAACAAAATGCTGCTGGTCCTCAACCAAGAAGGGACAGAAATTCCTGCAAGGCCCTCACCTGTGGATCTCCGGAGGGTCTCGCTTGATTTTGGCACTCTGCTCCATCACTTCTTTTGCGACCCTCCCACTATGCAGAGAAAGAGACACACATGAGGTCCCGAAGGTAATCTGTTGTTCACTGGGCTTGTCTGGAGCCAAAACACTCTAAGGCCATAATATACCCATCCACAGGAAGTCTCCCAGGGCTGGCTGCTGTTATGCCCCTTCTACCTTAACTGATAAACATTCTCAAACTGACTTCACAGATGTTAGGCTACATTCTGAGTGTTTTCCCTGCATTCAAGTACTTCCTTTATAAGCACGGATTTTAGTGCGGCAGGGCAGGACAAGGAAGGCCAGACAAAACAAACATAAGAAAATAGCATTTCTGAAAAACAATCCAACCAGTAGCCAATGACAGCTTCAACTACAAACATGAGGGTAGAACACACACGATTCTAAAACTATTCATTGCTATAGGAATGACTTTGGCCTTTATTACCACAGACAAACACCTCTTCCTTTGCAGAATATCCGTAACTGCCTCTACTTCTTGTCATGAGTTACCTGTATCGGAATCGACTCCCCTTAAAGAAAAGGTTACTGCTGGAGACGGTCCGGACTTGGCTTGACTTCTCCAACCTGCCAGAACCAGAAGCAGAGAGACCAGGTCAAATGCGAAACATTACTGACAGCTCTACATGGCATGTTATTTCTGCCATTTTCCTAACAATGGAAGCGGAAGGACTCTGTTGGATCTGTCCCATCGTTTATTATTACCCTCAAAAGGCCCACGGTTACTATCCTGCTTCAGAACCCAAAAATAACCTCTTTTCGGACATATGGAGGTCGGCACCCTGTGTTCTGCGGTAATCAAATAGAACTTGTTGACTGTCTCCTGGCAACCATATAACAGTGGGGAGACAGCACTCTTTAAGTACTTTATTAGGGGCATATTAAACTAATGAGGTAGATACTTTCAGTCTGTTCTTCCTTCCTTCAAATAGCCGGGTCCTCTTGACCCACCTGCTGGCAAAATCACTCAACCCCTTTCAGAAGCTTTCCTGCCAGTGTCGTTTAAAGCACCCCCACAGTCCTTTTCGTCCGTTTCCGACATTAAAACCGCCCATCACTTTAATGGCCTCATTCCTTCTGACACAGGGAGTCCAGCCAGACCACTGGTCAGCAGATGAAACGGCAGGAAAGATCTGTCCATTCCACAGAGCACAAACCCTGTAACTTGACAAGCATCCTTCCAAAAGACCACATTTTTAGGGACAGGAGAGCTACTTTCAGTGGTGTCGCTAGCAGATGCCCAGCTATGAAATATGACAGCAGGAAAACATTTCTGCTACTGGAGACAAACTATTACCTCCCAGAAACAACAATGTTCTCATAACAAGAGGACTGAGCAATCTCCATATCAAGGTGGAGGCCTCATCAAAATCTGCCCTTCATTCTCAGGCCTTCTTCTGCTGTCTACGAGTGGCTTTCTCCGAAGAGGTCTCCATGCAAACCGGAGGAGTAACACATTAGATCTTCAGCTGGGACTCACTTGTAGAAGGCTTGATTCTCCACACCACACTTCCACAAGTGCTTGCAAGCCTCTGGCGTGGGAGCAAAGTAGGTCAAGATGATCTTTTTATCCTGCCCACAAGAGAGCCGGGTGAGGTTCTGGCTGATAAGTCATTCACAACCTTCAACATCAACAGTATAGACCTACTTCTATGTCTAACAATGAATTTGCATCTCCAATTCTGGTAGACTGTAATGTTCTGGAAGAAAAGGAATAACGGTACAATGGTATAATGTTTCGAATATGTCTTCATAATATACATCAAGTTTGTGTCTTTACTCAATCCAACTAAAGAAAATAATGGATTTTAAGAATTTAATCTCTCACCTCCTTCTGATTTGCATATATATGGAATGTCTTTCCTTCAAACTTTAGTTTGGTCACCTCGTTCCTGTCCACATAGAGACAATCTATTGGTATATCACCTTGAAATATTCAACAGCATCACCTTCTGGAAATGGGGACGGTGTCATGTGAATGATGCACAACTGACAGCATTTGGAAAGCAGCAGGAAACTGGGATGGCTTTTGAAAAAAAATGTTTTCGTATCTGAAGACTTGGACAGATGTAAATGTAAACACAGATGTAAACACATGGCCTGACTTAGGCTCCTCAATGGAAGGCGACTTCAGCATGGGAGCCTAACTGTGCGCTGGAGTCTGTATGCTACTTATCCTTTTGTCAAATCTTTGTTTGTCAAATTTTCAGACCAATCCACAATATGACAAAGTGATTCTGTTCAGAGGGATTTAGCCTTTAGTCTGGGGTTGCCAATCCTATTTGAAAAGGGCCGGTGTCAATGCAGGATTTTGGGAGAACCTTAAGGTCAGCTGTTCAAAACTAGGTGTAATGATTCTTCAGGCAATCAGTCCTCTAATTAATACCCTAATTAGGGAGTTGCAGTGAATACCTGCACACACAACAGCCCTTTCTGTATAAGATTGGCTACCCCTGCTCTAGTCCTTCCTGCTGATTGGCCGCCCCTGCTCTAGTCCTTCCTGCTGATTGGCCGCCCCTGCTCTAGTCCTTCCTGCTGATTGGCTGCCCCTGCTCTAGTCCTTCCTGCTGTTGACTTTCCATGCCTTTTCCTATGATATCTGAAAAGAAGAAGTGCTCCTTCCAGCACGAGTCCTCACTCACCACTTGAGGAAATGCACTCTCTTGTTCCCCTGAAGCACCACAAACCCAAAAGGGGTGAAGGCCAGGAAGGCGGGGTTTCCAGACACGTCCTGGTGAAAGATAGTTGCATTTGCACCATAGAAAGATTATTTCCTAAAGAGTGATGGCTATAAAATGTAAAGCACTGCAGTAAAATAGAATTAGATATCTGGAGCACATCTGCTGATGAACGAGTACTTAAAAATTACTCTGGTAAATGTCCAACAATATATATACAATGAAGAACAAGCAGCCACCTCTCCACATGTACAGGAGCCCCATTTTAGACTACACATGAGAAATTCTAAAGAATGACTTCCCAGGAAAAAGTGTGTCAAGGTGACTGACATCCAACAGCACCTGTTCTCTGACCTTGCATGGGTGAGGATCTACTCCATAGGTCTCTAGCATCTGCGCCTTCTGCAGGAAATTCCGCTCGGATGTTTCAGGTGTCTGCCCTCTGTTCAGAAACCGAAAGACAAGACAACATACACAGTGTGTTGGATGTAGGAAGAAAAATAAAATATGCAGGCAGTCAATCTACAAAAGCAAAAAATGAGATCTTGACTGGAACACATTATTACCAAATATATTGTTAAAAAGAAATTACTGGTACAGTAAGGAATAAGACGCCAGAGATGCCAAGAGGTTAACAGTGATTCCACTTCAGCATTAATAACAGAAATCCAGATGCAAATTTGCCCAGAAGAAGCCACCTCAGGACTGAGCCTCAGTAAACAAAGACAAAGGTTCTGTACATGGACGAATTCAGAGAGTCAGATAAATCGTAAGCGACAGAAGTACGGGAAGTGAAGAACAGAGCGCTACTTCAGCGAGCACTTCCAGGGCTGTGAGGCTCGGTGGCGGCAAAGTCACGGCCTGCCAGATGCACGACCCAGTCTGAAAGGCACTCGTTTGCTCAGCCTGAAGATATAAGCACAGATGACAGCAACATAATGGATTGAACCACTAGCAGAAACCTTTTACATGTCTACACAGAAGAAAGTGCTTCCAGACTCAACGCTCGTCACCTCATCTCAAAATGGCAATGGCGCAAAAGCTACCAGACTGCACAGAAAAACATGCAAAGTCTCACAGACTCAAACCTCGCGGGGCATAAGCAGATTCCAAAGAGTGAGCTGCAGTCAGTCTGCTCCAAAATCTGAACAGAAGAAGGCCAGACCAGTGGCTCTAAACCCTGGTGCTTTCAAGCCACAATTTCTGTAGAGATCCAGTCCATTTCAGCACTATTTAACTCATTATTAAACTAATTGACCTTTGCAGTGCTGAGGCTGTAAACGGAATGGGGGAAAGTGCACACGCAGCAGTGGGCCAAATCTACGTGACTAAACAAAGCATCTCAGGTGAATACACAAGTGATGTCAGGGGCCTGCAGGCTTAATGCAGCTTTCCTTAACAAGAGCGACTTGTGAGCAGGCAAGCCGCACACACGCAGAGTGGAGGCTGGCCTTGAATCCTCAACCCTGGAGGCATGAGGAAACAGTGCAACCCACTGAGCCAACATGCCCCGAGATGCAAATGAGTTTTATATTCACTCACTGGCTACATTACTAAGCACATCATCTCCACATTGACCAAAGTCTCTGAGGAGTGTTTCAGGCACCTTGTTGGATTTATACGATGAAGGATTGAGGCGGCTCTGAAGGCAAAAGGGGGCCCAACCTGGTACTAGCAAGGTGTACCTAAAGAGGCCAGTGAGTGCATAACAATAACACTTTTCAAATACATTTGCAAGAAACTGTTTCAAAAGCAACAGAAAAACATATAAAATCTTTATAAAACCAAAAATCGACACAGGAAAATTATGAGAAGGATTCAGGCTACCGCTCTGATATGTTGCCTGTACCCAGTGGAATGATTACATATATTTTTTTAAGTTTGATGTGACACGTCTCCCACTAGAGGGCAGCACAGGCTGTGATTTCCAATGAACAGATCATTTGTACCGATTGTGCAGTTTTGCTCCCTACAGTAATAACCATCTTGCTACCTTCTGGTTCTGCACTGGCTGGTGACTGGTTTCAGGAGATGTATATTCAAAGACCCCCCCCCCCCCCCCGCGAGATCACATACCATCGACGAGGTAGGAGCTCAACCCAGCCATCGGCTGCCCAGCTCTGACTCACGCTATCTGTGATACGCACCCCATCAAGTGATACACATATGAGAATATATAAAATATCATCAGTAATATTTGTATCTGAGGCATGCCCAAAGCACTCAACTAATATTTTTACAACTATTCATCAGAACAGTGTTTTTCACTCAGCTCTCACCCCACTATAGTTTGCATACTTGCTATATGCCTCAAAGCAGGTCTCCAAGCAGACTGGCAGCTTTGTATTGTAGGTCACATGATGCCTGAAGAACGAGCACCAACTGGAGAAGCAGGCAATTTCTCTACCAATTCTTATAGCCTGGAAACGTGCATACAGAAGCAATGGTGGAATTTTGAAACGATTTTCTTGTACGTATTGGCCCATGGCAGCCGTGCTAAGGACCACACAAATCAGGGCATTTACTGGGAATTCTAGGCACAGGGATTTGTGTTAGGTGCCGACCAGGGGGATTATTAACACAGTTCATTAGTCTGTGTAGATGTTACTAGGTTAATGCATTTGGGGAGCAAACAGAACAAAGCGTTAAATTTTAAACCTTGCTATTGTTGCACTGCTAGCAATATAACACCCCTTTCTAATATAATCTTTACAGTTATTTTGTGCTAGGAAGTAATTTGTTATATTCCCCGTTGACAGTTTGTGTGCCTTTGCTTAAGCTGTTATCAACCACAATATTAAAAGGCTAAATTAGCTCATTTGGGCAAAGTATTAGTTCAACTGTGTTTTAGATGGAATTGAAATTTGCATATACATTAGCCTGTCAGAACTGATATTTGGGACTCTCGTCTAGCATAACGGCACAGTGCACAATCAATAAACCCCAAGATGAACATACTATAATCGCAAACTCTAAATGTGGTTGAACAGAACTCGCATGTGGCCACAATGGCACACAAACTCTACCCCAAAGCATCAATTAGCATCCAGCATAAACACCGACACACCAGAAGAATGTTTCTTCCACAATGTAATATTCTGCATTACCAGGAAACGTTTTCTTGTTTTTTACTTGGAAATGAATACTCTTTATTATTGGTTCAAACGTATATCAAGAAAGGTCCCTTATAAAATAGGTCACTGATGTTTAACAATAGCAGGCACTAGTCAAGCAATAATGCTACGTACATGTGGAAACTGGGACCCAAAGATTCAGCACAGCTTTAAAGTGTGGGGTTCCACACTTCCTGACGGGCTGATTGAGAACATGCAACGGGAAACACAGACACACACACACAAATTAGGTACCTATATCTTTGTGGGGACCTTCCATTAATTCCAATGGTGATAAGCCAGCCTTAACCCTTACCCAGCCCTAACCATAAGTAACCAAACTATGTACAAGATTCTTATAAAACTGAGTTTCAGCTTGATGATCCCCACAAGATCAAAATAACTTTTTTCCTTTTATAAGATACATAGATGTAATACATACATAACCCACACACAGGCACACACACAGACACGCTTGCACCACAGGAGAGCCAATTCCTTCCTTGAATGCTGAGGATCAAATCATTCAGGATGATTTATACTTATATGAATATAAACAGGAAATACTTTTTTAAATGGATTTCTTCTGCTGACGTAACATTCATACTGCACAGTGTCACCCTGAAGCAGCACCAGCAAGGAAAGTGAAGGAGGCACTGGTATAAATCAGCTTCAGATTTTAAAGGTTTTATCTTTTCTATTGAAATGGTTCCTCCTTCCCTGTGAAATACAATGGAGTCAAAACACTGGGGGGGGGGCAGGCAGGAGAAAGGGCTTCATAATGGAGTCAAAGTGGACAAAGCAGGTGAATGGTGCAGCGAGAGGGGGGCGGATGCATGGGAACAGGGTGTGCAGAGACAGGGAGCTCAGTGACAGGGCGCTCGGGGACAGGGCACTCGGGGACAGGGTGAGCGGGGACAGGGCGCACGGAGACAGGGTGCTCAGGGACAGGGCGCTCGGGGACAGGGCACTCGGGGACAGGGTGAGCGGGGACAGGGCACTCGGGGACAGGGTGCTCAGGGACAGGGCGCTCGGGGACAGGGTGCGCAGAGACAGAGCGTGCGAAGACAGGGTGCGTGAATACAGAGCTCACAGCGAGAGGCCGCATGCGAAGCGCAGCCCCCAGCCCAGGGGACGCAGCTGCCCTTACATCAACTCCGTTTTGTGGATCTCCGCGATTCGCCGCTCCAGCTTCTCCGAGTGCTTGGGGAAGAACTGGAACTTGGAGCTGTATCCTTCGGGGTGTTTTCCGGGGTCGTAGTCTCCAATCTCAGCTGGGGGGAGGCGGGGGGGGGGAGAAGCGTTAGCGCGGGACTCGGCACACACTGTCCTGAACGAAGAGCAGAGGTGAGCTCAATGCTCGTTACTCGTTATGGATCTCACGTACACTCAGGCACAAGGACGCGCTGGCACCCCTAATATCCCTCAAAGAATCAAGCAGAAACTTATACAGTAGAGGGTCCACATTTGCTGCTATTCAACACCGCTCAGGAGACTCAGACTGCATCATATATCCAACACCATCCATCCAAAGCCACTTATCCAGCTCAGGGCCACAACCAACCTGGAGCCCAAATCTCAGAAAGGACAGGGCATAAGATGGAGAGTACCCAGGACGAGACATAATCACAGACACTCAGCATTACCGTTATGTACATGATTTTTCTAAGCTACCGAGTTATTTGGGATTGAACAGAATACTGTCCGGGTGTATAAGACACCGTACCAATGTAAAGGGGAAAGGAAGGGAAGGAGCAATGGCAGCTTAAGTAAATAAGTTAATAAGAGATACTGTACTGTACTACAACCGGTTTCATTTCAGTATTACCTTCTGACCCACTCATACATTCCACTTTTAAGCTC
>JAODKL010000021.1:8354212-8368357 GCA_026780765.1 Petrocephalus schoutedeni | reverse complement strand
AGAGTCACCAACAGCCGGAAACAAATTCCTTGTGTGTTTCACACACTTGGCAAATAAACCTGATTCTGATTCTGATAAGATCAATTCATGACTGAGTGATGAAAGCACACATAAACAACACTGCACTGGATTTCCCATTTTACGTACGATGCGTCACTGGTGTGGGGTTATCGCTCGGAGGTTCCCAAAACCCTCCGTGCAGTCACCCCATGCACGATCAGTTCCGTAAAAATCTGTTAAGTATACAGATGTGTGAGTGAGCCCCCACTGCTTTAGCATGTTCCAGATTGCATGCGCCGAGCAAGGCGTCCGGTCACCCTGCGTAACGCACGTGGGATGGAATACGGCGTGCCTGAGGGCAGGGGGGGTAATCAGCCTTGGCGCAGGTCAGGACACTGGCCTGCTTACCACGGGATACAGCGAACAGGAGCTACACCCCGACCAAAACGGCAACAGTAATAAACCACGCCTGCCCATCCACCCAGTGACATCATATCATAGGACACCTTTCTCGTCTCACAGGAAGCTGTCCTCGGCGGACCCCACCGAAGACTCCGGATGAAACCAGCAGACTATTTTTCAACAGTTTTATATTAGTTTTTGATGGCTGAATGGGTTTGAATTATTCAGTTGCAAATGAAGTGGTAGAGATTTTTTTCAAATCCAAGTCTACACATAAAACGGTTAGTAAAGCAGCTGTAGAAAAACCCACAGAAATTTCTCCTGGAATTTCCCACAGGCAGCCTTAGATACTGTATGTAATTTCATACATCACAGTGTAATAGAGTGACTCTGGTGGGTTTTAATCCTGTGGTGTGTGGTATGTCAGACGGTTTCCATTCATGCGGCCCGGTGGGAGGCTTCACCTTGCAGAATGTATGCGGCCAGCATGGCGGCGTCCGACGTCTTGCACAGGAGGCGGCCGTGGTACAGATCCCTTTTGATCTGCAGGAAGACGAGATACCTGCAATACAATGGGGGAAAACAGCCAATCAGAGCTCAGCATCCATCACGACCTCCCGTGAGTTAAACAAGACCCAAGGATTCTGGGATTCCCTTTGTTGCCGTCACTGAATGGAATAGCGGATGTCACCTGCGGGAATCTCAAAAAGACATTGATTTAACCGGAGACCTCCTGAGACAGATTTCGATTTTGAAGTTTGTATCATGGGAGTTGAAGAGCTTTTCTTTTGTTTAATTGTTGTGCATTTGAGAGATGTTGAATGGTATTGTGCAGTAAAAGGGTCCCAGAGGCTAACCATTACTCCATGCCCTGGGAGGATGCTCATCTGCAGATGGATCCTGGGCATGAAGACAGGTCTAACATTGCAAGATCACTGCAGACCCAGGGCCTCTCACTCACATTCTAGGACAGAGAACAGAACTAATTCTAAGACAGAACTCCATTCTTAGCTTTTCCTGACTGAGATTGCTCTCTTTCTTCAATCTCATATGAGATATTGAATTTCACATCAGGCTCCCTTGCCACTACAAGAAAGCCAAACTTCTCTACTAGAAATAAATCATTCATATAAAAAGGCTAAACCTAATGACCCAGCAGAGTACTCCAGAATACCCAGAGGGGAAGAGAGACATGAAACTTGGGCAACACTTTGCTTAAGCGTGCTGTATGACAGCTACATGACGCCAGCATAAGCCCTTCATGGCAGCTGACAATTTGTCATAAGCATTTATAAACGTTTGTTCAAACTTTTGTGGCTGTCATAAATGCTGACATAGGGAACTTGACACAGGCACCATTAAGTAAAGTGTTACTGACCTCATTACTCTCATAACATAACACTTCATGTGGTAGTACCTTTCCTCAGTCTTGTAGAGGTGCGGAAATTTAAATCCAAAGCTTTGGGAAAGAGGACAGCACGCTGTCAGTATCTATGTTTTTGTACCGTCTCATCCACTCGCAAAACCCTCAAATGCGAAGATCCCGAAGCAATTTTGCAAATCAAGGTGCTGCACCTGTGCTCCATGCTGGCAATTATCACCCAGGTCTTTTAAACTGTCAGCTGCCTCATCCGTAAGCAGGAGGGCCACACTGATTCGGAGTAGGGCTGTAACGGTACAGTTTTGCTTTTGGTATCTTTATATATTAAAAAAAATAAAAACATCACCCTTTAAATAAACAATTAACTCACGATAAAAAACAATTCATTTGCTTTTACATATTATAACTCTCCAGAAAATGGCTGGGTGTCTAACGAGGTCTAGGTTATGTCTCTACTGTATGAAACCAAAAGGAGAAAAATGCTTCTTAGGTTTGATAACCTGTATGTATTTTGCCGATTCTATTTTAAATTAACAGTGTATATAGTATGTACAGTACTTGTACAGGTAATATTAAACTAAGAAATAATAAAGTAAGACTTCCAGGGAGCTACCTGTCTAAGCATTCGGTGTTAGCAGTCTGTCTAAGCTTTGAAGTTAAGCATATCACTGTTGAAAAGTAACCACAGGCAATTGCAGCGCAGTAAGTGTAGATAGTTAATCAAGGTTCTCTACAACTCTACAACCCAAGAGAGCACGGAAGGTTTTTGATGCAGCAGACCCGGATTAAGGGAGCAATAAAACGTACTCAGGTGAGTGGTCAAGTCAGAAGATGACAACTCTTTTTAAATGAAACACTCTGTTTATTAACAGGCACTATCAGTGTAATATTAGCAGTGGCACAGACAAGGAGACCAACAGTTTACATGACACTCACGGTTACACGCTAACAAAACGCAAGCATTCCATGGTAAACTTATACAGTTACGGCATCTACAATTAACATATTGCGTCATATTGTGTCACCTTTCAATCCTAAAAAAATTTCCAGGGTTATCAGAACTAAATAAATAGAGTGCATCACTGGTACTTAAACTGGCTCCAGGAATTATTGTACTGCCTATAGTTTTGACATATTAATCCTAATGACATCAAGTAGAATCTGTCCAAAAAGGTAATTTGTAAGTAAAGAGTAAAACAAAATTGGGCATCGTTAGGTTAATTTAACTATTTTAAACCTTTTAATCTTTCAAATTCAGGTTTTAATTATAAAGAACATAAACATCTTTTTTTTTAGCATTTGTGACATACCAAACATCACCACGGTGCTTGAGTGGAAGTGCATGGCTATAAATAGCAGATAAAGAATTGCTAATTGGACCTATTAAGCCAGTGAAGATGGCTGGAATAGAAACCCACTTGCACGGCCCTCTGGGGAATGGACTGGAAAGCCCTGAAGTGCCAGGGTTGGCTTGGAGGTGCCTCTCACTGCTGCTGGCAGCACTGGGTAGTATGTGGACATGGCGGATTGGGCCTCTGCTAGAGACAGGTCTCTCCCATGGGGTTCCAGCCCCCCAAGCCAGTGCCCCCCTGTTGCTCAGGACACATGCTCGTCTTGAACTTCACAAGTAGGGCACCACTATGAACACTTATAGTACTTCACTTAAGGTCCATATGGGGTCGGGGGAAAAAGAAGAGCAATTATGGTTCCTCTGTTCTCTCTTGACAATGACAAGGAGGCTATTGCTGTATCTGCCAGTCAATTCCTGCCCTATATTTCACTCCCCTTATTACCAGCCACCTTTAATACAACCCAGCTTAACTCCATCAAGTCCATGACACATTAAACGGTCTCTAAAATCAAGCACACACACGACGGACTGCCCTCACTGAGAGAGCTAGATGACATTTTTTTGTTTCAAGCTTACAGGCGGAGTGACCATGTGATCTAAATGGCATCACAAAGTCTTTAAAGTGCACAAAATTACCATTAAATGTGATGGTGTCATAGCTTTAGTAGGTGTTCTTAAATGGCCCAATTTTACTGGAAAAATGCAAATAGAATTCACCATACTGTCACTTCATTGAAAGAGATAGCTGTGACTATGCTGACTGACCCTAACCCTCAATGAGAGTAATATTATCAGTTACTCTGTACCCTTTCGACTTCCAACCCATGGAACCGTAACGGACTAGACAGCTGCCCCTTGACATTGGCCTAGTTAGAAATCACCTTGACAGGCTTCTTTATCTCTAACCCTAACAAACACATGGATTTTTGTCCTTTCTCCATCTGGAAAATAAGCAGGTCAGAGTTGTCTTTTCAAGGCACTAGTTTGCTAGCTGACAGAGGGCTAATCGTTACCGACCACGTTATGGTTCAGTACCTGTATGATTCCCCTTGGGCTAGCAACAGACTAAATGTCTGGGCTAAGAATCACTGGAGAATCTACCCTCCCCCCCCCCACCCCCAGCTACTTATTATATTCAAACAGAAACTCGGCATGACTTTTCATTGAAGATGCAATTTTGCCACAGGCACAGGAAAAGAAGGATCCATTGGAAATCAAACTTCAGACAGCTACTTGTACTCCTGACCCTTGTAATGAGTTTAAAGCAGTCAGTCAACTTTAATTATAACGACCCAGAAACTTGCATGTGCTCCGTTGCCAAAACCTCCCATCTATCTTTCCTAAAGCCCTGAAAAAGAAGGATGTGTACTAAAAGCAAATGATTAGTGTTTGTGAGACCAAGCCTGTAGAATAGGTTCTCGTAGGTTTTTGAGGTATCCAAGGCTTCATTTCCAGAATAAATATTTAAATATTCCAGAATTAGCCCAGTTTTTAAGCTTGTTCTCATTAAACGCTGATGTTTCTGAAACGTTTCTGAAGCCTTGTATGAACCCCCAAACAGTTCTCTGCCAGACGTCGTATTTCTATTCACGGAGAGACAATGGCTCTCTCTCACTCCCCATTCCCTCACTCGCTCTCTTTTTTTAAGAAAGTTTAGCAGACTATGAAAAGGGGCCCAGAGGCTCAGAGCAATACTGGCCAGGTAATGTCAGTTCTTGAACTCCATCTTAAAAAACAGAATCAGTAACATATCCAAACATATGGAGTGGGACAGAAAATAATTCTGCATGTTTCCGAGAGACAGTAAAATGTCTTCATGTCTACACGAGGGTTTGAAGCCCACGCCTGCTAACCTAGCATTTTATTTACGTCCGTAAATCCAACCAAGGCTCAGTTCACCCAAGGTGTGAATACAGACAGAGCCCGCAGAAGCCCAGCTCTGCCTCCCTATGTCCAAATCATACCTTTCCAGAGGTAATGTCTCAAAATTTAGTCAATGATTTAGTAAATGGGTTAATAAAAGTTCTGTGCGAAAATCATGTTTTTCATCAGCTTTAATTGTCATTTTCATTAGTAGCTCTGATCAGAAATTAATCTTTCAAGTGGATGAGAAATTCCTACATGACGCCTGGATTTCTGCCCCATGTTTTTTATCTTGACTTATTTTGTTTACTGTACTACTGCCAAAATTTCACTTAGTAGCTCGACTCTGCAAGAGGTAAGACTTGTATTAGAAGCAATGCATGAATAACTTGATAATTTAATGCATTTTTATGTGACCATTGCACCAGAATTTTTAAGTTTCATTTATCAAATGTTTCATGTTTCAAAAAATTAAACTACTCATTTAACTACTCCATATTTACAATGCTCAAATAAAAATAATTTTGGATCCTATTTTTTAGTTTATTTTGCACAGCTGTACTGTGCTCCCCCTCCTCTCTGATTCTGCTTTAATCCCTGACTCCATCTCATATGTTCCATTCAGGCTTCGATCTACCTGACTAGGCCTCACTCAACTCAAGGCTACCAATAACTCTGCCTCAGTAGGTGTCTCAGCCTATGGGGCATGCAGGTCTTACAGACCAGGCTGGAATCAGAACCAAGACAGCACAGAGCAAGCAGGAGAACCTGGGTTACTTTGGTAATATCTGGAAATTGTCGGAAACTGATCAGCAATTTATATGTCCATGCAAATATTTTCTCAACGATAGACTACAATACCGGAGGCTACAGCAGTAGCTCACTGCATTCAGATATTTGCTGTGACCTCTGACCTTAGGACATGTTGGGCTTTGGTTTCTTACCTTGTGATTTCCTCTTTCAGGGCGGCAGGATCTGGTGGGTAGAACTTCACACGCAAACACATCGTGAATGGGGGCTGGGCTGTGAGGGTAAAACTGGGTTAGAACTGGAGGCATGTCATAAGAAAGGTGTCTGAGCCGAGCTAAAACCACACTCTGCATCTCGGTCTTGGCGTCTGTGCAAATGAACGCACCCCATGACTAATACCCAGGAATGAAACTCTACAATCCCGATAACGACTGATACAGAAGAATCCAAGAGAAAATGCTGTGCTTTGCAAACATTCTGCTCATCTGGGAGAGTAAAACAGCACCTGATGCATCAGTCTGACCTGTAATAACTTGCAGGTCAGGAATACAAAGACGATCAGCTGAGCTGAAGACGCTGGACGTGCCAGTGCCCGGGCATACTTACATTTCATTTGCTTGGAGATGGACTTGGTGAACTCCAGCCAGTGCTGAAACAACAACACAAACCACATTGGTTCCAGACAAGCTTCAGTCCAATTCCTGCTACGCTTGTCCCACAATTAGGTCTCCACTCCTGGCACTACCCAGGCAGATTACATGCAGGTTTCTCATGAATAAGTGATTGTTTATTGATTGAGGTAGTTAACTAATGCAGACATCTGTCTTTATAATGACTTTGTTAGTGGCCTGCTAGTGGAGTGCTAGAAATCCTGTGTATTAGTCAGACCACCAGGAGCAGAACTGCACACTCCTGTTCACATTGATTTTTAATGAACGTCTTTCTCAAGTTTTCTGATTACCTCACGAGCCTCGCGGGAAATGATAAAGGAAGCATTAGTATTTCCTGACAAAGGGATTACGAATGGTTTATAATCAGGTTAGTAATTAGGTTGTAACACTTTGTAAATTATTAGTAGACAATTATAAACAAGTTATAACAGTTTTATTAATAAGTTAATAACATTTATAAGTGGCAAATGTGAGCCATATTGTATTGTGGTACCATTTCAATTAATATGCAAATTATCATTTCTGTTAAGACTATAAGGTACTGTAAACCAGTGATCTTATATCCTGATATACCCTGGGGCGCAGTAGGGACACAGATACCCAGGCAGATTCTGGAGGGGTCAGCATTAGGTGAAGGGGGCCCAGAATTTCTAGCCACGCCCCCGTACACCCCTCCCAGTGCCTCACTGAGACAATAAAGCATAGTGAGTCTGTTCTACTTGTCCCCTTAATGTGGAAATCAAACTTGTTCCAAAAGCATTACAACCTCACATTTATGTAAATTGCTTCAATTGGATGGGGCCTCATGAGAATATGGGGGTGGGTGGGGGGGGCTTGTGTGTGAGTGTGTTTTAAAAATAACATTTAAGTGGATGCTTGTAGAATGGCTGCCAATGAGAAGGAGCCAGATGGACACAGGCCACGTGCTCCAGCAGCCTCTGGGACACGGGCGCCATAGGTGCTGCCCCCTACGGGCCACTTCTGTTATAGCATCAAGCAGCAGAGGCTCCTGTGAGGACCACTGACAATCTGCAATCTGCAAAAAGCATGATGGTAATGGGGAGAGGGCTGCATGCTGGGGGTCTGGGCTGGGCCTCCTGAACGAAGGTCTTAAAAAACTTCTACGGCGACGGCCACATAACAGGGTGAAAAAATGTCTAACAGAGGCATCAGCAACATCAGAAAATCATCAGTACACATTGTGACAATTTCTGTATCAATCAGAAGAACCGACATTGCTGATTGCATTAACTGACCATTATTGAAATGGGAGAGAGACTAAGACAATGTTTCCAGCTAAGAACTGAACATGAATCTAATAACATTTATGCAATTTACACTGAATACTATTCAACTGTATTTATTTTTCACCTCTATACACCTAGACATCTTGGAAGCATAAAGAGAGTGACTAAAAATGACTAAAATGACAAAAAAAAATGACAGCTAACAAAACATTAAGAATTTTCAAAAGGGGGGGATGCTGGAGCAATGTGTGGAAATGATTCACGGCCCAGGGGGGTGGTGCCCTGGCCTATCCTGAGTAAGCTGCGCGCTGTAAATCACAACCCTTCATCCGTTCTTCATACTGCACATAATCCACAGGCGTGTGAAGGAAGCGCCGATCACCCCATGCGCACGGCGGAAATGTCCATAAGACGCATTCATTACGATACTTACGTGAAATTTCTTTCATTTGTTTGCCAGGTTTCAGACTTAATCTGAGCCTCAGCAATTTTAACAATAAATACAAGTGAGGTATTTTTGTAGTTTCCCACAAATATGGCCTTCGGAGAACTGTAGCACATTAAGGATACAACATGAGGATGTGTTTTAAACCATACGCCCCCGTTCACATCATGTGACAACGGGGAGACCACCTTGCTGGGATTATTGTCTAGAGACACCGATATCCTGCCATTACCTATGTGCCAGCACCTGCCTGCCCCCACACAGACACTGAAATCCTAACACCTGTACTGTATAAATTTAGGTTTTGTCATTTTGTCCAATAGACTCCTCTGCCGGCCCCTGGAGGATGGGCTCCCCTTTTGGGTCTGGTTCCTCCCAAGGTTTCTTCCCTCTAGGGAGTTTTTCCTCGCCACCGTCGCCTCTGGCTTGCTGACTGGGCGCTTCGGGCAGAGATAATGTAAAGCGCTTTGAGACAATGTAATGTTATGAAAAAGCGCCATACAAATAAAACTGGATCGAAACTGAACTGAATGTGATCTAAAGGACGTCCCAGAATCGCACCTGGGTATTTAGCAAAGCACAGCGTGCCGAGAGGATGAGTCCTGCACTGTGATGATGTGCCTGATCGTGCCTGGAAAGCCGAGACCCTCTCCCAAGGCACCCACAAAGACGCCTGAGACGTGATTCCCCCGAAATGCGACATTTACTGCACCACTGCTTTTCTTTTTATTGTGGGTGTTTAAGGGGAAAGGCAGAAGGGATAATTGGGGATACACCGGTTAGCCGGGCCCCGGTGACAGCAGCAGGGGGAGAGAGATGCCGCCCTGCAGAGGTTACAGCTGGATGCCGCACAGCGCCGGCACTCTGACAGGAGCGGGGGGGGCAGCAAGCCTCCATAAATCATCAGGCAGAAATCCTCCTCAGCTGGTCTCTGCCTGAGCTGGCAGGCGATCGCTTCCCAGTATCACCGTGTGGAGTCTCCTAATAGCAACAACCTACGCTTACTGTACTGGGAGTGGCCCAGTTCGAACCCGGCACCAGTATGACTAATCTGCTCAAGCACTGACGCAGTTCACAAGCCCAGGGGTGCCTTTGAGAAATTAACCTCTATTTATCTTCCTTCATAGTATTTTTGTGCTCATTTAAATGATTTTCAGTACTTGACCATAATTGCAATAAAGCACCTTCAGTCAATGACTAACATCCTGTTTCTATCATGAACACTACGGATGCCGTTTCCCCGGCGACCCTTTTTGTGGACTCTGTGTGCAGCACTCTGATCTGTGTACAGCACTTCTCCCCGCATCGCCTGGTCCGGAGAGGGAGGCTCACCCTCTGCTTGTCAGGGTCCACATATCTGATGCCAAAGTAGTCCTTCTCCAGGAGGTTCAGGTGGTGACAGATGAGGTCAAAGAGGTACTGGCCTTTAGCATCTCGCTGTGATGGACATAAAAAGCGAAAGGGAGAGAGAAACAACAGCAGTTCAAATGTGTGTTATACAACACAAACATGGGCTAAATGCCGTTTCAACAAGGTGAAAAGATGGGACAAGAAAGCAATGGTGCCCTGGGGAAGCGGGAGAGAAACAGATTTGAATTGCATGCACTAAAGCACTGTTTCCCAACCCGGTCCTCGGGGACCCCC
The DNA here is from genome assembly GCA_026780765.1 of Petrocephalus schoutedeni. Classification (NCBI taxonomy): domain Eukaryota; kingdom Metazoa; phylum Chordata; class Actinopteri; order Osteoglossiformes; family Mormyridae; genus Petrocephalus; species Petrocephalus schoutedeni. The sequence continues at coordinate 8,358,603 of JAODKL010000021.1, read as the reverse complement.
AGACAGTCTACATTTCTGCTCCCTCCCAGCTCCTGGTAAAACGTGGACTGTCTGGGGGTCCCTGAGGACCGGATTGGGAATCGCTGTGCTAGGGGGGTGTTTAAGGACTGAGCAACATTTGCACGGTCTGCCTCCCAAGCTCGGGGAATATCTGAACTTTATCAAACATTAATGTGCAGGTATGGCCGTCCTAAATGCCGTCCCTAGAAACTGCAGACTCAGATTCAGGGCGAGGCAAAAAGATGAAATAAAGTGGCGTACAGATGGCAGATTCGGTTTTGCAATCCCCGGCTGAAGCTCTGCAGGCTGGCGGCTGGGCCTTCAGCCGAGAAAGAGTGGGGGGGGAGGGGGGGGGGTCACAGAGGATACACTTTCCCAGCAAAGGAGTCTTCACTGACAGGCGAGACCCATCAGGATTGATGGCATTGATTTGGTTTTGGGTTTGGCAAGTAAGACATCACTTAATCTCTCCTGTTTTGGTACAAACACACACAAGGGAGCATTTATGTCTCTAAGGGGACTTCTACGCTCTCAGTCAAATGCAATCAGCCACACCCACCCTCTCTAAAACAAAATCATTACAGAAGAAAAGGGACAACAAAGTTTGTTTCTTGAGTTTATACCTTATCTCAAAATGTACCCTCGCAAACAGCAAAACCTAACACACTCGCACACACAAGCAATAAAAAAGCTACAATTCCCAGCACACAAACACCCTTTCTCTGTTTAATATGCGCAAGGCTACAGCAGTTTCTAGAAGCAGAAGGAGAGACTGTGCAGTGATCTATGAGAGTACTGCAGAATGCAGGAAAACACTGAAAGGGAATGACCAGCCCAGGGCCCCCCTGAGACAGAGATCCCCCCAACAGCCACACGTGCCAACTGTATAATGGACCAGGAATAACCAGGCACAGAAGGCAACAAGTGGCCCAACTTGGCACCTTTAACCCAAGTATTTAACCCTCGGTCAACCAAAAGGACTTGCTCTTTCAACAGAAACAATTCACAGGCTCTACAGCGAACACACATAAGAAGAACTGATGAATTACGAGCCATTGATCGAAACTCAGCTGGCATCTTAAACTTCATGGCCAGATTTCACATCTCCACAGGCACCCAATATTGCTGGTAAGCTGTATTCTCTGTGCAGGGGAAATGTTTTGAGAAGGTAAACATTTAAAGTCACTTCTGAACAATGGAACCAAAGTGCAGAATGAGTCATGTAGTTGCAATATGAGCATCTCTCCATAAATCCCATTTACGCAATAAGCTTGAATCAATGACGGATTGAATGACGGGCTTAATTACAGTGTTGCCCGTACTGATATTTCTCTACCTTCATCAGAAACACTGACGCGCTGTGCCAGTCCACCTGGGCCACAAAAATCGAGTGGCAGACACTTAAACTAGTCCATTCATTTATACCGGTCAATGGACACAGCTGCACAAAATCCAGTGTCAAACATGAATGGTGCCAAGAATGGTGTCTGCTGTCAAGAATGGTGTCAAACGTGGAGCTGTTTTCGCGAAGGAAACTCAACCCTAATACGCTTTTGTGAAATAGGCGCAGGTGCCACAGTGCACGTGCAAGGAGAACACGCTTTGAGTACCTTGCAGACTTGAGTAACTGGACTAGCAATCAGTTACAACAGTAAGTTGCTAAGCAACAAAATGTACACTGATATCCAACTACATAAGCAGGTATAGTGTATGATGTGTAAGTGTAAAAAAAACTCATTCTGGTTTAACGCATCTGGTAAACAAGAACCCATTTCACAGCGGCATTGCTTGGCGTTTTATTAGAGCAGGTAGGAAGCAGATTGGAAGCAGACAAAGTATATACGGAGTAGAGTACGTTTAGTGTTTTTGCTTTACTGATGGGAGGGAAGTTAGCTAAGACAGGCAGCATCTAGAACCAGCAACTCATTTTGATAGTGAAGTAGGGGGCGGGGGGGCAGGGGGTTAAACCTCTGCATTTCTTTTACTCAGCCATTTTTCGTTTTTAAAAGCTGGCACGCCAGAACCTGCCGCTGTCATGGCGCCGCTGGAGCTCGGATGCTCAGCAGAGATGACAGGCGAAATCCATTAAGCGCCACTGCCAGAGGCTCCAGAAGCCTCCATCAAGACAGACACGTCTGGCAGCTGGCATCACTGATTAAAACCCAGACCGACCCACTGGGCACAGGGCTACAGGAACCAGTGGACAGCCCTGAACACCTAAAGGCACACTGCACAAAAAAAAGTTCACCAACGGCGCAGTAGCTTGAGTTTCAAAGTGTGTTGCTCTGTGACGCAAACCTCTTCATATGATACACAACAACCGCTCCTTTACACAAATGCACCTTCACCTTCATCTTGGGCTTCCAAAGCAGTGGGTCTGTGCATATTTACCAGACATATGTGCAGGGTTCATTTCTAATCCACTTGTCTGTCACAAGCCAAGCATGGTATTATGTCTGACAGTCTGACACTGGCTGGACGGATGGATGGATAAATCTGACTTAACATAATGCTCTCACATAAAGCGTTTAAGCCAGGAGGAATTCAAATGAGTGAGGAGACCACCATTCATCGACAGCTCGACGACCACACAGAGGGGCCTGACCAAGGAATGGCCCAAACTGAATCGAAGGTGCTGGCAGAAGGAACAACCAAGATGAGCTCACTGCAGTAATGGTCCAGCACAGTGAATTAAATGACCAGGAAGAGCTCACTGCAGTAACGGTCCAGCACAGTGAATAGGGCAACCAGAAAGAGCTCACTGCAATGACAGCCCAGCAGAGTGTATTAAGCAACCAGGAAGAGCTCACTGCAGTAACAGTCCAGTACAGTGAATTAAGCAAGTAGGAAGAGCTCACTGCAGTAACAGTCCAGTACAGTGAATTAAGCAAAGCTCAACCAATGAGGTGACAGAAAAGTCCTTTGTTAATTACGCACCTCCATCTCAAACTGGCCTTATTGCCCAAATGGAGGGCCTTTCGATTTTCCTGCATTGTGCTTACAGCACAGCCCTCATCTCCACACCCACTTAGTTCCTCCCACAGCAAATGGTTTAATAGAAGGGGAAACACAAACGCCCAGAGGAGAAAACTGTAATTAATCAAAAGGAGACTGGCAAATTGTTACTCCTGACTGCCTTGTAAATGGCCCCTTACACAAAGACACCAGTGCTGGAAAAATCCATCTGCTGCTGTGTGGGAGCTTATTAGGAGTCAGCAACCACATGGCTGGCTCGCATCCCTCTGCTCGTGAGGACCAAACTGAAAGCTAATATTAGCTTTTATGGAGCTAACAGGTATGGATATACAAACAGGCGCATGCACGCACGCACACACACACACACACACACAGTTTAATCTGCTGAGCATCACTTGCTCTGCTCAGCAATATCATTCAGCACCAATAATCAACTTCAGGAGGATAACACTGTGGCAGCATGAAGCCTAACGAATGTTTGTCTAGTACCTTATCACAGCACCCTCAGCGGGTGTGGGCAAAAGATTCTACCCTAACACAGTGCAAAACGCTGAATCCTACAAATTACTCCAATTCTTTTGAGGAGAACTGTGAAAAATGTTAAACATTAAGGTGTCTTTTCAATGCAAAGCAAAAAATACTGTTCAGATATACTGTATAAGTTCGAACTGGCAAAATTATCTCCGAACTGCCTATGGTGTGTGAACATGCAAGATTGTGGTTTTTTTTATAATTTTTTTTTTTTGTAACAAAACACATACATCAAATGTCCACTCCAAACCATTTATATAACAAATGGTTAAAATATTGTAATATCAGAGTAAAACAAATTTCTGTCAAATTTAACCGCCAGTATTTGTTTACGATTGTGTCATTTCCTATTAGGGCAGTAAATACTGTGACTTCAGCTAGTAATATATTTGCCAATAATAAATAGCAAATACAAAATAAAATTATATTAAACTGGCGCTTTTAAACAGAGAGAGAGAGAGAGAGGGGTTTCAGAAACAGCAGAGGAAAGATTTGACTGAATAGAATCTTTTGTTGTAAAAGGAGGGAATTAAACCCATTAAACTGACAGCATTTGTATTCCTGTTTGGGTTATTTTGAGTCTCTGATTTGAAAATTTGCTGCATACAAATATCAACACTGTTTTGGTTTGTTGCTCTTGCTATGTGGATGTTCTATGGCTGTTCAATAGATACAGTGGGTGTAACATGTCCATTCATGTTAAAAGTTGCATTTACTGCCACTAAAATTTTATTATACAAAAAGATATTAGAATGGTGTGTGAGTGTGCCCTGTGATGGGCTGCCCCGCCATCCTGGGTTGTTCCCTGCCTCGTGCCCGTAGCTTCCGGGATAGGCTCCGGACCCCCCACGACCCTGAATGGATAAGCGGGTTGGAAAATGGAT
>JAODKL010000021.1:8339454-8354112 GCA_026780765.1 Petrocephalus schoutedeni | reverse complement strand
GCCTCGTGCCCGTAGCTTCCGGGATAGGCTCCGGACCCCCCACGACCCTGAATGGATAAGCGGGTTGGAAAATGGATGGATGGATGGAATAAGATATTAATATAATGGGACCAAGGGACATTTCTCACCCCAAAACAAAACCTTTGTTCAGCCCCTGGGGTGCATGATCTAATGCCAAACCTCTGTAAGGCTACTGCTTATGTTGTCAATTTCACTACTTCATGACTGATTAGTTCAATGTAATATTCACTGTTTACCACACCAGAATCTACCCTGAAAACAAAAGCTGTGCAGAATTGTAAATGGCTAAGCCAGCAGAGTTGTTTTCTGATAGGAGTTGTGCGTAGGGATCCTGATTGTGCTTGTGTGTCTGTGTGTGTGTGTATGTGGGTATGTACAGGTTTTGCTACACTTGTGAGGACCAAAGGACTTCACATTATAACAATTCCTCAAAAAACATGGTTAGTGAGGTCATTTTTTCGGTCTTCACTACTTCAGACTTCATTTTATAAAAAACTGTGAATGCAGTTAACAAAGTAAAAATGCCAGAAGTCTTGTATTTTGTTTGGTGAAAGTTAGGGCTGCGTAGGGGGTGTCATGATTGGGATTAGGGTTTTCCCCATAGAAATAAAATAGATAAATAAAATAAAATAGGAATACGAACATGTGTGTGTGTATGTGTGTGTGTGTGCGTGTGTGTGTGCGCGCACACGCCTTGCGTTTCTGTATACCCTGGTTTCCTGCAATCCAAAGCTAATTAAACTGAAGTAAACTGGTAACTCTAGGCTCTTCTTATTGCATGTATGTGTGAATAATCGGTGCCCTGTGCAGGATGTTCCCTGCAAGCCTAATTTGAGAAGCAGATGGATGGATTTTTATCTTTCATGTCCTACAGTGCAGCAGACTTCCAGATTTCAGCAGTTGGTATCATTTCAGTGTTCCTCCTAGATTACTCTTCATCGCATGACAGCACAGGGAATTCACAAATTTGCCTTTAATGTCTGGGCACTGGCATTCCAACATTCATCAATAACGGAACTCTGCACCTAAGTTTAAGGAACATGGTTTTCCTCTGTTGATTTTTAAACACGTATCATAGTGGAAGCTGTGCCTGGTATGCCAGGAAGTGATATTTTGACATGCGTGATAGAACATTCTTTGGAAGCCTGGTCATTGTTGTATGACAAACTAATATCATCCATGGGCAATTCCTCATTGAAGCATAGCATCCACTGTAGCCACAATTGGCCACACACCTCTAGGGTTGGGGAACCCATCCAGCATGTGGGTTTCTTCCAGTTACTTTGGTTTTCCCCTGTAGTCCAAAGACATTCCGACAGGGACTGGCATCCCTTCCAGGCTGTACCCCAGAACTATGCTGCCTCAGATAGGCTCCAGGTCCTCAATAACCCCGTCAAGGAAGTAAGGACTAAGCTGGAGAAAAATACCAGTAACAAAACATCTGCAGGCTGCAGCCGTGGGTCAATTCCATAGAGCTTGCCCACCAATTCCCACTTCGATTCCTCCCCCGGTGCAGCCAGGGAAACATTCCCTTGGCTGCCCGTATTAATTTTAAGTTAAAAGTAAATAAATAAATATGGTTCAGTGGGAGACAGGCGACTCTCAGAGTGTAAGCAAATTAAGCGAAGCATATGTCTGGATCTTCTGTGCCATCGCCCGCCTGCTTGGGAGCAGCCTTAGCGATTCTCACTTCCTCTTGAATATTTAAAAAACTATTTAATATTTATTCATTAATTTATTTCATTTCCCCTGATTTTCCTCCTCGGTTTAGTGACTCCCAAAGTACGTAAACCCAAAACTAGCATGGGCGGCCATCCAGGGACATTCTCCCCACCAGGGAACAGGAGTCGGTGGATGTGAGCCCTTCTGATTCCGGCGCCGGGCGTCAGCTGGAATCCCTCCTTCCAGAAGCCTGCAAACTCGCAAGCACCTGACAGACCAGTAAGGCTGCTTAGCTGCATACAGCAATTTCATTCCGGCTCTTTTTTTTCTCGAACTGTCGCTTGCTTCTCTGCCTGTGGCCCTTTTGTCACGACTGCTACACGATGCAGATTCCAACGGCCATTTGGAAAGCAGGACTCCTTGCATCAGGAGGAGCGTGCGAGTTGGCCGGCGAGGATGGCACACGTCGATCGTTATCTCGAACCGCAGCCGTGACGATTCCATAGGGCCTCCAAGGCTGCACCCAAACGATGGCTGAGACTTGAGTTCCCCACCCCTCTACTCAAAGGGCTATACCATCCAGTGAGGCGTTCCCCAGAAATTCTAGCATGGGCCAAGGGTAATGAGCTAATTGCCAACAGCTGTGGTGGGATTGTGGGAGAAGACACTGATATGCCGTGCCGCGGCCTGTCTGCCACTGAACCCCCAGTGCAATAAAAAAAGCAGGAGGAAGAGACCCGCAGAACATGTTTGGGCTAAACGGGGAGCCGCACCACAGCGGCGGCCCCAGGGTCTCTCTCTACGCCATGACTCCGTTGGACGGCTCTCGCTTTAAATTAATTATTCAGATGGTTTCCGTATCAGCGAGAGAAACCAGAGCATGAATAAATGATGATGTTGTGAGGAGCAGGAAACCAAAGTCACTCTGAACACGTGTTGTATGTAAATGTGTGTAAACTCAGGAAGTTTTATGCATGGATAATCTCAAAAATAGCAATGCATTTCAACAAATAATAAAGAAGCACCCCCCTGCACACACACACAGTCATCCTGCAGAGATACATGCACGCACACACCCTGAACCCCTTGGTGGTTAAGGGTCTGTGTCTCTCACAGGCCCAACCGAGCCATGCATGTCTTCATCCTCCATCCTCAGCGTTTAGCCATGTGCAGACAGAGGGCGGGAGGCGCATCAGACACGCCCACAGGCACTGATTGGCTAAGAGCAGCAGCTTGCATTTTTTCATACTCCCTTTGTGACCTCATACCTGCCAGCGGTGGGGCCCTTGCGCCTTAGCTGCACCCCTAAATTTTAATGCATTGTAGAGATACACACACGACACTCTCACGAATGAACATACAAACATACACATGTTCCACAGGGGTACGATGGGGGCTGAATGGCTGCCCCTATCTCTCTGTCTCTGGCCCTGTGTGGGCGGCATGGGGGCCCGCCGCGTGGTAAAGGAAGAAGAAACATCATGGGGTGCCGCAGGTGGCCCTGGCTGGGTGGCTTTCTCTGTCAAGCGGTGGATCGGATGGGGGCGCGCCCCTGGTCATGGGGGGGATGCATTTGCACTGGTGGGAGGATCGTGGATGGGACTGGTGGGCTCCTCCTACGGGGGGCCATCGCCCCCTTGGTCCCTTGCTGGCTCCCTTTCGGGTTGGACAGGTGGCTGTCTCGGGGGCATGTGGCCGTGGGCCATTGTGTCGTGGGGGCGGCTGGGGGTCCTTGGCTGCCTGGTCCCGCCTGCCCTCGCCTTGGGCCACGGGGGGAGGGGGGTGGCTGGGGGGCCTTGACTGCCTGGTCCCGCCTGCCCTCGCCTTGGGCCACGGGGGGTGGGGGGTGGCTGGGGGGCCTTGACTGCCTGGTCCCGCCTGCTCTCGCCTTGAACCGGGGGGGCAGCTGGGGTGTATATTCTGCTTGTCTAATGCATTGGGACAAGGGAAAAAAATAACGAATCCCAGCCCCCCCTCTTTCCGTGCAGTCTTCATGTTCTTCAGGTCACGTGGGTCTTCTTCCAGAACTCCCCATTGCCCCCCACAATCCAAGGACTTGCAATAAGGTAATCAGAATCTCTAAATTGCCTACAGTGTATGTCTGTGTGTGTCTGTGTTTGTGTGTGTGTTGGGGGGAGCAGAAAGGAAAAAGATACTAGATATTAGATATTATCTGTATAGGACCTTTTGATGTTGCGATGTTATGTGTTACTGTCGTCATTGATGCAGCTTATCCTGTCTACACCAAAAGACACTAACAAACAGCATAAAGCTGTGCAGACAGCCCGTCAAAGAGCAGGGCGGCTTTCCCTGTACTCTCCACCTCCAGCTCCGGCACACAGCCTGTCAAAGGGCGAGTCGCTCCAACTGCACGACTCAAGTGGCATTTTAAACCGGACATATTAATCAAAAGGGAGAAAGGAAAGGCTAAGGGGCAAACTATCCATTGGTCAAGGGCCGTCGGTTACTGATGGGCTTTTCCATCCATACCATCCACACTCATCTGGCACTTTTCCACTGCCACCGAGCTGAGCCGTACCCAAGTCGCACCGAGACCTGGCTGTTTTCCATTGTGAAGTATGCAAGCCGTACCCAAGCTGGGCCCACGCTGTACCCAAACTGTACCCATGCTGTACCCACGCTGTACCCAAGCTGCACCCATGCTGTACCCACGCTGTACCTACCCTGTACCCACGCTGTGCCCAAGCTGTGCCCACGCTGTACCCAAACTGTACCCAAGCTGTACCCATGCTGTACCCACGCTGTGCCTACCCTGTGCCCACGCTGTGCCCACGCTGTGCCCAAGCTGTGCCCACGCTGCGCCTACGCTGCGCCCACGCTGCGCCCACGCTGCACCTACGCTGTACCCAAGCTGTGCCCAAGCTGTACCCATGCTGTACCCAAGCTGTACCCACACTGTACCTACCCTGTACCCACGCTGTGCCCAAGCTGTGCCCAAGCTGTACCCATGCTGTACCCAAGCTGTACCCACGCTGTACCTACCCTGTACCCACGCTGTACCCACGCTGTACCCAAGCTGTGCCCAAGCTGTACCCAAGCTGTACCCAAGCTGTACCCAAGCTGTGCCCAAGCTGTACCCAAGCTGTACCCAAGCTGTACCCACGCTGTACCCAAGCTGTGCCCAAGCTGTACCCACGCTGTACCCAAGCTGTGCCCAAGCTGTACCCATGTTGTACCCACGCTGTATCCAAGCTGTGCCCAAGCTATACCCACGCTGTACCCACGCCAGTTGACTTCTGCTTTCCATTAGACCTCAGTCTCTGCTGCATGTTTATCACTGCAGGTACAATGACACTTTGGTGGAAAATGACAATATTGTGAATAGTACAAATACCAGTTGGACATTTCCTAAGTTGTATCTGTGTTTATGTCTCTTGATTTGGTGCGAGTGCCAGCCAATCAGAGACCTGCATTGGTACATATGTTTCTGACTAAGTTGTGTGAGCGAAACACTACAGAACCCCTGATGCCACAAACAGAAACTCACCCTAGATGCGACAAGGCAACTGCAAGGGGGGAAGATTGAGATGGCTCAACTATTCAGCCAAACAGTTTAAATGATTTAATCGTTTCATATGAGTGCAAATCCCCCATCACCATACCATAAAACTAGTGCTGCAAAGACTAACCAGAAGACTAACCAGAAGACTAACCAGTTGTTCATAAAAATAACGATCAGGACGTAAGCACTTCTGTTTGCATCCATCCATTTTCCATAGCTGTTTATCCAAAATAGGTCTGCAGATTGCCTGAAAACTCTCCCACAGGGCAGAAGACAGAGGACACACTGAACAGAATGCCAGTCCATTGCACACAATCTCGGACTTGCACAGTTTTGGACCAGAATGCATTTAAACACAGAGAGCACATGCACACTTCACACATAGATATACCTCTATTATTTACTGAAGCCATTGAAAGCCCATTGAATTTGCTTTGGCTTTACGTTCATTACATTTTATTCATCATCGCTATATTCGATTATGTTATCAAATATTATAGAATCTCCTACAGAATAAGTATTATTTAATGTACATCTTGCTGACAATCCTCCCAAAATAATTTTTAATCGTGATGATTATTCTTGGTGATGTCGCCCAAACCCTACTGACTCACCCATTCCTGGGCAATATGAGTAACCACACCCACTCCATCTCAAAATGGACAAGGAAATAGGAAAACAGGCCGGAATTTAACAGAGCAATTGGAGGCATGGCTTATAGCACCATTAGGATCGCCCAGCAATGGCTGACAGGTACAGTATGACAAGAATCCCTCTGCAAATGATCGAGAAACCAAACTCATGATTTACTGAACACATTCTGCCAACTAAACAGGGACCACTGAAAGAGTGAGACACTTCTACTGACAGAAGAAGCTGATCTGGGTCGGACTAAGTAGCTGAGCCTAAGCTGAGTGTGTCTGTGTGTGTGTGTGTGTGCCTTGATTGGCTACCCTGCAGGCTTCAGTGATCAGCTGTCAAGACACACAGAACAGCGCAATATGATGCCCTTAGCCAAAAGCACACATATGCACACAAAAGAACCGTATGAGAATCTGACAGGCCGGCAAACGTGTGAGGGTGCATGTATGTGTGTAACAGAGACACGACACACAGCCTACATACACCAGCCTCTCCCACACAGAGCTACGACCTCGTCGTTCACATCCTACGTAGACATAAAATCTGCATTCATCTGCAAGATATGTATCCATTACAATAGCAATGGTGCACCCATCATATCCATGCTCAGCCTAAGAGATCCGCAGGAGACTCTCCCTTCAGTGGCATCCCAGTCTCACGTACTTACTTGGTCCTCTGTGGCTTCTGGACTTAAATGAGTTACTACATTCACAGAGCAATTTAGAAGTAAGGGAAGGAAGAGCAATTCAGTTAATTAAATGCTAAATCACTCGGGTTGTTATAAGGATACAAGAGCCAGGTGCAAATGGGGGCATTTAATGAGGCTTAAGCGCGAGAAAAAAAAATGAAACAAGATAGAGGTCCTGTGAAATATGTTAGATATCTACATACAGAGCCACGGAGATGGGTTTTATAAGATCATGGTGAGATACATCTTCTTCTTCTAATTTTCTTCACATTGCTTCTCTTGGTGAGGGTAAGTTGGTCAGACCCGACCTCCCACATTCAGGCCATGGATTCTGGGGGATCCACAGACGTTCTCCAGCCAGCTGGGTGACATATTCCCTCCAGCATGGCCTGGTTCTGCCCCGGGGCCTCCATCCAGTAGGATATGCCTGGAACAGCTTCCTTGGGAGCCAACCAAATAGCATCCTAATTGGATGCCTAAAGCACCACAACTGGCTCCTCTCAATACAAAAGGAATAGTGACATTCTTCCAAGGTCCCGCTGGATCTCCTCACCTTATCACAGAGAGTGAGCCCAGCAAAAATGAGAGGCCACTTGTACTCACAACCTTGCTATTTCAGTCATTAAGCGCAGTGAAGATAGGGACAAAAGACTGACCAGTAAACTGAGCTTCATCTGACATCTTCACTGCCACAGACCTGCTCGATGCCCGCAAGGCTCTGCTAAAAGGAGCAACCCACTCTTTTCTGAGAAACCACTAGAGGGCCTCGGATTCAGAGGCTCACTCTCATGCTCGCCGCTCCACGCTTGGCATCAGACCATTGAGGCATGTGCCGGAGGTCCTTGTTGGACGTGGCCAGAAGTTACACATCTTCCGCAAACAGCACTAATGTCTCCAGCCCTCCTTCCAGAATGCCCTCATGGCTATCCTGCTCATAACAATCACAAACAGGAGTCTGGACAAGGGACACCCCTCTCAGAGGCCAATGCACAGTTTAGTCATATCTTGTATGCAGGTACAATTCTTGCTACGTTCACAGAGTAACGAAACAGCCCTCAATAGTTGCCCCAGTACCTCATATACCTGCATCTCCCACAGTATGTACTGAAGCATTTAGTCATATACCTTCTCCAATTCCACAAAGCATACTGTATGTAGACTGCCTTAGTATATTCCTGCGAACCCACCCACGCTGCTAGGCAAAAGCGTTAGACATAGTTCTGCTGGCGGTCCGGAATCCATGCTGTTTCCCCCTGACGTTCAGCCATCTCACAAGGAGGCTGGGAAATGCAATCCCCCTATAGTTGGAATGCATCCTGTGGTCCCACCAACCCTGCTTGCCAGTCCAAAAGTACTTTACAAGCTTCCCAGGCAATATTCTGGGTTGTATCTGCCTCCAACAACATCATGCTTTCAACAAAAAACAATTACCCACCACTGAAGTCTCTCTACCATGGAAGTCCCTGACCATCATAGCAGCTTCGACTGCCTCCTGTAATTTACCAGAATTTACAACACTGCCTCCTGGTGGTATGGCAGATACACTAGGTTGAGGAGTTTCTCAAGATCATCCATCTACTAAGGTACAATATCCCCATAGTTGGTCAGAACTTCCTCACCCTGGGTGACACAGCTTGAGCAAGATCTCCCTTCAGAACCTCCCACTCATGAAGTGTCAAATGGTATTCAAAATAATCTCTGCGACCACCCAATAGTTCCTCTCCATGGCCTCTCCAAACTCCTCCAATACTGCTCTCAGTGTCCCAAAAGCTTGACGGCTTCCCTCATCACAGGCGACCGGATCCCACAGTTACCACCTCAGTGACAGACACTGGTTTCTCTCTGGCCACCTTCTTTGTAGTCATACCCCTTCAGGCTATTCCATTGTTCCGCATGTGTGCATTGAAGTTCAAACATAGGGGGCACCTTCTCAGGCCCCTCATCAACTTCCTTCTAAAAGGCTGCATACTCCAAATTACTGTACCATTTGGTGCATACATACTAATAGTTCTCCTCTCTACAACTCACAGTCCGATAAAGGAGAACTCCAGCTGCTCAGCCTCCAGCCCTGATCAAGAGATCTGGGCAACAATCTATCTGGAGGTAAAACTGATTACATCCAGTCAATATCTTTCCATTTCCAGCACAAGGTGAGGCTCCTTCCCTGCCATAAAGATAACACTCCATGTTTCCAAATCTGCTGTTCTTTGCCAAGGTCTGATCCATCAGAGTCCTTCTTAGTCACACTTGCAGCCCAAACGGCACCGTAGATGACTGCCATGTGCTAAGCCCACAAGATGAACCCACTCAGCCCGGTTGGCCCATGTGGGCGGCCCAGCCCCCAGGCGCTCACTGCCAAGCAACATCTCCAGACCAGGCTCCTGGCATTGGTCCCAGTAACCCTATTTCTGGGATGTTACTCTCCTTTTTTGATACCTTCCATAGGGTTTTTTTAAGGATCGTAGTTTGTCTGGCTTCTCCCCTGTAACCTGTTTGCCAAGGGATGTGCTGGTCGGAGATCAAGCTTCAAGCTTTAGAAGAGATAGCTCTGAAGTGGTAAAGCATGCAAGCTTCTTCACAACGCTGTCACAATCCTCACAGATGTTACCGCCAATAAAATGAAAAATAGAAAAAGTTAAAACAATAATAAAAACTCAAGGTTTAAGGTTATTTATTTGTAATGAATGAATGTTGCATTTATATAGCGCTTTTCAAGACACCCAAAGAGCTTTACAGAAGCAACGAGGAGCCACTTCAAACACAACTACTAAGTAGCCCCCACCTGGATGATACGGCAGCCATTCTGTGCCAGTATGCTCACCACACAGTAGCTAAGGAGGTGAAGGGGCAGGAGAGAAATCACCAGTTAGATATAGAGGATAATTAAGAAGCCAGATTTGATAGGGCCACAGGGGGCAATTTTAGTCAGGGCATCGGGGTACCACCCCTACTCTTTCAAAAGATAATTAGGGATCTTTTATGACCTCAGAGAGTCAGGACCTCGGTTTTATGTCTCATCCTCATTTTTACAGCACAGTCTCCCCATCACTGCACTGGGCCATTGGGATCCATACAGACCACAGGATGGGCTAACCTGCTGGCCACACAAACACCTCTTCCATTTTTATGCCATGTGTGTAGAGCTCAATGAAATTCTTAATTTTGTGCCTCCTGCAGGTAATAGTGGTAAATAAATATAATAATTACAAGACAATAGCTACAGCAGCTGGCATTAAATAAGAATAACACCATCCCAGACATGTGCAAGAGCGAAGCCGTCAACTGTAGCAGGATTCGTTATGCAATTAGCTTTTGCCGAGTAGCCTAACTGCACACGGGTGAACAACAGAATGCCAGACCCTCATAGACTGAGAGCGTCAGGTCCTTTCCTGTCTGTGAGAGACGAGAGAAAAGGGAGGGAAGGTGTAACAAGAGGTATAAATGAAGAGGGCACGATGCGGGTGATGCAGATTAGCAAGGGCTGAACGGTAAGCAGCAAAGGAGGCCGCGGCAGCGCGGGAAATCGGTAACTTAGCGGCGAGGCACCGACAGAGCTGTAGGGAGGGAGAATTTAGGCCAAGCGCATCCGTTTTCTGCAAGACTGGCAGAGTAGGCAGTGCATGAATGAAGGGAGATCTGAGGCGAATTCCAGCAATAAAAAGACAGCCTTAACGTACGTCATATTTCTGTCAGACTGCAACAACACGGGCGAATGATACCCAAGAGGTACTTCACCGCAGGCCGGGAGCCAACGGTGAGAATGTGCTGTGAGTTTGGGGGGTTAAAAATAAAGTTAAATAATCCCAAGTACGCCCTTCATCTGACCTTCTGAAGACAACAGCTGTGAAATATGCCCTCTGCCAAGGAACAAGCCGTGGCCAGTGATGGGGAAAGAAAGGCCAGGTCAGAGGAACTTCAGCCAGAGGAGAATGGAGAACTGGCACCTAACCACTGCGGCTGACCACAGCATTGCTCCTGAAACGTTAGCTGGCTGGGAAGAAGGTGCCTGCACACAATACTCTCAGGGCTGCCTTTAGACTGGTCTCACAAAAGAGGTCCCCGGAATGCTTAAAATGGGCCAGAGCAAACAAAATTCATTCCTACACGCTACTTTGCTGCCTGCTACTCCTTCTTTACCCAAAGCGTAATAGAACGACATTAATCTATATCACGAAATATTCACCACTGATGCCATCATCGTTCCCGCTACGTACAAGAGAATTAGCCAAAGATATTTCTGGTTGGATATATGCCTAATGTGTCAGCTGATTAAGCACAAGTGTTACACGACATCTTATTCGTTCCATGGTGGCAGATTTCCACAGATGTTAAGGACACGACCTTCCGCAGCATTTCTGCACTGTGTCATACTGATGCATCTCTGATCACAGAAGACAAACATGACAAATCAGAAGCAATGGAATGGAACACCAGATTAACAAAGCTGACAGGAATGCATGGGAAGGGACTCAAAAAATTCCAGCTGCATAATATAGTTTGCAAGTTCCATTACAGATGAATGATAAAATTTATTTAATAAACCATCACTAGATATACTAAAAACACAGCCTATGTATGGTAAGATCTTTGTGACTGAGAATAAGACAGACATGTCCCTGAATTAATCCAGGCATTCCCAGTGCTGGCCGAAAAATAGTTGGCTGTCTGCAGTTTAGGGCTCACATCAGGCAGCTTGTAAATACCCCATAAACATAAACACACATAATGAATCACACAAACTGGTTAAGGGGCGCACCCTTAACATGTCTGGGTGTAGATCATGGCGTGAACATCTCTCAGTATATACAGCTAAGACTTTTTGTGCCATAGATACAACTCCCCAACCCCTCCCCCAGAAGGGGCACTGAGGATTCCCACAAACATCATCAAACCAAAAACAGGGAGATCTGCAAGCCAGCCAGACATTATCTGGGTCATCTACAGTAGGCAAAATTAGGATAGAATACAGATTTGCCCCAGAAACATTACGGTAAGCTTGCAGAGCATTTGATCATTGCCTTAACGATGGAGGGGGGCCGGAGTTCAAGCCAGTGAAGCCTGCTATTTGTAGCGAAGTTGGAAACCCTATCAGACAATTGGACCCTACTGGAGCTTCACAGAGAGAAGTATTCAGCCTTCAGCTTCTAAGCAAAATACTCCGTCTTTTGATATTATGTCGTTGTAGAAAATAATGATGATTCTTCTCAGGCGTGGGGCTCTTGGCCGCTTTGGTTAACACACATTTTCCAGTGCTTTCTCAGAACTAAGCAGTCACAGGGGCTAGGATAGGAAAGACAGATCTTCATATTCATAAAGTCTAATATCTGTTCTTATAATACATTATAACACATTCATAAAGTATTATAAACACAGCTATAAAATATCTATGAAAAGGTAAAACACATTATAGCCCTGTTTCTCATGCATTATGAATGCTCTATGAAGCTCTCATCTATAATGCACTATAAATACCCTCATAATGCATCAGTAAAAGTATTAAGGATGCTTTGTGCTGCATTATGAAGGTGTTTAAAGTGCATTATAGATTAGACCTTCACAGAGCATTTATAATGCATAATACACATGACTATAATCTGTTATGCCATTTTATAAATAGTTATAGCTGGGTTTATAGTACTTTATGAATGCATTATAATCAGGGGTTGACATCAGTGGTACGCGAGTACGCATGGGCGGGATCAATTGGAAAATGCGCGGCAGTTTTACTCGCATGGGCGGGATCAATAGTAAAATGGGCAGCAGTTTTCAGTCCTCATGGCGCAAAAGCGTACCTAATTTGAATAACTTCATACTGGAGTTTTAATTGTTAGCGCCGTGAAGACTGAAAACTGCCGCGCATTTTACTATTGATCCCGCCCATGCATACTCACGTACCACTGATGTCAACCCCTGATTATAATGCATCATGAAGGTACGTGTAGTGCAGTATAATGACTACTTTAAGAAAAGTGATACTGACAGGTTAAAGGACTGACCCCCATCACTTCAACACCTGCTTCCACTGACAAACACTCCAGGACCCCTGACAATGACGGCCAGTGGGCAGGATTGAAGAAAGCATTCTGCAGGGTCCAACTCAGTTTGCTCCCTTTAAAATGATGAAAAATGTGTCATACTCAATTGTGGCGAAAGAAGACAGCCAAGATCTGGCTTAGGAAAGGAAAGGTGAGTTTGGGAGTGGCCAGCAGGTAATGGGGAGCAGCTCAGTTACACTGTAATAATGTAGTTATCAGCTGCTGAAGTACATCAATCGATTAAGAATAGTAATGTATTTGGCATTATACTGGTGCAAACAAGCTGACTGCTGAAGCCGCTTTAAGGGCTCCATTCTTGGTCCTGTATAAGGTGTGAAGTTATTTCTGGCCTAAAATTATCTCTGACTGGGTCCAGTTCTGTGATGACTAATTTACACAGGGATACTTGAGGAGCTTCATTAATCATAATTGGCAGAAAGTTAAAAGGCCTCTCTAGATTCTGTGGATGCCTTTGTGGAATAAGTTCTGCTATATTTCAGAAAAGAAATATATGGTCTTTATGGAGCACCCTCTAAGTTATATAAATAGCATGTTTGTGGTCTTTGTAGAACAACTTGCATGGTCTTCATGAAGTAAAGGAAGCAGCTTATGGGCTTTGTTGAACCGCCCATGCGCTGTTTATGGAGCACCCACGGCGGTATTTCCAGAGAATCCTGTGAAGTTTTTATAGAGCGGTAACTTCGTTTTTTTCACGAAGAATAAATAGACGGTTCCTCAGACTTCTTCATAGCAGAAAGTACCTGAGTGAGGCTCTCTGTGGGATCCTGGGCCCGCGTTGGTCTTTTTTTAGAGCCGGTATGAACACACTGGCAAGTGAGGAGTCAGACATCTGCAGTGCACTGAGTACACACACGCGACAGGGACGGGAGACACGGTGACGCAGGACCCCGGGGCCGATCCGGCTGCGACTTCCTCGGAGGACGTGAGGGGCCTCAGAGGGGACCCTCCGCAGCGTCAGGCCATCCTTCAGCGCAGCCTTCTGTTTCTCTATAATGGGACACCCAGGGAAGCACGTAGCTTAACAGTCCCCTTCGGTACGTGAAGCGAATCACACTCACTGCTCTGCGCTACGCTCACTGCAATATTTCTCCTGCTGTTGGCCAGCTGCACAGCCTGATGAGGAAATACTGTCACAATGATGAGATGCTCAGGGATTGAGGGAGAATTCGAACATGCACGGAACAGCAAGGAGATTGACGGGGGTTTACCAGCCAGTGACAAAAGGCAACCTGAGACCAGAGTCTAGCACTCTAGATCTATGGCACAATGCATAAGATACATTTGGACTACTGCATTCTGCTCAGCATGTAAGAGGGCACCTCATTACCTCTAAGCAGACATCTATCTTGACATACAGAAGTAAGAATAGGTGGACGGTTGATAAAAACAAAATGTTCTGTACAGTAAACAGCAGATATTGCACATTAATTGACTTTAACCCAAAAGTCGTCTCTTTGAGTCCCAAGGGCACGCTGCTGTACCAGCAAACTGGGCGAAATACTGCAGCAAAATGCCCTTAGATGGCAGCAGACACATAGTGGAGGACCATAAGCTCATGGGCCAACGTCTCAGCAAGGTGGCTTTGAGACGACCTCTGGTGAGTGAGGCGCTGTCAGAGCACAGCGAGTCCAAATGCCAGGATGAGAGGTGAGGCTATGCGTAGGAGACAGGACAGCTCACCAGCATGGAGCTTTACTAGCATGCTTCCCAAAGGGGGTACAGGGACCACACAGACCAGCACAAGCCAAGTTCTTGCTGAACCTTCAGTAATGAGTTCACTGTATGTTGTACCGCCTAAGAATGAGTCATTGGGAAACAGAAGCCAGTGAATGCTTCCTATTAGACAACAAAAGCCAGAGAATGCTTCCTATTAGACAGCAAAAGCCAGAGAATGCTTCCTATTAGACAGCAAAAGCCAGTGAATGCTTCTTATTAGACAACAGAAGCCAGAGAATGCTTCCTACCAGACAACAGAAGCCAGGGAATGCTTCCTACCAGACAACAGAAGCCAGAAAATGCTTCCTACCAGACAACAGAAGCCAGGGAATGCTTCCTATCAGACAACA
>JAODKL010000021.1:8309829-8322811 GCA_026780765.1 Petrocephalus schoutedeni | reverse complement strand
AGTCATGGCGGGGCGGCGGCACAGTCATGGCGGGCAGGGGCACAGTCATGGGGGACAGTGGCACAGTCATGGCGGGGCGGCGGCACAGTCATGGCGGGCAGCGGCACAGTCATGGGGGACAGTGGCACAGTCATGGCGGGGCGGCGGCACAGTCATGGGGGGCAGCAGCACAGTCATGGCGGGCAGCGGCACAGTCATGGCGGGGCGACGGCACAGTCCAAGTGTGGCCCATGCCTTCCGTGGTCTGCCATGCTGGCAGCCTTTCCCAGAGCCCCCGCCAACTCACCCACTCCATCCCAGTGTCCATCTCGCCGCTATTCCGCCCTCAGCCAGTGACCTGCAGCGATGCTGCCACCTTCTGGTCTCCCAAACCAGAACGGAGGAAACACCTGCATGGTTACCTACTGCCAGCAGCTGCCATACAGCAGAAGTCTGCAAAGCAATCAACACACTGTCAGGAAGACGAGAGTGAATATCGAAAGATGCCGGTAACGGGGGCCAATCAGCTTTCAGTGCCCCTTCTGGCCCCGCCCCCCCTACACACACCCCCACTCTCTTATTGTACAGATTTAATTCTTAAGCATAAGCCAAGGTCCTCACCATGCCAGGACTCACTTGGACGGGAGCCTACTAGCTCTCCCTGAAGCATGTGCAGCTATGGTGCGCAAACACAGACCACACATGCAGCTATACGGGGCAGCCAGCAAGCGTGTGGACATCCCATCATGGGGCAGGTGGCTGGCCATCCCACAGATTTGCCCATGCCGCTCCGCATCTCACCTTCCCCCAGGCCACGGCAAAAATTAGGCCAGACACTGTCTCCAGGGCTGTGAGCATCGTCTCTAGGCTCCTGGGGGAATGTCAAAGTCACTGTGACCTGCAGCAGCTTGGGCGGGGGGTAGCCACACCACACCAGAAGGTCTTCTGACTCGCTCTTCCATACTCATTTCTGAACTGGGCTTTGGCCCAGAAACCATCCCATGCAGAACCACTTGGCAAGCTTGGCTGGGCCTCTTTCACCCACGCTTCCGAAACAAGCGCCTCAGAATCCAACTTCCCCTCCGAATCCCATGGAGGACGAGCCTACCAGCCTTCAGCGCTGAGCCGTCTCGCTGGATTTCACGCCACCTCGGAAACGCTGACAGCAGGCTTTGTCGAACACGACCGCGGTGGGCACGTGCAGGACACCTCGGCGCGACATGCCTCTGAAGGCAGCAATAACAAGGCAGATTCATTAGATGCGTGGGCCGGAACACGTGTCGCTGTCGTGGATCTCCAGGGAAATGGGCTAGACAGGCATCTTCGCCGAGCGCTTCTCGAAAACTGACACACGCGCACGACCACTGTGATTTACAGTGCGCTGCTATTTACACTTAAACCGCCAATCAAGCTCGACTTGGCGAGATTAACTCGAACTATGGCGTAGACGCCTTCGTTAAACCGATCTCTTACCTCCTGGCTCCGAAGGGGTCAATACACAGTAACAGCAACAGGGAGGGAATGATGAAACAAGCCGTTGCCGTGGAAACGGGAAGCACCGCAGCATCGCATAAAACCAAGGACGGGAGAATGTCATCGTCGCACGCTTCAGTTTCCCCCTCTATGACTGGCTTTAACTTCCTCCTTACACTTTGACTTTAAATGAACTCCACAGCGAATCGTAGACTCAGCTCTCAAGTCAGTTCTTTCATTTACCCTGCAAAAGGGTTTTATATCCAGGAGTGTTTTGGTAAATATTTCATTTTTCCCATAAGTACATTTTTAGTAGGGCTGAAACGGTAATGGTGTTATAGAAAAATTACAGGAAACTGTCACAATTTTAAGAATTAAATCTGAAATCTTAATAATACATTTTTAGAATATGTGAGTGTGTCAGACATTAACAAGTGATGTCATCATTTAACCGTGACATATAACAGTACGAACTTTTTCAGATGTTTTTACTACGGTATACTGTTTACTGTTACAACCCCAGCTTTACACATGTGGACCTCATCCTGCTCTGGGTGACCCCCACCTTGGGCTCAGTGCTGCTTAGGACAGGCTCCAGATGAGGCTGACCGGGATCCAAGCCTGTATGCACGGAGGGTGCAACGTGTTGATTTGCGGGTTAAGACTCTGTGCCTGTGATCGGCAGGCCACTGGTTTGTGACTGGCAAAGAGATGCCCCCTTCATAACCAAGACAGACCCAGAGAACCCTGTCACTACAAACTCACATTTATATTCTCTCTAGGTCAGCGTCTAACTGGTACAAACTGCTTATATGTTACATGTAACTTGGTTAGATATGGCATACTGTCTGAGGAAATCCCACAGCACGGGCTTTAGTCATCACTACCAATCAACAGCACATCTACACTTCTTCACCTGGGTGTCTGCTGGTCTTTTAATAGTCTCAGAAATGTCTAACCAGGAACATTTTCCATCCTGTACCTTCCATTAAGACGTGACATATGAGGCAAAGTATTATTCATGAATTATTTGAGCAGTGAGAACATCACATAGGGAATCTGGTACCTTCTCCATGTTCCATCTTTAGACCTTCCCATAAATCCCATAAATCTTGTCCCTGCTAGCATATATTGAGAATCAGGCCAAACTATACAGGGGTTCAGGGCAGCTCTGGGCCACCCAATCATGAGCAACCCTTGGGCAAAAGCCAGCCAATCACAGATTTCCTTTATTATTGTAAACAGAAAGTAAGCAAGCTTAGTTTTTTTTTTTTTTTTTAAAGATGGACATCAGTGCCCTGGCACATTCCAGCACCAGTGATGACACGGTGTAATCTAAACAGCTTCAATATGAACTTCATATATCAATGAATAAGCGATTACATACTCCAACAAGAGTGGTTGACCTGGCATTTACCGAAGCTCACGTTATGTCACGTGTGTTATTTTAGTAATCAGGAGGCCCTGGCCACTCAAGCCAAGGACATAAAGTGGCTCCTGGGACATAACTCCCCTAGCATGAGACGCTGTGCTCACCGCCAACGAAAAAAGCTCATTCTGAGCTGCTACAGAACGTGGAAGCAGCAGCAGAGGGCAGCTGGCAAGCCCTGCACTCAGGTGACTCGTCCTTTAGTGGGTATTATTCTCTTGGCTTTGGCTGAAAAAAATGGCTCCATAAATGGATTTTGCTGAATCCGTAATTATCGGTGATAAAGTGTATAAAACTGCATTCCTACTACAATAAATATGCCCGGGCAAGCCACCCTGGCCCCTGGCTGGAACCGTTTCTAACACCACACATGGGTCGCTTACTGTTCATGATCAATGCCAATTTACAATATTGTACAATATATTTGGTATTGACCTCAGCGCTGCTATTAATAAAATTAATTAATTAATTAATCTAAAACACGGATGGATGGATAGACAACATTTAGTTAATTTTTGTAAGCTGATGGGGCACAATTACTATATATATATATACATACATACATAGTATATAGTATATTATAAATATCGTAAAAATATATATAGTAGTTCACAAAGGTTTACAGCATTAACAGATATAGTAACAAATATGGTAACTGCTTCAGATAGAACATGCATCACAATTCATTAAAGATTAAAGAATTAACATGAGATCAGCATGTAACTAAGACTTAGTTTGTGGTACATAAGTAATAGCATTAAATGCATTAAAAACATAAAAAGTGTCCTAGCTGAGAAAAGCGATATTGCTTTTTAGCCTGCAACAAAAAGTAGGGCTCATCTTCTCAAAGTCAATTACGCTTGATATTACACAGTTAACACCATTGTGATATCGCTATCGGTAACACCACTGGCAAAGACCCGTCTTCATGCAGCCCGTGCTTTCAGATGGCATAGGAAATGGGAGATCGCAGCAGGCCTCCTGAGAAACGCCGTCGCCAGGGTAATAGATTGCAGTGTTTTATGTGGCCCTTAAGAAAGGGCGGCCTCTGCTAAGCCGAATCAACAGGGAGAGTAATAACTGAGGAACATGGCTGTGACACAGGACAGGTAAACAATGAGTGGCACAATGAAAATAAATATAGCCTATAAAGTCAGAGGAAGAAAATAATTTACTCAGCCAGTGAGATGCTCTTCCACAGTGGTGACACAGTTTGTAACAGAATATATTTCATGGTCTAATACACCTGCTGTGCTTATGATTCCATTTAAGTTTCCCCTTTACATACATTTAGACCCATTCTAATGCATGCTGCCCCCCACCATACACGCCAGCCATGGCCGAGAGCAGTGTTTCTTAAACCAGTCCGTCGGACGGCCCATGTCTTTCCTACGGCCACAGGGAGGATCTTCAGGTACATGCTGTCTTCAGGCACAGGGTCACTGTGCTTTCCTGTACTCCCAGGAAAACATCCAGCTTAGCATCAGACACACTGGCCACTAAACCCTGACTCATTATGAACTGCAGCTGCGGTGGTACTCCAGCACAATTTTGTTCTTAATTCACTCAGTCCATTTTTTTTTTCTTTGTTGCTTTTGAGATGAAACCACCAACTCAGGTCAGGCTTCCTCATCATACGTCACAGTATCTGCGAGTTCGCCTTTATCCCGCCCACCTGACAGGAAACGCCTGACAGCCCCTCATTACGAGAACCTGAACGGGTCCATCGCAGATTCCACAGCTGCCGTATGGCAATGATTGCCAAATAAAAATGGCGGAGCTACTACGAGGTGTTACGAGGCCGAGGTGTCAAGCCAAGCTGAGAAAAGGCACCACCAAAACTGTTTTTCCACTTGTCTGCAAGTACGGAGATCTGAAATACAGCAATTAAGAGGAACGCTGCTTACAGAGTGAGGAGAATCGCTTCCTTTTGTGCTTTTTTTTTTTTACTCCTTCGGAGACTGAGGTGTAAAATGAGTGCCATATAAAGCGGAAAAGAGACAGGCCCAGCAGCAGCAGACGGTGAAGACTGCGACCTGTCGCACGGCTCGTGGGCACAGGATCCGGCGAAAGGCGAGGCTCAGCTTCGGTAGCGGCACCGGGGCGTCCTCACAAACTCGCAGTAAAAGGCAGCATGTCGAGAAGATGTGCAGCGTGTGTGGCGAACTTCTGAGGAAGAGGTGCATAAGCTACGCAAACGGTATGCTCAAAGCACATCAGATACTCTGAGGTATCCGCTATTTATTACTATTGTTTTTTGGAGCCAATAACCATCTGGCGAAACAGGCTGGGCAAAATCAATATGGACGCATTTTAAAAAGCAATTCTTCAATTAAAACTACACAAGATGGAGGGTGTGCTGAATTTGGCAAGCAGGAACCTCTTTTTCTCATGATCAAGCTGGTCATTGGCAGTCCCCGGGATAAGAACGTCCAACTTATGGGCAACTCGTACTTACCAACGGACTGCCCTAAAGCCTATTTCATTAAAAATCTGAGTTACATTCGATAGTTCATAACATTGTGCAGTTTGTCAGCTCGAGGTACAGTACCATATGTAGATATTTTTAATATTACTGTATAATTATTATTGTTTTACTGGGGGGTAGCTGACGGCGGACTCAGGTGTGCATAAAACCCAATCATGTTCACTAAACATCAGGCATAAGGAAAACGGATCTGATCCAAAGGATGACATCTTTGCTGAGTGGGTAGCACTGTGGTCCCCCGGCCCGAGATTGTGGGCTTAGTCTTGCATGTGGGGATATATGTGTGTGTGTGTGTGTGTGCGTGCGCGTGGGCTGCCATTTCTGAGCGTGTGCCTATAGCAGACCAGCATCCTGAACCAGGGCCCTCCCCCCGCTCTGCCTTATCGGGGCCAGGGCTCCGCTGACCCTGCTTCAGATTAGTGGGATGGCACTGTTACGCTCTCAAAACATTACAAAGCTCTCTAGCCTTTGCATGTTGCAGGAAACGGGATTTAAAAGGAGAAATAAAGGAATTGCAATAAATTAAGTAGGACCCTCAGGTGAATTAATACTTGGGTATGAAGTCAATTAGTCAGAGCCAATAAACGGACAAAATTTGGGTTTTTGGCATTCCGGTCCTATCTGTGTGTTAGTCAAATACAACATTCCAAAATCTAAACTTCAGAGGACCGCAGGAAGACAGCTGTAATGCTCGTCACTCACAGAAGCCCTATATTTTCATTTTTTTTTTTCTCGCAGTCCAATCCATTTCAGAGATCTCCTTCCTGAAGCTGACTGTCCGACTTTATACCTGAATAAGACGACGCAAGCTGATTAACAAAGGCAGTTGTGTGAGGTCATCCAAGAGGAAGTGAGGTAATTGCGTGAGGTCATCCAAGAGGAAACCAAACTTGTCTTAAGTTTGCAAAAACCAATAGGATGATGCTGCAGTTTTCTGTAAGATTACTGAGTCTACTGAGTCTAAAATAGAAGTATTCTAGGCACAGACTTCTGAAAATGGTCCCTTATCACCAAAATTAATGGTATTATCAAACGTCACATACAGCGAATGACTCAAGGCAACTGAGGGGAACTGTAAATTCTGAGTGACTCACAATACGCCAGAGGACAAGTGAAGAATCAAGCCGGGTGCTGCTGTGTGACATCAGTCCAGCGAGTTCCACATGTTCCAGAAAACCACCCCAAAATGGCTCGGGGGGAGGAATTTCTGTTGGAACAGCTGAGTCAACAGAGTCAGTCAACAGAGGTGTGGAAAGACCTGAAACAGGATTGTGAAGCAGGATTTGGTTTAAAACATACAGGTACCACTGCGTATATAGATTTGAAGACTTTTCCAATGAAAGTAAGTAATTAAAAAAGTTTGTTAACCACGAAAATCAGAGATTAACAAACCCTTCAGTTATTTTCCAATGACCGTTTAATTTCTATTTGATGGTATCTGTAGCATGGACTCGTCTTGACTGCATGGCAAATACTCAGAATAACCCATTTAACCCACTACAGTCTCTGCCCCTAAACATTAAACCAAAACTCCCTTGTTTCTATATCATGAACTAATATTTCCATTTTTTCTGAGAAATGCAGGGCATTAGTTACCTGTTAGACTTCAGTTTTACAGTACATGGCGAAAGCAGTCATTACAGCTGCTGAAACCTAAAGGTATGTTGAATTACAACATTGGGAACCAGCTGATGCTCTTATTAGACGGGAGAAGAGAAAGATACAACACAGCAAACCAGGCTTTCATTTATTAAGTACTCATAAAAGACCTATCCTGTCTTAGGAACTATTTTCAATTCTAGACTCCTGCAATCCAAAATGTATACGCTATTGTAAAATGCTAAAAACACTAGCAATTAGGTTAAACTACTGAAACTCCCATTATGCCAGAGCCAAAAAGTTTAACTGATAACTGGGTCCAAATCTTTATCAATATTAGACAGTGCCATCTGTTCCTGCAGTTTAAGTATTATGAGATAAACTATGAAGTTTCTAAGTTTCTAAACCCAGCTCTTAAAAGCTCCTCACACACATTTGAGAGTTTATTTTCCAAAACAAGATCTCCCTGTATCTGGGCTGGCACAGCTATGCACAGGCAAGCAGCTGTTAGAGAAGCCACACTGCCTCAGGAGCTCCCAGCTCATATGTGTGGGCCTGGAAACATTTTCGTTGGGCTCAGCCATTAGCATTATTTTGTGACTTCTCCATATTTGTCAGCTAGGGACATCATAAGGACTGCGACAGTCAACTGGGTCGATAAAATCCACCAAGTGTGGGGGGAGGGGGGGGGCGCTGTCGGCAACCCCAAACAATGAGATTCACCGAACAGGGATCATCAATAAATTTCACAAAAACATTTGTACTCTGTCATAGGAAACAAAACTTAGCAGGCTTTGCAATTTCAAGCTAAAAAAGTTTACCACCACTGCCTTTGCATGTGCTCGGCATCAGCTCTCCGAGCCAATCATAATCATGCTCAGCCAATCATAATCATGCTTGTCCTTGCTGTTTGCCTCACTCATAGACTGTGGCCCATCTGTGAGACATTTAACAAACAAGCCCGAGGAGGAAAAAAGTGAACAAGATCAGGTCACTGAAAGACATTCACCTTCCCAAAAAGGCTGGGAACTTTGGACTCCATAGAGACAAAACACTCTATTGGTAGCTAATAGCAAGCTCTATTTGGTCATAGTTTATGTTGCATGAATTTTGAACACTTTTGTATGCTTTGAAAATATCTAAATATTTATCAAATGGCATTCACATAGTGATATTTTTTTATATTTTTGCGGAGCCCAATTTCCAGCTGTCACTTAAAATAAACAACTTATTCAAGAATTAGTATAAGCTTTAGAGACACAGTGTAGTACCCCCCTAAAGGAGCAACGATGTCAAAACACATTTATAATTCATTAGGTCTTCGCAGATTCACTATGAAAGGAAATCAGAAAGATTTCTCACAGAAGAAGAACACATCATGTAACAACAGCCAACATACCCCAACACAGGACATAAATAGTAACATCAGCCAAGTGTTTTGTCCAACTTTACCTTCTGGACAACTCCCTTTATGTCAAATTTTACAGTCTAATGGGAGCTTCACAACCATTGTAAATAAAATAAAATAAAAGAGTTCTACACTTTAAAAGGGGAAGCCTGCCCATGTTAAGCACAATACACCACCATAATAGGCCCGTACCTGCGCGACTTCCTGAGACAGTTGCTACAAGGCAAAAATACATTTTAAAGGGCCATTACAGAAATGAATATAAATGACGTGATATCTTGGATGACAGCTGTTTGGGTGGCTGGCACAGGAGGAAGAGAAAGGTGCCTGAAACATGCCTTTGGGATGTGTGCTGCTTGGCAGCAGCAAACATCTGGAATGAGCTTCTGCAGATTCCTTGTCCCAGCACCGCTGTGATCACTGCTGTGAAACAAGCGTGACACAGTATTATCTACTATTACTTCTTTAGTAATCTATGTCAATTTATGTGAACGCAATGCTGCAGGAGAGAAAAATAACTGCACTGGTAGGACATGAGCCGTATACTGAGGGCAGAGTGTGGCTCAGCAGGTTAAGCTCGGTTCCTGTAACCACAAGGTCACCGGTTCAAGTCTGTGGGCCCTTGAGCAAGGCCCTTAACCCCCAGTGCCCTGGGGGCCCCTTGAGGTTGCTGCCCTTCACAGAGAGCAAGGTTGGGGGAGGTGAAAAAACAATTTCCCCACTGGGATCAATAAAGTATTAAAAATATATATGCAGTACTAGCCCACTAAGATTTCATGGTGTCATGACAGACAATGATGAGGTCCCAGTGACATCAGAGGTCAGCTACACCTCTGAAACCTGGGGCAGGTGTTTGTAGAACCTGGCTCCACACCAGCACGTATTGTAAGTTTCAGTCTGAGAAAATGAGACTTTCATGTGGCTTCAGCGGCATGCAGAGCTGAAGGTCGCAGTGTTCCCAGCTTGCTGGTGATGCTCATCTGTAGGCTGGTAGAGGCCAAAGCAGCATGTCGGGGACCTTGGTGTTCACCAGGGGGCGCTCTTTTCCACACTAACAGGAGGACCCAGGCTGACTGCGTCATTGACAGGGCCCACTGGGTGCGCTCTCCAATAAACAATTACAATTAAATAAGAAAGACAACTAAATCACATCACCATGCTCAAGTCATGCAACGGCCAGCCAGAAACATCCCAGAAGATTTTTTACTAATTTATCCATCCATCCACCTTAACCAGAAGAGGGCTCTAGTAAGCCAGGCACACTGGGCTGCAGGCAGGGGATACCTGAGTGTGCTGCCAGTCCATCACAGAAAAGTATTTTCAATGTGGTGTTCCAAACCCCTTAGCTGCTTGATGTTCCCGTTTCTCAGTCTCCAGGATGCTTCCACGTGAGGAATACAAAGACAACGCTGAAGATAATGCCACAAACCTTCCGGTAAATAAAAAGAACCTGAGATATCCACCAATCCTCAGTATGCATAAAATCACGATGAGCAATGAGGTTATGCCGGTTTAAGCCCTAATGGCTACATCCTGTTGCACAGGACGCTACTGTCAAGCTGCAACTACCCTTACAGGCAATCCATCACCGTGCCTCAGTGCTACATGAACGATCTGTCGGCAATTCAACTTCTTTGCAAATGTTTAATGTAATCCATTGTCTGTTGATAAACTGAGCCCCGCTGATAGGTTGCAAACGAGCACATCTTCATAGGCACCGCATTTGATGATAAATTTAGAAAGCATAATCCATCATAATCCTTTTACATACAAACTGTTATCATAGATCCATTAATAATAGCGGTGAAAGAGTGATTTCTGTTCATTTCGGAATCAGTATTAGGTAGCTGCCGTGGCGACACCAGGTGCTGCGGGCATCTCCGTCCCTGCTAACGCCCCACCAGTCGCGCCGTGGGACCGGGTGCCTCGGTGAAGGCTGACTCAGCATTCGGCAGAAGGCAACACTGAGATGGGGCTGCTTTGAACCTGCCCAGGGCACAGGGAATGATCCCAGCAATAACGAATCAGTGGCGCCCCCTTTGGGTGGCCGGTAGAGCAACGGCTGGAAGGATGGAAATTCTCCAGTGTAAGAGGCTTTGAGAGCCTCAGCAGATGGGAGTGATGATGGCGTCTTTAAGCCAATGAGGATCCAGTAAAGCATTGAGTGATTAACGGTGTACAAAAATCCCACCCGTAAGAGGCTTCAAAACCCTCACAACAGCATCTCTAGCTTCAGCTAAACCCACTATGAATGCTTGACAGAAAAACTAAGAGACTTTTGGCACAGAATGGGGACATTTGATCCCCACAATGCAATAAATACCTGACCCAAACAGACACACACACACGCCAAAGGCCATCCCGAGGCTTTACGGGGACTACCTCTCCGACTGCCGTTGACCATGTCCCCAGCGGACGCCCATTCTTCCGCCATCTGCCTTCAATGGGAGCACAGCACGCACCCCCAGGAGTGACCACCCATCACACCCCCCCATTCTAAACCACGCTCCCCCAGCACAGGGGGGGGGCACTCCTTAAGGGTAAGCCAGATCCCCAGGCCTCTTTTAATGAGCCTCCTGTCAAACCGCATCATCAAGAATTAAAGAAGAGCAAATGTATAAATAAGGAAGAACAACAAAGCCTAAAGAAGCAGAGCGTAACTTTTTAAGCACACACGACGTGTCCCTGAGACCTTGCCCGGGATAATCAGCTGGAAGTTGGCTGGGCAGCCAGATGGAGGAATACTGCCGCACACCCTCCACACCCTGCAGAGCGGACGGCTGCAGGAGACCTGAGCCGACGCCTGACATGACAGTGACTCCTCTTCCTCATTTAAGGCTTCGCTACGGACCCTCGTGACACTGCCATTTTCAGGCACCTGTCAGCACGAAAAACTACCAGCTCTGCACCAAATTGGACAGGAATGTGGGCTGACAGGCCGTGTTTCACTTTCAGTTTCAGTCCCGCCACAGGAATCATGTCGGCCGCAGCACCCAGGGTCCTGTGGGGCCAAAGTGCCCAACACTCGGGCCAGGCGTGGCAGATCTAAATCGACGGCACCCCCCAGTGGCCCCATCCTACTCATCACCGCAGCACTTTTTTTTAAATCAGCACACCGACTCCTCACCCCCGACAACACGGCAGAAGAGGACGGTGCGAGTCACACGCCGGGAAGGAGGACAGCCATAGTACAGGCAGCATGTACGAGGACAGCAGTATAAATAGCAGCAAATATGCCCGTTTCTGCTGAGAAGCAGAGTGGCTCACCGGCTTGGGGGGTGGGGGTGGCAGAGGGATGAACAGCTGGCGGTTTTGTGAGTGTCAAGCACAGGACCCCCCCCCGATGCATGAGTCGTAAGCCCACCCACCCTTTTAAGATGCACCCATCTAACACACAGCCCATGGTGCTAGGACTGCATGTTCGGTGTATAACACACACACACACACACACAGCAGCAGACAGAGAGCCTCAGCAAAGCCGATTCAGAGTGGAGAGGGTCTGCGCATTTCACCCACGCCCATTACTGCTGCCATTTGGTGCCAGTTCTACCAGATGAACGAGATGGAAGACAGGTGACGAGAAAGAGGGACACCAGCCCCCCGGGCGCTGTCTGAGCGCCGAGCCCGGGAGCCAGTCTCGCCCGTCCTGACACAAACACAACTACGCAAGCCGGCTGGGTCATGAAGTGGTTAATGACGCCGCAGTGAATCAGCGCCCCCCCCCACGCCGCCTATTAGGCACGCCGAGCACGTCCTCCAAGCATTACCCCCCCTCGTCTAATGCGCGGGACAAAATAAATGTGATTCTCTCATCATTAGGGGAGCCAGTCTAGCGGGGAGAATGAGGAAAAACAAAGAGGCGCCGCTGAGTGCTCTCGCTCCCTCACTCCCTCGTGCCCTCGCTGCCTCACTCCCTCGCTGCCTCACTCCCTCGCTGCCTCACTCCCTCGTGCCCACGCTCCCATGCTGCCTCGCTTCCTCGCTCCCCCCGCTTCCTGGCTTCCTCGCTCCCTGGCTTCCTCGCTCCCCTCGTTCCCTGGTTTCCACGCTTCCTGGCTTCCTCGCTCCCCAGCTTCCTGGCTTCCTCGCTCCTTGGCTTCCTCGCTCCCCAGCTTCCTGGCTTCCTTGCTCCCCAGCTTCCTCGCTCCCCAGCTTCCTGGCTTCCTCGCTCCCCAGCTTCCTGGCTTCCTCGCTCCCCAGCTTCCTGGCTTCCTCGCTTCCTGGCTTCCTCGCTCCCCAGCTTCCTGGCTTCCTCGCTCCTTGGCTTCCTCGCTCCTTGGCTTCCTCGCTCCCCAGCTTCCTGGCTTCCTGCTGCTCCACGTTAATTTGCTGAAACTGCGTAAGCTCTGCCCTTTTGTGACATCCCTCCGTCTCCAAGCACAATGACGCCGGGGGGGTAGGAGGACGCAGAGGGGGACCAGCTGGTGTTTCAAATAAACCCACCCGCCCGCCCTCATATTAGGGACAGGTCCTATGAATTTGCAAAGGGGGATAAATGTGGGTGCTGATTACCCCCAAGCCCGACAGAGCCAGACTGGGACACACCCCAGCCCAAAACAGCCATTCCAGACAATGAAGACCCCCCCCCCCCCCAACCCCCACGTGA